>CM053770.1:689369208-689500976 GCA_028658325.1 Potorous gilbertii
CAAGATGGGAGGAAAGCAGAATGTAGGGAGAGAAAATTACACCAAGTATCTCTTATACAGATCTTATTTCTCAGATATATAGAGAACTGAGTCAAATTTATAAGAATACAAATCATTCCCCAATTGACAAATGATCAAAAGACATTAACAATTTTCAGATGAAGAAGTCAAAGCACACCCAACAGAGATATATTACAAATGGTAAAAAAAAAATTTTGGAGCAAATGTCCTGGGATTTAAAGAGTTGTCCAGCTACTGAGAGGTTAAGTGCTTTGCCAGGGCAACCAGCCTTTATTATTGTAACAGTCTGTCCTCCAAATAAAGACACGCAGAAATCTTCTATTGGATTTAGACATGGATTTGGCACGGGAAATCTTGGGTTACCACCCTGGCTCTGAAATTTACCAGCTATGAGACCCTGGGCAAGGCGTAGGCGCATAGACACCAGCAAATCTGATTCTCTCATTACACATATGAGGAAACTGAGACCCAGAGAGGTATGTCTCTTTTACTTGAATGTGATCCCAGGTCCTGTAATTCTCATTCCAGTGCTACTTACTCCATAAGGAAGGCCATGCTTAACCTTTATGTAGCTCTGTGACCCTGGGCAAGTTACTTCATCCTGTTTGCCTCAATTTCCTCATTTGTAAAATGAGCTGGAGAAGAAAATGGCAAACCACTCAAGTATCTCTGTCAAGAAAACCCTACATGGGGTCATGAAGAGTCAGACATGACTGAAACTGAAAGCAAACCTCCCCCAGGGTTTTGCCACTTAGACGGTGATGTCAAACTCAAATGGAAATGGGGACACTCAACCATACATGAGGATCCTTGCAAGTGTAGATTGTTTTAGAAAAACACATATTAATATTATCCATGTTCATGTTTCATGTGACTTCATATATATAATTGAAATCATATAACCTGCCTTCTCAAAGGGTAATGGAGGGGCAGGAAAAAGGGAGAGAATTTGGAACTCAAAAAATATATATATAAATGTTAAAACATCATCTATGTTTCATTGCAGTTTTAGTTATTTTGCTAAATATTTCTCAATAACAAGTTTATCTAGCTCTTGCCCACATCTCATAGTTGGGTTGTGATCTGATATGGTGGAGGTCATTCCTCCACCTGCATTTCCCCTAAATGAAGAAATTACAGGTCCTTCCTACATTTCTCAAAGCACCTGGTCTCAGGAAAACTCAAATGTCTTTAATCATGATTTGAAGAATTTAGGAGAATTAAAGTTGATGTTTTAACTTGGATCCAAAGTCAACTGGTTAAAAAAATGCAAATATAACAATAGTATTTAACGTATTATTTTATCTATATGAGGATAAAACATCAAGGCTTAGGGATTCTTCTCGTTGAATTAATCAGTGGTATAGATGTGTGTATCATCAAGGCAATATTCACAGAACTGGTGGTGACTATGAATATACCAGCATAGTTCTCAATTGCAAAATATAAAAGATTCTCTATATAGAAGGCAGAAGAAAAACATTTATTTAAACACCAGAAAGTGGAATCCCAGAACTAGAACGCAAAATCCGTCAAAGTGACAAGGAAGTTAATAAACATGATTACAGCAGAGGGCAAAGCCATTCTCAAATCTCCCCTCCCTCAGCCAGGGCCTTCTCACTATCATCTGTCATGAGCCTGAGTCTTATTGTGTTGGTTGACCTGCGTTCTTTCCCCTCTGACCCAACCCCACTCACTCTCTTCTGCCTGTTCCATTCCACCCTTCCTGTTCCACCTGTTCAACAAGCTCCTCCTACCACATGTGACTTAAGCTTCCAGGTGATTTTAAGCAGATCATATGAGCCTATTAATGAATGAGAAAAATCTTTCCATTTAAAATACTATTACAATGTATAGTATAAAATACTATTACCATATATATATATATATATATATATATATAAAGTCATAATTTAGAGTTCTGCAAGCATGAATGTGATGTGGTTTCATATATATAAGAAAGGTGACCCTGGAATCATGCAGAAAGAAATGATTCTAAAGAGAGGTGAAGCCCTCAGTCTCTCACCAGCAGAAGGATCATTTAATCTGTCATCCTCAGGCAGAACCATCTTAAGAAAGCATTAATCTTAATTTTTAATCCCGTAAGGTAGCTCCAGTATCTCTTTTTATTAACCATCAAGAAACACACTCAACTCTGAGACAAAAGTAAAGTATCCTCCATAGAGAAAGCACTGCTCTCTCCAAAGTGGAAATAGATTTTTCATCCTTAGCATGGAAGGGGTTTTTCCTCCTCTTCTAAGGGATACTAGCGTAAGTACCCATTGTGAGTTCAAGTTAACCTTCTCTTAAGAGTCAGCAGGATGGTGTGGAGGGGGCACTGGATTTGCTGTTGGAAGACCTGGGGGACTTTGGGCAAGTTACTTCATTTCTTGAGCCTCAGTTTCCTCATCTGTAAAATAAGTTGACTCTGTAACCTCTAAGGTACCTTTTGGATAGAATCCCTTGATCCTGTGATTGTTGATCTTGGAGTCAAGAAAACTTGGATTCCACTTTTGCCTCTGACTCATGCTTGCTGTGGTCCTTGGAGCAAATTCTTCCATCTTTCAGTACCCTGGGCAACTCTCGGAGACTAAAAGTGGCAGGGTGCTGGGTGAGCAGCGTGAGAGAGGGAATGTACTTGCTGGGAGTTAACTAGTCCAGTGAAATCACAGGGCCAGTGATGTCTCTGTCTCGCTCTTTCTCTGTTTATAGAGAGATGTATAGATGTGTGTGTGTATATATATATATATGTATATGTATGTATGTATATATATTCATATCTATGTGAATTGACAGTCCAGAGACTAATGAAGGCTCACAGTAACATTCCATATTGTATATCACAAATATAAGGATACCCACTTAAGAATTAAAGCATTTCCAAAAGAAATATGGCCTACAATACTTTTTTAGTATTACCATATCATCAAACAAAATGCTTGCTCAAAAGTCCCTACCTCCACTATTACATGTGTTGGTTTTGACAAGGTAATATTTGGAAGAATTATTTTATTTTTTCTTGAAGGATGAATTGGATCAAGTTTTAAAATCAGGGAAGGTTCTTGGTCCTATTAAAATTGTCTCCCTTGGAGTCTTGCCAAATAAACTCAGTTTATCCAACACTGAAAAGTCCCGCCCTTCACTTTAAAATGTGTGCTTGGTTTCCATTTTACAGTTATACTTTTAAAAAATCTCTCCTTAAATTTCCTTTTTCTTTCTTAACATCATGACTCTGATGTTTTTATGTTTGTTTTTAAATTTAAAATATTGTCAGGGAAAGATACATTCAGCTTACCCAGGTTGGATTTGAATAAATAGGAAGTGAATTGTGTGGGTAGCGCCATTTAGGAAGGATGTTAAGAAGTTGGAATGCCTAAAGAATGGTAACCAAGATGGTGAAGACACTTAGGCAGTATCATCCAAGAACAGAAGAAGGAATTAGAGAACTTCTTTAGAGAAGACTGAGGCAGAATGCCACAGCAAGCTAGGTGGGGCAGTGGATAGAATGCTAGACTTGAAGTTCGGAAGACCTGAGTTCAAATTCTCTCTCAGACAGCTACTAGTTGTGTGAACCTGGACGAGTCACTTAAGCACTATCAGCCTCCTCAAAATAAGAAAAATAATAGCAGCCACCTCTTGGAGTCATTGTGAGTATCAAATGACAAAGCATATGAACAGAGCTTTGTATGCGCTAAAATTCTACATAAATGTTCTGCTATTTATTATCATTAATTATTATAGCTGCCACTATTATTACGCAACTTCTTACTTGTTGTATTAAATACAAGGTCCTCTGGCACGTAGAGCCCATTCCCCAACTCTTCTTAGGCTGGGTCGGTTTTACTCCCTTTCCACTCTCCAGCTAACTGACTTCTCTCCATTCATCATGCATGATACACCACTTCCCATCATCCTGTGTTTTCTCAGAAGTCCTATAGACATAAAATGTGGTCCTTCTTCACCCCTGCCCTTAGAGTCTCTTCTCCAAATCTCAGCTGTAATGTTATCTCCTGATGCCCTCCTCATTGTTAGTGCACCCGCACTGCACAGCATATTCTATATAATAAATGCATTCCGGATGTTGGGCTATAAGTACACAGTGTTTCCCCCAGTAATGCACAAACTCCTTGAAAAAAGGAGAAAGTGTCACTTTTGTCTTTCTTTATCCATCCAGAAAGCTGTATAGCATATAGGAAATGGTTTTGTATTGTCTGTCAACTGACTTACTGATCTTCCAGTATTTGAAGGATCACCACACAGAAGAGGGATCTGATGTGTTCTGCTTGATTCCAGAGGCCAGAACTAGGAGTCATTGATGGATGCTGAGATTTCTGCTTCTTTTAAAGAACACCTCCCCCCATATTAGAGCTATTCCAAAGTGGCCTGACCTGCCTTGGGGAGCAATAGTCCCTCCTCACTGGCAAGGCCCCTCCACTATGATGTCCAAGAAATTTTTCTGACAGGATCTTATGCTAGATGGTCACTCCAATTTTGTCCTTCTGTCTCCCAAATTCTAGTCTCTTATCATCATATTCTTAGCTGGACTCATTTTTACTTCCATTTTTCCTCCAGAATCCTTTGCAAGAATGGATACCAGAAAAAAGAATCCCATCTTTTTTTTAGCCTGTGTATTTCAGTTCAGTATTCAGTTCTCCATCCAGAAATGTTGATAAAGCATTAATGTTAACTGGTGCAAAGTGGGGCTGTTTCATCAGCTACTTGGTTCCTGCTAAAATGCATTGCTGACTTTCATTACTCTTGGATTTAACTCCCTTAGGTCTGATGAACAATCTTCATTGGCACTTTCTAACCAGGGAGATGCTCTCACTTCCATTTCTCCACTTAAGAAAAGGAAACTGCCTCTCTTTCTTATTCTTTTTTGATCTAAAGTTGATTTAACAAATCAAATGTGAAAGGAAACATGGCACAGTATCCAAAAAACTGGCTTCAGAGTCATGTATATCTGAGTTAAAGCCTGACCTTTGATTTATACTGGCTCTGAAACCTTGGATAAGTCACAGACTCTCAGGGTAATGAGTAACCTGCTAAAGTTTTAAGCTGAGAAGTGCAAATCTGCTTTCTTAGAGGGAGTTTCTTCACTGGGACTTCCCTACACACAATTCTGGTCCCACCAGAAACATATTAAAATGCACGTTTTCTATTGGATCCATCTCTCTTTCTTCTTTGTGAGGATTTATTAGCAACTAAATTAAAGACCTATGCATAAGGGAACTCATATTTCTCCTTCCACATTAATGAAACTGACAAATTGTGTATGACAAGAATGGATATAGAAACAGAAAATTATGATCCAAAATGTTTTCCGATTTTCTCGCCCACACTTTATTAATTCAGAGCACATCAACTCAATACTATGTTACTGCTTTGTAGATTTTTTACTAGATTGTTCTGCCTTTCCTCAGTGAGCAGAAACTAGGAAGTGTTGGGAAGACAGATTTTGACTAACTCAAAGGAAATACTTTTAACAGCCAATCAAAACTGGAATGGGCAGCTTTGGGGAGAGTAGGTTCACCCTCACTTGGGGTATTCAAACTAAAACTCAATATTCGCTTCTTAGGGATTTTGTAGACAGAATTTCTGTACAGGGAAAAGTTGGAGTAGGTTCATTTGAGTACTCAGAGTCCACGATAGCTCAAAGATATGAAAATAGTAATCCTAGGTCCTGTTGGGAAAATTCCTTCCCTTCTCTTATCCAAACTCATATAGTGCAGCATTGTAGCAATTCACTTCAACAAACTTTATTAAGCTCCTGTTGGTGCAAAGCACTATGTGCATGACATGACTGAAGAAATGACAGCCTCTGTACTGGGGGTACTTAGAAGTCTGATGGACAATTGAGACTGTGGAGTTAATGATGATTTGAGCACATTCTCAAGCTTCCATTATGAGAAGCAGGTCATCATATCAGAAATCAAAGGACAGCTTGATGATACTTCTCAGTTGATATGTGCTTGAAGACAGTCAGAAGCACTTAGCATCAACAACAAACAGAAGACCTCCATCACCAGACTTTCAAGCAAGCACCTTGGAGGTAAAGCAAATGAGTAACATCTGCAGCAGAAATCATTGGGAGATCTTCAAAATTAATCTGAGAAATCAGCCTGTGCCTACATTGGGTTGACTTGGCAGATAAGTAAATGCAGGATAAGTCTTGAGTAATGCTGTTAGAGAACAGCACTCCCATAATAGACTAATGAGTGGGAAATATGATCACATTGCCTTCAAATATTTGAAAGGTTGTCATGGTGAAAATAGATAATGTGTTTTCTGCTTGTCTCTGCAGGATAGAACTAGGAACAATGGGTGGAAATTTCAGAAAGGCAGAATTCAGTTCCACTTAGATTTAAAAAAAACAATTTGCTTCCAATTAAAGCTGCCTAGAGATGGAATGGGCTTCCCTGGACTTTAGTAAGTAGGAGATGAAAGGGTGCTGCATTTAGAGACAGGAAGGTCTGATTTCAAATCCTGCTTCACATATTTACTAGCTATGTGGCCTAACTATTCTGTACTTCTTTTGCCTCATCTATAAGAGGAAGACAGTGTATTTGATGGCCTCACAGTTCCTTCCCAGCTTTAAATCTATGATGCCACAGAGTCTTCAAGCAAAGACTGAATGACGAATGGTCACAAATATTATCGAGAAGATTCCTGTCCAATTTTAGGTGGTGCTAACTGGTCTCTGGGGCCCCTTTCCACTCCTCTGAAATACAAGTAATTAAATTAATAGCAGACATTGACTATTGTACTCACAAAGCTAACTCATTCCGGACATGGGTTCTTATTCGATGTATTTCAAATTTTTAAGGAAAATTGGTTTAAAAGTTTCCAAAATTGGCATAATATATGATGCAGCAGATAAATTAATTTGCCCAATAAGAATTTTAGAAATTCAGAGTTTAAAAGGACCCCAGCAGCTGACAAGTCTGAGCCGTACCCCTAAAAATGTCCTTGCTGTAGCGGCGGCATTAACATATCCTTGTCATACATAAAAATGGGTTTGTAGGTAGGAGCCTGGCAAACTATATGTTTAACTGGATTTCTGCCACTTTCATGATTTAAAAATACCTGGTACTCTGTGTTTTAACCAATGACAAAACCATAGTATACTGAGATTGATGATGCATCAGAAGTCATGGAATCTAATACTCATTGAAGCATGAGTTTCCTCAATACCGGTCTGAATAAATGTGCATCCAGCCCCTGCTTTAGCAGGACACTCACTGCCTGAGCACTGCCTGGTACATAGTCCATCAGAGGTTAATCCATGCTTGTTGGTTAATCCATTAATCATCAGACTGATGGATCCTGTTCCATTTTGGAGTAACTCTAATTGTCAAGATATTATTGATGGAAGAATAATAAATGCCTTCCCTGGACTTTTCCCTCACCAAAAGTGATTGGTTTTGGCTTTAGTTAAATCATGGAAGACATGAGTGGCCTTGGGTCCAGTTGAGCTAGAAGCTGACAAAGCCTACAACACTGGCTAGTCTGTGGAAGTATAGCAGATACCATGAGGTTAATAGACAAAGGGTTTAGTTCCAGTTGAGCACATTAACAGAAGATATTATAGGTTGACCAAGCACGGGATGAAATTCAGGCAAGTCAGCTAAAGCATGAATACCAGAATAAATATCATAGATCTAAGCAAGCTGGGTCTAGAACCTGAAGTTCTGGTAGGCCTACAGAAGAGGAGGCTAACAAATGTCGACCCTAGCAACAGTAGGTGGCATTGATTCAGCACTTCAATGTGTTCAAGACACTCTACCTCTTTTATGCCAAGGGGGAATAAATGCCCAAGGTAGTCCCACTCAGGGAATTAAGTAATATCTGTCAACCAGAGTAACTGATCTCTAGGCGTCAACTGAGAGTATGAGAAAGCCACATATTCAAGAAACTGACAGTGATTGCTCTCTTTACTAGAGTTAAATGGGGTTTTTGTGGACTTCTTCTAGGGTGTTCCCTCTGACCATCTGGACAGAGGTAGGGTGTCACCCTCAATCTCTAAGTGAAGATAGGACATTGTATTATCTCTAGATGTAGGATAAGTGAAAAACTGCCTGCTGTTCTAACTCCAGGTCATATGAATGGTGATGAACTTGTGCTGAGGAATAGGGTAAGGAATGGTGGCCTCTCAGAATACAATTAGTGAAACTGAGGCACAGGGGACTCAGGAAGTCAGCTTTTACATTTCAACAGCAAACTAAAACTAGGTCACAAGTCAGGGTTACAAGAAAGGCCCCAAGTGACAGAATAGAGTTTAATAAAAATCAAAGAATTACGCAGCAAAATATATGTCAAGGAAGGGACTTAAACCCACTGCTGATTTCAAGCCCAGGATGCTATCTACTGGCTGTGTAACTTTTAAATATAGCCTTCTTTCTTCCCTGACCTTCTATTTAAAAGCCTGTCTAAGTAATTGAATGTAAGCCATTAGTTAAGATTCCCCAAAATTTTGAGAGTCATTTCATTCCTATGTTCAAGAATCCCTATTGTTCAAGACTCACTTATACATCACCTTCCAAAATGCCTACTCAGGTCTGTTTTGAGAAATCCTAAAATTAAAGCAAACTTGAATTCCTATTTTCAGTTCTTGTGTATCCTCTACTATGCTCTCACTTCTGTCTTCTCAGTTTACCTCATGGATCAGTCTAATGGACATTTCTTTACCTTCAGGCTCAATGTAGCCTCTTGTATTGTCCTTATAAATGAAACATCGAGTTTCCTGTGGTATATTTCATCTTTTGAACTGTATCCTTAAGCATAAATTTCAATCCTTTCATGCAACTCATTTCCTTTCTTACAAAGTAGTCATGATGTGAAACTTTAGGTTAGGTACTGATTGAAAATTCCTCCTCGATGCTTTTACTCAGCCTTCATGTTCTCTGAAGCAGGATTTGCATTTTATTAGGTATCATCAGGGAAAGAAATGGAATTCCTATTTGTTAGGTTATAGCACCATTCCTAAAACAAGGTAAAGGCATAACTGTACTCAAGACCTATATTTCCCCTGTGTTGAATTGTGCTATCTGCTACTTTTTAATGTTATGTTGAATTATTTCTTTGGAAATTAAACTTATCTTACATAAAAAGGGAATTAAGATAAAATAAGGAATATTTCAACAGACTTTTTGCTATGTGATGGCAATGACTAACATATTTCTAGCTGATCATGCCAACATAAACATTAAGAATACCTTGCTACCAGATTGAAGTTTGAAATAAATATCTATATGACCTTGATTATATGCCAGTAAATTCAAATGCCGCATCTAGCATATTTCCAAAATGAGGAAGCCTAATGTTCCTATTTCTCACATGAGCATTTTCAAAGTGCCGTAATTTAAAGAGACTCTGGTCTAATTTTGTCCATAGGGAGAGTACAACGCAGCCTATTGAAATGGATTTGAGGGTCTTCTTGTGGGGCTATTGGCATCCATCTATATACTCCACCAGCTGTCAGCATGCCTAAAATGCTGCAATTCGAGAACCATAATGCCTGGCACATAGTAGGAACTTAAGAAGTGTTTGCTGACTTATTTGACTATCCTTTTATGTCTCAAAAGTCATTAGTTCTATGTTGTTAAAATTCAATTCAACAAGCATTTATTAAATGTCTATCATATGCCAGGGACTGGGGATACAAAGAGAAAATGAAAAGTCTTTCCCTTCAGGGGGCTTACATATTATAACGGCATGGGAAGACAAGATTAATCAATGAGCTTTTATTAAGTGCCTACTGTGTGCCAGGCACTGTGCTAGGTACTTGAAATATAAAGATAAGAAAAATTGTCCTTGTCCTCAGGAAGTTTACATTTTGTATTAGGAAACAAGAGACTTATTAAACATTAGACAAGCTATTATTCTTCTCTGGGTCTCCAGTTCCCCATCTGTAGAATGCGTTCATTCAAAAAAGATTTATTAAACTCCCAAATGGGTAGAGCCTTGAAATTGGAACAAGGTTATTGCTCATGTCCCTTGGAGCTCTAAAATTTTGTGATTCTGAAATATGGTACTAACTTGGGAAGGAAAGCACTTTGAGTTCCCTCGAAGTTCAAATGAGGCATGACTTCATCCATGAAGCATTTTCATTCCCCTAAATGAAGATGCCTTCTTGTCACCCTACAAGATCACTCTGCCCCCGAAGTTCTTCTCTCTGATTAATCAGTTCCTCCAGGAATCTCCATTTTAAGAAAAGTGCCCAGGCAAGCTAGAGTCACTATTTCATTCCTGTGCAGACTTCTTTCACCACAATATTTTCTCTTCCTTCCCTTCTGTGTGCCATCTTCTTACTTGAGGTCAAGACTTGTCTTTCTTCTAGTTATCCTTGTGTCCCTGGTACTTAGCCCGGTGCCTGGTACATGGGAAATACTTAATGATAGTTGATTTGACTTTCTCTACTCATATTTTCCAAAAACACTGTGTCTTGGTTTATCTTTTACCCCCATCACTACCTACAGGTAAAGGGCTTTGCAAACCTTAAAACTCTAAATATGCACTCTTTTCTTTTACTGTATTTACATTTACATACAAAACATTACAGTTTTGACAGGGAATGTACTAGCAGCTAAAGGATAAAGTGAAAAAGAGCTAATTTAAAAGGTCCAAACACAGGACTTGAAGTCAGAAAGACCTGATTTCAAATTCTCACTCTAAACCTTACTAGTTCTTGTTAAAAGTTGGAGAGGTCACTTAGGATCAGCAAGAATCAGTTTCCTCAGCTGTAAAATGGGGGTATTTAAAATGTAGTATAATTTTTCCTTTCACATCTTAGGGGTTAGGGTTGTGGCACCTCCATGATCTGGAAAATTCACTTTAAAAAGTTTGGCCCTCCCTTTGTACCAGAGAAGAGGTCTGGATTTTTTCTTTTCTTCTATGAGGTGTTTACAGTGCCTTACTATAAAATTTGGATTGATATTATATAATATCTTATATATGTTTTATACATTTCTGAGTCCCTAAACGTTTTCTTTATCATCAGCTGGCCCCTTTTGTGTCATCTCTGACTTCCACAAGATTCCCTGAAATTCCCATTTAATTTTTATGCTGACTCATGACATACTAAAACCTTGATGGGAAAAATTGTGACCTGGGAGGGATAACTCTACTTATCTGACAGGGGTCTTGTAAGGCTCAAATGGCATAATATGTAGAAAGTACCACACAAATGTCGGTCATGAATTATCTTCTTTAGGAACATATCATATATTATACCTACCAGCCACCAGTCAGGAAGATGCAAACTCTTGGAGGACAGATTTGATTATGTTTTGTCATTGTATTCTTCGTGAATTATGGACTTCCTGAAAAGCCATTTCTAGAGAGGCCCAATAATCATCTTGAACACAAGATGCCCAAAGCAGAACTCATTCTTTTTCCCCAAAACATGCCTCTCTTTAACATTTCCATATCCTTGTTGAAGTTGTAATCAGCTTTCTTGTCCCCAAGGTTCCCAACCTTGGTATCACTATTGATCCCACACACTTCCTCACCAGACATATTGAACCAGTAACTAAGTCTTAATAAATGCTTCTTGGCCAGCTGATTGGTTAGTGCTTTGTCTTTGCACACCGTAGGCAATAAGTAGCTGTCATTTGTTGCATCATTTAACGCTCCATGAGAGGCAAGTTAACATCTCTCTGAGAAAAGTGCCTCATGGAAGTGAGACCAAGGAGCATCACTTCAAGGACAGGGGTACAGAGGAAAGAAAGGAGGGGAGAATTCGGGCATGAAGAGAGGAAAAGGGGAGTGAAGGAGACACACACAGGCTTTCGCACATCACACTTTTGTCTGGAGCAGGCTCTGAGACTCCCCACATCAAAACAATGTCTTTATTTCTAACATGATCCCTATAATGATTTGTAACTTGATATAAAAGAAAAAGAGATGAACTAAAGGAGCTGAGTTCTAATTCTACCTCTGGCACTTACTCTCTGATGGATCATGATTCTATCTCTTAATCTTTCTGAGTTTTAGTTTCTACATTCGTAAAGTGAGTGAAATGTAAAATGAGTGGATGGCTTCTCAGTTCCCATCCAACTCCACATCTAGGATCCTAGGCTCTGTTTCAACAAAATACAAAATTCCACAAAAGAGTGAAAGGAAATTTTACAGTAACCCTCCTTCATATCAAGGGAGACGGGATCTTTTCAAGTTGCTGGAGGTGGAATGAAGTGTCTATGAGACTAAATGATGAAACTCAATGTGAGTCATGATGTCAAAGCTTACTAAGTCATACTGCATGAGGGAGAACCCAAGCTGCCATAAGCTTCCCAATGCATTTGCTTTTTAAAAGACTTACATATCTTCTTTTTTTAATTAATTAATTAATTTGTTTTCAGTTTTCTACAATCATCTCCATAAATCTTAGACTTTTAGAGGACTACATATCTTCTTTTTTTAATTAATTAATGTATTTGCTTTCAGTTTTATACAATCACTTCCATAAATCTTAGATTTTTCTCCCTTCCCCCCTTCTTACTCACTTCATCCTCCCTCTCTCCCTAAGATGGCAAGCAATCTTATATGGGTTCTGCACATACATTCTTACTAAATACATTTTCACCTTAGTCATGTTGCATGGAAGAATTAAAATGAATGAGAGAAACCATGAGAAAAACCAAAACAAAACAAAACACAAAAGAAAATAGTCTGTTCATTCTGTAATACAATTCCATAGTTCTTTCTCTGGATGTGGAAGGCATTTTGCCTCAAAAGTCCATTGGGAATTTTTAGGTCCTTACATTTCTATGAAGGGCTAAGTCTACCAGAAAAATTCTTCCAACACCGTGGTTGTTGCTGTATACAGAGTTCTCCTGGTTCTGCTCCTTTCACTCAGCATCGGTTCATATATCTTTCCAGGCCTCTCTGAAGTCTTCCTGTTCATCATTTCTCATAGCACAATAGTATTCCATTACATGCATATACTATGACTTGTTCATCCATTCCCCAATTAATGGGCATCCCCTCGATTTCCAGTTCTTGGTCACCATAAAGAGAGCAGCTATAAATATTTTTGGACATCTTAAACCTTTTCCCATTTTTATGATCTCTTTGTGATACAGTCCTAGAAGGGATGTTGTTGTGAGCTATCAGTCCACAACTCCATCAACAATGAACTAGTGTTCCAACTCTTCCACATCTTCTCCAATATTAATCATCTTCTTGTTTTGTCAAGTTAGCCAATCTGATAAGTGTGATGTGGTACTTCAGTTTTGATCTGCATCTCTCTAATCAATAGAGATTTAGAGCATTTTTTCATGTGACTATATATAGCTTTAATTTCTTCCTCTGAATATTGCCTGTTCATATCCTTTGACCATTTATCAATTGAGGAATGACTTGTATTCTTGTACATTTGACTCAGTTCTCTATATATTTTAGAAATGAGGCTTTTATTACAGACACTAGCTGCAAAACTTCTCTCCCAGTTTTCTGCTTCCCTCCTAATCTCGGCTGCATTGAGTTTGTTTGTGCAAAAACTTTTCAATTTAATGTAATCAAAATCATTCATTTTGCACTTCATAATGTTCTCTATCTCTTCTTTGGTTAAAAATTTCTCCATTCTCCTTAAGTCTGACAAATGCATTATTCCTTGCTCCCCTAATTTGTTTATAGTATCAATCTTCATACATAGATCATGTGTCCATTTGGACTTTATTCTTGTATACAATGTCAGGCATCAGTCTATGCCCAGTTTCCACCACACTGTTATCCAGTTTTCCCAGCAGTGTTTGTCAAACAGTTCTTATCCCAGAAGCTGAGGTCCTTAGGTTTATCAAACAACAGATTGCCATATTCATTGACAGCTGTGTCTTGAGTACCTAACCCCTCTATTTCTTAGCCAGTACCAAGTAGTTTTGATGATTGCTGCTTTATAATACAATTTGATATCTGGTAGGGCTAGGACTACCTATCTTCCTGTGGCAGCTAGGTGGTGCCATAGGGCAAAAAGCATTGGGCCTTGAGACAATAAGACTCATCTTCCCTGAGTTCAAATCCAGTCTAAGACATTTACTAGCTGCATGACCCTGAGCAAGTCACGTCAGTGTTTGCCTCAGTTTCCTCTTCTGTAAAATGAGCTGGAGAATGAAATGGTAATCCACTCCAGTATCTCTGCCAAGAAAACCTCAAATGTGGAGTCACAAAGAGTTGGACACAACTAAAGAACAACTCAAAAACAACGTATCTTCATAAATGGAACAAAAACAACAGAGTCCACAGACCAGAGTTGTGTGTTATCCTAAGCATATGGGTTTTAGTTTTCCCTTCAAGTGCTTGTGAGATAGGTTTCTGTGTATGCCAACTTTCTTCCGTAGAAACTGAGTGCATTTGTAGTAGGTTTATGTGTAGATTGTGATGCACTTTATTATTCGTGAACTTAATTATTATAAGTTCCTATAGTATTTCTTTTAACACCAAGAATATGGTTCTGATTAATTTCTAAAAGTGTCATTATTAGGGGTTTGTATAAATAGAAGTACATTGGTGGGGCTCAAGAGCTACTCATTGGTGAGTAGGGAGAGTGTACATGCCCCTCAACAAGGTTACCTCTAAGACTCTGATAGGAATTGAGTATAATTGTATGATGGCAGCCCTTCTGTGTGAACCTAGACCTGACAGTGTAAAGGTTGAAGTAAGCAATCCAACCCAGAGAGTAAAGTATGCATCTTTGTGGATAGGTAAGAAGTGAGAGATCCTTGCCCCACCCCACTATTAAACCCAGATACAGTCCCTCCTGAAGTCCCTTTCAATTAATGATTCCATGACATTCATAATCCGTATTTCCCATGTATGTTGGAAGAACAGATGAAAGATGCCCATAGAAACAATTGAGTGAAACACCACGATCAGTTGTGACTGACCACCATATGAAAGTAATTCCACAGTTGTTTGGAAATCGTGTTTGACGTATCATTTATAGGTACAGCCCATGTAAAAATAACAACAGCTGCAACAAATTAGACATCCAAGTCCATGAGTTACAATGGCCCCAGAACAAATCTGTTTTGTCAAGGTGGTGTCAAGCTTTTGGATCATAGAGAATATTGTTCTGGCTTCTTTGAAGTTTCATCTCGAAGGTCACCATCTGTAACAGGCCTTCCTGGTCCCTCTGCCCCACCCTCAACCCCAGCTCCTAAAGCCCCCTCCTCCTCTACTGTCACTTCCTATCTTCTCTGTATCAATCTTGTACTAACCTATTTATTTACATATTATTTCCCTCAGTGGAACGTAAGCTCCCTTTTTGCCTTTTGTTTTTATCACCAGGATTTAGCCTGGTACCTGGCACATAGTAAGTGCTTATTTAATGAATACTGACAGATTGATTGTTTTAAGGTCTGGTTGCAGAAGGAATTTCTCTCGAGTGGTAGCATTTTATGAATCCATAAATGCAGGGTGGTGCACTGCCCAGACCACTGGCTTCAGAGACAGGAAGACTGAATTCAAATCCCAACTTTCCCACCACTGGCTGTGTGACCTGTCCAATTACTTGTCCTCTACATGACTGTGCTCCCTCCTAAGGAAGCCTCAGCTAAGTTAGAGACGACTTACATCCTGTGGGATGAAGAGGTCTTTATGCCTTCATGTTTCCCCATATTCACAGGTATATCAGGTCTTCTAATGTAACAGGAGTCCTTGTGAATTGGGCATGGTCGCTTAGAGACTCCTGTTGTGAAGATCTTACAGCATTATAGGGAAATAATATTTTACCATACTGTTTAAAGGAAGTGATAATATGTATATCATTAGCAGTAATAAAGGAAAAGTTTAAACAGCCCCAATATGCAATTCAGAGGATTTCACTAGGACAGGAAGATCTCAGTTCAAATTTTTCCCTAGACACTTAGTAGTTATATGAACCTGGGCATGTCGTTAACCTCTCAGCCTCAGTTTCCTTATCTGGAAGATGAGGGGCTTGGACTAGATTAGCAGTCCTCAAACTTGTTGGTCTCACAATGCCTTTACAATCTTAAAAACTACTAAGGACTCCCCCAAAGAGCTTTTCTTTAAAAATAGGGTTATAGCTATACTTGTGCTAAAAATTAAAATTCACAGAGAGCTTTTTGTTGTGTGTATGTGTATACATGTGTATCTAGATTCCTATACATACACATGTGTATATGAGAACTGAGTATAAGTACTGAATATTGCATATTGAGTATGAGTATTGAGAACAGTACCATTAAAGATTAAAACAGCATTATGATGAAAATATTTTGACCTCTGACATCCTGAGTCTTGGAGATCCCCAAGGGTCCCTCGGTCATAGATCAAGAACCACTAGACTGGAGTACATACATACATCCAGAGACGCTTCAGCTGTAAATCTGTGATTGATGATCCTATATATTAGATTGAAGAGTGTTTATCAGAAAAAATAATCATCCTTTTCTCTGGATTTTGCCATTTATATATGCCTGATTTTTAGGATATTAGTTTCAAGGTGACCATTTTATTCATTCAATTATCAGGCATCATGGCATAGGACGTGAAAAGTGGGCCTTGAAATCAAGAAGACTTGGGATCAAATCCCCCTTCTGACACATATTGTCTGTAACCCTGGGCAGGTCCCTTAATCCCTCAGCACCCCAGGAAACTTTGTAAGCCTAGGTTCAGATCTCCATTGGAGGAAGGAATTTTCTTGCAAGGCGTCCATGAAATCACAAGTATAGTCTCAAAAAAAAGGATATAGTTTGAAAATTAATTTGAATAAAATGTCATACGTTAAAAATTGTGCACAAAGCATTTAAAAGTCATTAATGAAAAAAGTGATTTGTGACTTTCACATGAAACAGTGCAGCACCCAATTAAAGCAGAAAGATTAATTTGTTCCAGACACTTGTTGTTGAAAAATTATATTCAGTACAAGTTGGCCTTGTAGTTTGTGGTCATGTGTCACCTTCCAGTATTTCAAATAGAATAGACACAGACGCCCAGACTCTAAAATTTACCCTTGAAAGTGCTTTGAATTCTTTTATTTTAAAAATGTGATTATCAAATCCAAATAACCTTGCTATACTCATTCAAGCGACTGATGTATTTGCAGGGGGCATAAATACCGATTGAAACCATTTCTCTCCAATATATGCCTTTCAATTGAAACCTTCATTTTTAAACCAACCCTTTTCTAAGATGTTGACCACAGGCATCCATCATTTAAACTTACGTTGCCTAAGCAAATTTCCTATTTAAATATCTAATGGAGAAAATGGAGAGAAGAGTGATGTCCTAGGAAATGTATTATCTTTGTTCTGAGTCTTTGCGGATAGCCTGTCCTTCTAAGACGTGTTCTCCAGCCACAGTTTCGGCTCGAAGCGTACCAAACTCTCAGAGCTATCACTGTGGTATCTCACGGAACTGAGTTTTTCAAATCACACATAATCCAGATTGAATCTTCTGGGAGTGTCCCCTTTTGGATGGGGATATATGTAGGAAAGAAATTGAATGTGGAGGAGGCTCCAAAAAAAGGAAATGTAGAAAACAAGAAAAGAAAAAGGAGGCAGAAATTCATCTGCTTCTATCTGAAATATTTGAATATGTGTTACATATCATTAAATATGAAAATGGAAGACATCATAACCCATCGGATAGAAGACCCAGGTTCAAGTACTGCTTCAGACGCACACTGACTGTGTGACTCTGAACAAGTCCCAGTATATTCCAAGGTGACTTTAAAACTATAAAGTCCAGAAGCATCATTGTTTGGGTCGATGGTTCTCAACATGTTTTGTCTGGCGAACCCCTTTCAACAACAACAAATGTCTTGTGAGCTCCCAGGGTAATGTAGCACACTACTCCTAGTATTATTTTAGATCTATTCGCTAAGTAATTACGCTCCTAGGAACGCTAATCCTTGTTCCAAAAAGCTCATGATGATTTGAAAACAAACCTATAATGTTTCCAATATGTATGTGCTTGTTCTCACAGAGGAAGAAAATGTATTTGTAGCATAATTGGGCAATCACTCACTGCTTAAGGTACTATGAGGGAAATTTTAGCGGAACCCCATGAACCCTCCTCATGAAACTCCATGGGCTCTTCAAACCACTGACTAAGAAGCACTGTTCTAGGTCAGTGGAGGCAGTTTCTAACTGAAATGAAAAAATAGATCTGAAACAAAGAAGAAAAGCTAAGCATATATTTACTACAACTGATCCACAAGCAAACTGACAATTAAAACATGTGCAACCGACTTTCAAGGTATTTGAGGAAAATATATTTCATCAGAGTGAAAGACTTGATTCATGAATCATTCCAATGTACAAGAAGAGGCTGATGGACCATGTGAGGGAGGATGGGAGAGTACTCTGACTTCCAGCCTTTCCTCTGACACCTATGACTGTGTAACCCCAGGCAAGGCAATGTCTGTGTCCCTAAGTCACTCTCTAAGACTATAAATGGTATTGATAGTGCCAACATGTGCTGGTAGAGATTACTCATCTGGGAATTCCATGTGCTAATGAATCTCAGATTCAGTCCCTATCTCTATAATATACATGAGACAATTTTCTCCCTTCTTTAAGGAAGAGTGGATTTTTTTTGATACACTACTCCATGTTTATTTTATATTTCTATTCTCTCCTGTGGGTGATTCTAAAACAGTCCCTCAGAAAACATGATATTAATCTCTTTTGATGTTAGTAGTTTAAACAAATATTCCTGCTTGCCCATTCCATACACCAATTTTTTTGTTTGTTTTTGTTTTTTGGTTTTTATTCTATTTTTTTAGTCACATCAAGAGTTCCATTTCTGGGACATTGAAATTGACTTTTCTCATCTTAGCATTGGAAGATCCCGAGGGTCCTCCCCTGGCCCAGTCACCTGGGGACTATACAGTGGCCCGCCCAGCAGCAGAGGTGGAGGCAGCAGCTTTACGAGCACCAGCAGTGACAGGACCAGGAGCATCCACGCCAATAGACTTGGCAGAGGTAGTTCTCCCAAACTCTGCTCCGGAGCCAAACCTTTTTGGAATACTACATGCTGGTGGGGGCTGCCTTTTCTTTCATGCTGAGGGTCATGCAAAAGGTTTGCTTTTTAATTAAAGCTTAGCAATGATTTTCATGTTAAAATGAAGGAAATCTTGTGTGCTCAGATATACTCAGTTTGAGGCAACTTTTTTTAATCAGACCTATGATTTCATCAGTGTGGGGAATTCCTTATGTAGAAACTGTCTCCTCTGGTACAGATTGGCACTCATCTGAATTTGTAATCTTAAAGATCTGCCTAGGGCACTGAAGGGCTAAATGACTTGTCCATGTTCTCATCAGTAATGCCTATCAGGATCAGAACTTGAACCTAGATCTTCCCCCTTGAGGTTCTCCCCAATTTACCCTTTATGTATCTTGTACCTATATGGATGTTGGCGTGTTATTTCCCCCATTAGATTATGAGCTCCTCAAGGACAAGAGCTAGCTTTCCTTTCTTTACATCAGAGGTTTGTATCGGCCCCATCAGGGATTAGTAAGTAAGTATTCATAGCCCCATTTGAAAGATAAAGTACCTGAGGCACAGAAGGTGGAGTTGCTTCACCAAGATCACACAGTTAGTTGGTGTCAGAGGCAGAAGGTGATTCCAGTTCATTCCGAATCCTGGTCCTAGAATTCTATCCAGCCTTCTGATACTCTCCAATGATCTTCTAGAAATACGTGTTACAGAATTCAAACTCATACCCAGTCAGCAGAATGGGGGCCTCCCCAGAAACCTAGTCCCACTCAGTGGTGAAAAGGATGTCCTCTCTCATTTCTACCATAACTATCAGTTCCTCCTTGTTGGTGAGAATCAGATGCAGAAGAGAATTCTCCCTTGTTGGTTCCACCACCTTTTGAAGGATGGACTTATCACTAAGGCAAGTCAATAACATATTACAGGATCTACTTTTGGCAAAGAGTACCATCAGATATCTGTAAAACTGAAGCCCTCATCATTGCTCTATGATGCTTTGCACCATACTTATCATCATTTTCTCAACTCCTCATCTATTTTCTCTTTCTGGCTAGGTAGTCTTTAGTAGAAACTAAATCACAAGTCACTTTTATTTCTCCATCCTTTGACCCTCATCCAAATATTGTCCATCATGTCACACTCCTGCCCCCAGTTCTGAGATTTCCTTACATAAGCGTGCCTTCTTAATATGCAATGCTCACCTGGCCATTTTATTTATCCTATTCCATTGTAATAAAGAATTCCAAAATAAGACCAAGGTCAGTGCATGAATTTTATCCCACTCAAGTCACAGTGGAAAACTTATGAGGTTAAATCTTCCTCCTGATCTCTAGTTTCTTTCAATTGTTGCGTAAACTTTGGGGCAAAATTAAAGTGAATATGATACCAATGTCTGATTTGTTTCATGTTCTCTTTTTACCATGTGTAATTTTATACATAACCGTGATCTTGTAGCACTAAAACATGTTAGTTACCAATGTTGGTTTCATTTGTATAATGTGCTTCAGTTTGCACATTGAATTGTTTTCTGTAATGACTTTATGCAAAATAAATAAAATCTGCGTCAGGGGGTACATTTACATGGAGCATTTAAACATGTGATTTAGAGCTATGTTTCTGTATTAAAGTTGTAGTGTGCCTAAGGACTAAAATATATAGGTAATCCTTTGGGTAATTTCAAGTGCAGTTGTATTTACTATTACTAAACTGTGGGTAATACAGAGTTTAATGGAAGTCTTCTCTTGATGCTTCATCAGGGACTGGAAGGGCTATAGATTCTCTGAAAATAATCTAATAGATTGTAAACTGTAAGGTGGCCTTTTTTCAATTACAACCATTTGTCTTCTCTCCTTTCCAATCAACCCCACCACCCCAAAGCAAAAGTCTTGTAATGAATGCGCTTAACAAGTCTCCACATTGTCCAAAAATGCATCCTGCATCTTGAAACCAAGGTAGAAAGAAGCATTTTGAATTCAAGTCAAACGACAAACTACCAAAATCCAAGGCTGTTTCCTGATGACCAACAGAGTTTCAACTAAGGTGGAAATGCTCTTTACCCGGTCTACCAGGAGCTGATGACTATTCAATGACTAGAGACAAAACAAGTCAAACAGCTCTTTCAAAGGACATACTAAGTCACTGAAGAAATGTCATTCACATTGGTGGAGAGATGATGGACATGATAAAAACTGACCCTCGAAGAGTCAAATCAGTCAGTCCTTCAAAAAGCAATTATTAAGCTCCTCCTATGGGCTATATACCTCATTAGGTACTGAGAAACCACAGGCTTGTAGTTGCTGAGTATGAAGGGACCTCAGAATGCATCCAGGCCAATCTCCCCATTTTACAGAGAAGGAAAATGAAACCCAGGAACTATGTGACTTGAGTAAGCAAGTGTCTCAGGCAGCATTTGGACCCACGTCTTCCACCTCCATGACCAGGAGCTCTGCCACAGCCTCTCTTAACGCAATGACAAAATCAAAGCCATTCCTGCTCTCAAAGACTTTATATTGTCAAGATTTCAGGATTTCTATCATGTGACAGTCGATGTCAAATGCTACTGAAACCTTAAAGCTATGTTAGTGTTCAGCCTTATTGTCCTTATTGCTGAGGGCAGCTAGGTGGTGCAGTGGATAGAGCACCAGTGCAGGAGTCAGGAGGACCTGAGTTCAAATATCACCTCAGACACTTGACACTCACTAGCTGTGTGACCTTGGGCCTGTCACTTAACCCCAATTACCTCATCCTGGGTCATCTCCAGTCATCCTGATGAATATCTGGCCATTGGATTCAGATGGCTCTGGAGGAGAAGTGAGCCTGGTGACCTGCACAGCCCTCCCTCATTCAAAACAAAGTCAAGTGCAAGTCGTGTCATTATTTCTCTGATGGCATGGTCTTCTTCGACAAGGAAGGATGAACACAAACACCTTATTGCTGAGATCTGGAGTCAGGAAGCCCTAAATTCAACTCCAGCCTTGGACGCTTACTAGCTGAATGATTCTGGGTAGGTCACTTAAACTGTTTCAGTTTCTTCATCTGTAAAATGGGGACAAGACTAGCAGCTACCTTTCATGTTTGTTGTAAGGATCAAATGAAATAATAGTTGTTAAGTGCTGACACCTATTGCTATGTGTTAGTTACTACTGTTAAATTGCACTTTATATAAACAGAAAGGAGTATTATAGTCTAATGTAAATGGCTTCCCTCAGATTTTAGAGAGAGCCCACAAAACATGGCTCTCAATATAGTTAATAAAATATTTTGCTGAGATTCTTTTCTACATTGGTAGGAATCAACAGAATTGGGACTTACTTAAAATTGAAGCAAATGGAGGAGAGGTACCAGAATCTTGTTTTCATTATCTAGAAAATCATGAATTGTGGCATTCACGAATGATTCTGAAGAGATACTCAGAGCCCTCACTTCATGTATATTTACTATATGAAAAATAAAGAATGGGTACAACTTATTTATACAACTTTGTGGCATATACAGTATGTAGGTACAAAATTCTATCAAAAATTGTATTATTCATGATTTCAATAGGCCTTTCCCAATATACCAAATTATTGGAGGCAGGATGCGTGTATATACATATATATACATACATATGTGTGTACATACATTTGTGTGTATATGATGTATATATATATACATATTGCATTATATATGTGTATATCACATTTATATATGTATGTTATTGCATTTACTCATCTGTGTACATGTGTTTTCTCCTCAGAAGAACATAAGATCTTTGAGAGCAGGATGCATTTCATTTTTGTCATTATATCTTTGGTACTTGACATATAGCAAGTGATCAATAAATGTGCCTTGAATTGAACTGTGCTGAATTTTTAGTGTGACTATACAAATTTCCTCTTGAGAAATCACAAATGTAGGCATTTTTGTATGTTCAATATATCTATTGTTTTTTATCATGTCTCCCACCTGCCACTTTATATCATTGCTTGTATCATCTCTCAGTGCTAAAATGAATGTTTGATAATTGTGTCCTAAATAACTTAATAATAATATATTCAGTCTATATCATTGTATTTACATGATTTTCTCTGGCCCTTGCAACAAAGGTATAGGTTGGGGAGGATAAGAATTGTTAAATTCATTTTAAGGATGAAGACAGTGAAATTCATAACTGTCAGGTGCCTTGGCCACAGTCAGATTAGTTATTAAATTATATATTTGGGATTCAAACACAGGATTGTCAACCCCATATCCATCGCTCCAGCCACTCTACCATATCTATGTCTATTAAACTATTTTCATCAAGTGACAAGCAAATTTCAAAAAGCACTAAATTAATGTCTATTACTAGTACTACTGTATAGCAATTTTATTTTCTGCCTTCTGAAAACAGTGCTTGATATAAGACTGTAAGATGAATAGAAAAGCAAACCTGTGACCTTTGGAGATTTTCACCTACAAGTTCAGTAAGGGTTTTATGTGTAATAAGTCAGAAAAAAAATGTAATATAATATTAGAATGCCTGAAGAGAGATATAGTTTCCAAGAATAAGGAAGGGATAGCCCTACTGTGCCTTGTCCTGGTCAAACCCATCTGGAATATTTCAGGAAGGACATCATCATACTAGAGATATTCAGAGAAGGGCAGCCAGAAAGATGAAGGGACTTAAATTCATGCCAGAGAATTATCAGCAGAAGGAATTGGAAATGAGCAACCTGGAGAAAAGAAGACTTAAGAAGGGCATGGTAGCCATTGTCAAATATTGCAAAGGTCATCAAGGAGAAGAAATTGTAGAAGTTCCTTCTTGACCCTAGAATGGAGGCTCCTATCCTGTGTTCCATGAATTTTAAAAATTTAATAATCACATTTAACTATAATTAGTTTCCTTTGTAATCCCACATAATTTGTTTCATGCATTTTAAATTTTATTGTGAGAAGGGATCCAAAGGCTTCACCAGACTGGCCGAGGGGGCCTATGACATAAAAAATAGGTTAAGAACTTTTGTCCTAGAGGATAGAACTAGAAAGAATGAATGAAAGTCACAAACAAGCCATGTTGGGCTCACTACAAAGCATGACTTAGCAACAATTAGATCTGCCCCAAAGTAAACTTATCTGATGCAGAAAGTGATGAATTTTCCTCCCTGGAGGCATTCACCAAAGACTGTTGGGTAGCTGTAAAGGGAACTGCTGCTCAGCTACTAATCGGACTCAGTGGTCCCTTCTAACTCCAGGTTTCTGGAATGTTATGGCATCACAATAAAATAAATTAGACATTATTTGTGCTGAGTATGCTGCCCCATCTTCCTCTAATTAAATCTTCCCTTTTCTAAATCTTCCCAATTTGCTTACTTGCTGAAATGCACTTTGAAGATTATTTGGAATCACCCAGATAAAAGCAGTTTAAATTAAAAGCATACTATCAATGTATCACCAAACTATTTCAAGTGAGAAATCTGATTTTTTTCCATAATGCTTAAAAATGTTATTACATTAATGCTAGTATTTTAAAAACCAGAAGCATGATCTCATAGGAATTAGACTTCAAAGGGAACCTAGAGAACATCAAGTCTGATCCCTTCATTTCACAATTGAGAAAACAAAGACCCAGAGAGATGTGATTTGCTCAAGCTTATACAAGTAAAAATAGCCTGTACCCATACCCCAAGCTCTGGTTCCAAATCCCCATTAGTGTCTGTCTTCACCCAAGGATGATGTTCTCCCTCTGAAGTGATCTACTTCAAAAATATTTGTTTAGTGTGTATATCCATTGTCCCAGGGTACTCAATAATCCCAATGATGAGTCTTTCTTCAAGACGTAAGAGTGCCTGGCATCTAATAGGTGCTTAATAAATACTTGTCGTTAACATCTCTCAAGCACCACCTTCAAAGATACAAAACCTTCTCTGATCCCCAGAGTTGTCAGTGGCTTCCTTCCCTAACCATCTTGTATGGATTCTGTATAGACTTAGATTGTCTCCCCATTTGAATCTAAGTACGCAGTGAATAAAGACATTTGTATCTTCAGCACCTCAGACAGTCTTGGGAGCATGGTAGTCAGTTCATAAATGCTGATTGCTTGAAGATGCTTCCCTTATTCCAGGAACACATATAATCTGGTTGGGTGAATATGATAGCAGTACAAAGAACAGTAATTTGAGGTAGTAGTAGGTAGCTGGTGCAGTGCATAGAAACTGGACCTGGGATCAGAAAAACAACTTCAAATCCCACTTCACATACACACTAACTGGGTAACCACGGGCAAGTCACCCTGCTTGCCAAAGTTTCCACGTCCTGCAAACTGGGAAGAATAACAGCACCTACATTCCACTGTTATTTAGGTTAGTAGCTGTAGTACTTGCTGTAGTTGTGGCGATGGTGGTGGTGGTAGCTGACATTTATATAGCTCTTCGGTGTCCACAAATGTTCCCCTTACAGGACCATATTTGAGCTCCATCACAACGTTATCACTGGACTCCCTCTTGCTCCTCCCATTTTAGAGAAAAACAAAATAAGGGTTGGAGAGGTGGAAGTGATTTACTTGAGATGATGCTGATAGAAAAATTCTGAGGTGAGATTTGAAGCTGGGTCTTCCTGAGCCCAAGGCAGTCCTAAATCCTATCTTCTACATGAGGTAGACCCTGAAGAAGATGTAAGGAAAGTTTCAGGTGTTCGTGGGGGGAGCCACAGTCATTTTGAGGAGGAAAAAGGAATTGCCTGAGGATCAAGGCACACTTCAGTTTTTGCATTTAGGATTGAATCTCAAAAAAAGCAAGAAGCAGTTTCATGATAAGAAGAATGAGCTTAACAGCTAAAGCCACTATTTTAGAAAAAAATGCAATTTGTTTTTAAAATGCTGCATGCAGATAAATGATTGTATAAGAAAATGTCTTGATTTGTTAGCACCAAATTCTGTGACTTCAATCATGATCTGTACTGTGAATATTGAATACAAGCCCCTGTAATAATGTCATTCCAATTTCAAGAACAGGCATTTTAGAATGGAGTCACAATTCTCATTCACTATAAAGTTTCATTATGAGATATTTACATATATGATGCACACAAACATGTAGCATATGTGTTATGTATGTCATATATATGTTATATGTATGGATATATAGATGAGTATGTGTGTATAGTGACCCCAAAATTTTGATGTAGTTTTAAGTCTTTAAATACCTCGTATTTGAAGGGAGTTTGAATTAAGATCCATCTCAACTTGTGATTTCACCACTGTACAGGAAGTCTTGATGCAGAAACTCCCTTCACAGATAAAGATCAACTTATTGGTCACTTGGAGTTGTTAGAGGGTTGCCCAGAGCTCAGGGAGGTGAGATACTTTGCCCAGGGTCACACAACCAGCATGTGTCAGAGAAAATCCAAGTTTTCCTGACTCTAAAGCCAGTCCTCCATCCACTGTAGCATGATGACTATCAAATGTGTATACTGAGGAATAACCTCTGAAAAGAAAGGGGAAATAAATATGCTTTCTGAAGGTTCATGAAATTTCTGACCATTTGGCTCTTTAAAAGAACTGAATACCTTAGTTGGATATGTCTAAAACACTGACGTAATTCTCATTGAAATATTGTCCTGGCTTTCGATGTGCTCTCCAAGGAAAATGCCTCTGAGAATAGTATCTGGCTGCATGAATTCACTGACTAAAGAATCCTGAGGGGAAGGGAGGAGATGTTTGTTGGAAAGGAGAAAGGAACCCTCCCCCACAGTCAGTTCGAACTCCAAGAAGGGAAAGGGGATAGTATGATAAGAGGTGAGGAAAACATCACTTTCCCTGCTAGAATTTCACTGATACTTCCTTAGAATGCTGTGCCAGGACCGAAGGACTTGTGAGAGAAAGGTGTGCAAATAGGCAACATTCTCTTGTTGCTAATACCTTACTGAAGCTGTCTACCTTCAGTCCACACTGCTGTTTCAAAGGACAAAAAAAGACAAACACGTGTGGTGGAGGTAGGGTGTTGTTCTCTCAAAGCACAAGCGTGAGAAAGCATTGAGTGATCATGATAGTTTTATCATAAGTGAACTTGTAAATTGGAGAAAACTATTCTAGAAAACCCACCTTCAGAGAGAAAGGCTCTAAGTAAGTCATCCTTTGAAGCTAAAGAGAAGGTTATTCTAAGTCACATGAGGATTCCCTGGAAGGTGGAATTTCTCCCTCCCTTCATGTCCATTTTAACTCTACATTTCAGATATTCTAAAAAAAAGCCTCCAACTATCACAACTTCTGTCAATTGTTTTAGCCAAGATAAAAATTATATTCAAGACATGTATTGCTTAAAGAGGCTTTTAGCCTTCCAAAAGACATCTTTAAAAAATAAAAAAGTTAAAGGTGAGTGTTCAGTCTGAGTTCATTTAGTAAGACTTAAATCCAGCATCTTTAGGAAATGTGTCTTTCTGGTTCTCTAAAAATTAGTTTTATTCCTATCCTGTTCTGCTAACTATAATAGTAAGTCATTTATCCAACACCTCCAGGGAATGAGATGTTCTTGGTAACTGAACCCTCTAGACAACTTGAAATGCTAAGACTTTAAAAAAATTAAAAGGTGAGAAAATAGATTTAAAACCCTAGGAATCTGCAAAGAAATACTGGAGCAAGCCAGCCCCTTAGTTACAAGTAAACAGACAGCATCTGTTTCTAATTGATTGATCTAGGCTGGCTGGGTAATTTAGCTCTGAATGGACCAACAAGATTTAAAGACATAGGAGAGTCACGCCTTTCGTAGGGTGGGAAGTACCTATGTTCTGCGCCAGCTCCATTTCATAATATTCACTCAGGAGATAAAGAAGTTTCAATATTTCATTTAAACTCAAGATCTAGTCCAGAACATTGAATTGGCCAGATGTCTAATGCACACTAAAGTGGGATGGTGGTGCACATGGATTTCTTGACTTCTCTAAGGTATATTGCATGCAAGGTTGAATTTCAAACCTAGTCACCTTCCTCGTCCAGGGAAATGCTGAGAGTCTCCCAACCTTGCACCAGAAAGTACAATCACTTCCCAGTATGGAGGAGGGGATGAAACTAAGAGGACATTGCTCTGGAAGCCCATGATTGGATGTTGATTTTCAGAATGTAGGTCACAGCCATGTTCAAAACTTCGTGCAAATTGCACATGTATTACGTAGATCTGATTGTTTACTATTTAAGGGAGGGGCAGAAGAAGTGGGATAGAATGTGGAACTCAAAACTTAAAAAAAAAATTTAAATTAAATCTGATCCCTTTAATTTAGTGTGAGTAAGATTTGATATGGCGAATATGGGAATACCGTTAGAGATATTCAAAGTATGCAAGCCATCCAAAAGTTGAACAAATCACTTCTGGAGGGAGTGGGCTCCTGGTTCTTGGAGGTCTCTAAGAAAAGCCTGGGTGATTATTTGTCATAGACAATGGTAATGAGAATTGGCTATGTAGGGAATTTCCAGATGAGAAAATGCCCTCTGTCACAGCAGGGTGGGGGAGGGGATGATAGAGTGAAGCAGCTTGGCCGAGAGTCTGCTACCCATAAAGGTCAATGGTCAATCAATCAGTGTGCCACACACTGTACTAAGCACTAGGGATACAAAATGAAGCACAGACCTCACCAAGCTCACAATCTCATGGGGAGACAACAGGCAAACAAATATATACAGTCCATGGCCAAGATAAGAGGGAGGGCACTAGAATTGAGAGGAGCTACAAAAGGTTTCCTCTAAAAGACGGGATTGTAGTTTGGATTTACAGGAAACTGGAGAGGGTAGTAGTTGGAGCAGAGGAGGGAGCATTCCAGGCTTGGGAGGCAGCCAGAGAGAATGGGCAAGAGATGGAATGACTGTTTTCCGGAACAGCCCAGGGTCAGATGTCACAGGATTGAAGAGCACATGTTGGAATGTATGGGTAAAAAAACTGCAAAAGTAGAAAGGGCAGGTTTTAAAATAGGCCATAGGGAGCCACTGAAGTTTGTTGACTAAGAGAGTGATAGGATCAGATCTGTGTTTTAAGAAAATCCCTATGGTGGCTGAATGGACGATGGGATGGAGTAGGGAGAGGCTGGAGGCAAGCAGACCCATCCAAAGCTATTGCCATAGTCTAGACACGAGGGGACGAGGCCTGCACCAAGGTGGGGGCAGTGTCTATCACAGGACAGAGATGAGACATGCATCCAGAGCTCCCAACTTCCAAGGCCAACTCTCTATCCATGTATCACTCTGCTTCTCATGTCTTAGGGGGCATTTTTTGTCCTGGATAGATTGTACTAGATCCCTATTGAGGTTCCTTCCAAATCTAAAGCTCTGTGATTCTAGAATATTATTCTTTATAAAAAAAATACAAAGAAATTAAAATTCTCTATGGTAATTTCTATGAAGATAGTTCTGTAACAATACAGTTCCAAGAAGTATTCTAAGCAAAACAAAGCCATCAATATCAATAGAAATAATCAGTTATAATAAATTATCAGCATCAACAAAATCAATTATAATCAATGAATAATTAAAGACATTAGTGTCTTCTGTCTTGATGACAAGCACGTGGGGAAAAAATTGGTCCATTCAATTATCTATAGATTACACCACCATAATGAGGCTGGATGACCTTTTGGCAGGGGTACTGTCATGGGGCAAGGATTTCCAGAGTGTGAGACTGAACTACAGTGGTGTGCAAATTTCTAGGGGAAAACGCTCACTTTGCTAGGGTTTCATTGTGTGATAGCCATGACCATGCAGGAATGCTTCTAACAGAAAGCTGAGTCAGAACAGCTGACCTTGACCAGCTGACACTAGAGCAAGCTGGTTTTCCCCACTTTTAGTAAGTTCTCTGTCAGTTGAACGTTCACATTAATACCAAACAGACGTATTCATTATTCGGTTGCTGTTGTGTTTTAGATTTTTGAGTGTTTTTTTAATGGATATGACTCAAGGAAATAAGTAGAAGTTGTAGCTCTTAGTGAGTGACTTGAGTGACTTTAAGAGCTATTGCAGCAGCAGTTGGGATGGGGAAGTCCAGCACTTCAAGGAACCTTCAAATCCAAAATAAAACAATATCAGTCATATCACTAAATAAAGGAAAATGAGGTTGAAAATGAAAATCCTTGAAATTCTTTGGAACAGTAGTGCATCAAAGCTACCAAATACCAGGTCCTGGCTGTAGACTGATGGAAGACCTCTCTCAGAGAGTCTGCATCACCCTCCAAAGACATCGTGTAGGATGCTTCCATTGTGCAAAGGAGAATGTTACCCTCAATGGGAACCTCTTCACCCCAAGAATATTGCATTGCCAACAGGCTCTGACAAGGAGGTAACCTGAGTGGGAACCTATTGCTCTGGTGATATGCAGTAGGGAAAACAGAGAACATCCCCTTCCCATACCTATCCCCCTTGCTGCTCTCTGGTTCAGACACAGAGGGTTCCTTCCATAGTCATGTTCAACTACCTAAATGGAACTCGGACTACTAAAATTCATCATGCTATTTAAAGTCACTAGAGCCATGGTTAGCTTGTTTGTTAAGCCAATCCAATTTCTTTCTTGATCAATCAAAGAAGATAACAGAGCAAAGATGCATTTCACTTACGCCTTATGACTTCTTGATATGTCACTGCATTTTATGATTCTAGAAGTTGGGCTGGAAGTAGGGACTTCCCCTCTTCCTGACCTTTGTAATATATCCTATTTTGTTTTGTCCTTGTGCCTGGCAGTTCCTCGAACATAGTATGTTCTTAATAAATGCTTGTTTACTTGAATCAGAGAACCTCAAGGCCTGGGAGCTTCCTCAAGGGTTCATCTCATCCAACCTCCACCTCAACAAGAGCACCTATTCTGCAGGAATTCTCAACTTGTGGTCTGTGAACTTGTATAATATTTAAAGTTAATCAGCCAATATTTATTAAGCAACTACTATGTGCTTGGCACTGTGCTAAATGCTATGAGTATATTTTGATAACTGAGTTTGCTGTAATACATTTCCTTTATAATCCTCTGTAATTTTTTTTATATTTTAAAATATGGTTCTGAGGAAGGCTCCAGGGGCTTTTCTAGACTTCCAAAGCGAGTGCCTGACCCAAAAAGTGTTAAACATTCATGGTCTATAACTGCCTTAACAAGTGACTATGCAGCTTCCCTTCAAAAACCTGAAATGAAGCGAAATTCAGTACTTCCTAAGGCACTCCTACTTGGAACCACTCTGATCGGTGGAAAGGCTTTTCTTTATCCTGGGCTGGAATCTGCCTCTTGGTATCTTCCACTCATTGCTCCCACTTCTGCCCTTTGGGGCCAAAGACTTCCCCAGGATCGTCCTTTACATCATTGAAACCATCCTTTAGACCCTGAGTGAGTTCAGGTTCCTAAAAGCGTTAGGTGAGATTTCTACCCTATCTCTTTATCAGCCATGTGTTGATTTCTAATTTAAATTTGATATCCCTCACATGATTCATGTTGATACTGTTACTCATTTGATTTACTTCCAAATCACTTGACTAAAAATCTAGTGATGGAAAATTTCTCCATGATAATGTGTAGATAATTGTTATAAATGACATGGTCTTTTAACTGTCTCCAGGCACATATCATCAAATTGTCATTTGGCCACTGTGTTTATGACTGAAACATGATTCTCATATTGAAAGCTTGAGGATATGCTGATCCATAGCTTACAATTTTCTTTTTCTTTTTTTGTAAATAGTATTTCATTTTTTTCCAATTACTTGTAAAGATAGTTTTCAACATCCATTTTTATAAGATTCCGAATTACAATTTTTTCTCTCTTCCTCCCTCCCATCCCCGCTCCCCAAGATATCAAGTAATCTGATCTAGGTTATACAGGTGTAATCATGTAAAGACATTTCCACATTAGCCATGTTGTGAAAAAAAGAATCATAACAAAAAGGGAAGGCCACAAAGAAGTAAAAATAATATGCTTCAATCTGCATTCGGATTCATAATTCTTTTCTCCGGATATGGATAGCATTTTCTGTCCTGACTCTTTTGGAATATCTTGGATCATTGCATTGCTGAGAAGAGCTAAGTCAATCATAATTGATCATTGAAGAGTGTTAATGTTACTGTCTACAGTGTTCTCCTGGTTTTGCTCATTTCATGCAGCATCAGTTCATGTAAGTCTCCAGGTTTTTCTGAAGTTCGCCTGTTCAACATTTCTTATTATAGCACAATAGTGTTCCCTTACATTCACATACCACATCTTGTTCAGTCATTCCCCAATTGATAGACATTCCCTCAATTTCCAATTCTTTGCCACCACAAAAGAGAACTGCTATAAATATTTTGGTACATGTGAGACTTTCCCTTTTTTATGATCTCTTCGGGACACAGATCTAGAACTGGTATTGCTGGATCAAAGGGCATGCACAGTTTTATAGTCTTTTGGGCATAGTTCCAGATTGCCCTCCAGAAAGTTTTGGATCATTTCACAACTCCACCCACAATGCTTTATAATCCCAGTTTTCTCACATCTTCTGCAATATTTGCCATTTTCCTTTTCTGTCACATTAGCCAACCTGATAGGTGTGAGACGGTATGTCAAAGTTGTTTTAATTTACATTTCTCTAATCAATAGTGGCTTAGAACATTTTTTCATGACTGTAGATAGCTTTGATTTCTTCATCTGAAAACTGCTTGTTTATATCCTTTGACCATTTATCAACTGGGGAATGACTTGTATTCTTGTAAGTTTGACTCAGTTCTCTATATACTTGAGCACTTAGACCTTTATCAGAAACACTTACTGTAAAAATTGCTTCCCATATTTCTACTTTCCTTCTAATCTTTATTGCATTGATTTTGTTTGTGAAAAACCTTTTTAATTTAATGTAATCAAAATCATCCATTTTGCATTTCATAATGTTCTTTTTCTCTTGTTTGGTCATAAATTCTTCCCTTCTCCATAGATGTGACAGGTAAGCTAATCCTTACTCTCCTAATTTGCTCATGGCATCACCCTTTATTCTAAATCATGTACCCATTCTGACCTTATTTTGGTGTAGGATGTGAGATGTTGGTTTGTGCCTATTTTCTACCATACTATTTTTCATTTTCCCTGCAGTTGTTGTCAAATAGTGAGTTCTTATCCCAGAAGCACGTCTTTGGATTTATAGAACAGTTGATTGCTGTAGTCATTTGCTGCTGTCTTGTATACCTAATGTGTTGCACTGATCCACCACTCTATTTCTTAGCTAGTACCAAACAGCTTTGATGATTGCTACCTTATGATATAGCTTTACATCTAGGTCACCTTCTTTTCTTTTTTTTCAATAATCCCCTTGATATTCTTGAACTTTTGCTCCTCCAGGTGAATTTTCTTATTGTTTTTCTAATAGTTTACAATTTTCAAATCAACCCTGCTCCAACTGTTGTCTATTGTAAGTTTCTTGAGGTCAGAATCTGTATCATTTCCCTTTGATCTTTTCACAGTGTCATGTACACAACAGGAGTTTAGTAATGTTTGTAAAATCCAATTGAATTGAACTGAGACAGTGTTGTCATATATGAGACAATATGGCCAGCTTATAAGTTTAGTAATAGATTTTATTGATACCTTTGGTTTTTATATGGCCTAGATTTCCCTTGAATCATTCCCTCTCAGAGAGCTTTCCTTTATAACAATGTTTTATTTTTAATTCAACAAAATAAATCAGCGCATCAGAAAAAAAAAAAACTCATGTCTTATTCAATGTTACATACCCATGGACTGTCATTTCTGCAAAAAAAAAGCCAGAGGAGATGTCCTATCTCTTTCTTGGGACCAACTTTGAGCTCTGTAATTTTGAAAAATTCATTTCCTTTTGCTTTGTGGTGGTTGTTCTTGGCATTTACATTTCTGAAGGTGTATATATTGTTCTCCATTATTTGTTTACTTCACTTTTTATAAGTTCATGAAAGACTTTCCATACTCCACTTTACTGATCATGTTCATCACTTCTCACAGCATTCAGTCAGTCATTTTTTTCACTCATGTCCAACTTTTCATCACCCCCTTTGGGGCTTTGTTGGCAAAGATAGTGGCATGGTTGAATATTTCCTTCTCCATATCATTTTCCAGATGAGGAAACTGAGGCAAACAGGGTTAAGTGACTTGCCCAGGGGCACACTAGGAAGTGTGTGAGGCTGAATTTGAACTCAGGTCTTCCTAGCTCTGGTCTTTGTGCTTTATCCACTGTGCCAACTAGCTGCTTTAATTTGAGAAGAGAGTGAGCACTAGTAAGTAGGAGGAAGGAGAAAAATCTCCCTATAGAAGGCAGAACATATAGAAGAAAACAAGGTGAGATGTCTGCTAAGGTAAGCTCAAGGCACTTTTAGGTCTCTAAATACCCAGCAGAGAAATTTCCAAGAGGCAGATAGAACCACTAAAGATTCATGGGCAGGAGAGTGACATGGCCAAACCTAGGTTTTTTCAAAGATTGGTTTGGCCATAGAACAGAATATAAATCCAAGAAGGGAGAGGGAAAAACAGAAATACTGATGAGGAGACTATTGACTTACCCTGTTAAGAAGTGAGTTTGAAGTGAGTTAATGGCTGCAGGAGAGGAGAGGACAGGGTGCATATGAGGGATTCTGGGAAGATGGATTTGACAAGATGTGGCAACTGATTGGAGGTCAGGATGAGGAGAGAGTGAAGAGTTCAAGAGGGTGCTGAGTCTGCAAATCTGGATCAATCAGTTAATAAGCATTCATTGAGCTTCTGCCATGTGCCAGATATTGCTGAGAATGGGGGATATAAAGACAAAAACCTATTCTGACCCCAAGGAACTCAAAGTCTGATGTGGAGACAACATGTAGACCACAATGTACAAATGAGGTAGAGACAGGACAAATTGGTGATAAAAAAAGGGAAGGCTCTCAATTAAGAGGGTCAGCAAAGCTTTCTTGAAGCTGGAGAGATTTCAGCTATGATTTGAGGGAAGCCAGGGGGCAGAGATGAGGAGAGAGCACATTCCAGCCATGGGAGACAGCCAGAAAAATTCCCTGGAGTCAGGAGATTGAGGGTCTTGAGAGAGGAGTAACAAAAAGGCTAGTGTCACTGGATCTCAGGGTGGGTGGGGTAAGGAAGCACAAGAAGCCTGAAAAGATAAAGGAAGCTATGTTTTAAGGGACTTTGGATGGCAAATGGAGGATTTTAGATTTGATCTGGGAGGTTACAGGCGGCCACTGGAGTTTATCAAAAAGGGGAGGGGGGATGTCATGATCAGGCCTTGGAAAAATCACTTCGATGGCTGAATAGAGGATGGTCTGGATCTTAGAGAGACTCAGGGTGAGTCTATGCACCAGCAAATGTTACAATCATCCAGGCCTGTAACGATGAGGGGCCTGCATAAGGGGGCAATATTGTAGGAGGCAATGGGCTATTTATGAAGGGAATAGATTGACTGTGAGGGAGGAGGATAGAAAGAATTAATAGCTGAGGATGTCACCTATGTTGTGAGCCTGGGGACCTAGGAGGGTGATGGTACCTCAACAGAAATAGGGAAGTTCAGTAAAGGGATGAATTTAGAGAGAGAAATAATGACTCTAGTTTTTGATATGCTAAGTTTTAGATGTCTATGGGACGTCCAGTTTGAAATGTCTAACAGGGAGTTAAACATATGAGTGTAGAGGTTGGGAGAGAGGTTAGGGCTAGATAAGTAGATCTGAGAATCCTCAGCATGGAGGTGATCTTCGAAACCATGGAAGTCAGCCGAACTCATAGAGAGAAAGAAGAGGGCTCAGGACAGAGCCGGGAGGGATGGCTACTTTTAATGGTGGCGACTTGGATGAAGATCCAGCAGAGTAGACTAAGGAGTGGTCAGCCATGTGAGAGGAGAGCTTGGAAAGAGCAGTGGTATTAAAATGTAACAGGAAGAGTACCAAGGAGAAGAGGGTGACGGTGTCAAAGTCTACAGAGATGTCAAAAGGAAAGGCCATTCATGTTACCAATTTACGACACCGTCACTAACTTTGAAAGAGTGGTTCTGGCTGAGCAATGAGGTTGGAAGCCAGGCTGCAGAGAGGTAGGAAGAGTGGGAAAGAGAAGAAGTACATGGATAAGTTAAGAATTGGTTTGTGGATGGGGGAGATGTGGGCATGTTTGCAAGCAGTCAGCAGATAGGACATGGAAACTGAATGAGTGGTTGGGGATGACAGAGGGGCCGATCTGCTGGAGAAAAGACGAAGGGGATCACTGGTGCATGCAGAGAGGTTTGTCTTGGTAAGGAGAAGAGTCATCTCTTTATCTGAGAGAGGAATGAAGGAGAAGATAATGGCAGAGTGAGAGAGGATGAGGAGGATGAGGGGAGCAGAGGGAGCTCTCAGAAAATAACCTATTTTTTTCAGTGAATTATAAGGCCAGATTCTCAGCAGAGTAGGAAGTGGGGGACCATGGGAGATTTGAGAAGGGTGCATAATAAAGAATTTTCTTGCCATAGTGAGGGCCCAGTGGAGATTATGCAACATGAATTTGTAGTGAATTCAGTCAATACAGTTTCTGGATTATCTCCAGCTTGATTCAGCGGCAGGTGTGTAGGATCAAAGGCAGCATATGGTAGAAGTGATCCAAGAAAATACAGGGGTGCCCTCAACAGAAAGGAACTTTACATAAAGCTCATGTTGGAATTTATTTTGTGGTTGTTTGAAGGGTCAGGATGGGAGGATAGAGATCATGAGTTCATTTGGATATGACAAGTTTGGGAAGAACACAACACATCCCCTAGAGATGTCTCCAGGATAGCGATGTGACAGCAGAGCTCATTCAAGGACTAGATGGAGGTTATGTCTTTTAAATAAGATTTTCAAAGAAGCTTAGGAAAATGTTAGAAATTTTAAAAAGAGAGGAAGTAACAATAGTCATCGTCTTATTACCAACAAATAGGATAAGAGTATGTCCACACTTAAAATTTGGAATAAAGGCTCAGAAACGAATGGACATGGAAGTGAAAGGAAATGACTGCACCAAGATCATACAGGCAGTAAGAAGCACAGAATACTGGACCAGGAAGGAACCTCTGAAATCACTGATAACACCTTTTCAATTTTACAGATGAAAAAGCAAAGCCTATTTTAATGTCTACATCCTCTTTTTAGTCTTAAGTTCATAAGTAAGCATTCTGACCGAAAGAAGCACGGGTTAATATTCTTCTAGGAGAAAATAAATTTTCGTCTAAGAAATGGGACCTCAATCCCTTCCATTCTTTTCATTGTAAGGAATAAAATGAAATTGTAGTTTAAAAGCGACATTCTGTGCTTCTGCTGGAGATGAGAAAAGATAACTTCAGTGTATCATCATCCAACATTATGATCACAAGCACAGTGACAACTTCTCATTTGAAAAGATTTGCAAATTATAACATTCTGTCCCCACTGTATAAAAATCATAGGCATTCTTCCTTCTGATGTAATGATGAAAATAATCTAATCCAAATGGGGAATGTTTCCTATTGAAGCACCTGTGTTTGTTTGTTGATAAGTGAAATGAATGTCCGCCAAAACAGCCACTTTACTACAGCATTCAGTGTTCACTCAGCCTGATTTACTTGAAATGGTGATTGGTGTTGAATTAGAAAAGAAGGCAAGAAAAATCACCCCAACCTAGACTTGTCATTGGTCTCTCTTCAATCACAATGTCTTCCCAGGTCCAGGTCCCCTTCACCATCACATCCACACACATATCTGCTATCCATATCTCCTCACTCCCAGCACTGCTGCTGGCCTCTAAACTTCCAAATCAGACTATCTCCTGGGAACTTCCCTTAGCACTGAGATCTCCTCACCCTACCATACCAACTACCCTGGAGTCTTCTAAACGTGGAATGTTGCTTTGTGAGGGTCACCCCTTCTTCCACTGGTCACTTCCTCCTGGAGTCTCCATGTTGAGGAGAGGCCCAGATCAGTCTCCATACCCCTCGAAGCCTTGTTCATTCCCAGTATTTCATTTTAGTCAGAGCATACACCCCTATGTTTCCTGGTCTAGAAAAGTCACCCTCGGCAGGTTCTAGAGTCCAAAACATACATTTGCCATGTTCCTTCTTGATGAAGGTAGCTTGACGTGGCAGAGTGCTTCACACGATGCCTGGCACATGGTAGGGGTTTAATAAATGTTTATTGATTAATAAATTTGTATTGACCTAATTTGTTGACTTAGCACCTAGAAATCAGTAGGATCCAACTCAAATACTTATTAGCTCCGTAGTCATAAGCAAATCACATAATTTCTGACAGTCTGTTTTCTCTTCAGTGATATGGGAATAAAAATGTGTAGAATTGAAGCATTGACCTTGCAGGTTGTGGTGATAGTCAAATGAGGAGGTACATAAAATGCTTGGCAGATACATATACGGGGTGGATGAGTGTGCCCACATACAATATGTGTACTCACAGGAGTTCTAAATTCAACCCCTGGTTACGTAAGTGTCAGGAACTGTGGCTTTCGTTATATTGTCATCGTCATCACCTCATTCTTTTCATCTTTAGGTTCAATGGAGTTTGGATAGACACAGTTCTAGGATAAATCACTAACCTACTATTCGCTCTTTTGAGGTTAATATTCAGAGAATTATTGTGCAGTAGGTCAAAACAACTTATACTTGTCATCGAGTGAAAGTGTTGGGATACGAGCTCACCTTTGTAGACTCACTCTAGCAGCAGACTGGATGCCATCATCCTGATAAATATACTTCTTATCCCTACCTGGTATTGTCTTCCACTAAGTCCCCGTACCGGGAAAACTGCTTTCCATGCACTTCGTTATGATTAGCATTAGATCTAGGTCTGTCCTGAGTATTGGAAGTAGCCAGAAGTTTGCCTTCCCAACCCTGAGAGTCAGGAGAAGGTGCCTTCCCTTTTTAAGGGATGAGTCAGGTTATAATCAAAGGAGTCTTCTGTTTACAAGGGAAAGTCATTTTGTTTATCCAGTCCCTTCACTTACTCCTGCCTCTCTATTATTACTCTGGCAGAAACTAAGGAGAGCCATGAGTCCCCCTCCCCATCCCACCCTGTGTGACAAAGAGCTGGAAACTAACTCCTCATGTATTTTTAAGAATGGCAAGGCAGGCAGACTTCCCAACATATACGTTATTGAAGTCAAAGTCATTTTATGTAAATGTGAAACCAGGTTTTTTAAAATGCAATTATAATTCAGAGTTTTTTGTTGGTATTTCTTCAACTGAAACAAGTTTTCATTAAGGGCCCTATTTCACGCCTTCCTCTTGTAATCATTTTTCATTGTCAAAATTTGTTATTGTACTTCCCATTGTGAGTTTCTAATAGCTCATCTGGCTCTTTTTTGAGAACTTCTTTGCCTCCAAGTGAAAACTGCCACACCTGTATTTTACCAGACTCATTTGTGGGCCCAAAGGATGTCTGTTAAAAAAAAAGAAAGAAAGAAAAAAGATGAAACTGGCTAATGACCATCTGAAATTTCTCTCCTAAGTGATATTCTATGAAAAGACAGTTAAAATGAATCCATCTGACTTAATCTACACCTAAATTCAGTTACCAAATGGAATCCAATTTTACTTTTATGTAGGACTATTAACACATTTCCAGGAGGAAAAGGCCATTCCTGGCACCATCAATGGGCGAGGGCAGCTAATCTCATCTTCAAAGATCACAGGGTCCTGGTTGCCTCCAGAAAGTGCTACAAGCCTTTTGCAGATGAACAAAGAGTCTAAAGTTAGGAGAGAGAAAATCTGGAAAGAAAATTACTTTGAAGCAAAACAAACAGAAACGAGGGCAGAGAAATAGATGAGAGAAAAAGATGTTTCCACTTCCTTCTGAGAGAGAAGGCACAAAACAGTTCAAACTGAAATGGTCATTTCAAAACAAGTCAGAAATGGAAGCAGCTTGGAAGTGGAGATCAGAAAAATATTCAGAGAAAAGAAGGGAAAAAGGAATGTGGATTGTTCAAGTGACTTGAAATGAGAATTTTTTAAAAAGCTCCCAACTCCAAGTTATTTCTGTGAATGTTTTCTTTTTTCAAGCCCAGTAATTAAAGCAATTTCTCCATTCAGCTAATGCTTTCCAATTAAGCAGAGTCTCCATGTAAACCCCTGAAAGCTGCCCAAAATCTCAGTGAAACTTGCTGGCCTGTGATTTCCACACTCTCTTTTCTCTTTTTTGAAAAACCACAAGGGACCTGGCCCATCCTGCAGGCCTGAAGCACCCTTCCTGTTCCCATGACCTTCAAAAGGTCAGATGCGGGATCAGCCAGTCACAGAATCTCGCTCATTCACTCCTTTAGGATGTATTGTCTGGCCTGGTGATGTGACCCCCAAGGGTTCCCTGGGAGTCTGAGAAAGGTCTGTCTGACAATAGGGACAACTGCCAGGCCCAAGAGGCTGGGGCCTTATGCCCACTCGCTTCCCTCTAAGAGGGGGTCCATGCTCTGGACTCATGCCCATGGCCCATGGCCCCCTCTACTGGGGGATTGGTGGGGAGTAGGTTCCCTTTTTGAATCAGCTAGGCTGGGCTCAGAATTAATAAGATGGGTTCAAATCCAACATCAGAAATTTATTTAGCTGTGTGACCTTCAGCAAGTCACTTCATCTCTATTTGCCTCAGTTTCCCCACCTCCCAAGGCACCAATCACAGACAACCTTCTATAGCGATCCGTCCATGAAAGAGGAAAGAGATATGTGAAGACGGTAAATGGGCATGAGTGGGCAAAATAAGGGCTTTCTTGAAAACAAGGGAGATGTGGACATGTTTGTAGGCAGAGGGGAAGCAGTCAGTGCCCGAGGAGAAATGGAAGAATTGGGATGATACAGGGGCAACCTTTGATATTGAATATACAATAGAATGGGGTCACTCGTGCATGGGTTTGCCTCAGAAAGCAAAAGGACCATCTCTTCTTGGGAGATAGGCACACAGGAAGAGAAAGTGGAGGAAGGCACCTACCTGAGTGGTGTAAAATGAGAGGAAAAGGGGGAAGAGGGAGGTTTCAGCGAATGAACTCAATTTTTCCGTGAAATATGAAGCCCGGCTTTCAATGGAGTTGGGGTGGGGGGAGGTACAAGCCATGGGAACTTTAAAGAGGGATGAAAAGGTTTAGAAGAGCTGCTATGGTGAGTGGGACAGTGAGTTAATCGGGCAGGGGTAAAAGGCTTCCCTTGCCTCACACAGGGAGGATCCAGTGGAGATTTTTGTAGCATAAATGTGTAGTGGACCCAAACATCACACTTTCCTGATCTTCTTAGGAGTATTTCAGCCATGGGATAAGAAGGCAAAGAACCTGAGAGAAGAGAACTGATATGTCCATCTTGCATGTAACAATTATTCACCTATGCAGGAAAGGACACACAAAAGAGCGAGATTCTGTGACTGGCTGATCCCACATCTGACCTTTTAAAGGTCATGGGAACAGGAAGGGTGCATAAACATTTCCCATGTAATACCTGTGGGATGTATTCTCTCCTTAATCTCCAGAGAGAGAAAGCTCACTTGTAGCATAGTTCCTAGTTTGGTAACACCAAGTACATGTCCCGTGACTTTAGTGTAAGCACTTGTCTCAGCTACTCCCAGTTGGGTCCCGAGGGCCACTCCCCAACAGGCTCTCTAGACATTGATTCTGCTTTGGCTTCAAGGCACGACCTGGAGTCCAACTCTGGGATTCCCATGACTCACTCCCTGACCTCTAGATTAAACTTCTTCTCTTGGATCAGAAGGGTGAATGCGGAAACCAAGGACCAAAGACCATAAAGTCGGGGGAGGGGGGTTGGGAGGACCTAAGCCCTCTCTACTCAAAGCATTGTCTCTCACCAGATGCCATGAGCAAGGCAGTGAATGAGATCCCCCAAGAGCCCAGCTGAAGAGAATTAGAAGAGTCCAGACTAAAGCTGAATCATTTTTTTAAAGACTCTCCCCAGTTACAACTAAGCAGTCAATAGAAAATGACCCCTCCTCTCCCCAGACCAGAACCCAGTACCAAAAGTTTACACATGCCCATAGACCCTCCAAGGCTCTTCTATTCCATGTCATCACAACTCTCCCAGAAGCAGGCTCCCCTGCCTCTCTACTGAGGAAGTTTGCATCATTGGGTTAGCTGATCCACTCTGTCCATGGACCAAAATTCCATTATACTATCCTCAAAGCACACAACCACCACAGGCATAAATGAGCCAGGGAGTCCCAGAAATAACCAAGTACTGAGTCACCATGTGGATGGCCAAAATCAGGAAAGGCTCGTTGGAGCATCCCCTAGTATCACTCTGGTTACCCAGAGGACATCCAGTTCCCTCCCACCCACCCCCACCACCATCTACACCCTCATCATCCACTGCACATTGGCTGTAGATGCTACAGTGATGCAGGATGATCTTCAGTCCCTCCACTCCCCTCACCATCACCATCACTGCCTACAGCTGCTGCAGTGAGCCAGGAGAGCAAAGCATAGACTCAAAGCTGGAAGCCTTATATAATGAGGGGCCTATTCTGGACAGACAAACAGACCAAGTTCCCATGGCAAAGTCTTACAACAAGCTGAGCTGCCAGGAAGCCCATGCAGCTGGTAAGAGACATAACACCAGGAACGCTGGGTACAACGGGCAACCTTAGCCCTGGGACTAGAAGCTGGTAAGCAAGGGAAGGTGAAACTGCTGTATCTGCTGGTGAAATGGAAAGTGAATTTGCTAAAGGCACAACCAGGTTCAAATCCTGTCCCCAGTAGTAATAAGAGCTAACGGAGGACTCCAAGGTTTACCAAATGGTTGTTTTCTCTTTTGACTGTCACAGAACCTGTGGAGACAGTTCTATTACTAGCTCTGTTTTATAGATAACGAAAATTGTGATAGTGGCACTTTACAAATACTATCTCAGCATCCTTAGAAAGTAGGGGCTTGACAGATGACAAGTTAAGTGACTTACCCAGGGTCACACAGCTAGTGGGAGAGGTAGAATTTAATTCCAAGATCAGGACTCATGCCTACACCACTCTTGTGCCTACACCACTCTGCCTGTCAATTATTAGTCATGTGACTCCAGGCAAACCATTTACCTTCTATGACCCTCAGTTTCTTCATCTATAATCAGGAGAGACTAATCCACATGACTTCCAAGCTCCTATCCAGCTGGAAAATCCAATGATGTTCTGAGTCTCATGAGGTTCATTGGAGGCAGTAATTTGGTTCAAAAAGGGATGGTACCATGTTAGGAAGCATCCTTGTTGATCTAATTCTCACAAGCACAGATAATAGTATTTTACTGCATAGCCTTTAAATTTTGCCAAGCATTTTACAGCTACCATCTCATTTGATCTTATAATAAGCCTGTGAAATAGTTGCTATTACCCTCTCCGTTTTTACAGATGAAGATGCTGAGGTTGGTTAATCAGCTTGCTCAGGGTCATGGGTGGTAAATGTTGAAGATCATCGTTGAACTCGAATTCTGACCCTGCCATCCAGCCACCTCTCCACCTGGCTGCCCAATGAGAATTTAAAGATGCCACAAAATGTTGGTGACATCTGTGAAAAATGGAAAAGGTTCGGAATTCTAAGGAATGAAATCAAAGAAATGATCAAGTTGAAGGACTGGGGAGAATGTTCAGAGAGAAAACTGAAATTGACTTTAAAAAGAGTTCTGAGAAGGGCCATTCCACCCAGGGGGAGGAAACCAGGAATTTAGAAATTCTTGATGATTCTCGCAGGAACAATGTACAAAGAAACCTTTTCCCCAGCTTTGCCCATGGCGAGTTTTTGAAGTTAGCAAAGAATTTTCCATGGAGCCCCTCAATGAAGTGCTGCCACATCTATGTTCACTAAAGGGAGACATAACTGAAAAATAACTGCTCTGTCTTTGTGGGGGAGCGGGCACCACCACTTGGAGGAATTGGAAAGGCCTCCTGGGATTGCATGTAAGCCAATGATTCTAGATCATTTCTCATGAAATAACATCATGTGGAATCTCCCATGCTCGTGCTGTGAGCCTCTTAGCATCTCTGTGTACAAGTCCCCAGAACACAGACCTAAATGAGAACATTATAACCCGAACCTTGCCAATGAGGATGCCGAGGTTCTAGGCACCACCAGGACACTGACCAGAGGATGCTGAAGCCATTGGCACTGCAGGACTCTGCCCAAAAGACTCCAAGGCCTTGAGCACCCCTAAGACCCTGCTCAGAAGATGCCCAGGCCCAGGGCACCGTGGGATTCTGCCCAGCTAGAAAGTGTTGAAGGGGAAAACTTAAGGCCTCTCTTCTTGACTCCCAGACCCAGTACTCCTGCCACCTTGTAGAAGAAGAATAGGAAAGGGAGGAGACACTGGCTGGATCCCATCCCTGCACCTGCACCTCCATCATATGGGAGCCACAATCTTGGATTCAGGGGCACAGAATATGGTAGCAAGGGCCATATGGAGATGAAGTCCCAGTCTGGCCTTGAGCTCTGTCATGAGACATAGAGATGGTGTTGGAGGCAGCAGGAGCCAGTCCCAGAGGGACTGAAAGGAAGGCCTGTTTCCCTAGGCTTCTAGTAGGGATCTTTTCCTCCTGGTGACTCCGTCCCTTCTTCTTGGTATTTTGCAAAACAGTTATAATGTTCTCATTTAGGTCTGTGTTCTGGGGACTTGTGCACAGAGATGCTAAGAGGCTCACAGCACAAGCAGGGGAGATTCCACATGATGGTATTCCATGAGAAATGATCTAGAATCATTGGCTTATATGCAATCCCAGGAGGCCTTTCCAATTCCCCCAAGTGGTGGTGCCCGCTCCCCCACAAAGACAGAGCAGTTATTTTTCAGTTATGTCTGACTCTTGGTGACCCCATTTGGGGTTTTCTTGGCAAAGACCCTGGAAGGATTTTCCATCTCCTTCTCCAGCTCATTTTACAGATGAGGAAACTAAGGCAAATGGGGTTAAGTAACTTACCTAGGATCACACAGCTAGTGAGTATCTGAGGTAGATTTGAACTCAGGAAGACTCATCTTCCTGACTCCAGGCCCAGCACTCTATTTACTGTGCCACCCACCTGTCTAAAAATATTCACAAATTTGCATGTCATCCTTGCTCAGTGCCCATGCTGATCTCTGTGTCATTCCAGTTTTAGTATGTGTGTTGCCAAAGCAAGCACTCACAAAAATTACCTTTTACTTAATTTGCACTAATTCTACATGTACATATACATACATGTTGATTCTCCTGACAGAATGTAAACTTCTTGAGGGCAAAAAATGTTTTATTTTAATTTCTATTGTCTCACCATCCAGCAGAGCCCCTGGTACATAGTAGGCACTTAAGAGATGCTTGTTTAAGATACTTCATAAAATGTTTTCCAAACGCTTATTTGGAGCAAGACAGCTATAGTTGTATCTATATAAATATATATCATATATGGATATATTAGATCAAATACATATTATATATAATATGTAGATAAGTTAGAATAGATTGATAGCTATATTTCAACAGATAGATATATCTATATATTTATATCATGCCCTCTTCTCTGGATGATCAAGGGTATACCAAGTCTGGAGATCCAAGTGCATTCTGAAAATGTATCAGTCCTTCAGCATAGTCTGAGATTTCCTTTCTACAACAGACCTTTCACTAGTGCTCATTCCTCCTATGACATGTAAATAAAGCATCGTTGCTGTTGCCAACTTTTCATGTTCTTATGCATCTATGGAATCATTTTCATTACTTACTGGTCACACTTCACCTAAGCTTTACCAACTGATAAAGAGGAAAGACGGACACCTCTGGGGAAAGTCTGCTTTCATAGCACAACAGCATCCAGGTCATGGAAACAAAAAGCCTCCTTGTGCTCCAGACTGACCAGGCCGGTTCAGAACCGCCTTGGCTAATGCTGAATACATTTATTGGAAGAACAGTGGCAAACGGGAAAGCATCCAGAGGAGAGTAGCCAGGACTGGGAGAGGTTGAGAAATGAATAAGTAAAAGCTTACGAAACAAGGAGTGCTTAGCCTGGGGAAAAAAAGAGAGAAAGAAAGAAATGAGTGAAAGGGCCAAACAACATATTTTCACACAATTCAAGGAAGAGATTTCCTCCGGAGATGGTCTCAGGCTGATCCGATCCGAGCACTCAGTTTTTTCAGGTTACCTTTGCTCTGCCGTTCATCAGGCCGACGCTGCTGGGCAAGGATGCCCAGGTCCTGGGGTTCTCAAGCTATGCTCTGCTACCACCTGCTGGGCTTCAGCTAGCTAGCAAACAACTGCTCCCTATGTCCATCACAGACTAGAAAGCAGGCATTCTCATCTCGGGGCTGCTAGACAGGAAGGGACCAACGATGCGTCGCAGACCAGTCAGAGCTAAAACTGTCTCTCATTTTAACTGCATCTAGCTGCTGTGGATGGGATGCCCACGGATCCAAACAAATATCTGACTTAGAATTACAAATTTCTGATACCCATGATTGTGAGCCTGTATCCCTAAACCTAACTGGAGACTGGCTCAAAAACGTCTATTTGCTTTCTGAGGTCAACCTCGGCCCCTAAATCCTGCCTCTCTCGTCCCTGCCAAAAAAAAGAAAAAACCCTCCCAGGTTAACATTCAAATGAAGCTCAGGGTCCACTAAAGCTAGTCCTGGGAACCTAGACCACTGTCTGCGAGAGGCCACCCCAACCCTTGCCTTTATTTTGCACATCCGTGAGCCACGGGAACCACTTCTGTTTATCTGCACCCATCACAGATCTCTGGCCGCTCCACTAACAATCCTAATTTTTAATTCCTGCGTTGAGGTCTTCTTGTATGTTCCTAAAGTGCTGTTCGGTATCATTTATCTGGGTTTGTGATTTCAATAGTAGGGAACTTGTGATGAGGATACTCCCCTTGTATAAAATAAATGTGCTGTTTAGAAAGTCAACAAAGAGAAACATCTCTCAGCATTAGAGCCAGGAGAGAGTGCCTTGTGGGTTAATAGGGATCTATTCCTGTGTGAATTGAAGAAATGAGATGCCTTGCTCCTATCTATTCATTCTCTCTCTCTCTCTCTCTCTCTCTCTCTCTCTCTCTCTCTCTCTCTCTCTCACACACACACACACACACACACACACACACATATACACACACACTTTCCCCCACATATAAACATGCAGGCTGTGTGTGTGGGTGTGTGTGTGGGTGTGGGTGGGTGGGTGTGGGGTGTGTGGGTGGGTGTGTGGGTGTGTACCAATGTAGGTGGAGTACTCCTGGTCAATTCCAAGCCTTTCTTTACTCCTCCCCTTTAAAGGTAATGTCCCACAGAAAAGAAAAATGCCTGCTTTCAGTGATCATTTGTCAATCACCAGGAGCTACAGCCATTCTCTAAAAATTAATCAACATTCCTTGAGCTCCAGATATCAAGCAAGCAAATAAACATTTATTAAGCATATATTATGTGTAACAGAAGCATATGTTACTAGGCACTGAGTTAAGCCTTAGGGATACAGTGAAAGGCAAAGGACAGTTCCTGCCCTTGAAGAACATGATGTAACAGAGGAAACAACAAACAAGTATACACAAAGTCTCAGACACTTAACTGTGTGACCCTGGACAAGTCACTTTACCCTCTTTGAGTCAGTTTCCTCATCTATAAAGTGAGCTAGAAAAGGAAATGGCAAACCATTCCAAGATCTCTGCCAAGGAAACCCCAAGTGGGGTCACAGAGTCAAACAGGACTGAAAGGACTTAACAACAATAACACCAAAAATTAACAGAGGGAAGGTAACAGAATTAAGGGGAATTAGGGAACCTTCCTGTGGGTTGAAGATGGGATTTTAATTAGGCTTAAAGGAACTCAGGGAAAGGGACTATGCTAGAGACAGGGAGAAAAAAGGAATAAGAGGGAGGGTCCCTACCCTTAAGTAAATTTCCAGTTTACTTGGAAAGATAAAACATATTCAAATAAAAAATAGATAACTAGGTGGTACAGTAGATAGAGCATTTAATCTGAATTCTGTAAGACCTCAGTTCAAATCCAGCCTCAGTTTTCCCATCTGTAAAGTGGGAATAGTAGTAGCACCTACCTAACAACCAGAATTGTGTGACGATAAAGCAAGATAATATTTGTAAAACCCTTAGTAAAGATCTTAAAGCACCATATTAGCACTGGCTGTAATTAATAGAAGTTTCCAAGTGAGAAATGTCAGCGGGATAAACAAAAACGGATGAAGAATTTCAGAGAAAAGTGTTTCACTCAGAAGGCCTAATTTGAATTGAATTTTACAGATGGCTGTGGGGTAAAAAAGGACATTGGATGTGGACTGAGGACTCCCCTTTATTCAAACTCTGTACCTATTATCTGTGTGACATTGGGCAAGGCTCTTTTAACCTCATCAAGCCTCAGTTTCCTCATTTGTAAAAATGAAAGTGTTGGATTCGAAGACGCTTTCCAGTCCTTACTCTATGATCCTATGAAAAAGGCACTTTGGTACCACGGATAGAGGGCTAGCCTTGCAATCCGGGAAGCTTACATTCCAGTCCTTGACAAATATTACCTGCGTAAGGAAGAAAGGAAATAAACATGTATTAAATGCCTACTAGTGCCAGGCACTGTGCTGAGCTCTTTCTACCCAGTGAGGTAGATGGCACGATGATCCCCATTTTGCAGGTAAGGAAACTGAGGCCAAGGTTGAGTGACTTTCCCAGGAGCACTCAACTAGTGTCTCAGGTGCTATTTGAACCAGAGTTCCAAGACTCTGTGCCCTGTGACGCCCACTTTGCATCAGGACCCAAGTCAGCGTTGAGGGCAGGCGAGTTCTAGACACTAGGCTGATGATTTAAGCCTCTATAATGATAAAGAATAGCCTATGTATTTTCACTACCGCTTTCACCGTGACTTCAGTGTAAGAAGAAAGCCCATAAAAGCCACTTTTCAGAAACCTACTTTCTTGCTATGTCTCACAGTGGGTTTTCTCTCTTTCTTCACCAGGTCAATGCACAAACTGGCACAGCTGGAGAGACTTGACCTGGGCAATAATGAGTTCAGCGAGCTGGTAAGAAAGCACATTTTCTAAATGTGATTAATGTGATGAACAAGACTACTTCCTTTGTTCTGAGCATAACGCCACCGGGTTCTAAGTGCATTGTGTGGGGGAGGTTCTGCTGAAATCATTTCAGTGAACAGGCCAATGAGGATGAGAAGAAGGTTTGTCATTGCAGGTGAGTGGAGAGAAGGCAGAACTTAACTGGACTCTAGAAGGTGTGGATTTTATTCATTAGAATTTATTTCATGTAGCAGCTCCAAAGCCTGCCACTGAGAGTCCTCCCCCTGTCAAATGGCAAATGTTTCTATTAATATCTCTTTAGTCCTATCTCTAAGGCAAGAGACAGGGGGCTAGGGTTCAAATCCCAGATCCAGTACGTATAAACAGTGGGTCACTAACAAGTTACTGGTAAAAAACACTCTTTGTACCTCAATTTGCTGATCTTTAAAATGGGGATAATGGTACTGTCCTACTTACCCCAAGTTTGTCATGAAGACCAAATACTCAATCACCAAACATTGTAAAGCATTTTATGCCTTTAAGACCTCAAGAGAGGTGAGTATATAGTTATTGGTATAGGTGAGGCGAGCACCTGTTATGTGCTGGGCAACATCGTTTCTTAGAGGAATGCTGGACTGGAAATGAGAAGACCAGGATTCTGGAAGGTCTGGCCCTTTTTGAATATCAGTAACTTCATCAGTTAAATAAAGTGTCAAGATCACATGGAATAGTGAACTGAGCATTGGAGTTATGGTGAAGGGGCCAGGGTTTGAATCTCTGGTCTGCTATTACTGACTCTGTGATTAACTTGGGCAAATCATTTAGCCAGTTTCCTCATCTGTAAAATGGGAATACTAATGCCTACTTTACAGGGTGATCATGTGGCTTAAAATAGAAAGCATCTGTACAGAGATTCACTGCTTTTAAAGCCCTCTGTTCATATTATTAGGCAGAGGAAGTGAACCAGGGTGGATAGGGAGCAGTTTTCAGAGCCAGGAAGACCTGAGTTCAGGTTCTACCTCTGACACGCATTGACTGTGTGACTCTGGACAAGTCACTTGACCTCTCTGGCAACTCTCTATGATTATAAGACAGTCAGGGAACCATCCTTATCAATCATCATAGATGCAAAGAAAGACAAGAAGAGTCCCTGTCTTGGAGTGCACATTGAGATGGAGGAAGCTACAGACAGCATGATGTCAGAGTGAAGGTGCTGCATGTGGGGAATGGTGGATGGAAAGGTGGGCTTTGAACTGAGACTCTAAGGGGGTCTCATGGGAAGCTGAGAGCAATTGGTGAGGAGCAGCATCTTGGGCAGGGGGCAATGAATGCAAAGACAAAGATTAGGGGTGTAGTCTTAAGCTTGAAGAACAAATGAACCAGGGTAACTGGTGTGTGAGGAAGGATCAAAGTGCAGGAAACACAGTAGGTGCTTAACCAGTGCTTACCAAATGACTGACTAGAAAGGGGCTAGATTGTGAAGAACATTAAATGTCAAAGAGAGACCTTTACAGTTTATCATCATAGTATTAGGAACCATTGAAGTTACTGAGTATCAGAGTGACATGATCAGACCCGTGCTTTAGAGAAATCAGGGCAAGTGAAGATTGGGACATGGAGGGGAGGGGCGGGTAAAATGTGCAGTCACAAGGTGATCAGTGCCTGAACTAGAGCAGTAGCTCAGGAATCCTTTGTTGCTGAAGAAGACCATGCCATCAGTTACATGATGACATGACTTGCACTTGACTTTGTTTTTTGAGTGAGGGAGGGCTGTGCAGGTCACCAGCCTCACTTCTCCTCCAGAGCCATCTGAATCCAGTGACCAGATATTCATCAGGATGACTGGAGATGACCAAGGATGAGGCAATTGGGGTTTTAAGGTCATACAGCTAATGAGTGTCAAGTGTCTGAGGTGAGATTTGAACTCAGGACTTCCTGACTCCTGCACTGGTGTTCTATCCACTGCACAACCACTCAGTAAGTGGAGAGAAGGGGACATATAAGGCCATGTTGTCAAGGTAGAAACAACAGCCACAGCATTAGTAATGACGGTTGAGGTAGAACAAGGAGTGGAAGACAACACCCTGACTGTGAGCCTTGGAGACTGGAAGGATGGTGATCTCTCTAATGCAGCAAGAAAGTTCAGAAAAAGGGAGGATTTGACTATGATCCAATCTTGATTGAACAACTGTAGGATTGAATTCAGACATTTTGAATTTAAGTTACAAAGAGACTATTTTGGAATTGATACAATGAAAACTTCCTCATAGTTGGAACTACCCCAAAGTGGAATAGGATGCAGGAAGGAGTGAGTTTACTCTAATCTGAGGACTTAAATGTTGCAGAGGAATACATTATCTGGTGTGAAGTTAATCGCACAGTCAATAAACATTTATTAAGCCCCTTTTATGTGACAGACACCATGCCAAGTGCTGGGAAAATGCTAAGTCCCTGCCCTCAAGGAACTTACAACCTCATAAAAGAGACAATTTGAAAGAGACAAAAGTGAACAAACAAGATATATGTAAAATAAAAAGGAAATAATCAACAGAAAGAAGACACTAGACTTAAAAGAGATTGAGAAAGTCTTCCTATAGAAGATGAGATTTTAACTGTGAATTGGAGAAAGCTGGGGAATGTAGGAGACAAGATGAGGAAGGAGAGCACTCCAAGAATGAGGAGAGCCAGAGAAAATACCAGAAATGGAGTGTCTTGTTCAGGGAACAGCACGGAAGCCAAATGTCATGGGTATGACCCAAGGAAGAGAGGAGACAGCATATGTAAGAATAATGGAAAGGTTGGAGAGGGGACCTGGAACACCAAGCAGAGGATTTTGTATTTGATCCTGGAGTTAATAAGGAGCCACTTGCATTTCTTGAAGTGGGAGGTGTCATGGTCCAACTGAACTTTAGAAAAATTTTTAATTCTAAATTCTAGTGTCTTCCTTCCATTAACTATTTCTTATTTATGCTAAGCATAGTTTATTGCATAGCATAGTTGTTGGCTTATTGTCTCTCCCATTAGTTTGTGAGCTCCTTCAGGGCAGGGGTCATCTTTTGCCTCCATTTGTATCTCCAGCATTTAGCACAGTGCCTGAGACATAGTAGGTGCTCTTAATAAATGTTTTTTGGTTGACTCAAATTTTTTAGAGTTAGAAATCAGTCTTGAAGGTCATCTGCTCAGGTGACCACATTTTGCTGAAGAGAAAACTGAAGCACAACAGAAGTTAAACCCACAGGTATTAAGCGGCAGAGAAACCTGGCTTTGAAGCTCATCTCTCTCTTGCCGACTGAACCTCAGTTTGCTCATATATAAAATGAGATAGTTGGTCTCTAAAAACATTTCCAGTTCTAAAAAAAAATATCCTATTAAAATGGGGTTTAAAATATTTTTGGTCTGATTTATTATGCCTAAAGACAAAGGCACCTTTCTGAATTCAGAGTACTCTTCACCACCACTGAAACTCTCATTTTCCCATTATTGCTGGGAGACCTTTCCACTGGAAATGTCACTGTGTTGGAATTGGGGAAAAGAGGAGTATTCTGGGGCTTCATGTTTCTAGTGGGACTTGTTTAAATGCGCTGACTTGTTGGTATTATTCATGTGGCAGCCCTGGCAGCTTTCTGGTGACAGTCATATCTTTTAATGGGAAAATAGGGTAATTGGGTCCAATCAATGGCCTCTCGAAACAGCACCATGTGGTGACTCCAGTTCCATTATATAACTAAGTTATGACAGATAAGAGGTTCCCTCCAGATACTCAGCCAAAACCTGTTTTTTTCTCTTTTTGTTATTACATAAAGAGAAAAGTGTGGACATTTACAGTTTAAAATGACAAGATGTGTTTTGTGGGCACTTCACATGGAAACACTGAGGTAACGTAGTGACTAGAGTTCTGGATGGAGGTGTTGTCAGAAAGACCTGAGTTCAAAGCCTGGACTCTTAACAGCTCTATGCCTTTGGCAAATCACTTCTCCTTTCTCAGGAGATTTCCTCATCTGTGACATGGAGGTAATGATAACGCCTACGTGCCAGGGATACTGTGAGAATCGAATGAGTTAATCTGCGCCAAGGCTTTTATAAACCTTCAAGTGTTTTATAAATGTTAGCTGCCCTTATCATCCTCATCCTCATCATCACCATGAGTGTTAGAGCTGAAAGAGATGATTGTGGTCATCTAAATGTCCATCATCATGTTCAATATGAGAAAACCAAATCCCTAGGAATCCAGCTCCACATGTACCGAATAGATATGTGACCATGGACAATCATCTGACATTTCTGAGCCTCAGTTGCCTCATTTATAAAAGGAGGGAGCAGAACTAGAATGTCTCTCACATCTCTTGTGACTTTAGATCCTATTCCTTTGGTGCTAGGAGCCCACTTCCCTCTCACCTTCCCCAATCCTTAAACATGCCCCTTTGATGACACCATAATAGATACCCAAAGCCCAAGTGTCCCATCGTTGGACATTCCACCTGGTGACGTGGTGCCATGGGGCTTGGACTGGATGAGCTCAAAGACTCTTCTGGCCCTTCATACAACAGTCCTGTAATTCTCGGAGAGTTCCATCAATGCTCGATTCTGGAGCCTCTTTTCCTCAGTTGTTTATCTCCACTTTATCCTGTTTAGTGCTTATTTGCATTTAGTTGTTTGCTTGATGTCTCCCCCAGCAGATTGTAAGCTCCTTGAAGGCAGGGACTGTCTTTTGTCTCTTTTTGTGTCCCTAACACTTAACATAGTGCCCAGCACAGAGTAGATGTTTAATAAATATTTACTGATTGACTGACTGACTGGCAGAAATAGGGGAGGTTCAAGGGAGTCAGCCTCTAAACCATCTCTAAGTACCAACTTCCCAACAGGTAGAGGCAGTTGGGTTGGATGGGCTGCCCAGAAGGTAGCAAGGCTCCCTCATCCTAGAGGCTTATCCTCAGAGAGTGAGCAGCCACTTGTTGGCATTGTTGTGAAGGGGGCTTTTGCTGAAGCACAGCTTGTACTAGAGGAATTCAAGGCCTCTCACAAGCATGAAGTTTGGTGATTCTCTGGATTTGTCCTTCTTTTGAGCAGATGTAGAACATGGGATGGAAGTTCCATCAGGTTGTTTCCTGTTTGTGTATCTCTAGTGTATACTGTGAACACAGTGCTTTATACAGAGTGGGCTCTCAATAAAAGCTTCTGGAATTTAATTGAATCGAATCAATTTTTAATCGAACTGTGGTCATCCCAACCTGGAGCCTGCTCTCACCTCAGCAGCCACTTCAGGGATGGTAGCTTCAACAGGGCCTGGTGTGAGTCACACATCCCTCTGATGCAGAAAGCAGACCCTGACCTTTCAATGGTTCTTCAAGCTCATTGGCCCAGACTGCCAGGGAGAAGCCTTACATGGCATCCATCATGGCACTTTTCCAATACTGGCCATGGAAACCTGTATGGGAGGACCTTCCTGAGAGGTGAGATGATCCAGCAGAGAGATCACTGGATGTGAAGTGAGAAGACTTGGGTTCAAATCCTGATTCTCCTACTTAGCCCCAGTTTTGTCATTTATAAAATGAATACATTGGACCAGATAGCTTCTACATTTCCTCCCAGCTCAGTGTTCTGCTATCATAACCCTTTCTCCTGCTGAGCCTGGCTCTGAGTTTCTGGATTTATCTGGATGTGTCTTCTCTATTTTGGAACTTCCCTGATGACAGGGCCTTCCCTATCCTGGAACAGCCTGCCACCCTAGGAGTCTGTGCATCCTCTTCTCCCCTTCTGCCATTGGAGAGTTTCTCCTGGAACCTCCATTTTGTGGAGGGACTTGAGGTTCCCTGCCTTCATTCTCCTCCTGGACCTGGACCTGACCTTCTGAACTTCAAAGCAGTTCCCACACACTGAGTACCTTTCCACTTCCCATTTCAGCTCCTTTCTCGTATCTTCTCTCGTTAAAATATAAGCTCCTAGTACAGCAACAAAGAAGAGATAGAGAAATTCCATTTAAAATAACTGTAAGCAATATAAAATACTTGGGAGCCTGTCTAACAAGACAAACCCAGGAACTATATGAGGAAAAAAATCACAAAAAACTTCTCACATAAATAAAGTCAGATCTAAGCAATCGGAAAAATATTAATTGTTCATGGATAGGCCAAACCAATATAATGCAAATGACAATTCTGCCTAAATTAATTTACTTATCCAGTATCACACCAATCAAACTATTCCCCAAAATTTTTGAGAGCTAGGAAAAATAAAAATAAAATTCATATGGAAGAGTAAAATGTCAAGAATATAAAGGGAATTAATGGGGGAAATGTGAAGGAAGGTAGCCTAGCCATAACAGTGAACTTTGCCCCATTTCTGCCAATCTGTATTGGCTAAGAAATACTGTTAGATCAATGGAATAGATTAGATGCACTCCACACAGTAGTCAATAACTATAGTAATCTCCTGTTTGATAAACACAAAGATCCAAGCTTTGGGGACAAGAATTCACCATTTGACAAAAACTGCTGGAACTGCTGAAAATTGTTGAAAAACAACTTGCCAGAAACTTTGTATAGACAAAAATCTCACACCTTATGCCAAGATAAGGTAAAAATGGGTAAATGATTTAAACATAAAAGATGATACCATGAACAAATTAGGGGAGCATGGAATAGTTTACCTGTTATATCTATAGATAAGAGAGAATTTATGAACCAAACAAAAGATAGAGAGCATTGTGAGCTATAAAATTTAATTTATTTAATTATATTATTTATATAATTATATTATATATAATTATATAATTAATTTAATTATATTAAATTTAAAAAGGTTTTGCTCAAATAAAACCAATGCAGTCAAAATTAGAAGGAAAGGAGAAAACTGGGGCAAAAAAATGTACAGTAAGTGTCTCTAATAAAGGCTTCATTTCTTAAATACAGAGAGAACTGAGACAAATTTGTAACAATGCAAGTCATTCCCCAATTACTGAATGGTCAAAGGACGAACATGCGATTTTCAAATAAAGAAATCAAAGCTATCTATCAATATGTAGGTATATATATATATATATGCACATATATAATGTGTGTGTTTATATGTGTACTTCACTCAATGGGCAATGGAGGATTCTAAACAGAAGAGGAACATGAACAGTTTGCATCAGGAAGATTCATCTAACAGTAACCGAAAGGTGGATTCCAGCAGGGAGAGACTAGAGAGGGATGGTGGGAAAATAAATGTCTTCACCTGCTGGCAACGAACCCGAGGTGTAGTCCCAGGGAAGCCCGTCCAAACACTAATTTCTCTTGGCTAGGATTGTGCCACTTGGATTGATTGAAAGCACTTATTCTATCTTAAAATGTCTACTGCATCATAATTGTAGGGTTTTCTAAGTTCTCTGCATCGTGTAACATCATTTGCCCTGCAGGGGTTTGATTTCTGAAGTTGTGGCTTTTTATGCTTCATTCCACGAAGTTTAATGAAACCTTCAAGATGCCTCTCCAGAGTTCTCCAGGCATGTCACCAGGGTCCAAGACAGGACAGATCTTACCCAAAGGAGAAGACCCCCAGCCCAGGCCCACAGGAACCACCAACTCTGTTGCCTGTGGGCCCCACTCCTAAGTTCACCAGGTCTGGCCACCAGGGGAGAAGAAGCATCAGGTCACACTAAGGTGTGATCCTAACAGAATTGATTTCCCTAAGTCATATTACTTAAATTTCCTGACCAGCCTGTGTTTGCCTTAGCACTAGATGAGGGTTCTTAAGCTGAGGTCTACACAACTGGCACTATTGCTTTTCCGATCTTGATGACGGTATCTCAATATAATTGGTTTCCTTGCAATCCTAGGAATTTCATTTATTCATTAAAAAACATGATTATGGGAAGGATTCCATAGGTTTCACCAGAATGCTAAAGGAGTCAATAGCACAAAAAAAGTTAAGAACTCCTGTGTGATTAGAGGCTCAGGGAATTTAAAGTCTTCATTGTGATTCACAGTCAGAAAGGGAGTAAGCTTTGATTGAGTACTATGTGCCAGGCACTGTGCTAAGTGCTTTTTACAAATGTGTCTTCTATTCCTCACAGCAGCCCTGTGAGTTAAGTAGTCTTATGAACCCCATTTTGAAGTTGAGGAAATTGAGGCAGTGACTTGCCCAGGGTCACCCAGCTAGTAACTGAAACTGGATTTGGACCCAAGTCTTCCTGACTCCAGGCTCAGGACGCTGTGCACTGTAGCACCACTAGCTGCCTAGAAAGTATTCATTAATGCCTACCATGTGTCATGAACTGTGCTAGGCACTGGGGACAAAAAAATTGAATAGACACTGCCTCAAGGAACTGCAGTTCTATCAAGGAACACAGATGTTAGGAAGTCAGACATTTATTAGCTGCTAACACTGAGCAAGTTTCTGAACCTCTCCATGCCTCAGTTTCCTATGTAAAATAAGGTAGTTTTATGCATTAAGGTCCCTCCCAGCTCCAAATTTGTTATCCTATGAGCTAGACTTGATCATTCAGACAAGATGCCTAGAAACAATTTATACATGTGCCTATAAATTCGAAATTAAACTATAATAACCTCAGAAAGATATAACAGATAATAGATAAATAGACAGACAGATAGATGGACAGACAGAAGGACAGATGGATGTTCTGCCTATTGCAACTTGAGAAACTACCTATGAAAGTGTGGAAGAGTCTGAGTCCTGAGGTCTTGATCACATTGAAGCTCTTTGAAAAGTAGTTTGGTTTTGAATTTGCATATTCTGTAGTTATTTGTATTACTAGATAAAGCAGGTCCCATGACACTGAAAAATGAAAAACTCTCTGGGGATGTAAGTACAATAAACACAGGTAATGCACATTGCCAGTAGGGGTGCTGATAAGGGTTCTGAGCCTTGGGTTGTTGTTCAGCACTGTTTGACTGTCCTGGGTGTGGTTTTAGCCTGGTTAAAACAGGGGCTCCAACCACCCTTCAGTATTTATTCAGATCCAACAGAGTGGGGAAGCTCAGTCTCAGAAGTTTACAGTTCTGTTTGCACTCTGACTTTCTCCCTCCTACCATGTTGGACTGGGGCCTAACAGCCCACTCCCCTAGGACACCAGCCCACCTGTGTGCCTTTGTGTGTAGAGCTAATTTTACTGCTTAGAGCTGTTTTAAAACTCAGAGAATCCCACAATCTCAGAGTGGGAGGGGTTATAAGAATCTTCCTGGTTCAGCCCATGTCTGACCAAGACTCCCTTCTAGAACATCCCTGGCAAATCCTCTTCCAGGCTCTACTTAAAGCCCTCCAGTGAAAGGGACCCTCCTGAGGCAGCCCATTCTGCTTTAGAATACTTCTCATTTTTAGGAATTATTTTTCTGAAGTCAAGGTTAGCTCTCCTTCTCCAACATTTCTAAACTTTTTTCCTGGTTCTGCCCTCCAGTGCCAACCAGCACCATTCTGATCCTTCAGATACTTGAAGACAGGTATCAATCCCCTCCCCAAGGCATTTCTGCTTACATTTCATGTCATTTCCTTAACCTGATCCACCTATGGCATAAATTCCAGGTCCTACACTATCTATCCTCCTTTCCTTCCTGGGGATGCTCTCCAGGTGCTCCCTAATTCATGATGCCCAGAAGTGAACACAAAACTTCAGAAGTAGTAAATAAGGAAAGAATGCAGAGTCTTTCCATGTGAACATCTCACATCTCTCAGAGCAGGCAAAAGTTGCCTGGGTTGGGTTGGGTTGGGGTTTCCACATCAGGCTAGGGCTTCACCTTGAGTTTAAAGTCTACTTAAACCCCACAGTCTGTTTCATATGAACTATTCTCTAACCACCTCTGGTCATCTTATAATGTAAAACTGATTTTTTAGAAACAAATTGAAAAAATTCACATTTATTCTTATAATTATAGAACCAAAGAATTTGATAGTTTAAAGAGACCTCAGCAAGCAATTAGGCAAAACGATATGGAAAAGAAGTATCCTCTATAACCTGCCTGGTAATTAGCTGTCCAGTCTATGAATGGAGAGCACTGAAAAGGGGGAACCTACCATACCTCAAGGCAATTCATTCCACTTTTGGAAAACTCTAATTGTCAGCAGATTTTCCTGACATTAAACCTAAATTGGTTTCACTCAATGCTTCTTATACATTGTTACCCAAGTGTAAGACTTTACCTTTACCCCTCCTGAATTTCATCTCTTTGAGTCAGTCTAATGCTTTAGCCTGTCAAGACTCTTCTGGACCCTGACTTGGTGATTCAGTGTAAGAGCTGTATGTCATCTGAAAATTTGGTGGTCATGTCGTCTCTGCCTTTATCCAAATCAGTGGTAGCAATGTTAAATAGCATATTGATTTCACCTGATTAAACCTGGCCCAGTTTTCTCAGAATAACATCACCTTACTGATTCATTCTGGCCTTACAGTTCACCTAAAGTCTTCCATGTTGTGTGCTCATGAACAGCTTTCTAACTGCAGCCTCCATATGCCACCATCTTAGGAGCCATGTGGTCCCCTCCTCTCCTGGGGGTAGGCAATTCCCTGATATAGATGGTTCCCTAGAGGGGCCATGTGGTTCTGCATGGCTCTATGCAAGCTTCCCTCCAGAGCCTCCAAATACGTATGTGCCCAGTGGACCTGTCCCTACACATGTGAGCTGTTTCTGACTTCCTGTGTGCCTGCCTGACCTTCTTTCTCCCTTTTCCTGTCAAGGTCAAGTACAAGGGCATAGCTCAGCTGTATGATTAGTCATGACTCAATAAATCTCACTTACTATGATATTTAAAAAACAATCATGGCAAGACTAGCTCACAACTATACAAGGAGACACCCAAAGTCAGAAGAGAGCCTGCTTCCTTGAACAAGATATCCTTATGAAGACCGTCTCAGTGTAGGACCCAACTGCCTTCCTATATTGTGGTTATTTTTCTAACCCAAGCACAGGACCTTACATTTATCCTATAATATATTAAAGTGTTGCCTTGAGCCCACCATTCTTACATATTAAGGCATTTGGGGACTGCCAATTTCTATCTAAACTATTAGCGCTCCCACTGTGATTGGTGTGAATGAAATACCATCTATGCTGAATCTTCAAGGGTTCTTAACCTGATATCCAGGAACTTAGTTGTGAGTTTTTATAACATAAATTTTACTTTAAATTTTAAATTAAAATTAGTTAAATTTACATTAAACAATAATAATATTTCAACATAATGGGTTTCCTTTGCAATTCTATGTATTTTATTTTATGTATTTAAAATAGATTCTGAGAAAAGGTCCCTAGGCTTCACCATACTGCTCAAGGTGGCCATGACACAAAAAAGGTTAAGAATCCCTAGTAAAGGCTTGCTAGAAATATTGAATGGCCAGATCCAAAGCTGTGACCCTCACTGGAGACCCTCTTTCTTTCTGGAGACACTGGTACATTAATGACCCCTCTTTGAATCCAGCCCATCTACCAGCTCCAAATCTACCTGTGCTATTACCAAGTCCCTCTCTCTCTAACTTGAACTAACTCTTTCATAGGATCATAGAACTCAAGTTGGAAGGGACCCCAGAAGTCACAGAGCCAACAGTCTCCATTTTATAGATGAGGAAGCTGAGGTCTAGACAAGAAAAGTGATTTACTCAATTTCATTTGGGGAAATAAATCAGGTGTAAACGTGGCATTGTCTCAATCGACTAGCCTAGTAACTGTCAAAGTGGAAATGAGCTTAGACTGTCATGACATGTTCTTGATGAACCTGTGATGGCTTTCTGTGCTCACCTCTTCTCTTTACCAATGTTCATAAACTGTCCTTTTCATCAGTCCCTGAATTTTCCATGGCAAAATGGCAAATCCTCTGGTCAAGTCAAGGTGACAAGCAGGAATATCTGAGCTCAAAACCAACCTCAGAAATTTACTAGTCATGTGACCCTGGGCAAACCACTTGATCTCAGTTACTTCAACTGTAAAACAAGAATGAAAATAGCACCTGTCTCACAGAGGATCCAAATGAAATAACATTTGTAAAATCACTTAACACAGTGCTTGGCACATAATGGGTGCTATGTAAGGTGCTAAGTGGAGCTAAGTTAAATGCAAAAAGGAAAAGATAGGAAAGAGCCATATAAAGGGCTTTCAGAACCAGACAGGACTTTATTCATTATTTGAAACACACCCTTTCTTTACAAAGAAAAAACCAAAATAAAGTTTGCCTCTCTCCAGTTGCATACTACATTTCTGTCATCTGGATTGCTCCAGTTCTTCTGAGGTCACTCACTGACAGTAAGCAGTGGCTCACTATCACAGGTTGTCTTCCTACCTTAAGTCCTTCCCTGCTGATCTTTCTCTACATGACAAACCCAGATATTTATTGAATACCCACAAGGGGCTCTTGTAAGCTCTGTGGTATTTCAAAATGGTGGAGGTAGAAAAATGGTCAGACCATTGACTACATTTGTCCTTTTCCTTTGATATCATCAACTATTTCACTCCTACTTTGATTCTGTGTTCTCTACCAAGGAGATGTCGTTCTAATCTGTGCTGATCACAGAAGACATTCTAGAAAGGTTCTGGACAAGATGAAGAGTTAGATTGTAGCTCTAGGGCCATGTCAGGGAAATTCACCCACAGAGCAGATAGAGCTAGATAATAGGGGACTACACAAAGCCAGATAGTATTCTTGATTTTCTTGTATAAGGGGTGGGGAGGGTGGGGAGAAAGAGCCCCTGAGATATTTAAGGATTACACTTGCCAAGACTAAGGTCAGCCCCTCCAGAAAATGGACAGCCTCCTGTCCCCTTATTGATCAGTTCTAGGGAAGCCAAGCTCCCTGGCCAAGAATTCTCTTCAGAAAAGCTTCCCCCTTCTCCATGGTCTATCAAACTTGCCTGGGAAGCCAGCTTTGCTTTCCTTCAATACTTGGTTCAAATTTTGTCTCTATTATATTATATCTCCTAGAAAACCTCAAGAGTCAATCCTGTGCAGTGGATAGAGGGCTGAACTTATAGGCAGGGAAGGCCAGGCATGTTCTAGGCCTGTATCTGATACCTGGCAGTTTTGTGACTACAAGCAAATCATTCAAACCTCTCAATGCCTCAGTTTCCCTAATTATAAAATGCCACTATTTGGAACACATTTATGACTACCAAATAAGGGAGTCTGTCTTTCCCCCCAACTCCCACCATTGTCAAACAAAACTGAACCTAAAATAGATTTTCAATAGATGTTTATGAATTTATTTGATTTGCTGACATGGGACTGTCATGTAGCCAGCCTGCTGAGGTCCCTGGAATGTACTGTAAAGTCTGGAGCTACTCAGACAACCGGAACAGACAGCCAGGGAAGTCAAGGGCCATGTTTTGGGTATCTTTGTCCACCAACCAACACTTACACAAGGGACACTTAATATTTGTTTAATTAAATTTAATGAAGAAAAAAAGGATCCATTTACAAGAAACAGGAATTTTATTACATTTTTACTGTCAGGATCAGATCTGATTAAGTTATATTTTCCTTGGGGTCAAGGAAGGGGAAAACCTGGAAACTGCCTTCACCAATGCAAATCCTAAGTAACTGGTCTATTACTTGGAACCTTACAAAAAGTAAGGGGACACCAAGAGCTTAGGCAAATGACTTAGAGTCACCTAGCTCCTGAGAATTTAAATTCTGATCTTCCTGACTTCAAGGATGGCCCCCTCTCACCTCGAGGCAACACCAGCTCCCAAACTGGCATATATATATATATATATATATATATATATATATATATATATATATATACATATATGTATATGTATATTATACACATACAGAAACACATATGGGGCTCAGAGTCAGAAAAGACTTGCCAGATAAAGATGTAGATATATATAACAATTCAGAGATATATACAGGTACAGATGTGTGTGTGTGTGTGTGTCTGTGTTTGTGTAATTAAGCTACCATTCTGGGACTATAGATACACACATATACACACTATATATACATATATATATATATATATATATATATATATATATATATATATATATATATATATATTGTATGTGCATACACATGGAAATGGTAACTTGATTAATAGTATACATTTGATTTATATAACTAATAATATTATTGTTTAATAATATGTGTGTATATATGATACATATAGGGACCTCCCAGAATGGTAACTTCCTCCACCAGTGACAGTCCCAAGCAGGCAATGCCTTACTAGACAAGCTCACAGGAGTTGTCTGCAGTACATCAGGATTAAATGACTTAACTGGAGTCATATACCTAGTAAGTGCCAGGCAGGGCTTGAATCCATCCTCCTGCATTTCCGTAACTGTCTGTATCCTCAAGGCAAGGCTATGTGTGTGTGTTGCATCTAAGTATTTGAATGCTGTGGAAGGAGACTGTGCCTTCTTGTATGTGGAGGCGGCTATTTGTCATTCTCTGTGCTGGTGTGTCATCCACAGTTTAAACTGAACTCTACCAATAAGTGAGTTGTTTTTTTCCCAATACTGAAGCACACAGTGGGATGCCCCCTCAGATCACGGCAGGTCAAGGAGGTGGAAAGCCATTCATCTGCCTTGAAGTAGCCATGGAAGTATATCTTTCTGGGTGGTCTGCTCAAGGTAAATGGGAGAGATCTTGGAATGCCAGTAGGCTTGGAGTTTGACTCAGCCTTCTCTGAGGCTCCTGTCTTCAGAGTACTTCATCAACAATGGCAGTACCAGTAAGGATTTATATAGTGCTTTTATATGGATTATCTCATTGATCCCCAGAACAACTGTGGGAGGTGGATGCTGTTATCAGCCTCCTTCTTGTGGTTTGTCCTTCATTCTCAAAGAGGACCATGACTTCAGGGGGGTGCTGACGTGACTTGCAATTGACTTTGATTTGAGCAACAGAGGGTTGGGCAAGGTTACCGGCCTCACTTCTCCTCCAGAGCCATCTGGGTCCTGAAAATGGCTCAGGAGGCAATGGGAGACCTTGGCTCTTTTAAGCTAAGATCTTTTCAGGTGCTCACTTTGAATGAGGCAACACCCATTTGGTGAAGAGGCCTCTTTAAGAAGTTAATCAAGGGATGGCCCTTTTAATTAAAAAAAAATCAAACTGAGAGAGGAAGACCCTCAGTGTTGCTAACCAAAAGAGAAGCAGTTACTATTTACATTCACTCAGAGCCAGGAGGATCACACAAATAACCAGTGAGTGGTGCTTGGACAGGGACCTAGTTTCCAATCCCTGAGATCCTGAGTGAATTGGGTTTAAGGCTTGGTCTTTGAGAGTGAAATGTAGCCAGCAGACCCCAAATTAACTAGATAGCTTTTGGCCAACAAAAATCTACCCAAAGGACAGGAAATTTTATCCGCATTCTACTAAGGCAAGCAAAGATTAAGCGACTTGCTGAAAGATCCCATACCTACTAAGTATCTGACCTAGGATTCTAACCCAAATCTTCTTGATTCAAGTCCAAAATTCTATCTGCTGTATGATGCTACCAGTTCTAATTTTCACAGAATCAGAGATACCAAGAAATAGGCAGAATCTCAGAGGCCATCTGGTCCAACTCAGACCTAAACAAGAATCATCAAAAGGTTTGATATGACATCATCTAAGAAGAGAGGATAGCTAGGTAGCATAATGGTCGGGGCACTGGGCTTGGAGTCAGGAAGACCTGTGTTCAAATTTGATCTCAGACTCTTATTAGCTTGTTACCCTTGGCAAGTCACTTAACCCCTTCTGTCTCAATTTTTTCTCCTGGAAAAAAGAAAAGAAAAACCCAATTGGATGGTGAATTGGGTGGTGGACACAATTGAACAACAAACATGAAAGAGAATCCACAGCTTCCTAGGAGGCAGCATGATGTGATAGAGCATTCAACTTGCAGCTAGAAGAACCTGAGTTCTAATCCTGCCTCAGACACTTACAAGTTATGTTACCCTGAGCACTCTCTCAGCCTCAGTTTCTTCATATGCAAAATAGAGGAGGTGGAGGAAGCTGGGCTTCTTAAGCTTTGAAGTCCTTTCTAGTTCTCAGTCTCTGACCTTTGCTCCTATGAACCTTTCCCCAAGTGCTCCATTCATCATAGAAGTTCAGCATCACCTGTTCAGCTGTAATAGTAAACAAAGCAAACCTATTATGATGAGTGATTTCATCCATAGACAGGATCACCAACCTCCCTTCCTTAGTAGACTTTCTTCTTGAGTTGCTGTAGCCAAAAAAATTATCACCTGATGGTCAGTGCCTGCTTTGGACTCCAGACACAGTTTTATCATCTAGCTTTTTTTTCAGTTTTTATTCATTTTGAACTTAAATACAGAAAGACCAAAAAAAGGATTTTCATGTATGCAGCACAGCACAAAAAGAGTATTCAATATGAAATCATAACTCTTTCATATTATCAAAAAAACTATGTAATAAATACTACACGTGTTTCCTTCTATTTTCTTTTGTTCTCTGCTGTGCACTTTCTATTTTTAATTGTTTTATCCCTCTCTCCCTACCCCACCCTATAAAAGACTAACATTAGATGCAATATGTGATATATGTGTGTGTATATATATATATATATATATACACATATACATACATATACGCACATATGTGTAAAACCATATCAAGCATACTTCTGTTTATCAGTTCTTCTCTGGAGATGGAGAGCATCTTCCTTCATAGGTCCTTTGTAGTTAATTTGAGTGTTTATAATAAGTTGTTCTTGGGACAATATTGCTGTTACTGTATTCATTTAACTTCATTATTTCATACACATCTTTCAGGATTTTATGAAATCAATCTACTCATCATTTCTTACAGCACAATAGTATTCCATCACATATCACAGTCATGGACCACAACTCGTTAGCCATTCCCCAATTAATGGGCATCCCCTCAACTTCCAAGTCTTTGCCACCACAAAGAGTGCTGCTACAAATATTTTAATATATATATATATATCTTTTCCTTTCTCCCTGGTCATGTTGGGAAACAGACCTAATAGTGGTATTGCTGGGTCAAAGGGTACACACAATTTTATAACCCTTTGAGCGCAATTCCAGTTGCTCTCCAAATGGTTGGATCCATTCCCAGTTCCACCAATGGTGTGTTAGTGTCATTTGTCATTTTCCCCTTCTATCATTTTAGCCAGTTTGATAAGTGTGACATGATATCTCAAAGTTGTTTTAATTTGCATTTCTCTAATCAATAATAACTTAGGGCATTTTTTCCTATGACTATAAATTGTTTTTCTGCCTTCCTTGAGAAACTGCCTGTTAGTATCTTTTGACCATTTATCAGTTTTGGAATAACTCACTTATCACCAAACTTGTATCCCAAACTTTTCCAGCATGGATTCTGCTGATGTGGTCTTGGGAGACTCAGAGTTTCCACAAGGAGGCATGAGAGTGATATTTTAGTCAAAAACAGAGATAGATGATAGATAGATAGATAGAGATATATAGATTTATATGTATACGTACAAATATATGTATACATATATATGTATGTATAATGTCTATGAAATTGACGTGCCCCACCTTGCACGAATAAACTGAATTGCTCCCTCTCTAAAGAACTCCCTTGATAAAAAACCAAAGAAACATTTTTTCCTTTCCTTTTTTTCCCCTTTTTTTGGTCTTTTCACGGACAAAGGAAACAATTTTTCCATCATCATCTTTCTCTTGTCTGCAATGTGGTGGCTGGACCCTGTGAATGAAATTCATCAGCCCTGGTCACCTTTCCTTCAATGAATTTTTCTGAGCTGTGTAGGCTTGTCAGTGCAGCTGGTACTTTGGCAATCTTTAGTCAACAGTTCTACCAGATGAATTAAAGGGAAAATGTTCTATGATTAAGCCAGGGGAAACTGTTTTGAATGATGCTCTGTGTTTGCGTTTGAGGTTTCACAAAGGAAATATGAGCATTTGGTACTCATAAGGGAAACAAAATTATATAACCTTGAATATTCTGTAGGGGATTGTGAATCACCATTAACACAAATGCAAATTATTCTCTATGGTTTAGTCAAACCTCAAGTTAAAATCCTATTCTTTGGGGAACTGAGATCTTAAAGTCTGTCTGACTGGTGAGTGAGTATAAGCACAAATTAAAATCATAAGAACAGCAATTCGATGTCAAGATCTGACTAGACTAAGAGTGAACCAAATCCTGGGGACAACTTTCAGTGTCCGCAAAATATAGATCATGGTCAAATACACAGGCCACATAAAAACGCAGGATTTCCCATATGCTCCCTCCAGACTCAAATGCAATTGTAAAATACTTAATGAAACAAAAAAAAATACAACACAGCATAGATAATGTTAATATGTGGTTTTCTAAGTCAATCTAGGATCCTTAGGTACTATGTCATGGTCCTCAGTTTAACACCATTGATTTAGGCAATTCCTATTTTTGAAATCTGCGTGTGCCTACAGTTCTCTGCCTATTGTTAATTTCTCTCAATAAAAACAAATTGTGAAACAAATTCCAGCCTTGAAGTCATAATTTTAGCTCATGTTTATAGAGTACTTTCATGTTTTCAAAGTGCTTTGTGAGCTAATTAATTTCATTTGGTCTCACAACAATCATGTGGGAAAGATCCTGATATCATGCCCCTTTCATAGATGACAAAACTGAGGTTCCCAGAGAATAAGGGAGGGTTAGGGTTAGGCTTAGGGTTAGGCTTAGGGCCCAAGGGCTCCGAAGTGTCGAAGGCAAGTCCTGAGGTTGGGTGATCCTGACTGAAAGCCTAGTATTCTCTTTTCATTACAAAGCTTACTGCATTTCCCTTAAGATGAATATCTTTTTCTTAAAGAATCTCTTTTAATGCTTTTTGTTGTTCATTTGGTTAATTGTTGTATCATCAAACAAGCTAAAGAGAAGCCGCAAGAGGTCATTTAATCCACATCATCATTGCCGGTGACATTCACAAAGCTACATTTATAAAGCATCAATTTTGTGACTAAAAAGGGCTTCTCTGTTGTGTGGCAGTTATGGGAATGAAAATCTCCCCAGATAATCTCCTATATTCTTTCAACAATCAGTTAATCAGTAATAAGCATTTACAGAACACCTTTCATGTGCAAGGCAGTGTGCTGGGTTCTGAGTGTATAAACACAAACATGAAACAATCCCTCCTCTCAAGGACTGAAGATTCTAATTGGAAAGATGACAACAGTACATGTTATTTAGCAGGTCCTTAGGAAATCAGGGAGGGAGAGAAGGAAGGAAGGAAGGAAGGAAGGAAGGAAGGAAGGAAGGAAGGAAGGAAGGAAGGAAGGAAGAAAACATTAAGCATTTAGTACATGCAAAGCACCATGTTAAGTACTAAGGACAAACTGACAGGCAAGACGTCCCTCCTCTCAAGGAGCTCCCTTGCTTCTAAAAGAAAATTCATACAAAATGCTTCAGCTGCAAGTCAAATGCAAATGTCCAGTGGTCCAGGTCCAGTGGCAAAGCAGATAGTGATGGCGCTTCTAATATCATTTCCATTGACAAAACCATGTCTATTTCTGATGTTGAGCCATTTGACAGTGCCAAGGACTTTGGGGTGGCATCTTTCTTTTCTGGGCCTTGAGTCATTGGCTGCTGAAGTGATAGAGGCTATTGACAGCTTAGATCTCCAAAAGAATTGTTCCCCTGAACATGTCTGTGAGCCATGAACTGGTAGCAGTGTTGGTGGTTTGGGAAAAACTGCTGTTCTCAAGCCTTTTGAATTCAGCTGCCCATGCTGACAGATGAATGATAGTTGGTGTTGGTGGTAATATCGTTATAACCTAATTCTTTAATAATGGTTGTAGGAGTCAGGTTAGAAGCAGAAATAATGGTCTTGGGGGAATCTTGGGCTTTGGGTTCAAGACTGTCCCCACCAGGGTCCAAGAGGTAGTTTTCAAGATGATCAGAGTAGTTTGACATGCCCAACACATGCCACGTTTCATCTCTTCCTCACAATACCTTGATGCTTCTGCTAGGCTGGATTGCCTTCCCTGTTGATGGTGATTGGTTGGCACTTATTTGGGAAAGAGAGGTGGTGGACCCTTCTCCACAGTGTTTACTCTTCTTAAATGAGAGCTGTGGGGACCAAGTTAGAAAGATGGCTGATATTGGGGGTGGACCACGGCTATTCCTGACAAGTCATATGGTTATCATCTATCCCAAGCCCATGACGAAAGAAATGATATTACCATATGATTGTCAGATATTACAGTCCTTGCCACATAGTGCTTACTCACAATTGAAACATTTACAAGATGTCACAAAAGTCTCAGTGAAGTTTTAAGCTTCAAGAGCTTAAAATACCTTTAATAACTTCCAACTGTACTGAGACCCTTGGGACACTCTGTGTAAGACAGGCAGTGTATGTGCACAAGTTATTATGGTTTATATACTGGATTCCCCCAAGAGAATATGAATTCAGCACAGGAATGATTGGGGGAGGGGTTATTTTTTTGTCCTCAATGTCTTGCTAATAGCTGGTGGGTTTTTTGTCATTGTAGTTGCTTGTTTTGAGAATCTCACATCACCCAGGTTGGAATCCTAATGCTGAGCAAGCACAAATGCCTTGATTTACTCCATTTCCAGGGGCAGCTAGGTGGTGTAGTAGATAGACTACTGGACCTGGAGTCAGGAGCACCTGAGTTCAAATCTAGCTTCAGACATTTACTAGCTGTGTAACCCTAGGCAAGTAAATTAATCCTGTTTGTCTCGGTTTCCTTATCTGTAAAATGAGCTGGAGAAGGAAATGGCAAACCATTCCAGTATCTTTTCCAAGAAAACCCCAAATAGGGTTTGGATACAACTGACTGACCAAACAATACCAAACTCTTATTTCCAACCTGGGACTAATTCTCCTGGCCTTAGTCAGTCCCCAGCTCCTGGGGCCTCACTATACTGCTCCCAATTACAACTCAGAACTTCCAAGCTCAAGAGATCCACCTGCTTTGGCCTCCCAGGGACTAGACATGTGCAACCAAAACTGACCACATACTTATGTCTTCATAAATGTTTACTGAATTGAATTGAGTGAAGGGCATTTCAGGTGGAGAGAACCATCACTAGGGCAAAGACTTGGATGTTAAAAATAGATGCAGAGTATTTATGGCAGGGAGGAAAGCAAACATTTATTGCTGGAAGTCTAATTTTACTTTAATTTAATAAAAGCAAAAATAACTGGTTGTGATATGATTAATGACAAGCAAGGTTGCTGCGATACGGTCTTGGCAGGCATCCGCATGCAGGATGCGTGGAGGAGTACAAGACACAGTACAAAATGAACCTGCCCAAGCAGCTGTTTGCCGCTTGACTGGAAAGGAAAAAAGAAAAAATGAAACAGATATAAAAAACCAGAACTTTTCCCTGACCATCTGATGGGGGCTGATGACGGGATATTTAACAGACTCCACCCTCCAGACCAAGCCTTCTTAAATAGGGCCCACGAACTTAAAAAAAAAATGTCCTGATAACTGTCTTTCAGCATACTTTGCTCTCTGGATTTTATTTTATGCATTCAATAATACTGTTCTGAGAAGGAGCCTATAAGCTTCACCAGACCACCACAGGGTTCCATGACACTAGAAAGTTTGAAATCTCCTGCTCTGAGGTTAGTATTACCTTTTCCTTGAATAACAATGACTGTATTCAGATAGCAAAGGTTTGCAAAGTACTTTACACACCTGATTTCAAGAGCAAGGATTATAATGAAGCATCTGAATGCCAGACCCTCAGAGCTAGAGGCAGCAAATCTAACTGCCCCCTGAACCTCAGGGGTCCTTTCTACTTCAGGATAATTCTGGCTCACATCAAGCCCAAATCCACACCCCCTCAGTTCTACCGATTGCTCCAATGAGAACAAGCAAGTCCAAGCCTTCCTGAAGACGCCTCTCCTCTCCCACCCAAGCTTTCTCTAAAAATCCTCCCTCTGTTCCTTGGTGGCAGGAACTGGAGGCCTAGATAGGCTGCCCTCCTCAGCTCACACTTCTTTTCATAGTTAACCAGTCAGTCAACATTGTGTGAATAAAATACACTTGCCAAAATGTGGCCGGGCAGGGCAGGATGCAGGAGGATGGTAATCACCTGCTTGCTGCCAGATGTTCTGGCTTTCAATCCAGCTTACATTGGACAACTTCACTGGACTGTTAGTGATGCTCAGCTTGCAGTCCTGTCTGGGAGGGAAGTTTGATGAGATAAGCCTTTCTCTCAGACACTTAGCGCATTTGCTACGACCTACCCTGTGCCGACTCTGGCTTTGGAGCAACTACTAAGAACGCCTTCCCATGAGTAGGCAGCTAGGTGGATCTACAGTCGGTAAAGACCCAGGCTCAAATCCAGTCTCGAACTCTTATTAGTTGTATGACCCAGGGCAAGTCACTTAACCTCTATTTGCCTCAGTTTCCTCAACTGTAAAGTAAGGATAGTACAAGTATCTTCTTTCCAGGGTTGTTGTGAGGACCCACTGATCTTATATCTGCACAGTGCCTTACAAACAGAAGGTTTGTATGATTGATTTCCCCTCCCCTTCCTCCTGTGTTTGCCAGGGATGATTATTCCTAAACCACACTAGTCTCTGCCTTAGATTACCACAAGCACTTCAAGGTATGAGAAGAGACTGGATGAAAACTGTCAACTATTTTTAGGTGCACAATGAATGCTGAGCTCCTCCCTTCACTCACCCACCCCACTCCACACACACAGGTGAGACAGCTCCTTGGAGTCCCCTTTCCATTCAGCAACAACTTCTGTATGTCTGCTAATTCTGTTCACAGAGAGTCCAGCAATAAAGGCACCAAGGATGTTGCTCTACTCCAGCAGGAAGGTCTCAACTCTGTCTTTGGGCAAGGTTTATACATTAAGAAGCAACTTCATCATTGTTCAGTGGCATCTGACTCTTTGTGACCCCATGGACATAGCAAGAGAGTGCCCCTATCCTCCATTATCTCTAAGTCTGTCCAATGTACTTATTGTTTCCATGACATTGTGCATCTCATCCTCTGCCATCCCTTTCTCCTTTTGCCTTCAATCTTTGCCAGCATCAGGGTCTTTACCAATGAGTCCTGTCTTCTCATTATATGGCCAAAGTATTTAAACTTCAGTTTCTGTATTTGACTTTCCAGAGAATCGCCTAAATTAATTTCTTTAAGTGTTGATTGGTTTGATCTCCTTACTGTCCAAAGGACTCTCAAATGTCTTGTCCAGCACCATAATTTAAAAGCATCTATTCTCACATTACTCATGTTGCATAGAAGAATTGAAACGAATGAGTTTAATAAGAATGAATGTGTAGAATCCATATAAGACTGCATGCCATCTTGGAGAGGAAGGAGAAAGGGAGGGGGAGAAATTTAAAACTTACTGAAGTGATTGTTGAAAACTGAAAACAAATAAATTAATTATTTAAAAAAAAATTACACAACTGAAAAAAAGTATCTATTCTGCAATGCTCAATTTTCCATATGATCTAACTCTCACAGCCATATGCTGCTACTGGAAAAACCATTGCTTTGAATATTCTGACTTTTGTTGACAGGGTGATGTTTCTGCTTTTCAGTGTTCTTCCCAGGTTTTCCGTAGCTTTCCTTCCAAGGAACAAGCATCTTTTAATTTCATGGCTGCAGTTGCTGTCTGCAATGATCTTTTAACTCAGGAATATAAAATCTGACACTCCTCTTTCTTCTCTGTCTGCTAGGAAGTGATGGGACCAATTGCCAAGATTTTAATTTTTTTATATTAACTTCAGACAAGCTTTTACACTCTCTTCTTTTACCCTTGTCACTTTCTGTCATCAGAGTGGTATCATCTGCACATCTGAGATTGTTGATATTTCTCCTGGCAGCCTTAATTCTGATTTTTGATTCATCTACCCTAGCATTTCCCATGATATACTCTGCATTTTAGTTAAATAAATAAGGTGACAATAGACAGCCTTGTTGTACCCCTTTCCCAATCTTAAACCAATTAATTGCTCCATGTTACGTTCTAACTATTGCTTCTTGGTCCACATACAGGTTCCTTGGGAGACAAGTTGGATGAGCTGTTTCTTCCATCTTTACAAGGTCCTGACACATTTTGTTGTGATCCACACAAAGACTTCAGAGTAGTCAATGAAGCAGAAGTAGATATTTTTTCTGGAGCTCCCTTGTTTTCTCCATAATCCAGCAAATATCTAGCAATTTGGTCTCTAGTTTCTCTGCCTTTTCAAAAACCAACCTGCCCTTTTTGTTACTCTTAGTTCACATTTTGCTGAAGCCTACCTTGCAAAATTTTAAGCATAACATTGCTAGTGTGGGAGATGAGAGCAAATATTTTCTAATTTGGACAGTCTTTGGCATTGGCATCCTTTGGGATTGATCTGATCTTTTCCAATTCACTGGCCACTGTTTAATGTTCAAATTACCAAACAATTGTGCTTATCTCACATACCATAAGGTTATGCTATGTTTCAGTAATATGGTTATCATTGATGTTAAAATCTTTCTTGTTATTATTTTGTGTATTTTTGCTACCTCTTCTTAATCTTTTCTGCCTCTGTTAAACCCCTACCATTTTTGTCTTTTATCATACTACTTTTTACATGAAATCTTCCCTTTATTCCTCTAATTTTCTTGGATAGATCTCATCTTTTCAATTCTGTTTCCTTCTATTTCTTTGCATTTCTCATTTAAGAAAATCTTTTTATCTCTCCTTGATTGTCTCTGGAATTTTACATTCAATTGGACATATATTTCACTTTCCTCTTTCTTTTTCACCTTCCTTCTTTCCTCATTAGAGACTTTTGAGAAGCAACAGGTAAAGCAATATGTGTGGGCAGCTTACTTGTAGGAGCACAATACAACACATTAACCTTAAGAATCTTCTCTATAGTATCACTCTCTTTGGTAGCTCTGAAGATCCCTCCAGATTCTGCCAAGATACAAGGTCTTCACTATGGATATCAATCATAATTTTATTTGTAAGCATGGAAATTGCAGTCCTGTTTGTGCTGAATTCAGTGAATGAATGAAGAGCATTTATCAAGCTCTCACCATGTGCCAAGCACTGTGCCAAGTTCAAAGATAGATATGGATTGAAAAATGAAACAGTCTCTTCCCTAAAGCAGCTTAAATTTCACAATAGGGAGGCAATACACAGGGTAGGGAGTGATGACCAGGGAAGGGTGTGTAGGTTACTGGGATGTTCAATAGAAACAGTTGACATGCCCTTTCCAGAACCAATGGTTGTATTTATTTGATTTATGTTTCCCAGAGCAAAAAGTGTAGAAGGATATGTGTGTGTGTGTGTGTGTGTGTGTGTGTGTGTGTTTGGAGGGGACTGGGAAATATAGAAGATGAGGATATGTTTGTGACAGGTAAGATAATGCTGGGGTCGGGGACTGGATGATTTATATAGTACAGTCTGGAGGATCTGATATGGGACCAGCTAGACATAGTGAGCTATTAGGATCCATACTCTCTCACTAATCAGACTATCCCCAGGATAAAAGCTCCAAATCTAAATGGACTAATTCCTGAGGGAGGGTCTCAAGAAATCTGATGGTCAGTATCAGTGAGGGTGGCAACATCTGAGGTAGGTGAGGGTTTGGCTAGCCAAATAAGCCACATTTCATAGTATTAGATAAATTAAATTTATCAGCACAGTAGAACAGCAATAAAACAAGGATTTTCATATCATCAACAGAAAAATTGAACCCTTATTATGTATCTCTTCTTCCGCGTGCCTTTGAAAGCTCATTGCAAGTACTACTCAGAGCTCTTGTGAATGAAACAGTCCACATTACAGGTTGACTGGCACTCATAAACAAGAAAATAATGATGCATCAAAAATCCATTTTCCTTCAGTGAAGTATCTAAATTGCAAAAAAGAATCTAACTGATACAGGAGAAATACAATAGTATTAGCAATTGTTCATGGGTGCCTTATATAAATATATAATCATAGGCTTCCACTCATATAAAAGTGTTTATACAATTTTCAGCATATTAAACATTATTAAGAGACAGAGAAAATTAAACTTAATCTAGAAATTATATAATTTACTATAATTACAATTTTCACTGATGAGCATGTATACATCATTCAAAGATTCAACATCGAAATTTGCATTTTCCAACAGCAGCTCTCCTCTCTGACTTGCAAACATCTGTAATCCTCTAACTTTTGGGAAGGATAGAATCCTAGAACTGAAGGAATCAAACTTCTCAGAGTCTAAATCCTTCATTTCACGGGTGAGGAAACTGAGACACTGGAAGTTGGGAAGGCTTGGTCTACATCAGACAATAAGCGAGCACCATCAGGACCAGATCAGGGTTCAGATTCTGCACCTGTTGCTCTTTCCTCGATCTCCCCATCACCACTTCTATTTTCTCGTCCATTGTTTTGTATACAGAAATATAACTAACAACTCTGACTGGCAGCTGGAGAAAGGTCCTAGTAAGAGGACTCAGAAAGACTCTTCCTTAGAAACAAGCCCCTGTAGGAGGGTAGCCCCCAGAATAATCTAGGGCCCTTTGTTAGAAAGGGGTGTTGATAGAGGGTGGTGGTAACACAATTATTATGCCAAGCAAGCAGGGAGTCATGACATAGGGCAAGGGAGAGATCATACCCCCAGATATCAGGCATGATGGGGAAGTAGATCAGAACACTGAACCTGGAATCAGGAAAATCTGAACTCAGATCCAACATCCAACATTTACTGACTTTGTGATCCAGGGTAAGTCACTTAACTCTGCCTCAGTTTCCTCAACTATAAAATAATCATGTTAATAGCACCTACCTCCCGGGTTATAAGAATCAAATCCGATAATATTATAAATGTTTAGCATAGCGCCTGGAACATAGTAGGCGCATATTAGATACTTGTTTTTTTTTCTTTGCTTGCTTCCTTCTTTCCCTTCTTTCTTTCCCTCCCTTCCTCCTTTCTTTCTGTTCTTCCTTCGTTCCTACCTTCCTTGTCACCACATGATTTTTACAGTTTTGCATTAATCTCATAACTCCAGGGCTAAACTCTTCATACTTTGTGAAGTGACAATTTATTCTAAAAACAACCTGAGCTCCTACTCATTTTTTACACACAACTCTTATTTAAATAAAGATCCTTGTGCAAAAACAATAATAACAAAAACCTCTGACCTTATACATTTCCCTAAATGAAAGAAAACACAATGTTGAGAAATTTGCTCAATAGAATTGACGAGAAGGAATATTAATTAAAAGTTCATCTAATCCAACCTCCTGGATTTATTAGATGGCATCGAGGTCCAAGAAGGGCAAGGCAGCCCAGTGGAGAGAGAGCTAAGTTTGTGTTCAGAAAATTCATGTTCAATCCAGTCTTTGCCACCTACAACCTAGGGCAGGTCTCTTAACCTCTCTGGACCACATCATCTCTCAAATATGGCCTCCAAGGAAGCTCTAAGTCTGGGATGATCCTACAAAGTCTGTGTGGGGCCTGTGAAGTGACTTACCAAAACTCACAAAGTTCTTGAGTGTCAGAGAAAAGACTACTCCTTCTCCTTCCTCTTTCCACCAATGGCACTGTCCAAGCTTTTGATCATTTAGCCAGAAACAGTTTTAGTAATTTATCATTGATAGCTAGGCTGTAACTAGTAAACATGGTAGCCAGCCTGGTTGAAGACATTGGAATGACAGAGAGCACCAAGACATGACTACTCCTCCTCATCTTCCACTGAGTGAACCTAAGTATCCCTGTTCTCCCATCAGTCTGTGTGAAAAAGCATCTGTTGGTGTGATAAGAACAAAGGAGAAACCAGTTATCAGGAGCTTCTAATTATCTCACTTCTTTTTTAATCTGAAAGCATTGTGAAGCACTTACTATGTGCTGATGTGTGATAAAGGGTGGATGCTCCCTCAGACTCTAGGAGTGATCCTGTGGGACTGTACTTCTGAAACTAGCTCATGAGTCCCCACCAATGTATTTCCCTTCAATAATTAGCCAGTAGACTCAACTGACTCTTGACACTGACATTTCCTCAAATGTTTTTTAGCAGAACAGTAGTTACAAAACTTTCCCCCATAAAATTTGGCTGTACTCTCCTACAAATATACACAGCATTTCTATTGGAACACCTTCTATAAGAGAGACACGTGTAGGATACAAGAGGTAGCTGGCAGCAGAGTGGACAGAGTGCTAATCCTGAAATCAGGAAGACATGTTCAAATCCAGCCTCAGACACTTATTAATTGTGCGACCTTGGGCAAGTCACTTAACCTCTAAGTGCCTCAGTCTTATCAGCTGTAAAATGGGAATTATACTAATAGCACCTATCCCCCTGGGTTGTTATGAGGAAAAAATGAGATAATAGTTGCAAAAAGTACTTAGCACAATCCCTGGTAGGCACTAAATAAATGCGATTTCCTTCTCTCTTCTTTCATTCCCTATAAGTACAAGTGTGGCAACTTATAGCTCCTGGTAATGCAAGATTCTACTTTGTAGAATCCTCACAAAGTACTACTAAAAGTCTACTATACTGGTCTCACCCTTCACAGGTTAGGGTGTTTTTTCTGGGTGGGCTGCATCGTTGCTTACCCAGACTTGCTCCTCAAGAGGATAGCTCTTTTTGATGCTGCCAAGCAGTCCTGTTCCTCAAATTTATTTCTTAGTTCAAGTGAGGATTAACTTGTCTCTCTGGTTCCATGTCTGTCTAGAATGTGTACCTCTGTTCCCCAGGACACCTACTTCAGAGTGATCCATATGGGGGGTTGGGGATCAGGGAAGAAAGAACCCTCTTATCACTCCCCAATAGTGATTCCTTCCCAGGAACCTGGTTCTTCCTCCATGTCTTGCAAGAACTCTCTCCAAATTCCCAGGGTCTGGCAATTTACAATACTCATGGGCTTGATAGGTTTGTTTGATCAGCCAACCTCTGTTCTTCTCTTCTTATTTTAATTAGAAAATGTCATTTTTGTCCCAAAAAGAAGCCAGGACATAGACTTATTTCCACAGGCAGGTCACCACCTCATCACTATATTGTGATTACATTCTGTGCTTTCTGGGCTCCTCCATTGGTGGCAACAGAGGACAAAACTGTGTGTTGAACTCTTCACAGATGAGTATAACCCAAGGTGCCATTGTTGTGGTTCTTGTGGCTCTTGTTAACTACAAGTGAATAACATTTCCATAGCATTCCATTTTATGACTCCAGCACTCCTACAGCTCTGTGATCTGTCTGACAGGGACATACCACCCGCTAGGGCCAATAAAAACACATCCCTGTCTGCCATCCTGTGAGTCACTTCTCCACCAGAGACTGACCCAATATGTTGGAAGATTTGTGATGCATCGCTTGACATTTCAGGCATTTTACAACCATTGTGAATAACCATAATCATGAAAATAGCTTATATTATTACAGTCCTTTAAGAGGTGAAAAGTATTTTACATACATTATATATTCACAGCAACTCTTTGAGACAAGTGCTATTATGCCCATTTTACATATCTGAGGCATTAAAATGCAGCATCCATTAGTCAATAAGCATGTGTTAAGTGTGCCTTATGTGCCAAGCATAGTGCTAAACACTGGAAATACAGAATAGGGCATAAGTCAGTCCCTTCCCTCAAAGAGCTCACAATCTAATGAAGGAAACAAAAACCAAACCAAATGTACAGGATAAATAGGAAATAGTCAACAAAGGGAAGGCACTGGAATTAAGGATTGGGAAAGGCTTCCTGTAGGAAGTGGGAATTTAAACAGGACTTAAAGGAAGTCAGAGAAACCAGGAGGCAGAGATGAGGAGGAAAGCATTCTAGGCATAGGGACAGACAAAGAAAATGCCCAGAGTCGAGAAGGATATGGAGATGGAGTGTCCAGTTCATGTAACAACAAAGTGGTCAATGTCTCTAAATCAACATGGGAGCCTGGGGGTCTGGAAGGAAGGTGTTGCTCTCTATAGAAATAGGGAAATTTGGAAGTGGGGAGGATTTAGAGAGAAAGGGGAGGAGTTCTGTTTGGGACATGATGAGTTTAAGATGTCTATTGGATATCCAGTTTGTGATATCTGAGAGGCAGTTGGACATGTGAGATTGGAGGTCAGCAGAGAGGTTAGGGAAGGAGAGGTAGATCTAAGAATCATCACCATCATCGCAAAGATGATAATTAAATCTGTGGGAGCTGATGAGATCACCAAATGAAGCAGTATGGAGAGAGAAGAGGGTCCAAGACAGAATCCTGTGGGACCCCTGTGGTTAGAGGGTTTGAACCTGGAGGAGGATCCAGAAAAACAGACAGGAAGGATAGGACGAGAACCAGGAGAGAGTAGTGTTCTGAAAACACAGAAAGACACAAGGAGGAAAGAGTGATAAACAGGGTCAGAGGTTTACGGGTCCAGACTAATGAAGATTTGAGAAAGTGTCAAAGACTTGGCAATTAAGAGATTAGCAGTCTCTTTGGAGAGAGTAAAGTCAGTGGAATGAGGAGGCCAGAAGCAGAATAGTAGGAAACTGAGAAAGTGAGAGGAAAGTGGAGGTACCTACTGTATGTAGATAGCCTTCTTCAAAGAGTGTAACCAGAAGTGCCTAGGAGATTTAGGACCAAAGGAAATGGGGATAGAAAGATCAAATGAGGTTTGTTTGAGGATGGGGAGATGTGAGCATGCTGACCGGCAGTAGGAAAGAAGCCAATAAGACTCTGGAGAGGTTAATGATCCTTTTCCAGCATCATTCAGCTAACACATACAGCTACTAAATGCTGGAGATGGGATTTAAACCCAAGTATTTCTAAGTCCAGCCTCTATGCCAGAGGGAATGAGGGAGGAAACATTTCAGAGCAGTTAATACCTGAATTAAAACTAGGAAAAATAAATCCCCTACAAAATGAAAACTGACTCGGTCCTTTAGGGGCTAACCTTTGCAGCTCTAACAAAATTAGCTCAGCAAAGGAGGCAGAGTTTATAGCCACATTTAACAGAAGAGTTCGAAGAAAACAAGCAGGATCTCCATTAATGGAAAAATAGTTCCCCAGTTCTGCCCCTCACAAAGAATTTTAACTGGTCCTGCAGAAATTCATGGACTTCGCCGGTTACTATAACCAAAAGGCAGCGATTCTCAGATTGTTCTGTGAACAAGAACTCTGATGAGGGAGGGGGGCTGAAAAGAAGACACTGATTACCTTTTGGCAGAGGTGAGTTAGAAGTCCCTTCGGAGATTACCTTTTGGCAGAGGTGAGTTAGAAGTCCCTTCGGAGATTACCTTTTGGCAGAGGTGAGTTAGAAGTCCCTTCGGAGATTACCTTTTGGCAGAGGTGAGTTAGAAGTCCCTTCGGAGCATTCCCATTACTGTAAAGGGCACCCTCATCCTCCCAGTCCCCCAGGTTCACAACAGTCACCCCAGATTCCTCACTGTCTCTCACTGCCGATATCCAAATTGTTGCCAAGGCCTGTCCATTTCACTTTTGTAGCACTCACCCTTCCCTCCTCTGACTCTGCCCCGACCCTGGGACAGACCCCCATCGCCTCACACCTGGACTTCGACAACAGCTGCTGGGGGTCCTCCTGCCTCAATCTCTCCCCTCTGCATTCAGCCACTTAAGTGATTCCCAACTCAATAAAGTACAGACATTCTAAGAAGCTAGGTGAGCTCTGCCCTCGCCCTGACTTCAGTAGACCTTGGCTCGGTGGGGATGGGGACATCACAGTTTAGGTTTCTTTGCTGCATTGTTTGGGAATGGTGGGACTCAAGGGGCTGCCTCTGACTCTCGAGTTAGGCACTTGGAGGCGAGCGCATAGGCGACTCTGGAGCGCAGGAGACCTAGAGGGCGGGGTGGAGCCCTAACTGGTAGCTAGGGCGTGACCACTAACTGGACTGGGAAAGCTGGGACAGGACCCAGATCTTGCACCGTCTGATGCAAGGCCCCAGGGTGGGGGCAAAGGGACGAAACATGAGAAGATGGGGACGCTGCAGAGCCAGATTTAGAAGAGTAAAGGACCTCAAAGGACATCGATGTCAGAGGGGAAACTGAGGCAGAGAAAGCTTCCATGAATGCCCAGGGTCTCCCCTAGTGTGGGACCTCATAAACTCCTGAGGCGGGGTTTTGGAGTTCATCCCCTACCAGGTGCCCTGAAAGAATGAAGACCCCATAAGGGGGCAGAGGGAATAGCGACCCTAACAGAACGGGCACCCAGGGGGTGAGGGTGCGAGGAGACGAGGGACTGAAATATTGGGGCCTCTGAGGGAGGCCAAGGAATGCAGAGTGTTAAGGACTGTCTTGTAGTCTTGTAGAGGAAAAGCACTTGGTAGGACCAGATACCTCCACGGATGCCACCTTTTTTCATAACATTTACTATGATTTCACTTATCTGTGCAAATGCACTTTAAATGCAAATAATTACAAGCAGATATAATTTTACTTTGAAATTAAAATTTACATCCTACAACTTCTATTTATGAAATAAAAAAAAATGCACTGCACAATCGCACAGCCTGGCACTTTAAAGTATCTTAGATTCCAGTATAGTCTGAATGTAAACTTGTGAGGTATGGTTTTATGGAGGAAGGCTGAATGGGAAGCCTTCCAATTCTGAGATTCTGTGACATCTCTACTGTTGTTTATCATCATCATCATTGCTGATAGCAAATCAACCTGCCTTCACCTCTCATGTAACTGCTAAATGTGACATGATTTATGACATTTTTTACTTCTACTTTTCATCCTTGCGGTGGGATTTTGTCATCTACTTTTCCTCCCCCACTTCTGCCACTTCATTGACCTTTATAAGTTCCCATACTGTTTTCTTCACTGCTGCCTGCTGGCATTTGATAGACTACCATAAATGGTTGCTGTGACATACTTTTCTTATGTAACATTTTCTTACACCTGGTGCTGCAGGGAGCCTTAAATTGGATCAAATATGTGTGTATACATATATATGTTCTATATTCACACATAAATGTGTGTATAGGTATATACATATGCATATATGTATACATTTATTTTGTGTGTGTATACACACGTAAAAATGTAACAACTGATTTTCCACACTTGTGGAAAAGAATACTAACACTAATGACATAAAACAGCTAATGCTAAAATCACTTATAGCCTAAGGAAGAAAAGATTGGTGCAGGGGGAGGAAAAGCAGGGAAGGGGGAGGATACGACTATCTTCAGCTGTCTCAAAGGTTTCATTTGGAACGTGGAATCAGTCTCTTCTGCTTGGACCTAGATGGCAGAACTGAGACCTGTGTATGGAAGTCAAAGGGAAAGCAAATTTGGGCTCAGTATGACTAAGAGCTTCCTTACAATTATAAATACAATTCAACTGTGCCGTCTTTGGGCTCCCCAACACTTTTCAGGAAGAGTCAGGGTGATTGAGCACTTGATTGGTACATTGTAGAAAACTTTCACTCTTCAGATAAGGGTTGGACTAAATCAACTCTGTGTGATTATTTGATTATATCATTTTATTGGACATCCATTAGAGATACATATATTTGTAGTTAAGAAGGACTTACCCTTATAAGTGATTTTTTTCTTATGTCAATATAAAAATTAGTTTCCATCTCCTGGGCCCATACCAAATGTCAGTAATGAGGCCTATGTCGGGTGGCTTAGAGTAGTCAGTTTATTTAGTCAGTAGTAATCCATCCATCTGATCTGTTATGATTATTTTGATGAACTATACACTCCTGACTAGTACATGTCAAAAGACATTTGGAGCCTGTGTAGGTGAAAGGTTACCAACACTGACAAAATCAAGAATCCTTTGAGACATTAAAATAATGGTAAGTCAGTATATCAGGGATCTGTGACTTCATCTAACAGAGATCACACTCCATCTATAACTTAATAACCATCTGTAATTTATCATTTTAACTAATTTCCTAAGACTCAGAGAGTCTTACCAATGAGCATACAGCTTGGAAAATATAAAATGTGGAATGTGACCCAGAACCAAAATGAGACACTATACCATGCTTCCTCTTAGTTATAATAAAATTTCTTATCCAATCAATTAGCATTTATTCAGGGCTAGGTTCTATGCTAAGCACTAGGGAATCAATGTCATCAATATATCAGAAGGTCTGTAATGGAGCACCCTAGTTTTCTCTTAATGGCCCTATGCCATTCAAGGTTGTGCCAGTGAGATGGACAAAAACATAGGTATAATGCTTTCCAAATATGCAGATAGCCCAATGGGTTAAGTAGCCAACACAACATGTTGAAATATAATCAGAACCCAAGAAGATCTTGACCATCTAGAATGTTGAGTCAAATCCAATTAGATAAAATTTAAAAATGTAAAGGTGATATCTTACACTTGTGCCGAAAATGTCAAGTTCATAAGTATCAGATAAAAGAAGTGTATCTAAAAAATTTCTCATGCTTTGGGTGTATAGAAAGTTTGATTGTGTCATAGGGTTAGTGCAGTCAGGAAGGTCCATTCAATCTTGGGCTTAACTAAGAAAGAAATAATTTCTAGGACAAAGGATGGGCTGGTCTCACTGTACTCTGTCTAATCAGAGCACATCTGGTATATTGTGTTCATTTCTCAACTGTTTTTTGAGGGAAAGATCTAAAGCCTTAGAATACTTCCAAAGCAAACAGGATGATGAACATGCTACAGTGTGAAAAGGGTGACAACCAATTTTGAGTTAGTCGATCTGTGAGATCTTAAGAGTCTTTTCCTCTCTCTGTGGCTCATTTTTGTCATCCAGAAAACATCCATTTTATGTCATCATAAAATGATGAGGTCGTTCTGGGTGACCTCTGGGGTCCTTTGCAGTTCCAAGTCTGACCAATATGACCCTGAGCCAGATCCCATGACATATGAGTACTACATGAGGAGAATGAGGAAGGAGGGGCTGGAGATGCGTAAGGTTGGTTGCATAGCAGTACCATGTAGTTGTATTCAAGTATCTGAATGACTGTTATGTGGAAGAGAAATCAGACTTTTTCTGTTTAACCTCAGAGGGCAGAGAGAGGAATTGTGAGTGAAAGAGGTAAAGAGACCAGTTTAGGCTTAACAGAAGGAAAACATTCCTAACAGGTGGAGGAGCTATTGAGTTAAATGGGCTGCTCCAGAGGTAGTAAGTGCCCCCTCCCTGAAAGTCTTTAAGCAAAGGTTAAATGACCATTTGTCGACGACATTGTTCGGAGGCATCTTGTTCAGCTATGGGTTAGAGTAAATTGTTAAAGATTCTTTCTCCGAAATTCTATGTTTCTGAATCTAAATACCTTAATATGTTTAAAGTGGGAAAGAAATGCTAGGCACTCAACATTCGGTGAATGAATGGAGAGAATGAATCATCTGGTAGATCCCTATGTTGACAATGAATAATTGATCTGACTTTTTTCTTTTTCTTTTTTCTTTTTTTTTCTTTTGGTTTCTGTTCTTGTGTTTCCAGGGGGAAAGGAACAATTCAGAAAAGCTGCAGGTTAACTATAAATGTTTAGGGACTTGGTGTTACTTATAGCCTCTTAAATTGGAAGTTTCTTGGAGAACTCAAGAGCATGGTCTAACACTCCCTTGCCTTCCTTCAGAAGTGCTTAGATAAACTAAACTGAATAAAATGCACCCAACACCTCACCTTGTTTCTCCTTGTGCCTTTCAGAATAGGTACCAGAGCTGACATCTAGCCGCTTCTTTCCTCAGTTAAGTTCTATTGAATGTTGTCATAATTTGGTATTAATTAAACTGTCTCTCTTTTTCCCCAGCCTGAGGTTCTAGAACAAATACAGAACTTAAGGGAATTGTGGATGGACAATAATGCACTTCAAACACTTCCTGGGGTATGTAAGTTTATATTATGTAATGCTTTGTAAATATATTTAAGGGAAATCTCATTTATACAACATATTATCATTTAAGCATAATAGGTTCCATTTATCTAGGAGCTCTAAAATCATTTCTATAAGACGTATTATATCAATGTTTAACTGCAAAAAGTAGTCCATGAATTTAATTTTAGTTCTTTGATTATTCTGTGTATGTGCTTAAAAGTGTATGAATGGTCCACTCTTTGGGTATCTCGCTTATCTCTACCACTTAATTGATATTACCTATGTTTCCAAAAGTTGGAAAATGTGTTGTTACCAGATGAAAAATAAATATTCTGTATATTCATGAATGAGTATATGATCTAATTTAGGAAATTTTATGTAATGAATAGCTATGTCTTGTAAATGCCATGGATTTCCTCAGTTCACAAAACTGCCTTAAATTTTATAGAATTAACCATTATCTTTAAAGCTAATCAGACACTCCATTAATATTTTTGCAGTCTTATCGTAAGAACAGAATCATTCTTTGCATCCCATCTGTTTCCTTTAGACTCAAAATTTTAAGTACGGTATGAGCCAAAATTTAATTAAAGTGATGAAAATCAAAGAATCAGATTCTTCATCGACTAAAAGGGCAACTACTTTCTCCTAAATGGAAGCTATAGTAACTTAATGAGCATGTGTCTTATGGCTCTTCCCATGACCTGAGAGAGTTTCAGCTCATGGAGCATACTCCCACTCTGGCTTGAAGTCCTTTCTTGGTATTTAAGCAAGAGAACGTTTCAGGTGACTAATAGCAACTCTGTTAGCATCATTACCCCTTCTGCATGCTCCAGAGATGGATTCCTTGTCCCTACTTTATGGAATAATGTCAGAAAATTGGTAGAAAGTATAGATATACCCAAAATCAAATGTATTCTCCTTTTGTGCAATCATAAACCATATTGAAATGATGAGTCTTGGAATGGGGAAGAGAGCTTACTTCTGAAACTCACAGTGGTACTAATTCTCCCAGTCATAAGAGGCAAATAGGTATATTTTGACATGTGTAGATTGAATTAGATAGGTATGTAAGGTGGATAGATAGATGGATATACCACAACATTATCTTCATGAAGTGTGTGTACATCAGTGAGTATGTACTGTACTTACTAGAGATAAGAGGTATTCAATAACTGTCATTTGAATAGGCTGTATATTTAGTTCAAGGATTCCTCCACCCTTGCTGTCCCCTGGGGTCATCAGAATATAGCCTATAAGTAGATTACTATAGATTTGGGTAGGAATATCCCTCAGCCACCATTTAAGTACAGCCTTTGTACAAAATTCTGAACAGTTTTAATTTCGCCCCACAGAAAGAATGTATGGGGGGAAGATACAAAGAATTCAGAGCAGTTTATAAACAGTGAAGGAAATTCCTCCCCCCTCTCCAGCAGTCCCACTTGCCCCACTTTGCCATCATGGGGCTCAAATTTCCCTAGAAGGGAAGTACATTTGAGGGAGTACATGTGAGCCCTCCCTTCCCAGAAGTATTGATACAATTCTCTAGACAAAGAGTGATATCCTGTGATTGGGTCTCTCTTGAAAAGGATGTCAATGTGCTTGGTATTGTTAGGAATTCAGCCCCTCCTTGCCATTAGAGCTGGGGAATCCAGATAACTAAGTAGCAATGGAGACCAAATCAAGGTTTGGTCTCTTTGTTTCCTTATCTGGGTCTCATGGTTATTCCTCTTCTTTGTAGTACAGAGGAATTCCTCCTCTTCACCTCAAAAGTTTGTGTCCAGGTAATTGGGGTGAACTTCTCCTGAGAGTTCAGGAACATGGAAAGCATTCAGGAAATCCACCTCCTCTCTCCAGATGTAGCCTTGGAAGTTCTCTGCAAAACTGCACTGCCATCTACAGAGATGAGCATTTTCCCTAAAGGGAGACCGATTTGAACTGGCAGGCTTCCTGGTCCCAGGGACTCACCTCTGTCTTATGGTTCTATCCATGTGCAGCTCTTTTGGCTCTCTCATCTCTCTACCACAACTCTCTAACCCCGCTTTGGGGACCCAATCTAGGGATATAACTCAGCTCAGAATAGCTACGAACCAAGAGTCATCCTCAATGAGGTTCAGATTGTGTTCCTAAGCCAAGGACACTTCTCCTACCCCTCAGGGAGATGTCAGTATTCATCTCGGTATGCTATTCATGGAAAGATCCACTCTTTCCATGAGAAATGTGTCTCCAGAGGTGCAAAAAAGCCGTTGACACTCATTCCATTGAGTACATTTACACTTTGCTTAGAGAAATGTCTTTAAAGCCAAAACAAATACCTCATCCCTTAGCCTCATAGGGTTGATCAGGTTACTTCTGGTCAGCATTCTCTATATGTATGAAGACGAGGGTGTTGCATTCAGAGGGGCAGATCCCAACCCATTCATGTTTTCTCATCCTCTGTGACTTTTGACCTTGTCCCATCAGCCCTCTACAAGGAGTCCAACCAGTGTCCTAAGAAAATGCCTTCTTCTAACTCTTGACACTGCATGGATACACGTGAACTTCCTGTCCTCTTCCTCCGTGACCAGGCCTCCTTCCCTCTGATAATGTCTTTGATGTCGCAGTTTCTGCTCAATTCTTAGTTCTAATGTTTTGCAACCTATACCTGCTCATCACGTACCTCTCCATAAAGATGAGCAACCCTCAACCTTAATTCTTTGGAAACTGGTTTTCATGAATCATAGTCATAAAATCACCAAAGATAGACTATGTTTAAAATATAGACATTTGTTTCAAGGAGAAGCTTGGAGACATTAAAAGAACTTGGCAATTTCTCAAAGGTAATCAAGTACATTACCCAACTTTAATTCTGAGTGCAGTTCATTATCCGTTTGTAGTGACAGTCCAATAGGTACATATGGATGGACAAGTTCTGTAGGGTGACGATCCATCAAACTGCATATTATCGTTTGAACAATAAACATTCTTCATTACCCTGGGTTCCCTGGTGTAGATAGGCCAAATGCTTTCTAGTGAATGTGTGTCCCATCTAGGAGGCTCTGAAATGTTCTGGGCTCAATGCTAGTGGGACAATGTCATCCATCAACAGAAGTGTTTGAAAGACTTCATCATTTATAGAGAATTCCTCTTTCATTTGAACTCTGCACTGGGCATCTTTCATGAGAGTGGCACATGGTAGGCAGATGATACCCTTTTTAGTGAATGTATGTCCCATCTAGGAGGCTCTGAAATGTTCTGGGCTCAATGCTAGTGGGACAATGTCATCCATCAACAGAAGTGCTTGAAAGACTTCATCATTTATAGAGAATTCCTCTTTCATTGGAACTCTGCACTGGGCATCTTTCATGAGAGTGGCACATGGTAGGCAGACAATATCCTTTTTAGTGAATGTGTGTCCCATCTAGGAGGCTCTGAAATGTTCTGGGCTCAATGCTAGTGGGACAATGTCGTTCATCAACAGAAGCATCATTTATAGAGAATTCCTCTTTCATTGGAACTTTGCACTGGGCATCTTTCATGAGAGTGGCACATGGTAGGCAGACGATATCCATGTTAGTAATCAGAGGGCCAAAAATCAGAGCTATTTCATTATTACCATTTTCAAGGAAAATCTTGTATAACTTTAATATATTCACAGGGGACACCTTATAGTAAGAGAGCCTTTACCGTGGCATTCTGTTCTACCAAATCAAAGGTATTTTAATAGTCACCAAACTATAACCGTAATGGAATGTTAATGTTAATGGAATGTCTAAACTTTTTAGTCAATTATTTAACTCTCATAATGTAATTCTGATATAGAATATCATTTCCAAAAACTTGTGTTTTTTCTCCTCATCAGGCTTTTATTTTCAAGTTTGCTGTAGGTATGTGCGTAGATTATCCTCTTAGATTTTATAAAGATGAAAAAGTAGGACTGTAGGTGGGTAGCTACTGAAAATTTTTAAATTGCTCTTTGGCAGGGGTGTAATGATAACATTCATGATCATTTCTGAGTGTTTTGTCAACTCTTCTTTCAGATATTTTGAATATCAGCCCCTCCATATCCAAAAAATTATTTCACTTCTACCATGGCTATCATCTGTGTGTGGTTGGCCTACAATAGCTTCAATTCTCATCTTTTAGCCCCATTTCTACTTCCCATGAGGGGCAATGTGTTTATCTAAATATGATGACTGCATTCTTGATAGAAAAAATATTTTGTTACAGAAATCTTGAAAAGCCTTTTCCAATTTCCATGTATTTGTAACTCTAACCCTAAATGCTTCCATGCTCTCAGGGATGAGCTGACTTCAGGTCTTTGCCAGGCTTTCTTTCAATTTTGTCCCTCCACTGCCCCTTGGTGTCTTCTGAGAAAATAACTGTTCTTAATATTCCAACATCTTCTTCCATAATATTTTAGAAGCAATTTTGTTTTAAGTCACTGTTGCTTGTAGCTGAAATATTTCTTGCCTTGGCAGGTAGATCAAGTCTTTGCTGAGTATGGCTTTTTCAGTCTGCTCATTATGCCAGCTGATTTACATCAATAAAACTTCCTTAAGAATTGGTGATGATCTGGGTTGATAGTTTTCCTTTCATCCACTTCCAATTTGGTTTTGCATCAACAGAATTTTTAAGTATGTTTTTGCTGGAGCTGCCTCAAATGGCATATCACTATTTTTGTTCCTTATTTTAACTGGATATTTATTTTTATCTTTAATCTAGCAAGTCAGTGCTCTTACTATACACAGAAAAGTGATTCATAAATGGCTTTCACATCAGTATCCAATTGTTTTCTGTCAGAATATAGTCAATTTCATTTTTGATGTTATTTGGTATTGACCATAGTGAGAATGTCCCAGCCCTTTAGAAATAAAAATACTCACAGTATCAAGAAGTATCACAATGTATTTTTTACTGTCTTCCTCCTGCCTTCCTTTGCCTTCTAATCACCAAGTGTTAAATTATATATGGCTTTAATGTGGAGAGTCTTGCTAAGTTCTTCATAAAATATTTTTTACCTTCTCAGACTCTACCACAGATGTAGGCACACAGCCTGCAGTTATCTTTGTGATTGTTTTTTTTTCAATTTCTCCTAATGAGCATGACAATATGATATGAATGTCACATGAAATGATTATCTCTGCTCCCTCAAACGTATGACAAAAGTATCTTCATGGACTCTTTATCTGCCTTTCCAAGGACAGCCTGTAAGCCATCCTTCCATTTAGCTAGACCTTCCCATGGTCTTACAGTTACGCTTATAGGGAGAGTTCAGTTCCTCTGATCATTCATGGGTCATTTTACAAGGATTTACTATTTGGATCACCATACCAACGATCAATTAGAGTTTATAAACAGAGGTATGGACTGAACCTGTGATGTTAATGGCCAAGGAACCTCCAAGTGAGGATTCTCTTCTGGAGTAGGATTGAGGAAACTTAGAGCACCACAATGCCACCTATAGAATAGGACCTTGGGAAGGCAACTCATATCCACTCATTTATTTGGCTAGAACACACACATAGCCTTCTTCAACAGATGGATTCAGACCCCCACCTTTCACAGGCTTCATTTTGTGATGGACTGTGCTGCGGAATAGGCCTGTTTTGTAGCGACTCAGGAAGGCTTATTGGAGAATGCACATTCAAAGAAGTAGATGGTTATCTACTTCATTAAGTGATTAACCTTATTAATTTAGTGTCATGGGACACAGTAAAAAAAAAATTATGCTGCACACTTGGGCTGAAATGTATTTGCATATTTATTTGGCATTTTGTCTATGAATGCTATTGCTTTTCTCTTGTTTAGCATATGTTTAATAGATTAGATTCATTTGTTATTTTTTAATACTCCTAGAAACCTAAGCTGAAGTTATTTTCTTTTTAAAAAATCTTATACTCAAAATCAAGTAGATAATGAACCATTTAATTAGCTTTCTGACATCTTGCCTCATCTTGGTAGATTACATTATGCTGTGTTCTAAAGATTTGTCAGCTGAGATGTAGTCAAAGTCTGTGCTTTACAATTTTAATTCTCTTTCCAAAAACTCTAGGGCTACACACACGTACACACACACACACACACACACACACACACACACACACACACACATTTATTATATTGGTTGATCTCTAAGTCAGTAAATGGCAGAGAAAACAAGGATCTGCCTTAGCGCTGGAGGCTTCCTTCTAGGAAATTCCCTGTACTTAGGAAAGCATAGGTCTGCCCCCCCCCAAAACTTGGGTTCTAGAGTCTGTTCTCCCTTCTATTTTCTGCTTCTCATATATATATATAGATAGATAGATAGATAGATAGATAGATATAGATATAGATATATATATAGAGAGAGAGAGATGATAGACAGACGGACATAGATAGATAAATAGATAGATAGATGGATGGATAGACAGATAAAGATATGTCTTTCCTTATTTCACTTTTCTTATTGCCTTTTAATTTCCAACTTGCAAGAGTTATTCCTCTTGCCCCATATATCTAACCCAGGGCTTCCCTACCAACCAATGCATCAAAAAGCATTTATTAAGTGCCTGCTTCATGCCAACCATTGAGGTACAAAAGAACACTCCCTGCCTTCAAGGTCAGTTCTTTAGTTCTGCTATAACCCTTACCCATCTCTGAGAAGAGTATCTGCACGTAAACAAGAACAATTGTATCCTCAAGGCCCCTCCTGCCTGTACCTTTGGCTCTTAGGGGAATTTCCAGGTAAGGATTTTGAAGAACCAAACCTAAAAAGGTGGACATACTTTGACCAAGAGAAAGGCCACTGCTGACAAAATGTTTGTAAACAATAAAGACCAAATGTAGTTTAGCTTGGGACCAGAAGGGACAGTAATCTCAAAGAAAAATCAGCTCACCAGAACCTTGGACTCAAGGAAAAATTGTGACTCGAGGGCACAATTCATAAAATGTAAGTAAAAAAACAGCACTGTGGTCCTCAATCATACCTGTTTGCACCACCAGGAATGTTGATGGGGACCTTACCCTCTCTTCCTGGCCTGTGACCACGCAGCAGGCACAGTCACTGGGCACAGGGAAGCCAACCAGCCCTGGGGAAGAAGAGTGTTCATTTACCTTGAGGCAGAGCACTCAAAAGTTGCTGTTTCTGCCCTGCTTTACAGAAGAGAACCCAATTTTGGTCATCTAAAATAGCAAGATTTCTGACTGAGGAAATGACATGGTTTTTTAATTGGTAATCTTCCTTTTGGCCCAAAAGAGTCATTTGAAGTATATTTGATTTTTTAAATAAGACCTCTGATAGCAGCATGTATTTATTCCTTGTAAACTTCTTGGAAAAGCTTCTCAACTAACCCTGAGTTTCTGCAATGTCATCAAGTCTATAGGGAAATTAAAGATGTTGGTGTACCTGGATATGTCAAAAAACAGAATCGAAACTGTTGACTTGGACATTTCTGGATGTGAAGCACTCGAAGACCTCTTATTGTCATCCAATATGTTGCAACAATTGCCTGACTCTATAGGTGAGGAAAGAGCATTTGATTAGTGAAATGTTGTCTTCAATTTACTGGCATCTTTTTTATCTTTCCTGGGAGAGGAAGGGATGTGCTATTGGCAAAGAGCACCAAATTCATTTTCAATTGAATAACCAATATATAAAATCTGAGAATTGTTGGAGGGGGCAGAGGGGCATCATGGAGGGAACACCAGTCTGGAAAACCCTGGGCTTGGGAGTCTGGGCCTGCAGCTGATGGAATCTAGGTAGGTGGCCTGGGAGAAGTCCCTCTGCCTCTCTGGGCTTCCGGTTCCTCATCGGTGAAATGAAAGACTGATTAAGGTGACGCCCGAGCTTTTAAGCCCATACATTTTATGTTAATATTTAATTTTATTTTTTGTTTTCAAAAAGCTATACTTTGATTTCTAATTCTAGAAATTTGTCCTATGATGATGAGCCTTTGAAACCTGCATATTGAAAATAATCCAAGTTGTTTCATTATCTTACAAATGTATTTCTAATGTTTAAAATAATTTCATAAATGTGTACAATTTTTCTTACAATAGAAGGTATAGTAGTTGTAGTTCTTAGCATGCTGCTGCATTCAGGGTTGTTTTAAATATATAATATGCACTAAAATTCGTATTTTCAACTATGATTCTTTAGTCCTGTTCTACATAACAGGTACTGTCCTCACTTGAACAATTACCATGAAAACTGAACATGATGCGCTGCAATCATAATGTCAGGTTCATAATGATAGGCTATCTTACGGATAATCCAAAAGTCACTTACTCCTGGCCTTGGAGCAGACGCGTGTTTGAGAGTAGAAACCACATCATATGTAAAATAAACTTAGACACCGTGTGAAGCTTCCCCTTTCTCCCCTCACTGTCCTTTCCTATTCCCTGGTTGTAACCCTAAACCCTTTGGGCATCCTCTGCACTGGGACATTTCAGCTCCATTACCAGCCAGTCTAGGTTAGAGCAAAGAGCAGGCAAAGAGAAGACCTGAAGGCAAGCTCCCCACAGATAGGTGAGGTCAGGCAGCTCAAGTAGAAACTAGTTCAGTCCAAGCAGGTCCTAAGGTGAGCCCGATGCTTGGTAGTCAAGGTCCAGAAGTGACAGTAAAAAAGCACAGAGGAGCCATAGGTCAGTGAGCCAGAGGGATCAGGTATCCAGGAGAGAAGTTGCTCTAACAGCATCTTAGAGCAGGATCCTTTTTGTCCCATGGCTACTTCACTAAATCGAAGTTTAATTGTAAGGTCAACAGAAAGAGTTTGGGGTTAGGGGTTAAGAGGGAGATGAAAGAAGGGAGAGGATGGTTGTTCTGGGTGGATGCCACAATGATAATGGACATAGAATGTTCTTTAGACTGAGAATACTCTGTTGACACCACCACTTATCTAGAACTTATTTTCTGTGAAGACCTCTCTCTCCACCCGGAGGGACAACAACTTGTCTTCTTGCAGAGCCTGGAAAATTCTTTTTCTGTTCCCATTACAAAGATTGTGAATGCTAGCAAAATAATAAGAAATAGCAGAAAATGAAAACAAAATTATTAAGGGAAAAGATATAAAACTATAAAGAAAATCTGTGGTACAGAGCTGTAACTTCATGGGTGCAGTCCAACAGGTATCTTAAGTTGTGTCATGTATAATGGTAGCCAGCTGTCCAGGGCAAGGAAAGATTAAATGCTTTGCCCAGGGTTACACAGCTAGCACTGTCAGATGCAGGTCTTTTCTGACTCCATGTCCCACACTCTATCATCTCCATCCAGCTGCCTCTCTTAAACATGTCAGGAGAAGGAATCGCAAGATGAACTAACCATGCAGATCATCAGCCTATAGCTAATAGTCAACAAAATGCATGATGGTCTTCCCGGATTACATGCTCACTTCCCTTTTATACATTTCTTTGCCATTGATGTCCTGTATCACATTCTACCTGCTGACTGGCTGGTACTTACTTCACCATCACCTCTGCATCACTGCCCATGCTCCTCTAGGGCTCCAGACTCAGTTTGTAACTTAGGAATCACACACAGCTCTTCACTCTCCCTCACCCACCATATCCAGTAATTTGCAAAGTCTTCTCAATTCCAATAGCTCAAATGTTTTTGCATGTTTCCATCTCTCTTCTCATACCAAAACCTCACTACCCCAAGAATTTAGCCAGTCATATCTGGGCTATTGATTGCACTAGCCTCCTGATTAGTATTGCTGCTTCAAGTCTCTGCCCTCCCCAATGCATCCTCTACAAAGCTTGTCAGATTGGATATTCTTTATTGTGGTGATTTGTTTGAGACTGTCTCCTTCTCTCATCCAGACTGGAAAAGCAGTGACCACTCACAGGCCCATACCACTGTTGGCCAGCATGAGAGCTTTGATATGCCTGACTCTTCTTCAACTCCCTAGTTGTCTCCAGCTCCAGGGGGTTCACTGTAAGAGCATAGGACTTAGTGCAGACATCCAGTCAGTTTAGCCCATGGCAGCTCAAAACTCCTAAATGGAAGCAACCAGCCTCAGCTTTCCAGTCACAAGGATCAGCAGTGTGCAGGAGCCACCATGTTTAGCCAAAACTGATATTCCTAAAGCCCAGGCCTGACTATGTTCCTGTGACCTTCTGTTCCTGAACCTTTAAAAACACCCAGTGGACTCCAAGATCAAATACAAACTCCTTTGACATTTAACCCTTCACAGTCTGACTCCAACCTTTTTCTAACTCATTTACACTTTCATCCCCATTTGCTCTCTACGTTCTAACCACACAGCCTTACTTGGTTTCCCCCATATTTGGTGGCCCATTTTCTAGCTTGAGGTCATTGTATTAGCTCACCTCTACATCTTGGAACCCTCAAGTAGCATCTGCTAGGTGGTCCTTTCCTGATCACTTCTAGTGTTACCCTAGCCTGCTCTTTTGCATGTATTGCTTTGTGCACATATCACATGGGGCTGCCTCACTCTCCTATTTGTAACCTTGATGTACAGTCTAGCACAAAGTAGTTGTTTATGGATTGATCCATTAAAGCATTATGAATTGATCCATTAAAGTCTGGGAATCCAGGATTCTGAGAGCTGGGAAAGGAGGTCAGAGACCATCTAGTCCAAGGTTTAAGTCCAAGGTGTACCTAAACAACAATCTCCTCTCCAGCACCAGTAGCAAAAGGTTTTCCAGCCTCAGCATGAAAAAGCCCCGTGAGGGGAACCTCTGCAGGCAGATGAAAGGAATCATTAGGAAGGTCTTGGTTTGGACTTTTGGCTTTATTTCCTTGTTGTTTCAAGTCCCTCCGTGATGTCTTGCTTTTGCTCATAGTTCTGTCTTTGGGAGCTAAGCAAAATAAGATCCTTCTTTTACAGGATAATTCTTCAGATGCTAAATAACTATCGTATCCCCTCTCAGATTTCTCTGCTCTAGAATAAGCATCAATCAGTCAATGAACATTTATTAAGTGACCACTATGAGTAAGGCACTGTGCTGAAGATACAAAGAATGTCAAAAATGGGTCCATGCTCTCAAGAACCTTATAGTCTCATGAGAGAGAAAGTAACTTCCTCATGGAAGTTACTTCCATGTTGTACCTGGAACTGCATACAATACTCCAGATGTGACCTGATCAAAGTATATTGGGATTATGACCACTCCTTTCTGGTTATTGTGCCCCTCAATGTAACTTAGGACAGCATTAATTTGTTTGCTACTTTTGTCTTCCAGTCACTCCACTGACTTATGTTGAACTTTTTAGTCCACCAAGACCTCCAGATCATTTTCGGTAGAACTTAGTCTACCCATAGCCTCATCAATCCTGTAATTTTGAAGTTTATTTTTTTAACCAGTATACAAGTTTTTACTTCTCTCTATTACATTTCACTTTATTCTATTTCACACATTCTAACCTATTAACATCCTTTTGGATACTTTATTCAATGTTGATTTTTCCTAACTAGTTAGTTTTAATGAATTACTTTTGCTTCATTCACAAATTTGACCATGATGCCTTCTGTGGCTTCATTCATATCACTGAAAATAATTATTTAGTAGCATATAGTAAGCATATATTCCAGAAGCCTTTGCTAAAGACCTGACATTCCTACATTAGCTCCAGTAGTGACCATTCTTCGGATCCCTAGAGCTATCGTATCCACTAGAGCATGTACCAAGATGACATGAGAGAGCTTTCCAAATGTTTATTTTTCCCTGAAATCTAAATATACTCAAGATACAGAATTTCCCTAATCTAACATTATAGTAAGCTTGTCCCAAAATGAGGTTCACCTGGCATGTTCTATTCTTGGGAAAGCTATGCTGATTTTTAGTTATCGCTACTTCCCTTTCTAAATGGCCACAAAGCACCTCTGGAATTCCGTCAGGAAACAAAAACTAACTCTTTGGCCTCTATAAATTCCATCCTCTTCAATATTTTACAAAGCAGAATACTGGTACTTTTCCAGTTCCATGGACTTTCAGGGATCGCTAGCCATTGGTAAACAATCACATCTGACGGATCTTTCTGTAAGGATATCATTTGAACAGGTCTAATGTTTTTAGTCTCTTCAGGAAAGGTAAATGATGTTATAGTCACTCAAACATTTTCATTGTCTTCTTCAAAGCTACAAAGTACCAAGATAAAAGAGAAGCAAAATCAAACCTTTTCATCCATTGATCATCATTCTTTCTCCCTTCTCTTGTCAATAATACTTCCAACCTAGCTTTAAATTTTTTTTTTTGCTTTATTTAACATTGATTTTAGATTCAAGAAAGAGTCAGTCAATAAACATTCATTAAGTACCCATTATGTCCCAGGCATTACTCTAAGCATTGGGGATACAAATATGAAAAAATAAATACAATTCCTGCCATCAAGTAGCTTACCATAGGATAGAGAAAGACAACACAAAAAAGGGAAGCTTGACACAGGAAAGGGGGAAGGGTGGAGTCCAGTCAGAGGAGTATAAGCGGCTGGGAAATGAAGAGATGATTAGTGGGGGAGACATCTTTAAATGGAGGCTTTGAGTCCTTGCTCTGCCCACTAGCCCTTCAGTCAGGTGGCAAAGAGCATGGAGACTACTAGTCAGGTGTTAAGTGACTTGTCCAGGGTCACACATCTGGGAAGTATCTGAAGCCTGATTTGAAATGACATATCTTCTATTACGGAATCCCTTGACCCCTTGTTCTGTCACTGTTCACACCTTACCAAACCCCAACCCTGCAATATTATCACCATCTGGCTCCTCTGCTCCTTCTTGTATGCTGATGAATGGTGCTGGAAGGATTCACAACTCCATATATGTTGTTGTCTTAGCACAGCTGGGCCCTCATTGCTGCAAGGTTATCAAAGCTTTCCCTCTTCCCTATTTAACTCTCCACAGCGTTCTTCATAGAAGTCTTTCCAAACCCCTTCTCTCCCCAAATCTCCCACCCATTACCTACTACTTCCACCATAACATCTTTTCTCTCTTCATACTTGGATTTAGGCCATTTAACCTGGATCTCCCCTCTCCCATCTCAAAACCCCTTGACATCACCCTAGGTTTTCTCCTCTTTTTCTCCAGTCTCTGATAAAGCAGTGGCTCTCCTCTTTGCTAAGGCCAGCCCTTTCGCTTACTCCTTTGATCCCATACCTTTGTCTATCTGTCTTTCTATCTTTCCTTCTCTTCTTTCTCTGTCTGACTACCTGGTTCTCTCCTTTTCAGTCTCTTCCTATCTCCTAGCTCCTTTCCTACTGCTTACAGAAATGCCCATGTCTCCTCCAACCTTGACTTCGCTGTTCCCTCAAGCTTTCATGCTGTATTTCTCTTCCCTAACAAAAACAAACTCGAAGAAGAAGTTGTCTATATACATTTCCTCTGTCTCTTCTCCTCTCTTATTTCTGGCCTCTGGAAGACTGAATTCTAACCTCATCTTTCAACTGAAATAGTAGCTTCCGAAGTTATCATTGATCTCTTACCTTCCCAATCAGATAGTTATATCTAAATAGTGATCCCTGTATAAACAGAATCAGCCACATATCATCTCTATTATCCTGTCTACTACTGGAGTTGTACCAAAACTTCTCACAGCCTAATAATTTTTATTTAACTGAAATAAATGACTACCTTGTAGAATAGTTTAAATAACATTAAACATTTTAAAATTAGTATCATTACTTGTCCAGGCACCACTTCTCTCTGGGTCTCATTGAAAAAGGTCAGAAGAATGAGAGAACTGTCTTATTGACATACCATTCTGAATCAGTTATGAACTCATCATCAGATGGAAATCAGTATTAAATGGTTGTTTTTCCATCCTCATAGTCATGATGGATAAATCCATTTATCCTTAACCTTCCACTGGTTATTCTCCTCCTTTTCCTCCTTCCGCCAACCTTGCCTGTGAATGGTGGCAGTAATTTTTGAGATGCTTGTTTTTGAGATGGTGTTAGGGATGAAATGTTATAGACATGAGAACAGTGAAATTATACAGTGCAAATATTACCTATTCATTTTGCCTAATAAAAATCATACTATAAATAACAGTTGGTTAACTGTGGGATTTTCTTTTTTCACTTTCTCAATGAAATGGAAGAGGGCAGAAGACCCCTTTTGCCTTGAGCTAAAATTTGAAATGCAGCAGCTGCTTGTGATTTGGGAAGAATGGCTTATAGAATAGGTTATGTTTCATTTCAGAATCAGAAAAATAAACTATAAAAAGAGGACTTTTTTGAAAGCCATTTTTTTCCCTTGAGTTTTATCTGTTGAAGCTATAAAAATATATATAGGTGATGATGCTATGCCTGCCATGTCACTGAACATTTATAGTCATTTGCAAATCACACTTATTAATCACGACAATCCCAAAATGATTGGAGCAAAGGAAGCCACCCTCTAACCCTTGATCACTAAAGGACAGTCAGTTGTGACTTCCCTCTTGGCCAAGTATTAAAATTGGAAGACCTTAAAGATTTAAGACAAGACCTGTGTATGTAACCTGTATCTCTTAGACACATAGATAACAGTCTGTGAACTGACACACTGTCCTCAAGTGTGGTCCTATCATTACTATCAATCAGTCAACCAATTAATCAGGAGAAATTTATTGAATGCTTACTATGTGCCAGGCAGTTGAGATGCTGAAGGGACAGTGATTGAAGTCTAAAAGTCCTTTTTCTCAAGGTCTGACTTTCTTTGGGGAAAAATAAAATGTACACATGGAAGTAAGGGAAGAAAGGAATAAGCATGTATTAAGTACCTACTATGTTCCAAGCACTGAGCTAAGTGCTTTATAAATATTGCCTCATTTATATCAATATGAAATTTATTAAAGGAATTGGGGAAAGGCAACACTAACAGCTGGAGAAAACTCATGAACCTGTGTAGAAGGAAACTGCTAAAATGAGTATGAGAGGAACTAGTCATTCTGAGATTCAGAAGGATGGGCTGTATTCCCATCAGAAAACAAAGGTTCTTCATCTTTGTTGTGTTATACACACCTTTGGCAGCTGTCAATCTGGGTAAGCCTCTGAATCCCTTCTCAGGATGATGGTTTTAAATGCATAAAATAAGATCCATAGGATTACAAAGCAAACAAATTATGTGGAAATACAGTTACAACAATACACACAAATATATATGTATATGTGTATACATATGTATACATTCACATATATATATATATATATATATATATATATATATATATATATATATGTAGGGAGAGAGAGAAAGAGAGGAAGAGAAAGAGGAGGAGGAGGAAGAGGAGGAGGAAACAGAGCTAAGAGATATGGGGTTGAATTTAACAAGACTTGGCAACTGATTGTGTAAGAAGGTGGGAGATGAGTGATGAGAGGGTAAAAAATGACTCCAAAGCTGTGTACTTGAATGACTAAAAGGATAGCAGCATTTTCTAAAGAAAGAGGAAAGTTAGGAAGAAAGATTGACGCTGCCTAAAAAAGAATGAATTCTGTTTTGGACATACTGAATTTGAAATGCCTATGGGTCATCCCCCTGGAAATGTATAACAGTACCTTAGTAGTCACTCTTCATTGATTGAAAAACTATTTGAATCCCTATTATAGCAAGGGTAACACTCAGTCCCTGGGCTCAAGGAGGTAACAGTCTAGTATAGGAGAGTCTTAAACTCAGATTTGTGTCACAGCAGAGATTGTCAACTCAAATTCTTATAGAGCCCTAGTTTCATACATTCTACCCAGGACTCCCATTAAATTGAATGGATTTTCTAAACCTAGAAAGTCCTCCATACCTGTATGCCCTCTCTCCTCACCTCTGGTTCCCAAGATCTTTAGCTTCCTTCAAGGTTCATCTTGAGAACTATCTCAGATGAGAAACTTTCCCTGACCCACTTAATTCTTAGTTCTCTCTCCCTCTTCAAATTATACTGTAGTCATTAATCTGTAGAAATATCTTATATCCCTGGTAGAGCAGATGCTGGTTGGAGAAGCTTTTCATTTTGTTTTTGTATTCCAAGCACCTAGCATGATGCCTTGTATATAATATTTGCTAAACTGAATTTCATTTTGTTGTGTTTCAGCCACTTCATTTGTGTCCAACTCTTTGTGGCCCAATTTGGGGTTTTCTTGGCAAAGATGCTGGAGTACTTTGCCATTTCCTTCACCAGCTCATTTTACAGATGAGGAAACTGAGGCAAAAGGGTTAAGTGACTGGCCCAGTTAGTAAATGTCTAAGACCAGATTTGAGCTCATGAAGATGAACTTCCCTGACTTCAGGTCCAGCACACTCTATCTTCTGTGACACCTAGAATTTTCTGTGTGTTTATTTGAGCAGCACATAGCCAATGATGTGAGATATGTGTTCATGACAAGTGATTCCTCTTTTTAAAAAAAAAGTTTAATGCTACAAGTCTACTTTTATATATTAACAACACTCCTCTTTTTTTTAGGACTGTTGAAAAAACTAACTACTCTAAAAGTAGATGACAATCAACTTACTGTCTTACCCAATGCAATTGGAAAGTAAGTAAACATGTATCAAATAAATTTGTATCCTTAAAGCTTGAAATGAAAATGTTTTTCCACAAAAACATTGGTTGACATTTTCAATGAAAGATTTGTTGAAATTTTAAATTATTTTAAACATAATTCCTTGCCAAGACATTCTTTTACTACCTTAACTCAGTCATTTGTTGATACTCTACTTTTTACAAACAACATGGATGCTTTATGAACAATTTATATTTACTCTTACCAGTCTTTTAAAGATTCCATCAGTCTTTTGCTCTAACCAAGGAACATTTCAAAATTAAATGCTTATTTATGTTGGCATGTTCTGTTTTAGTAAATCTTTGTAGCTTACATATGAATATTTCCTGATATACTTGGTATTGTAGTTTGTGGGGAGTGGTTTTATTGCAAATTAATTTGACTATTTAATAAGTTAAAAATATATTAATTTGTTTCGGCTAAGATTTCAAATATTTCAGTAAAAAAATAATTGAAGATAAACTCACAGAATTATCTGAAAGGAATAAAGATTTATTTGAAAACTATATCTCAGAGTAGATAAAGACAGATTCCTGTTCTCCTATCTTATTCCAGAATATAAGCAATGGGAAGAAAGCAGAAATTCTCAGCTATTGTTTGCATTTTTTTTCCTTTGCCTTGGAAAATGCTTAGCTAATGGAGAATTGATACCCAAAATCAGTAAGGAAATAATAAAAGAGGTTCTACCTGACTGATACTCACTTAGGGTATCTGGGTCAGATGAACTCCAGCACAGGAACTGAAAATCCAGGCCGATGAGGATGGCTGATGAGTACTCTTCAGGACCATGTGATGCTACAGTGCTGTTGGAATCAAATAGAAACAGAGACATGAGGATCCCTGAGAGCACAGATTGACTTAGAAATCCATATGTTAACATCTTTGATGTTCTGTTGAATTTGTATTTGTTTTGTTAAACGTTTCCCAATGACATTTCAGTCTGGTTCAGTGTGTGTGTTTGATGCCTCTGATACTATGGAATATGGATCATGGGAAGATATCTGAAATGGAGAAGAGAAAATACCTTGCTTTTCAGAAAAGAGTACAACCTAGACAGGTCAACTTCAATTTCAGACAAAAATTCTAGGCTGCGTTATTAAATTAGAAAATTTGATGATTGCGTTAACTGTTGATTTCAGTTGAATTAACATGCTTCAGCTTTTGGAGAGGTAGCAAAAACTTTCACTATTCTTTACTCCCATTATGTTGTCTACCAAACATTACATTTATGTACAATTATTTACATCATCTTCAGTGATTCTATGAGGATCCCTATTGCAGGGAGAATACGATGTAGTCTGTTTTCACTTCGGATAAATTCAAAACAAAATAATTTCATCAATCTCTGGTTTTTGCTACTCTTTGTTATTTTTGTAAAAATACCTGAGTATTAGATACTTCTTTTCACTAATTCTCAAGAGAAAAAAGAAGCCCTTTTTCATATATCAATTCAGCCACCAAAGTGATTTTCCTAAATTTGACCATGTCACTCCCTACTCAATAAACTCCTCTGGCTCCCCATCACCTCTAGGAGGAAATACAAAAATGCTCTGTTTGACATTCAGAGCCTTTCCTAACCTAGCTCCCTCCTATCTTTCCAGGTTTCTTACGCCTTACTCCCTACCATGTACTCTTTGATCCAGTAACTGGCTACGCCATGAATGAGACTCTCCATCTCTTGTCTCTGGGCATTCTCTCTGGCCACCGCCCACCCCACCCCCAAGCCCTGGAATGCTCTGCTTCCTTAACTCCACCTCCTATCTTCCCTGGCTTCTTTTAAGTCCCAGTTCAAATCCCATCTTTTACAGGAAGCTTTTCCTAACCCTTCTTAATTCTATTGCCTTGCTTCTATGAATTATTTCCTGTTTATCCTGTATATAATTTGATATATATGTATATGTGTATATATGTATGTATTTACTTGTACATTGTTTCCCCTGTTAGATTGTAAGCTTCTTGAGAGCAGGCACTGTCTTTTGACTATTTTTGTATCCCTAGTGCTTAATACAGAGCCTGGCACATAGTAGGCACTTAAAAATGTTTACTGATTGATTTAGTAAAGTGCTTGATACTTTTCCTACTTTTAGTTCCATTTGATATATAAGCTAATTACCTTAGTTCCCAAAAATCAAGTCAGATAAAATTGATGATTTAAAAATAGAAAAGATCAAATGATTTTCACAGTAAGAGTTAAAATAGTAAATGCCAAGAGCAGTACTTTACACAATTGTGATTGTGTCCCCTATTAGTAAAAAATGTTCAAGCCTAGACCCCTAGTACACACACACACACACACACATACACTTATAGCTCTCATCAGTGTATAAGTTATACACATACACTATTGAACTAATAATTATTTCTATTTTAAATTGCACACAAAAATAGAAATCAAAAGTGATGAGATGAAGGTGAAATGGTATTTTTATCCTAGAACAATAGGAAGCCACAGGAATCCTGTGACCTGGTCCTATACTTTGTGAAATTCACTTTGGCAATGGTGAAGTATGAACTGGAGAGGGGAGAGATGCAGCAAGAAGTCCAATCAAAAGGCTCTTGTCCTCATTCAGGTGATAATTGCTGAGGACTGAAATGAGTAGTGGCTCTGTGAGGAAAGAGAAGGGAACGTTACTGAGATGTTGTACAGGTAGGATCAATCAGTCCACAAAATTTGGCAACCGATTAAATATGAGAAATGGGTGACCTCAAAGTTACCAAAATGTATGACTTGAAGGATGGCAACTGCCCTTGACAGTAAAGGGTTGGGTTTGAGCATCCAGCTAGTGTGATGAGATCCCCATTTATGCCTCTTCAGTCAGTCAGTTGACTAGCATTTATTGAACACCTACTATATGCCAGGCTCTGATGAGGCCACAAAATGCAGGGAATATTTAAAAAAAAAAAAGCAAATTACAGTCCTTGTCCTTAAGGAACTCACAATCTAATTGGGGAGAGAACTAGCAAACCCCTATGTGAAAATAAGCTCAGTGCACAGGGTTCATAGGAAATGGTTGGTTGTTGTCCTTCATCTTCGAAGAGGACCAGAATGACAACACCATGATAAAGTGAAGTTTCAGTGTGTCCGACTGTGGCTGATCAGACCAATATGAGCTCAGAATGCTCTACCCCAGGTTGGGCACAGATAGGCCGTGTGAATATTTGGGGTGAATAACCCAAATTTGCACATCCTGCATTTACTTTGTGCTGTCTCAATTCTGCTTTGCTCATAGAGCACAGCACCCTTTCTGATACGGGCATGCCATGCTGAGCAGTCTGTGCTAGTGTCTCCTATGTTGCACAGTCAAATCCAAAGTTCTTGAGAGAGACCTTAAGAGTGTCCTTGTATCACTTCATCTGGCCACTATGTGATTGCCTGCCCCATGTGAGTCCTTCATAAAATAGTCTTTTTGGCAAGCAAACATTTTGCATTCAAACAATGTGGCCAACCCATCAGAGTTGCGCTCTCTGAAGCATAATCTGAACACTTGGCAGTTCAGCTCGAGCAAGGACTTCAGTATCTGGTACTTATTCTGCCAGGTGATCCTCAGACTCTTCCTAAGACAGTTCAAATGGAAGCGATTCAGTTTCAGTTTCCTGGCATGGTGCTGGTAGACTGTCCATGTTTCACAAGCGTACAACAATGAGGTCAGCACAACGGTTCTGTAGACCTTCAGTTTGATAGTCTAATACTTCTTCTCTCCCAAATTTTTCTTTGGGGTCTGGAGAAGGGCCAAGTAAATAAGTGGCCTATTTTCCCAAAGATGTAAAAATATCAGGATACAAACCCTTCTTGGAATGCTCCCTGACAGGACATTAGAAGATAATACTTTAATCATTCATTCAATTTTCCACACTTAGCACTTTTACCACCACATACTTGATTGAAAGAGGTAGAAAGAATATAGGTTCCCATTGTACTTGCTGTTTGTTGATCACAAAAAGATTTACCTTAAGGATTCTTCTTTGAGTTCTTTCCCCTGTGATCATATATTTATCCTATATATAGTGATAAAAAGGCACAGTATACTTACAATAGAAACAGGATAAAATTAGGAAAACATATTAAAAGCCAATGCTCTCAACACCTAAGGCCCCAAACAAACTGCCTCTCTGTGCCCTAAGCACATTCATAAATTCCTGTTTTGGTTGGTGGTCATGCCCAGTTCAGTGTCCACTCTAGGGAAGTGAGACACCTGTCTTTTTTATCTGAAAGAGAAGCTTGGGAGTCTTCAGGAACATTGTGTGGTCGCAGCAACCATAGCAAAGGGGCAATCCCCTTTTGCATGGGAAATAATCAACAGAAGAATGACCCTAGAATTGAAAGGGAGAGATTGGGAATGTCTTCCTACAAGGAGAGCGATTTCATATAGGACTTAAAGGAAGTCAGAGAAGCCAAGAGATGCAGATGAGGAGGGAGAGCGTTCCAGGCATGGGGAACAGCCAGAGAAAACTGCCTAGAGCCAAGAGATAATTTGTTCACGGCACAACAAGGATACATGTGTTGCTGGATGGAAGAGAATGTAGAGGGTATAAGAAGACTGGAAATATGGGGTGGGGGGAGGCTGGGTTATGAAAGTTTTTGAACAAACTGGAAGATTTTGTATTTGATCCTGGAGGTGATAGGGAACCATTGGAATTGTTGTTTTGTATTTATGTAGGGGTGACATGATCAGATCTGTGTTTTAGGGAAATCACTTTGGTGGGAAGATGAACTGAACTTGAAGCAAGCAGGAACCCCCCCCCATCCCCACAGCAGCTATAGCAATAGTCCAGGTGTGAGGTGACTGGGTCTGTTTAAGAATGGAGGCAGTGTCAGAGGAGAGAAGGAGGCATATTTCAGAGATGCTGAAGATATGACACTGACAGGCCTTGCACCATATTGGATATGAGGGGTGACAGATAGTGAGGAATCCAGAATGACTCCTAGACTGGGAGCCTGAGAGACTGGGAGAATGGTGATGCCCTCAACAATAGTAGAGAAGTTTGGAGGCAGGAGAGGGTTTGGAGGGAAGACAATGAGTTTGATTAGGACATGTGTTTAAGATGTCTATGGGACATTCATTCTGAGATGTCAAATAGACAGTTGAAGATGCAAGACAGCAAATAAGTGGTTATGTAGATTCCTTGAAATCATCTTTGAGACTTCCCTCTTCCATGTACACCCAATCCAATCAGTTACCAAGTCTTGTTCATCATAACTCCGCACCATCTCTCAAATAAGCCCCTTTCTGTCCACTCATGAAGCCTCAAATCTAGTTCAGAGCCTTATTATGTCTCACCTGTACTGCTACAACATGCTTCTGTTTGCTCTGCCTCCCCCCAGCTCTTCCCCAATCCATTCCCCCTGCAGCAATCAATAGATCCTAAAACACAGATCTGACCATTTCACCCCAGTATTCATGTATTTTCAAAGGCTTCCTTTTGCTTTGGGGATAAAAAGTAAAAATTTATAGCCCTCCATCATCTGGGACCCATCTACTTTTGCAATCTATTACCTAATATCTTAGTTCTAGGGCTGGAGATGAAATTAAATTCCCATTCGTTGCATGACACATCTAGAAGAAAAGTGTTTTTAAAGGGATGAATGGTTTTGTGTATTAGATGAGTTATTAAAAACATTGTTTTCCAGAACCAGTCCACCAAAACTCCACAAAATTCTCATCAGCTAGAAAACCTAAAGATAGTATTTTCCCTTTTCTAAGACTGTTTCACTATCTGAGAATGATCTTAGGTGATTTTTTTTAAATTGCTGATGCTCTACTTTATTTGCTACAACTGGAAAGGATTCCCTAGGTTTTATATTAAATAACTTGTTTCATTGGTTATTGCCTGTCGCTGAATCTTAATTAGTTCCCAAGAGACATGTAACTGCTTTGAAAATTGAAAGTGTGCTACATCATGGCAGTCAACTTATAACTTGCAGGATGTTTTTGAATGATTAATGGTGATGGTTCAACTGATGGTGCCTGCCACTCTCAAGGCAAAATATTTTCGGTTGGAAAAATATATAATCTGTTGTGCAAATATAAGGAAAGTAGCTATCTACTACTTATATCAAGCTCAGTATTCAGCTGCACCCATGTTATATCAGGACATCCCCATGAAAATGGAAAGTGCATTCAAGTTATGTAGATATTTGAACTACTTTGAGGCAATTACATAAATATTTTTCTTTGTAACATTAAATTCATGTTGTTAGTTCTGTGACACAGTTTTAATTATGAGAAATATTCATATGAAAAATACTTTCATTGTCTATATTTACATTTTGGCATTGTGTCGACAAGATATCTTTGTGAGTGACAGCCTTTTTTTCGTTTTCAGTAACTTGTTCTGACATAATCATGTAGACCCAGCAGTACATGATATTTTTCTTCTAAAGCCATCCTCCAATGTCCGAAAACTTAACTACCGGACTTTAATATTTCCTTAAGGGTACCCATGTTCAATGTAATTTTGTAGAAAAAATATAAGAAACAAAGCATCTAAATTTTCTGATCACTGTTAAAAAGATCCTGATTTAAGTTTTGTCTGTATTAATGGTTTCTGAAAATTGCTGTCATTTAAATCCCCAAATCACAAACTGTTAGAGTTGGAAGGTAGCCCAGAAGTCGTCAAGTCCACACTATCATGCTCTCTGCCACAAACCCAGAGGCTTCAATTGTGGTGGAACCAAACGCCTCCCAAAGCAGCCCCTTCCACCCAGGAAGAGTTGTAAGTGTTGGGAAATCGCTCTTTAAATGAAGTCAAAATCCAACTTTTTGCCACTTTCACCCATTATTTCAAATAACTGAAGACAGCTATTCTGTCCCCTTTAAGTCTTCTCTGGGTTGCATCTCTCCAGTGATGTAACCTCATAGGGACTGATCTTGAAACCTTTCCTCTTTCTAGACAACTTCTGGGTGCCCTCTGTGACACTAGGATTTTAAAATGCAATATCTAGATCAAACTCACAGATGTGGTGTGGCCTGGACCACAAGAAGCTATCACCTCCCTTGACCTGAGCAGGATCATCTCTCCCAGTACAGCATACAATTGGCTACCCTACTTTACTAGAGGTATGAGTTTGCCATTCACAAAAACTCCCAGGTTTTTTTCCTTTGAATTGATAGGTCTCACCAGTCTTACACTTATAAAGTGCTTTTGGAACCCAAGATTAGGCCTTATTTTTCTCTCTTTCCATCTTCTTATATTCAGTCCAACGTTCTAGCCTGTTGAGATCCATTGGAACATGGATCATCCATTCACCATGTTGGCTCTCCTTCCCCCACTCATTGTGCCAACTATGGATGTATATGTTACAACGGAAAGAACCCTGACTTTGGAGGCAGAAAACATGATTTTGAATCCTGCTTCCATCCCTTAGGAGCCATGTGTAGCTTTAGGACAATCTCTTTCTCTCTTTCGGCTTCATGTGTCAAGTGAGGAGGTTGGACTAGTGAGTCTCTGGATCCCGTCCAGCTTTCAATGTGTCATCTTGTCTTGCCCTCCACTCACACAGCTGCTCCCCTGGTCAGGCCCTCATCACCTGGAGTATCACAATGGCCGACCTGTAGATAGTCTATACAGCTCAAAGAAAATTGTCCTGAAGCACTGATCTGGCTCTGGAATTCACCCCTTCAATACAGGTAATGCTCCCGATTCCCTCCACCATGAAGTACATTCAGAACCCTCCACAATCCTCCTCAGTTCTACTAGTCTTACCAGTCTTATTGCATATCAGTGGCTTTCACACACTCTATGTCAGTCAACAAGCACTTAGTAAGGACTTACTGTGTGCCAGGCACTGTGCTAAGTGACCTCCTTATTGTTCCACATATATGATATTCCTTCTGCTGCCTCTTTGACAATGCACAGGTTTTCTACCATGCATGACACCAACTTTTTCCTCACTTTCACCTTGCTCTTTGTTGTTGTTCAGTCATTTAGGTTATGCCAACTATGACCCCATTTGGGGTTTTCTTGGCAAACAAAATGAAGTGGTTTGCCGTTTCCTTCCCCAGCTTATTTTACATATGAGGAAACTGAGGAAAACAGGGTAAAGTGACTTGCCAAAGGTCATACAGCCAGGAAGTATCTGAGGCTAGATTTGAACTCATGAAGATGAGTGTTGATGACTCCAGTCCCAGCCCTCTATCCACTGTCGCCCAGCTGCCCTGTCTTACCCCTCTAACTTCCTTCAAGCTCAAATGCTGTCCTCTGCAGAAAGCCCTTACTGATTACTTCAGTTGTAAGTGCCTTGCCACCCCACCACATAGCACTCTACATTGACTGTGTGCTTTTTCCATCTGATTTCTGATTATTTTCTCACAGTAAAATGTAACCTCCTTAAGGTCAAGAACTACTTTATTTTGTCCTTGCAGCTCCAGTACATGTTTTAGAAGGTCCTTAGAAAATCAGGGAGGAAGGAAGGAAAGGAGAAAGGAAAGAAGGAAGGAAGGAAGAAAGGAAGAAAAGAAGGAAGGAAAGTCCTCCAGCATCATGTCTGGATAATTGGCACACCCCATCTCTACTATATTATCAACATACAAACTTGTGATTTGGTTCTTGTACCCTCATCTATTTACTCATTTCATACAGTGACCCAACAGCTAAAACACTGCCCTTGACTCCAGTCTGTCCCTTTTCCCATGCATTCTCCACACAACTGCCAAAATGATATTCCTAAAGCACCATGTCATTCCCAAACTCAAAAAAGATTAGTGTCTTCCTCTTCCTTCTAGGATAAAATGTCAACTTTTCCATTTAGTTTTTAAAATCCTTCAGAATATGTCTCCAGCTTAACTTTCCATTCACGGCACACATTCTTTTCCTTCCTTCTGCTCTGCTGGCTGTTCTTAGCTTCCAGCTGTGTGCCTTTTCCTAGGCTGTCTGGCCCTATCTTGGAGAGATTTTCCCTTCTCAAATCTTTCTCATAGAATCCTTGGCTTTCTCAAAGCCCAGATCCAGGGTCAGTCCTAGAAGAAACCTGTCTTTATCTCCCCAGAAGGCACTTGGCATATATTTCATATTTTTCTAAGTATTTGATGTTTCTGGAAGCAGACTACAGGCTCCTTGAGAGTAGGGACATTTTGGGGGAGGGGGTTGTCTCTGTATCTCCAGCCCCTAACACAATGTTGAGGCAGCCATGATAGGCTGGCTATGTGGGATAAGGGAGAAGAAGTAAAATTCCAAGACTGCAGCCTTGGGCGACCAGGACAATGGTGGAATCCAAGACTAAACGGGGAGATTTAGGGAGGGGGGTAAGTTTGAAAGAGAAGATAACGATTTTCATTTCTATGGTTTTCGTTTTTACATTTAAGAATCCTGTGGAAAATTCCATTTGAAATATCCAGTAGGCAACTTGAGACTGGAGTTCAGAAAACACAGTGTGGATTTGTGAGTAACTACACTGAGATGATAACTGGTCCCTTGGGAGTTGATGAGGTCACCAAGTGAGAAAACAGAGAGAAAATTAAAAGGAACTGGGTGGGAGACTGACAATCTATGCTCTCAGTCTTTAGTGTCTGTGCTTTCTTAAAATCAATAATGTCTTCAAATGCTGGCAGCTAACTTTTCCCAACAATGAATCATCAAATGTGTAGACATCAGGTTGGGAATTTTGTCATAAATTATGTATTTTAAAAATATTTTTAAATTATAGACTACTAGTCAGTCAACTAACATTTATTAAGTACCTACTATGTACTAGGTGCTGGGTTAAGCATTAGGGATACAAAGAAATGCAAGAGACAGTCTAAAGTCCACCAGACTAGCTTTCCTAGGTTTTTAGGAAATCCACACCTTACTGTCACGTAAAATTCAAGCCCCTTCACTTTGCATTCAAGGCCATCCACAATAGTCCAGTTAAACCAACATTCCTTAGGCACCAACTATGTGAAAGACTCCCTGCCAGACCCAGGGGATAGGAAGATCAAGATGATGCCTTCAGTGACCACGGCTTCTGCCAGGGATGGTGATAAGTACAGATAATTAAAAGAATGGGAGAATACTAGGGGGTGGGAGGGGGGAGGAGAGGTAACGGGGAGGTGAGAGATTTCGCAGACAAGGTGACACCTGAAGAGAGCTGAGGCTAACAGAAAAGGAAGGATTCTTCAAGGCAGAAATGAAGAGGAGAAATGTATTCTAGGCTTGGAAACATAAAAATGTGCACAGGTGTGGGATGGAATAATGTGTTCAGTGAACCCTTAGAAGCGTCCAGGTTGACTAGAAACTAGAATGTGCCAAAGAGGGTCATAGGACAAATGGCTGGAAAGGAAAACTGTAACCAGATGCTGCAGGGTCCAAAGTGCTGGCCATTTTTAACTTGTTCTGATTCATCTCCAGCCAAACTCCCTGTATTTGAAATCCATCTTAGCTTCTACCTCCTCTCTGTCCTATCCTTCCTTCCCACCATCTTTTCTTCCTTCTCTCTCCTTTGTCTCGTGTGAAACTCACAGCAGCCTGTGAGTTTGGCATTACAGACATTATTGTCTCCACTTAACAGATGAGGAAACTAAGGCTCAGAGAGGTTAATTGACTTAACCATGGTCATACAGTTTTCAAATATCAGAGGAGCAATTCAAACCTAGAGCTCTCCTGACTTCAAGTCCAGCATTCTTTCTACAACACCATGCTGCCTCTAAGTAGGTACTCATCACAGTTTGTTAATTGTTGCTATGGATGGGTATGAGGTTTGAAATAATACAATTAATAGTTTTCTATTTTAAAAAAAGATCACTTAACAAATGGAATTAAGTGCAATAAATCCAAGTATTTGCACTTGAGAGATCTGTATCTACAGATAACAACAGCCATCATCTTACTTGACCGCACCTTGGTGACTGTTACTAAATGTTGTAGTCACATTATTCTGTCAACAAATCAACACTGAAGAAAATAGCAGAAGAAACACAAAAGATGGTGGCTCTGTTAGCTTCATTATGTAATGGCAACCTCACAGAAATAATTGAGTTTAATTATTGAAGAAAGCTTATAACTCAAAAGGAATTTGAGTATCATGAATGAATTTTCAGCTAAGGTGTACGATAATCCTGAGGATTAACTATTTAAACTCTGGGACAGGTTGTCACAACATGGGTGGATAATGATTAAATTATAGTTTATATATTTTTGTAGGCCTGAATTCCCACCCCATATTTCACTTCATGATGATAGTAGGTAGATGGTTAAGTGTTATCTTTAACAATTCCAGTGGTCATGGTGGAAGCACTTTCTAGAGAGTCAGACTCTTAGAGTTGGAAGGGCCTTCACAGGTAGTATAGGCCAATTCCCTGGGTCCATATCCTCCTTTTCTAGTGTCTCATGATAGCATGGAGCTTTGTCTGAGTGCTTGGAGACTGCACCAGAAGACCAGGATCTCCACAGAAATGGCTCAGTATCAAGGTAGTATGATTTTGAAAGCCTGAGATATCTGAAAGAGAAGAAGATACCAAATTCTTTGAAAAAATCCCATTTATTTGTTGTCACTGGGCAAATGCTATCAAGAAGATTCAGCCACTCTCAGCCCATATGCCTACTTTGTCTTTTCTTGAAAACCTCTGTGATAATAGTCTACAGCAATGTCCAGAAGAAGGAAACCAGTAGGCATCTACATATCATATTCTCTAGCAGTCTTCATCTTTATAGTCACACAACTGAAGGGTGGTGAGACCACTAGATCCTTCCTTGTTGTTTGTTGAGTATAAGACATTGACAGAGTGGTGCAAAATTTCACAACAAGATATTGCTGTGGATTTCTTTGACTGTCCCCCATGGTTAGAATGTTCTCTTTTCTCATCTCTACTTCCTGGTTTCCCTAACTTTCTTTAAATCTCAGCTAAAATTCCACTCTCAACATTAAATTTGTCCTACTCCCTCTCAATTCTGGTGAGATGGCTCTTGTTTAGAGTTTGTTTACATATAGATGTTGGCATGTTGTCTCTCCCATTAGTCTGTCGACTCTCTGAGGGCAAGAACTGTTTTCACCTTTCTAGCCCCAATGCTTAGCTCAAGGATACGAAGAAAGGCAAAACCATGGTTTGTGCCATAAAGGAAGCCATATTTTAATGGAGGAGACCACATGCAAACAACTATGTGTTTACAAGCGATTATACTCATCAAAACTTTATAGGTTTGAGAAAGACATCTTATGATTAATAGTTATCGGTTTCCCTGAGTTACCTTTGAGGTTAATAATGTAAAACTACACCTTTTAGGGATAGCTTTTCCCTCCAATTAGTTGACAATTTCTCTTCTTTCAGATGGCTAGAAAATTGTTCTCTGGGTGCTCCCAAAATGGTGCTGCCTGAGTAGGGTTTCATCCCTTGCATATTTAGATTTCTCCAGCTGCTCTTCCTGACTTTATTTTCTGAAGCTCATTCCCTTTTCCTTATTATAGCATATCAAGGATTAAGGTGCTGATATTCAAATGAGGTTGTTCCCCAGTCATTAATTATTAAAATAGATCGTTATGGAAAACACTGAGGAATGTGTGCTATTCGGAGGAGGAAGGGGGACATTTTTGTGTTCTAGTTTTATTTCTAAATGCTCTTGGATGAACTGACTTAGTTGGCGGCTGAGCACAGCTTTCTTTACACACATTTTCCTCCACCTTTTCAGAATTTTCAATGTGATTATGCTTATAATCTTCTACTGTCATCCTCTGTAAGGTTTTACATGTGAGTTTACATTCTAAACTAGCTTTTACCCTCCATTGCTAGGTCTCTACATGACAAAGAATTCAAGTGTTTGCTGTTGAATCAGTTTTGGGGCTCTTGGCCTCCTTACTGTGGCCATTGCTTTACAACAATTAAACTCCTGAAGGACATGGTGATAATTAGAATCAGTGATTTTGCATGTATCCTTTTCAATTTTTTTTCCAATGGCTTAATTTCTTGTCAGTAGTTCACTTTAGTAGGTAAACTTGAAACGGTTACAATTGTCTGGCATTTACACATGATGAATAAAATAACTACCTAGCAGGACTCAGTTACATTTGGGTAGTAGAAAGAGAAAGCAGGTAGTTAATATTAACCATTTTTAAGTAAAGGGTAAAGACGCTAAACATCAATAGACCATTACTGTATAAGTCTGTTCAATTCATGAGAAACCACATTTTTGAGGAAATATCTAACTTGAATATCTGTCAATGATTTAAAATTTTATGGAAAAAGTTAGAATACATTGCTAATATCACTAGTATTAGTATTCTCTAATAGATAGTCTTCGCTGACATATAAAGTGTAGTTTTGTCCATCCTACAAATTGCATTTATAACATGAGATCCTTATTTTCATGAAGTGAGAACAAAAATAACTTCAAAAAGGACATAGATCTCAAAATCTTGCTTCATCCAGTGTCTTCAATATCCCTTCCCAGCTTTGCACTACTTGTCCATTTAATGCATCTTCTGTTCCTTCACCCAAATTAGTGCTAAAAGATTGTTGAACAACATATGGCAAAGCTCACAGCTCTGGTGCCCCTTCCTGGAGACATTCTTCCAAGGTACCATCAACTGTTACCTTCTGCTTTCGTCCAACCTTTAGCCCATTTCCAAATCCATCTAACTACTATTCTCTAGCCCAGTGGTGTCCAACACACTGTTTTCACATTTGGAGGCAGGATACTCCCCCAGGATTCCACAAGATTAAAACTGGGAAATATTTAACAAAATAAATAAAAATTCAATAGAACACAAATAATGTTAATATGGGGTTTTCTAGGTCAATATGCAGCATTCACAGATCCTTATGGTATAACTTAGTGGTCTCTATTTATATTTGAGTTGATCCAGGGCACATCTCTATAGCTCTTCCCACAAAGAATAGTTCTTCACACACTTTCAAATACTTTGCTAAAATATAGGTAAATTATAGCTAGAGTGTTCCTACAACCTACTACCCTTTTAACCAACTTCCAAAAGGGAAGTGAGATTAGTCTGGTGTGACATATGTTACTGTATTTTAAAATAATAATAGTAATATGTAATATTTAAAACAGCCTTAATATGTCCCAGAATTTTGCCTGGAACTGAAGTTAACTCCCTCAAGCTACAGCAGACTCCATTCTCTTCCAACATTTGAAAAGTGACACATTTGCCCTTCTTCAATCCTGCCGGACCTTTTTCCAACATCCAGAATACTTCAAACATCATTGAAGTGACTCAGGATCACGTATTCCGGTGGTTTTCTTAATAGGTATATTACCATGTACTTTGCACATGGTTGTATACATGTCTGAGGCAATGTTTTATGGCAGGCACCTTTCTTGAATTTTATATCTTAGGAATTTCTGGAATTGTCTACTACTAAATTTTCCTCTTGCCTCATCATAGCTACTGTTTAGGTGGGATATGTAACATGGCTGGCATCAGCAGGCAGTTTTCTAGCTCCCCAATCTTTTCAGTTTAAAACTCATATTAAAATTTCCAAGACACCAAGGAAATATATTTTCACCATTCCTTATTAGGTATACCCCATCTTTGGTCAGTAGCCTGTCATCTAAATTTTTTAAACCCTGAGTCAAAAGTCCAAATCTCATTCTCATCCACCATATTCTTAACCATATGTCCTCTTCCTACCTCTCCCTTTCCTTTACAAAACCTTTGCCCCATATGCTTTTGTTTATCCAAGACTTTGTATTCCTTAGCAATACTTTCTGGAATCCTTCTGGCAGCCTCATGTATGCTCATGTCTCACCAAAAGTGGGTAGTAGTCTTCTGTTCAACACCATCATGTCCCAGGTACAAACCCTTAGAAGACAATGTGCCTCTTTGTGGTTGCTTTCAGGTTAATCAACAGCCAAGTAAATGCTCCTCAAGGAGAGTCACCAGCAACCTAGTACTCATCTCCCTCTGACCCTTACTGCTTGGTCCCTCCCAATGCCACATCACAGCACTTTGGAAAAACATCAGCTGCTTCATCCCCAGAAAGTCTAACTCCCTCCTTTTCAGAAAGAGCCTCAGATCTTTTTCTTGTCTCAAAGTTGTCAGTGGTCTCACTTCCTTTGCACTAATATATCACATATTCCACCCTCCAAACTTGCAGAATTCAGCAGTGCCCTTTGCCTCTCCTTCCATCTTCATCATTTTTCCATTAGAGTTCTTCTGATTTGGTTTTATTTTCTTTTCAAGGAATGTTTCTGTCTCCCTGATGACCACTGTGAGTCTTTACTTTCTCATCTAGAAGAAGCAGAAGCCTGCACTTTGAAAACAGATAATGGTCCTTCTGCCATAGAGGAAATTCATAATGTCCAATATTTGCAGGATGCTTAAAAATGGCCCTGCTCTCTACATTCAAGAGAAGTGAAGTCCTCAGTCTTTGGGGCTTGCTAGGAAATCCAAGTTCAAAGGGAACTCCCAGTTCAATTTAAAACACACACACACACATTGATTAAAGTGTAGCTGAGGACAAAATCACAGTCTCTCCCTTCACAGCTCTGACAGTCTGCTGAGACATACCACATGCACCCCAGTAAGCCAGGACAGTATGATCTAGGAGAGAGGGCATGCTAGAGGGTTTCTCAGAGGAGGCAGGGGACCTGAACTGAGTCTTCAAAGAAAAAAAAGAGCCTGAAGCAAAGAGAGCATGTGATCCAGATCCAGTGATGACCTTGGCCTTGTGGAAATCCAAACGTAGGCAATGGAATGTCAAATTCAATGAACTGCTAAGAGTTCAGAATGTCTGGCCCATAGTGTATGGGAAGGTGGTTAATGTGATTAACAAGGTTGCAAATGTGGTTTGAAGGCAAGTTTGGGGGTGGATTTAAACTTCAGACTCAGCAATTTGCATTTGACCCAAGAGGAAATAGGCAGCTAGGGAAGACTTGGAGGAGAGGAGTGATGAGATCAGAACAACACCTCAGATAGGTGACTATGAGAGCCATGTGTAAGTTGGTTTAGCATGAGAGACACTGGAGGTAGGGGAGTCACTCACAAGGGATTCCAAATGGGAGTTAAGAGGTTACCCTGAGGCTGGGTACTTAACTGTGCACATGGAGAGAAAAAGGGAGAAATTAAAGAGATGCCAAGATGTAGAATTATCATGTGAGGGAGGGTCTATGAGAACTAGGGGTTCAAAACCTAAGGGCCCAGCCTGAAGCAAGATGCCCTCACTAGTAATAAGGGAAGTCAAGATGGGTCACGTTTCACATGGGACATAATGAGTCCTTTATTTTTTCTTTTTTATTTATTTTTAATTTACAACATTCAGTTCCTCAAGTTTCGGAGTTTTAAATTTTCTCCCCCTCTCTCCCATTTCCCCTCTACAAGATGGTGTGCAATCTGATATAGGCTCTACATATACATGTATATTAAACATGTTTTCACATTAGTTGTGTTGTATAGAAGATTATACCAATGGAATGAACCATGAGAAAGGAGACAAAACAAAACAAATAAGAAACAGAGCAAATAGTATGCTTCCACCTACATTCAGACTTCGTAATCCTTCCTCTGGATGTGGATAGCACTTTCCATCATGAACCTTTTGGAATTGTCTTAGAAGCTTGCATTGCTGAGAAGAGCTAAGTCTCTCTTAGCTGATCATTGTTACAATGTTGCTGTTACTGTGTACAATGTTCTGGTTCTGCTCCCCTCACTCAGAATCAGTTCATATAAGTCTTTCCAGGTTTTTCTGAAATCTGCCTCTTCATCATTTCTTATAGCACAGTAGTATTCCATTACATTCATAACTACAACTGTTCAGTCATTCCCCAATTGATGGGCATCCCCTCAATTTCCAATTCTTTGCCACCACAAAAACAGCTGATGTAAATTTGTACATGTGAGTCCTTTTCCCATTTGTATGATCTCTTTGGGATACAGCCCTAGAAGCGGTATTGCTGGGTCAAACGAGTCCTTTATAGAGACTTGAATTGAAGATGCTTATGAACCATCCAGGTGAAGAGGTGCAGCTGACCTTGGGCCATGATGAGCTGGGGTTCTGCTAAGCCCTTTGGGTTGGCCACTGAGTGACTGTCAAGCTGAACAAACCAGTAGTGCAGCCCTGAGCAAATGTGATTCCACCACAGAGGCATCAAATACCCACCCACAACAGATTCAAAGGTAGCACCTCTCCAGTTTGAACGTGTTGGTGTATTAATAAAAAAAAATTAAACCCATAACTGTGTGGTTTTCTAAGTCAATATGCATCGTGCAGAGTTGCATATGTACAGTTTAGTGGCCTCCTTCCCTGAGTTTGACTCCACTGTTCTGCAGAACAACTTCAACATCCCCATGTTTGAGAACTTCATTTTGGTCGCCTGTAAGACATAACTGGCATCTGCACAAAAGCCAAATGATGACTCGGGACAAACAAGAGGTTAACTAAAAGGAGAACTCATACTTTTGTTTATAAACTAAAATGACCTAATTAAACAAATTGGTTTAATTGGTCATTAGATAATTTCTTTATGAGACCACTAGGTGATAAGTCCCAGTTCGTTTTGAGGATGGGGGAGTGTGATTTTATACAATCTTATTTTTATTGCCTAAAATTTTGAAATGCCTTAAACTGTGTTTGAAATTTCAGTTTATCTTTGTTAGAAGAATTTGACTGCAGCTGTAATGAATTGGAGAGCTTACCTTCCACTATTGGCTACCTGCATAGTCTTCGAACATTAGCTGTTGATGAGAATTTTCTCCCAGAACTACCTAGAGAAGTAAGAGATCAATTTCTATACATTAATTATTAATACATTTTTTGATTATATATGAACATCTCCAGTGTAGATTCCTGAAGTATGTGATATAAGAAATCAGTTAAAATGTATGTCATTCTGTTTATTTCAGGAGAAAAGTGACATACAAAAATGTGTATAATTACAATACATTTTGGGTTTTATAAAAATTAAAATTTTTTGGTACTGTAACGATTTGAGGTGAAAATTTCTTATTTTGTATGTTTCCTATTTTTAAAGCCATTAGGTTTAAATTTGGTAATATTAATATTTCAGATTCTCCTAAAAGGTTTACATATATGTATGTATGTATGTATGTATGTATATATATATATATATATATGAAACTCATTTTCCACTTAAGCACTTTTTTAAAGGAAATATATGTTACATATTCTAACGGAAAATTGAGTTTCAGCCCACATTTAAATTCAACCTCTTCTTTTAGCACTTTCTTAATAAAGAACAATAATTTAAACATTTTTTTATTTCCAATGCATGGAGTATTAGATTAGAATGTTTCATTTGATTTCTCTAGGAAAATGTATCCATATACCCTTTTTGTAGTGAAATGAGCTTATGTCATTGCTAACTTTGGCAGCTAATGGCAATGTTAAATAAGAAAGCATCATTTTAAATAAATATCTTATTCAAGTTGAAATCTTGCATGATATTTAAATCAAAAGACTGAGTCCAATTCTGGACTCCACCATTCTCTAGATGTGTGATTTTGGATAGGTTTCTCCTGTAAAATGGCGATCCTTATTTCAGCAGACGTTACAGGGAAAGTATTCTGCAAAATCCTAAACACCTAAACACCGTGCATGATGAAATTGTTGATGATGATGATGATGGCATAGTGATAATTACGGGGATGATGAAGGTGATAGTGATGGTGATGATGTAGAAGAAAATGGTGATGATGGTGCTACTGCTGTACATAGTAAGCATTTAACAAATGCTTGATGATTGATTAGCTTAAAAAGAGGCCATCATTATGTACCATGAGAAATTAATAGGGATTAAAATAATCTGTGATTGTATCAAGACAGGGAACCCCATGTGTAGGACTTCCCTCCAAAAGGACACATCCAAGTCATTTGTTCCTTCATAGATCAGGCAGCTGGGTGGCTTAGTGGATAGAGTGCTGGGCCTGGAGTAAGGAAAATTTGAGTTCAAAGCTGGACCCAGACTCTTACCAGCGGTGTAACCTCAAGGCACACAGCTTAATCTCTGTTTGCCTTAATCCACTGGAGAAGGAAATGGCAAACCCCTCCAACAGCTTTGCCAAGAAAACCCCATGAATAGCTTGTGGTATGGTTTGTGGAGTCATGAAGAGGTTGACTTGACTTTACAACACAGCAACAACAAAGATCAGTTTTAGGAAACTGCTTGGACGCACAGAAGTTACAGGACTTGCGCAGGATCCAGCAGCTAATAAGTATCAGATGGTCTAGGAATCCAGGTCTTCCCAACTCCATGCCCAGTGCCCTTTCCACTAGACTGTACTGCTTCCATTCAGATAAAAATCATAGTTACTCTTGTAAGTCAAAACAATTCATATGAAAATTGTGGCAAGATGAAACTTTTTCACTTCTTTTCTCTTTTTGTCCACAGATTGGTAGCTGTAAAAATGTTACAGTCATGTCATTGCGCTCCAATAAGCTGGAATTTCTTCCTGAAGAGATTGGACAGATGCAGAAATTAAGGGTCTTAAATTTGAGTGATAACAGGTATTTCTGCAATATTGTATATCCTATATAAATCTACCTTTATTGAAGAAAATTAATGTTTTTCTTCAGTATGGTTGGATCAGTCATTTCCTTTTTCATGCTGTGAATGCAGACAGTAACAAACCATTTCACCACAAGTTCTAGTTAGTAAATAAAATTTCAGAGAGGGGCAGACAAATTACATCAGCATAACTGTTAAAATTCAGTTAGAATATAGAAATGTCTATGTGTAAATGACTGGTCAGAAGCATGCTGCAATTTAGGAAGGGTGAAAATTCACCTTGTTTCACTATATTAATAAAGTACAAATAAATAAGAAGTGTGTGCACCCATAACTGTCTCTAAGAAATTACCTGGCAGTGTAAATATTGGGATTCCCATTAGAGTAGTAGTGATATCATTAAGATGTCTAATTGCCAGTCCATGGTGCTCAGAAATTATTCAGTGCAGGTGATGAGAAAAATAGAAAAGCCAAGAAAAATCTCCACAAAATTCAATGATGAGGCTTTTTCATCTTAATTATGTTACAAATTTTTATTCTTTTGAGTCTAATAATCAACCAAACCTTCCTAGAAAGTATTTCGATTAACCAGTTGGTATATATAATATGCAAGGAAAGTTCAGAAATATGAGACCTTGATCAGAAAATGCCAACTACGTTCTTCTTTAAAAAGTTTTAATTTGAAGTGATTCTTTTAAAACTTGAAAACAATTTGTATGGAAGCATATTAATAAGACATATTATAAACCATTTATTATTAACATTGACTTTTGCAATGTAGAACATAGCCAGGAAGATAAAATTAATATGCAGTTATTAAGTGCTTGCTTTGAGCCAGGCATAGTAATAAGCCCTGGAAATACAAATACAAGCAAAAAGAAAGATGTCTCTGTCCTCAAGGAACGTTCTAATTAGAAAAGTCAACATGTAAAGGAAACTTAAGGAGGGGAAGGAAGGTGAAGCTCCCTGCTTGGGATCTTGATGGAGGATGAAGAAAGAAAAGCCTAGAACCCAGAGAGAAATGAAGGAGGGAACGATGTGCCTGTGCCTGGCCTGGTGTCTTCCTTAAAATGGAGATTCTGGGGAAAATTGACCAGCCAAAAGAATAGAAGGGCAGAGGGACCAAGTGCCAGATGCAAAGTCAGGGGACATATATTCTAAATTCTGGCCTGTCACTGACCGCTTGTGTGACCTTGCGCAATTCACATCATCTGTCTGGGCTTCAGTTTTCTCTCTGTAATTGAGGGACTTGAACTAAATGACCTCAAGGGAATCATTTCTTTGATGGATTAAATTTGAATTATTTAATTTTATAACTAATATGAATGTGTCCTGTATAAGGGGCAAGATCTATTTTATTTAACAAAACTTAGATTGAATCATATACAAGCTTTACACAAAATCCTTGTGTAATTTTAAAACTTTTAATTTTAATAATTTAAAATTATGATAAAATAATCTATGATTACTACCAGAAAGTAATGTTATGGATTTTTAACTGGATATGGAATTCAATTCTACTAACCATGAGCAACAATATTCATAAATTAACTCACTCATTCATTCAGAAAATTTCTATTGATCAGTTTCTTAGTGTTAAGCTCAACAAAGGCAACATGGTAGCTATAAAATAAATATGATGGAATACTTGACCTTAAAGAGTATCACTTAGTAGGTAAGATAACATTTACACAAATAGCTGTCATGCATGGTAGAAGATGATGTGTCTAGATAAAATTAAAACTCCAGAACAGCTCCAACATGTCACCCCTCTACTCAGTAAATGCCAGTGGGTCCCTGTCACCTCCAGGACCAAAATTCTCTATTTGGCATTCAAAGTCCTTCACAACTTAGCCGCTGCCAGCCCTGATCTTTCCAGGCTTCTTACATCTTCCTCCCTACCTCTTATTCTCTGATCCAGTGATGCTCACCCCCTTGCCTTTCCTCCATCTCCCAGTACCAGTCATTTTCTCTGATTTTCCCTCACACATGGAAGGTTCTCCCTCCTCTTCTTTGCCTCTCAGCTTCCCAGGCTTCCTTCAAGTCCCATTTAAAATCCAACCTTCTACAAGAAGCCTTCCCTGAGCTCTCTTAATTCCAACACCTTCCCTGTTTCACTTACTTCCTATTTAGTCTACATATCACTAATTTGCATACATGTTTGCACATTGTGTCCCCTCATTTGATTGTGAACTCCTCAAGGACAAATTAAAATTGGCAGAAGAGAGGTGATAAATGTTTAGAGAACAAGGAGACTCTTTTACCTGGTCCCTGGGCTATATGAAAAGTAATCATTTAAAATAAAGCTATAAAATTAGGCTAAGGACATATTGTAGAGAACCTTGAAGACTAGCCTAATTCTTTTTGTTCAAGAGAAAGGGAGGATCCATTGAAGATAATTGAATAGAGGAATTATCTCATTGGAGTCACACATCAGGAAGATTAATTTGGCAGGAGATATAGGTAGGTTGGAGGTGGGAGAAACTGAAGGAGGAAACCAGTTTAGAAACCATGGCAGGCACAGTCTAGTTATAATAAGAGTGTGAGTGAGGGTGGTGAGTGAAAGGACAGATGGAAGAATGATTTCAGAGAGAAGATTGATAAGAGTTGGCAACTGATTAGAAATGAAGAATGAAGAAAATGGAAAAGTTAGATATTCTGAAATTTGGAGCCAGAGTGATTGGGATGATGATCCTGCCACTAACAAAAATAGGAAAGTAAGGAGGAAGAACACATTTTGGAGGAAAGATGGAGGGTCGGGAGATGCTGGACTTGAGGTTCTATCCAGGTGGTAAAAGCGGGTGGTTGGCCATGTGTGGCTGAAAGAAGCAGGCTGGGGAAAAGTGTTATATTTGGGGCAGGGGACTTGGGCTTGAATCCTCTCTTTGCCACATGTGACGAGCAGGATCTTAAACAGATCAGTTACTCTGGGTCTTGGTTTCCCTATCTGAAAAATGAGGAGGTTAGACTGAATGACCTTTAAGGTCTCTTTTATCTCCAAAGCTGTGGTCCTACAATAGAGGTGATAGTGGGAACATGCCTGGAATACATTGAGAAAGAGAAGAGAAAGTTTACATGAAGTGGACAGACGAAATAAGAGAAAGAGACAAAAAGAAGTCAGAGGCAAGAGGATAAAATGTTCACACTGTCACAGAGACTGAGGACAAAGAGATAAAAACTCCAATACAACTATCTTCTCTCTCCTCATATTTTAAGCTGCATGAGTCATCCCTTTCACCTAGATGGTAGGTGCAGAATAAATCAGAGACTCACAATGTTTCAGAGTTGGAAGGAACTTCAGAATTGTTGTGACTCAATCCCTAACCCAAAAGGAATCCTATCTACAGCATTTCCAATAAATCATCCATCGAGCCTTTTCTTGAAATTCTAGAGTATGTGGAACCCTTTGCCTCTCAGGTAGCCTACTTCAACTGTTTGCAGCCCTATGTGTTGTATCAACACGGACCCTGACATACACAGGGGGGATCTGCTTTTCTAAAAGGAAAGCAAATTTTGGGGAACCGACAATCTATTTTAATCAAGCACATATATCATTCTCTTAGTTCAGGGGCAATAGTCAGTACCCTGAACTCCAGAGAAAATACAAGCAGAAATTAGAAATAGAAAGACGAACAGATAGGGCTTCCAACTGTCTGACTGTAGACAATACATACATTGTCTCACCACCCTCACTCACACTCTTACTATAACTAGACTGTGCCTGCCATGGTTTCTAAACTGGTTTCCTCCTTCAGAGAGAGAAGCACCAACATCTGGATTTTTAAAGCTGTAGGGATTCTTCACAGCTCCCCAGAGTCTCATCGGGCACACTAACCTTCTTCCAAAACACAAGCCCCAAAGTAAAACCTCACCCCAGAGTATATATACACTTTTCAGAGCTGCAGGGCATGACTCTCATAACCCAGGGTCTCATTAGAAATTAATAAAAAGTATCTGAGGCTTATTAATGGGCAGAGAAGATCTTTAACTCTTCCCCCCCATCCACCATTAAACTTACATTAACACTACACTTGTTAAGAAGTTGTAGGGTTTTCCCATGACATAACACCAAAATTTGTATTCATTTCTCCTCATACTGACCTCTAGGACTAACTGAACATCTGTTCCCCTTTCCACAGAACAGCTGTTCAAATACTTGAACAAGATAGCCATCATGTCTTCCCTTCTAATAGCATAACAGATTTTAAAATGGAGGAGATGTTGGAGGTTAATTGGCCCACCATGTTTCAGACTTAACATTCCCAGTTCCTTCAGTTAATCTAAATGGGATGTGGACTCGAGGCCCTTCATTAACATTATTGCCATAATCATCCTGCTTGGCCTCCTCTGGACAAGCCAATCAGCATCCTTAAACTACAGCACCCAGAACTGAACAAAACACTTTAGATGTGGTCTGACTAGGAAGACTGCAGAAGTGATTATCAATCACTTCCTTGTTCCTGGAAGCTGCCTCTCTTAATGTAACCTCAAAATGCATTATTTTTTTCCTTTATGCCGCCTGGTAAATCATGCTGAGTTTGCACTCCACAATTGTGTCTAGATTAGCAATGCCTCCACTGTGCACTGTCTCGGTCAGACTACTTCTGGAATGGTGTATTGAGTTCTGAGTGCCGCACTTTAGGAAGGACACGTTGAAGCTTGGGAGCCTCCACAGGGTAATAATGTGGATGGTGAAAGGCCTGGAGAGTATGTCATATGAAGAGCAGTGTGACTGGGGATATGGAGCCTGAAAAAGTAAAAGCAGAGTAGCTAGCTCTCTGAAAGGTTGTCATGTAGGAACATTACATTTGTTTACTGGGCTACAAGAGTCTAGGATAGCAATGGAGAGTAGATGAGATAGAAATGTCACAAATCCCAATGTAACTCGATGGTTAGATAATATGAATTTGTAACTGACCCAATGAACATCGCTCTGGGAATAGCAATGCAGGGGGTAGGGGGAGTAGACAATGAGGATCACCTTGGGTTGGAGATTGACAATGTCAGTTTGGCATCGGGTTAAAAAGACCTGCTAGACTGTGCTCGGTCATGGGTAAAATGCCAAATTTGATGGAGAGAGACCTAAAAAGAGACCACGAATTCAATGTATGACTTGAAAAGAATGTAATGAAGCCAAAACAGTTTTATTTTTTCTGCCACAGTCTCAGAACATGCTGTCCTCAGCAACTCATTCATTTAGCAAATGCTTATTACATGTTTTGCATAAATACCAGTATACCTATGGCCCTAAATCACAAGAGACACTGAAGAAACGCCAAGTAGAGTCCAGGAAAGCAGAGTCCAGATTGGGAATGATGATCCACAGTTATGGAAAGCCATCTTCCTAAAGTCAGAGAGGAAACTTACTCAGAACTTACAATGGAGAGTTAGGTGGAAAGTATGACTCATTAGAGACTTCTGAACAGCTTGTTAATTTTATTTAAAGGTAACTAAAATTACATGAATTCCTAAAAATAAGTCCCTGATGCTTCCCATGTGGGTATTTTCTCCCTCTTGACAAACATTAATTAACTCGAAAAAGTAAAATTGTAGACGTTGCTAAGCTCGAATTACTTAGATTTAGCTGGATGCAATATGTAATCTCTCCTAGTCTCATTGGCATCCTTGATGCTCTCTTGAAGAGAAAAGAGCAGGAAATGAGCAGACACATGTTTTTGGAAGACAAGAGAGTACCAAGGGAACTTAAATATATTTTATCATATATATTAGTTCTAAATTTGAAAGATTAGTCTTCAGAAAGGGATTTATGACTTTAATTGAGTGCAGTGTGTGCACGGACATCCATCATGCTCATAAGATAGGGGAAAGTTTGCTGAGGGGCAAGTTCACAACAGTGAATTGAAGCTTGCTTAGAGCCTACTTTTACTTCACTGTAGTAGTTACTATACTGTCAAAGACAAAACACAATCCTTTAAATACAATTCAGTTTTTGCTTTTCTTTTAATTATATGACATAATATCAACCTAAAGTTATGAAAAATGTTGTCCTCATTGTTCACATCCAATTCTCCATGACCCCGTTTGGGATTTTCTTGGCAGAGATACTGGTGTGGTTGAATGTTTCCTTCTCCAGATCATTTTACAGATGAGGAAACTGAGGCAAACAGGGTTAAGTTACTTACACCTAGGTTCTTGCAGCTAGGAAGTGACTGTGATCGGATTTGACCTCAAGATTAATCTTGCTGAGTTGGGTCCAGCACTCTCTTCTACTTTATCACCTAGCTGCCCCCTATGAAAAATGGACCACTAGAAATTACTAGAAAACTAGTAACTGAAGTTATACACCTGGGGTTAGGTTTCCATGGATTCTGAAAAATATGATCTTGAGGTAGTTTTCTCTTCTTATGAGGATTTATTATGGAATTATATACCCATAATTTCATTTTTCAAATTCGCATTCAAACAACAGGACATATCTCTCAAAGATAGTTTGTTCACATTTAGGATAAAAAAGTCAACGAATTCAAAAGGAAGATACCTATATTATTAGCAAAAGAGTGTAGCGTTTAAAGCTTATTAACTAGCACAATGAAAACTAATAACATGGTAAGAAGAATAAAATACTATCTTTACCAAATAAGCATCTTGCAGTACAGGGAGATCTAAAGCCAAGAAGAAGTGAGTTCAGGTCTCTCCTTGGACACTTACCGTCTTCGTGACTGAGCAAATCACTTAGCTCTTGCTTGGCTCAGTTTTCTCATTTGTAAAATGATCTGAAGTCCCTCTTCGCAGGAATATTGTGAAGATAAAATGAGATATTTTTAAAGTGCTTTGCAGACATAAAGTGCTATGTAAATTCTAACAATTATTGTTGCCAAATAAAACTTTTACAGCACATATGAAAATATTGGCATGTGGATGTTGTTCTCAGTGATACCTTCTGAATCGTAGAACTCCATTCCCATTCCCTAAGACACAAAAAAGTGATTCATACTTAACAGCAAAATAGAGATAAAGCTAATGAGAAAACAAACCACAGTTTCTCAAACTCAAACTGTCCAGCTTGCCATAACTAAGAATCTTCCTAAAATTTTATTTTAACTCAGTTACTTTTCAATAGTTTATAGTATTTGCTATCAAATTGTTGTTCAGTTATTTTTAGTCATATATAACTCTTTGTGACCCCCATTTGATGTTTCCTTGGCAAAGATACTGGAGTGGTTTGCTACCTCCTTCTCCAGTTCATTTTACAGATGAGGAAACTGAGGCAGAGTTAAGTGACTTGCCCAGAGTCATACAGCTAATAAGTATTTGAAGCCAGATTTGAATTCAGAAAGATAAGTCTTCCTGACTCCAGTCGCAGTACTCTACCCACTGCACCACCTAGCTACACATGTTCATATGGTGATACTTTTCCCTGTATGATTCTAGTCATATCACTTCATTGCCTGAGCCTTGTTTCTTCACCTTTAAAATAATGGGATTGGACTAGATCTCTAATAAGTCCTATAACCCTCCAAGCATACCCATAGTGTTTGACAAGTTCACAAAGCTAGTTGATAACAGAGCCAAGATCAAGGCCCAGGTCTCCTGGCTCCCAGGCTAGTATACTTTCTATCATATTGGGATGCATTGAATGTGTTCTGCTATAATTTAAACTTTTTGGTAGTAATCATAGAATATAGCTATTTAAAATAAGCTCCCATAAAATAAAACGTGATCATTTCCATAATTCATTCATAATGTTAAAATATTGTTTTATTTTCAGGTTGAAGAATTTACCATTCTCATTTACTAAACTGAAAGAACTTGCTGCTTTGTGGCTTTCTGACAACCAAGTAAGGACTTTTAAGAATTATCTCCTTATAATCAAAAGATTAACATGTCATCAAAATATGAGTGGACTTTGATGTCTTTGACTATTAGTAAAACCAGGTGTATGTTATAAATTATGTTTGAGAGGAAAGTGAAATCATGAATGGTGTTTAAAATGTGAATTCAGTGGATAAAGTTCTACTTGATAAGCTCCACAGAGCCCTGCTTAAGCACATCATCATGACATATCAGAAGACCCAGATTCACCAAGGGTGTGTCAGCACAGCCCAACCTTCAGAGATTTCACCATGCAGACAAAGTTCCATATTATCCTAACAAATGATCCTGTCTGCTTCTCAAGGATCAGCTTAATTAGGGACAGAGAGATTTGTCATCAGAAGCTTGACCCCTTGGGCCAGGGTCACCCATCAAACAAACAAACAAAAACACGACAAACATCCATTTGTTCCAGAGGACATGCAACTAGAAGTGAATCTTATCAATTCTGACATTATCATTATTAAGAAAACCAGAAAATGCAGGGAAATGTCAAGTAAGGAAAAGGAGGACTCATTGATTCTCTTTGTCCTTGCAAAGAGAAGTGGAAAATGTATCAAAAGGAAACAAAAGATATAATTGTATGGAATGTTTTGCCATATTGTATGGCACACACAAAACATCCCAATAGACTACCATCAAGATAATCACAAGTTCTCCATAACATCCACTGAAGAGGATGAAGTAGAGAAACTTCATGAGATCCTTCAAATTAAATGAATAGTGTTTGATGTGTATGTATTACGTATTTGATTCTTAGTGACATAAACACAAAACTTTGCTTTGGAGAATATAAAGAAAAAATACAGTCAGAAATAGGGTTTAGGAGTAAGAAGTGAGAGATCAAAAAACTTGTCAACTCTAAGAAAATTTCATGCAAATCTAAAATAGAAACTTTCATCAAAGAATCAGGAGGAACTGGAAATAAGTACCAAATAGCATGACACACTAAGCTGATATTTCAACATACAAACAATAACTGTTCGCTCATGTGGGAGCCATTTATAAATCAACTATTGTGTGTACAGTTAGACGAACAACGCATTAGAGCAAAGAAAGAAATCAGTACAACTCTGGGGGTGGAGGGTGGGAATCGCATATCTTATTATTAGTGAAAAAATTGTTGAAGAAAATATTACTACTGGCTGATGTATGTCTGCAAATCTTTATGAGAATAATCTGCACATACATTAAGAACATCTTTGATGAAATTCGCAAAGTGAATAGTCAGGCTTCTGTCAACAGTGATCTAAAGCTAATCACATTTTTTTTATAATCACACAGTTGACTAAAACACGGAGAATAAATCATTTTACTACACTTCTGTTGTCACTATAAAAAAAACATTTAATCAGTAGAGCCAGAGGTCGCTGTAAAGGTTTACTTTAAACATGAAATTTTCCATGTATGTCACAATCATACAACATTATGAAAACTGTAACCCCAGAGGTAACTTTATTTAACATTTTTCAGATTATTAAAAGTATTCTCACCGAGGTCACTTACCGCTGTCATAGAGGATGACAGAGAGGATCAAAGGGTACATTTGTAAAGCATTTTGCCAATCTTCCAGTGCTACCCAAATGCTGGCTATTCTTACTGTATAATTATTAGTACTGTGGCTAGCACAGAGTCCAAACTGAAGAGAGATCCTCTGTGGATGATTAGGTCTTTGGGACGCCATTCTTTATGGATGACATTGTACTAATTACATCAAGCCCTAAACCCTACAGAACTGCCTAGAGGAGATCCATATTCACTCAGAAGTGTGTGGCCTAACTACTCACCAGGAAAAACCATGTGGATGAAAAATGGCTGATATTCAGATGAGGACATTCAATTAGATGGATAACCTGTGTGGCTGCTCCAACAACACATAAATCTAGGAGAGTCACTAAAGGTGAACAATGGTCTGCCCTCAGAATTTAACAATACCCAAAGAGTAGGATGGATTTGCCTTTACAAAATTATGCCGTGTTTTAAATGACCTCAAGCTTCTTCCAGAAACAATAAGCTCATCTTTTTAACATCAGTATTCATCCAGTGACACAATGTGACTACAAATCTCTCAAGAATTAACATTATCATTTCCCAAAGGGCCAAAGAGAAAAGGCATTGCTGTCATTAGCAGGCTGTAACGTATTACCCTGGATAATTGTACCAGGGGAATGGTGTTAAGCAGGGGTGGGGATGGCCCTCTAGGTCCTCAAGAGCAGTCCTTTGAATCCTTTTATTAAGGGAATTAAAAATGTAATAATAAGGAAATTTAATAATAATAAAATCTTTTTATCAAGGAATTTGCTCTGTGAAGTTTGAATTCAGTCAAAGGACTGCACTTGAGGAACTAGAAGGCCACATGTGGCCTTAAGGCCACAGGTTTCCCAAAGGATGTAATAAGAGAGAAGAATGACTTGGAAAGGAGATGGGTCAGTCAAGCAGCAAGAGCCAGGGAGAGTCAACGTATTGCCCATGTGCTTCCTTGGCATTAGCCCCATGAGGGGGAGTAAGCAAAGAGTCAGGATCACCAGAAAACTGAATGCTCAAACCCAGCATGGGAGGCAAATATAACTGCATAGATATTATCAAAACTTGGTAGGATGAGACATGGGGACTGTGGCTCTGAATGAATGGACTTCATTCAGAAGAACTTGATGGATAAAGAAAGGAAAAGGTCTATTTAAAATCATATGTTCAGAAGAGGTGCTTGTATGACAAAACAGAGAACAGAGCTAGGCAGTGGAGAACATATGGATGAAGGCTGATAGAAGTAGAGAAGCATGTACTAGTGTTGTCAGGGTCTACTGCAGATCCTTCGGCAGGAAAAGGAAAGAAATGAGAAGCTGAGAAGCAGGTCTCACCCTGAGCGAGTAGCATGCTATAAGGGCAACAGCTGGATAGCAGAGTAACTGAGCCAGCTCACAGACTGCTGGGCTTGAAGTCAGGAAAACCTGAGTTCAAATCCAGCCTCAGACACTTTACTAATAGAACAACCCTGGGCAAGTCACTAAACATCTACCTGTCTCAGATTCCTCATCTGTCATCAGATCCTCACCTACTTTGCAGAATTGCTACGAAGATTAAATTAGATATTTGTAAAGTATTTAGCAGAGTAAGTGCCTGGTTTATGTGGATGCTAGGCAAATGTTAACTATGGTTGTTATTAGTGGTGGAGGAGGAACTTCAGTTAGGACACCCTTTGGAGCTCTCCCTCTGTGTGTGGGCCAAAAAACAGAAATGCCAACAATTTCTTGATTTGTTTTAGAGATAATTTCATCCCTGACAATTTGAAGAATCTGAAAAGGAAAAATCCATTCTGAGTCTGATCCTCATTAACGAGGAGGGATGTTTATATCGGAGATGAAATCGAGATAATCTGTCATGCACCTTAGATTTTAGAAGAATCGATTCCAAAGAGTTAAGAAAAAGGTTAGATAAGATATTTTGGATTTAAAGACAATGGAGAGTGTTTTGTGATTTTTTTATAAAAGTTCGGATTCGCTCCTATAAATAACGCTCTCGAACAAGTTCGGTTAAAAGTGAAAGTAAAATTTTATTCTCTAGATGATACACGGGATAGAGGTGTTAGACTTAC
>CM053770.1:689501476-689691262 GCA_028658325.1 Potorous gilbertii
GTTCCCAGATATTATGCCAAGAACCTTCAGAAGTTCATGGAACGGACATCTCCAAGCACTGAACTTTTCAACTCTCTATATGTGAGGCCGATTTTATTGGAATGATCTTATATTCTTATAAGGAATTCTTAATTTCTTATTCAGAGGGTCAGCCCACTGGTGATGGGAAGTTAACTATAAAATCCTGAAAGAAATAATTCTGATGAGGAGGAAAAGAGAAAGTTGTTTAAATGGGTTTCTATAAATGCAAAGAGAACTCACCAAGTAATTCATAGGATACCCATTTTTCTCTGTGGGCCCTCTAGAAAAGATATTCTAGATTCTAGGTACACTTTGGCTTAGTGCCTACTTAAAACCATAACTAAAGAGCTCACAACAATGTGTACACTTTGACTAGCCTTCCAGAGGCTATTATATCCAATAATAAATGTACCTTTGATCCCTTACTCTCCCATCTTGCCTAGCATGTCTAACCACTAATCTTTCTCTATTTAATGGTTCCTTTCTCAAAACCTTCAGATGTGCCCAATTCTACACTGTCTTTAAAAAAAAACTTTCCTAGACCTTATCATCACATCAAACTGTCATCCCACATCTCTCCTTCCTTTATCAAACTTCTAGGGGAAAAAATAGTCTGGTCCTGTTGCCTCTACTTCCTCCCCCTCATCATTCAACTAAATTGCTCTCTCCTTGTTTCCAGTGACCTCTTCCTTGTAAGTCTGGTGGTCTTTCCTGAATTTTTATCCTTCTTGACCTGTCTTCTGTGTTTAACATTGTTTTCCCTCTCTTCCTACATGCTTTCTCCTTTTTGGCTTATGATCCATACCACACCTCTTACCTGTGAGTGTTCCCCAAGGGACCTCTCTATACTCTGGACCTTCATGGCATCATTAATGTCCTTGGATTTAATTATTGCCTCTATTCACCAGGCATTACATCTATAAATCCAACCCTAATCACTTCCCTGACTTTCAGTCTTTCATATTAGCTTTAAAGACAGAGCTAGAAAGAGTCATAAAGACCACAAGCCTACTTTCCCCTTTATAGATGAAGAACTGAGTCCTAGAGTGGTTTAATGATCTGCCCAAGGTTACATCCCCAAGTGCCAAGTCTCTATTCCTATTGCCCTCAACCTAATCCTGCCTCTCAGTGTCTCACTTAAAAAACACCCACCCCTTCCACTATGCCTTCTGGAACATCCGTTCTGTAGGTAAGAAACTTGCTTTCATCCTAAATCTTTGCCTTTCTCCACTTCCGTCTTCTAGTTTTCACAGAGAGCCTGCTCCCTCCCAATGACAGTCTCCTGGCTGCCTTTTCCAGCACTAGTTATATTTTAACTGATCCCACCCAACTGACTTGATGAGGTGGGTAACTGGAGTTATGTTTTGCTCCCCTCTTCTACTTCCAGTCCCACTCATACGATGTTTGTATGGATTATCTATACCTGACCTGTGGTAGAACCTTCTGAGATCGTATTAATCCAATCAGCCACAGTCAGACTCACTGTACTTTGACTCCAACATAGTGATATCATGTTGGTCCTCTTCAAGAACAAGGGACAGCAACCAACCAAAAAATCCAGTCACAAAGCAACTTGTCTTTTAAGGTTTCATGTCTATCACCCAATCAAAATTCTGGTAGCTGTTGTCTACCTATGATTAGGACACTTCATTCCTCAAAAAGTTCAGTACCAACCTCATAGTCTGTTCCCCAATTCCTGCCCTCATAAAAGGGGGCTTCAATATACATATTGCTATTCTCTCAAACATTCTACCCTCCCAGTTCCTCAACTTCCTCACTTCCCGTGACTTCCTCCTCTACCCCACCTCAGGTACACACCGAGATAGCTCTCACTTGATCTTGCCATCAGGCACAAATATGTCACTTCTACATTCATGAAATCTGAAATTCCCTTCTCTGACCACAGTCTCTTGTCATTCTACTTCTCCCTCTGCTTTGCAACTCCAAACTCAATTCTTTGTCCTCACTGTTACATCCAGTTCCTCAACTCAGTTCTTCTCTTGGCCATCACTTTTTACTGACTATAATCCCTTCTCTTCTCCATCTTGACTCCTTGGTGAACCAGTTCAACTCTACCCAGTCCTGTCCTCTAGATTCCCTTGCCCCCTTAGCCTGTCATTGCCTTCACTCCTAATCAAATATTTCTGAGTAACGCTAAAGAAAACTGTAAACTGCATCCACAACAAATTTGTGTTACATAATCTCAACTGGGCCTTCACTGAGAAAAGTCAATTATTTTACTTATGCCTAATTGATTCACTGATCCACACAACAATGAAATTTCTCTAGATCTGTCTTCCCCTCTTCAAACTTCCCATGATTACATCCTCTGAGCTGAGAAGCTTGCTTCGTATTTCACTGAAACAGTTGAGGTCATTCACTGAGAGATCCCTTATCCTGCTGTTCCTCATCTCATGTCATCAAGTGCCTGCTGCTGCTATCTACATCTTGACCCCTGTTTCACATGAAGAGATAGCAATTCTCTTTGCCAAGGCCAATCTCTCTACATTCAAAGTGATCCTATCCAGTTTCATCTTCTTCCAGAGATTGTCCCTAGAGGGGACAATCCTCCAAACTTTCTCATTAATCTTCAGTCTCTCCTTGTCAGCTCGCTGATTTCCTGCTGCCTACGCACATATTCATAGAGTCCCCATCCTCAAAAAAACCCCTCACTTGGCCCATCTATCCCCCCTAGGCTCATACCTCTCTTCATTCTTGTAACTAAAATTGAAAAGGCAATCTGCAGTTAATGCATCCACTTTTTTCCATCTCTTCTAAAATCTCCACATTTTTACTACCAGCTTCTTCATTCAAATGAAACTACTCTCCCCAAAGATATCAGTGATCTCTTAGTTGAAAAATCTAATGGCTTTTTTCAAGTTTCATCCTCCTTGATCGCTGTGCAGCCTTTAACATTGTGAAAAACTTTCTTCTCAGTCCTACAGTCTTCTCTCTAGGTTCCCGTGAAATTACTCCGTTCTAATATTCCTCTTGTCTACTTTTCCTTCACAGTCTTCTTTGCTAGATCTTAATGCAGCTCACACCTGCTAATGATGGGTGGCCCCCGGCCCTCTGTCCTGGGCCCTCTTCTCTTCTCCCTCCATACTCCTTTGTTGGATGATCTCGTCACCTGCCAAGGATTCAATGATCCTCTATGCCATTGATTGTCAGTTCTATTTATTCAGCCCTTACCTCTCTGCTGACCTCCAGTTTCCAATCGCCATCTGGCCATCTTGGACTGTCTTATACGCATCTTAAATCACCATGTCCAAAAGTGACCTCATTATTCCCCGCCCCAGACTCTCCTGTTTTTCTAACTTTGTTGATATTGTCAAGGGTCTCACCATCCTCCCAGTCACCAGGCTTTCAATTGCGGGGTCATTCTTGGCTTAGCCTTCCTCCTCCCTCTGCCCAGTCTGTTGCCAAGTTTTTTTGCTTTTACCTCTGTAAAATCTCTCCAATATTCCCCTTTCTCTCTCTGTCACTGCCACCATCACCTCATGTCTGAACTGCTACAATAGCTTTCTGGTTAGTCTTTCTGCCTCAAGATCTCCCCCATTCCCCATTTCATCTCTCATAGTTACAGTGTACCCTCTCCTTACCTTTATTCTTTCAGTCTTTCTTTCCTTTTGTTAAAGTTCAAGAATCATCTGCACTCAGAATTTCATGGTCATTCCAATTGCTAGTGCCTTCCCTGGAAGCCATCCCAACATTGAACTACCTGGTATCTGTTTCTTCCCTACACAAAAATACACACAAATACACTATACACATGCCTATTGTGTTCCCTGATAGAATGTCAGCTCCTTAAGAGTAGGGATTGTTTCATACTTTGTATTTGTCCCCAGCACCTAGGCCAGCACTTGGCACCTACTAGGTTCTTAATAAATGATTTTTGATTGATTAATTTAACAAAATATATTTAAATTAAAATATATTTAATTTAATTATATCTTTAATCAAGCAGCACAGCAAGCTAAGTGATGGAGATCTCCCCAAGCATGAGGGGTCCATGTATAATATCAATTGATTAATTGCTACAGTGATTCAAAGTTAATGAAAGTTAATTTTTAGCTTGATTTTGCCCAGGAAATTTTCATGGAGAGTAGGTCTTTAAATGAGTATTACCCTTCCTCCGTCTCTCTTTTATGTTCTTCATCTACTTCTGGACTTTCCGTTATCTATTTTTATAACTTTACATTTGATTCAATACAAGAAACATTTATTCATTTTTCTACTGTGTGAATTGTTCTAAATTCTAGGAGAGGTGCAGTTTTCATGGGACAAAATCACTTCCTTCATGTAACTATGTATGTTTGTATGGAAATAGAGAGAGAGATACATAGAAGACAGATGATAGGTAGATAGATAGATAGATAGATAGATAGATAGATAGATAGACAGAGATAGATGTTTTTGTATCTTCTTTATTAGTACACTGGCCACTAGAAAAGAGATAATATATTAAAGAAGTGGTTTGGGTTTACCAATTCAAATGATGTCAAATTAATAAGCATTTCTTCGGCATTTACTGGGTGCCAGATACTATGCTAAGTGCTGGGAACAAAAAAGAAGGAAAAAAAACAGTCACTGCTGTCAAGAAACTTACAATTTAATGGGAGAGACAGCATGCAAACATTTATAGCCAAAGCAGACACTGATAAGAGAAATTGGAGGTAAGCATCAAACAGAAGTCATTTGAATGAAAGGGAACTGGGACAGGTTTCTTGGAGAAGCTTGGATTTTAGCTGAGGCTGGAAGCCAGGGAAGCTATGACACGGAATGGAGAATGGAGAAAAGTCAAGAAATGAGGGACAGCTAGCAAATTTTATGAAATTGGAAGATGGAGTATATTGTGAGAAGTGCCAGGGAGCCAGCATCACTGAATTATAGGGTGCTTGCAGAGGACTATAGCATAGGAAGATCAGGAATATAGAAGAGGCCCAGGTTAAGAAAAGCTTTGAAAGCCCAACAGGATTTTATATTTGACTCTGGAGGTAATTGGGAATCACTAGGCCATTGAGCAGAGCAGGAGGGAAATCAGAGGAAAAGATGTGGTGAGATGGATGCCTTAGGAAGCTCGCTTGATGGTCAAGCACAGAATAGACTGGAGCCGAGGGAGTCTTAAGTCAGGGACACCAAGCAGAAGGCGATATGGGAAGTCCAGGAGTGAGAGTGCAAGTGTGCACCAAGTGGGGCAGAGCCAGAAGAGGGAAGGGACATATATGAAAGCTGGTAAGAAGGTAGAATCAACAGAACTTGGAACCTGATGGTATATGAGGAGTGGCAGAATGTGATGAGCCAAGGATGACACCTGACTTGTGACTTAGGTCACAAAATCAAAGGACGACTTCGGTATGATAGACTCAGTAGTCAATTTGGTGATATAGGACCTGAGGTCAGGAGACAGATCTGAGAATTGTCTGCACAGAGATAAAAATTGAATCCTTGAAAGCTTGTAAGTTCAGCAAGCCAAAGAATAGAGAAGACAGGAGAGAAAAGAACCCCCTTCAAATATGGGAATAGTTCTTCATTTAAAATATTTGAATTTTTCACATTTAAGACTTTGATGGTCTCTCAAGACACAACATTTTTAGCTCCTTACTATTTAACAACAAACCACAAAAGTTTTCTTGTTCATATCTTGCATCTTTCAGCTTATAGCAATGTGAGTCTAGTTTTTCAGTTCATAATCATAGGTAACACAAATGTGATCAGTGAACGTAGACATTATAACTTAATTTTATCTTTAAAGGGAAGATATAAGAAATCATGGACACAATCCCCAGAAATAGGCCTTCACATTCATTTTTTGCCAGCTTTTAATTTTATTGGAGAAGCAAGTGGTAAATCATTCCAGTAACTTGGTCAAAAAAAACCGCAAATGGGATCACAAAGAACCAGACACAAATGTGCAAGACAAGAATCATATTCAACTTCTTATTTACAAATTTATACATATATATTATATGCCTGTTTGTATGTATATACACACATGTAGCTATAGATTTATAGGTATATACATACATATCTATATGTATATATATATAAAAGATTTTTCTATAAAACTCCTCCTGGAATTTCGTGCTCTACTGGTTCTGCGTTTTTATCCATACCTATAGTATAAATGTCAAAAGTGAGGATTGGTGAGAAATTCTGTCATCTAAAAATAACACGAAATGTATCAAAGAACTGCTTTTCAATCCTAATTGTCATCTTGTATCCACCCTTCCCTTCTGTCCTTATTGCCACCACACTCTTGCACCAGTTTCCCCATACTCCTCACTCAATCCTAAGAGACCTTATTTGTAAAGCACTCAGCACTAACCCTAACCCTGGCACAAAGAGGGTATTTAATAGATGTTTACTCCTTTCCATTCCTTCCCCAGTCCATCCACCATATCACCACATCATCCCTGATATCAGCCCCCGCCCCACCTGGGGTTGTTCCCCTTGCTCTGTCCTGTACATTTTTCTCTCTCTACACCTCTAACCTCATTACCTCCCATTGTCTGCAGTACCATCTTTTATGAAGATGATTCCCAGATCTACATACCTAAGTCTGTCTCTAGAGTTTCAATTCTGCATCCCCAATTGTCTATTAGCAGACATTTCTATCCAGATGTGCTGGAGACATTTCAAACCCAACATCTCCAAGACACAACTTGCTGATCTTTCCTCACAGGCCACTCTTCTTCCAAAAATGCCTATTTCTATAAAAGGCGTACCATTCCTTCAGTCTCCCACATTTATAATATTAGCACTATCCCCAATTTCTTTTTCTTCCTAACCCCACAGCAACAAATTACCAAGTCTTGATGTTTCTATCTCTAAACACCTGCACTCAAGTAGCCACCATCTTAGTTTAAGACTCATCTCTCTTCTAGACTGTTGGTCAGTCTAGAAGAACTCTTGGTCATTGGTGCTTGTGCCTCAAATCTCTCCATACTTCAGCCTGACAGAGTAAGTTACCTTAAGTACAGTTAGGAACATGTCACTCAGTTCCAGTGGTTTCCTTTTGATTTGAGGATAAGATACAAGTTCGTCCGCCTCTAACCTTTATCCTGTATCTCTGGCTTCATTACAGATTATTCCTCTCCCATCCTCTGAAGCCCAGTCAAACTGACTTCTCTCTGTTCTTCATACATAGTGCCTCATTTCCCTTCTTCATACTGGGTTTCACTGTATAATCATCACTCCCTGTGTTTTTGCTTTTCTGTTCCAGTCCAAAAATTGGTTTATAACCTTTCATTGAATAATTGTTGCATGGTATAATTCTTTTCCTCATGCTACTTAAAAGATAAACAGAGAAACAATGCATTCACCAGTGACACATTTATCTCTTGAACATTGCAAGCCACAAGCCTAAAATTCTTATCATTTGTATTCAATTTTAACATATTCATGAGTATTCCATGCACTCTAATCTCACACCAAAGACAGTTTAGTCATAAATATTTTTAAGTAATACCAGCACAATTTTTTTAAAAAGTTTCACATAATGGTCATGCTGCACTCTTTTGCAAAAATAAAATTGGCATAAAATCTGTGCCAATTATGCAGTGAAGTATGGCATCTTTGAGTTGACCATCTCCCCTACATGGAATGTATTCCTTCCTCACCCCACCTCTGAAAATTTCATTCCATAATACATAGCTCAAGTGCCATCTTCCACCCAAAACCATTCTTCATCCCACAACTTGCAGATGTCGTCCCTCCCTAATAACCTAGTGTTTAACTACCTTCTGTTGATCCTCTACATACTTAGATATGTACCTGTTGTACCCCACCCTCAATGGAGTGTAAGCTACTTTACAGTAGGGATTCTTTCATTTTTTTATATTTGTATCCCTATTTTATAACACATTGCCCTGGCACATAACAGCTATTTAACAAATACTTGCTGATTAATTGGTGAATAATTTTTCTTCTGTATAGACACAATCATGTCTTTCCTTGGCTCAGAACTCTTCTTTGGTTCTCTACTATCTAACGAACTCCTCGGCTTGCCCTCAACATTGGGGTGCAGCACCCCATCTTCTCAACCAGCTCATGCATGGCTTCCAGAGCCACCTGGGCAATTCAGAATCATAGAATCTTAGACTTGCAGTTGCAATGGTAAGAATTCTGGATTTAGAGTCAAAAGAGCACCAGGTTCAAATTCTGCCCTTAGAAACTAGTGGGGGTATGCTTCTGGGAGAAGTCACTTTACCCTCTGAGTCCCCTCTCTGAAATAAGGATGAGCAACCCTGGACAGCTGCCTCTCAGCACAGTTAGAAGGATTGTCTGGAAGGTACTTGACCAGCCTTGATCACCGCATGAGTGATGATATTTGTACTATTGTAATTGCTGCCAACTAGCATGCCCTCTCCTCATTGCTCAAAGATGTTCAAGCAACTTCTAAGGTTTTCTGAACAATGAGGAAAATCCCAAAAGGAGAAATTCTACCCCTTCTTTGGGTGGCCCTTCCTGCTTCTCAACTCCCCTAATTCTTTAGAAGGTTTTTCCCTTTATCAGCGCTCAACCTGACTCTCTGAAACTGCCACCCACTTCTTCCCTTGATCGGCCAAGCAGATCAAGCCTAATCCCTCTTTCACACAAAGGCCCTTCAATTACTTGTGTAGTGAAGCTGTTCTCCCTCTCCTAATATAGAAGCATAGAAGCAGGTCCAGTGCCAGAGCTGGACTGACAAAATCTCTCCTTAAGAATTCTAAGGGATGGGGTGATTTTTCCCTAATGCTATCAGCTCAAACCCCCACTACAATGTGTTCTCAAACCACCATCACCTTGACCACCGTATCTCCTCAGACTCCAATGAAAATAGCCAGGATTCTAGCCCAGTGCCCTCAGCCACCATCCTAAGAAGTAGCACCCATGAAGATGTAGCCTTGAACTTCTTCTGCAGAAGCTAGAGTCACAGAAAGGAAAGTCCATGGCCATCAAAATATTCATCAGAAACTGACTCAAAGTGGAAATGGCATTCAGGAAGAGACATGACCATCTGCGTTGCTAAGGACCATGGGACCTTCCCATTTGACTTGCAGCTGAAACCTTTCATGGTGTTGTCTCCTCATTTGAATGTGAACTCCTGGAGAGGAGGGGTTCTCAGACTTTTCTGTCTATCTGTCTCCCCAGTGCTCATAGTAAGCACTTAATAAATGCTTTGTTCATTCACTCCTTGTTAATTGGCAATGAGTGGTGAATCTCTTTCCTTTAACCACATACATTAGTTTTTTCAAAGAGATATTTTGTACATGGGATGTTCTTACTTATGGCAAGAACAGAAGTTGCAATGTATTCCCCCCTACACACCCTGTTACCCCGGAGTGCACTTTTCCTTTCACCTCCTCAGTTCCTGCAGAGGGGGCTCAGACATAAGGTAGTTTCTACAAAGTATTTGCTGGAACATTGAATTCATCTCTGAATTCACCATACCCAAAGGATAAATTTCTGTAGCTCCATCTTGCTGGTGTTTCATCCATGCTGAGTTACATCCCTGGGACTTCTCATAATCTAGCTTCCCACAAGCCTCTGGCCCCTAGACCTGTGATGGCTTGCCATTCTGACCTTCCAAAGCCAACAAGCAGTAGCTGTCTTATAGCATGCCTTCACTCAAAGGTTGGAGAAATAGACACAAGAGAGACAGAAACAATAGCAGAGCCATGTGCTCATGAGCCTGATGTCTACCACCCTGGAGAGAATAAAAAAAAAGCCTGCTTTCCATTCCCCACCTCGGCCTTAGGCCTTCTCTCTCCATGTGCACGTAGCCAAGAAGAAATGAGGACATCTCACTTTGTCCACTTAGATCTTTTTGTATGCCCCCACTTCTGACTGTGCTGCCCAGCAATTGTCCTTCTCTTTACCACAGGGTTAGCAGACCACACACACCTGCTCCAAATTGGGGTACAGGATCCTTGCATTATACATCATCGTGTCTTTCTGGAAAGAGGCTCCTCAGCCTCTTCCAAATAAGGGATTCCATCAGATGAGTGAGTTGTGAATGCCCACCAGTGCCCTGCTATACCTAGAAACAAATGACATGACCCACACTGTCTTTTCTTCTCTAGGAAAGAAGATTATATAATGTGGTCTTGAGGTCCTGTGCCACCCTGGACACTCTCACCTAGATGCTCTCCTAAAAGATGATGTCACCTAAACTGCACAGGGTACTTTACATGTGATCTGGCCAGGGCAGAAAAGGAGAGGAGCATCACCCACTTCCTTCTGAACACCTGACATCTCTCTGATGCCCAAGATCATGTTAGCTCCTCTGGCTGCTAATCATACTCTTGATTCATAGTGAACAGGCGGCCCACTATGACCCCCAGCATCTCTTCAGATATCATCCCCCATCTATTCCTTGTAAAACTGATGTTGTTACACAGCTATAAGACCACACATTTATCATTATTCATGTTATTTTTATTAGATTTAGCCCAAATTTAGAGCCTGTATCACCTTTTGGAATCCCAATTTTTCCATACATTAACCACCCTTACCAGCTTTGGGTCATTGGAAATTTAATCAGCTTGCCCTCTTTGTTTTGTGCAAATCCTGGATAAATGTCTGAAACAAGATGGGGACACAGACAGATTCCTGGGCCGCTCTTAGAAATCTGCTCAGTTGACCCTAAACCCGTGGTTCAGGGCGTATGTAAGAGGTGTGTGTGCATGACACTGTACTCGTAATAGGGTCTCCTCCTGTCTACTGACATGGCTTTGGGCTGGTCACCCAAAATATTTTATCAATATGATGTGAAGTTTTCAATGCCTCAGGGAATCCCTATACATCATGATACATCATGACTTTCCTTATGAAATCAATGTGGAATAGAGAAAGAGTCTATTTTAAGGACTTAAATCATGGGGAACTTTCACTAAGGTTGTGATTCACTCTTGTAGGAATTTGAATAGAACAGAAATGGTATCATTAATAAAATGATGATTTTTCATGCATTCCTGACTTAAATGCTCTATCAAAAAAAAGTAAGCTCTTCAGCGTTAACAGATGCCATCCAGTGAAGAGGCTTTTCAAAATATTAAATAATTTTACTATTTCAGACATATCTTTGAAGTGTTATATAAAATTGCTTCTATTATATTCGATGAGTTTTTGAAAGTATGTCAATAAATCAATTTTTTTAAAAAATTAGTGGAACTCTTGAGTTTGGGCTAGAACTTGATGTAATCAGACTTGATATTTTCAATCCATTTCAACTCAGTAAATGTTTTTAAACACTTACTAGTGCCAGACTCTTAATATACACACAAAAACACACATACATGCACACACATATGGATGGATGGATGTAAATGGATGTCAGACTTCACAATACTTGGTCAAAAAATGTATCTTTTATATGTATTATAAAGCAACTATTTTGATGGCATTTTAAATCACGTAAAATCTTTGAACTCTGCATTTCATGAATTTGGTCATGAAAACTTTGTTATGATGTTTGATCACAGATGAGATAATACATGTAAGTGCATCGCAAACCTTAAAGCTCTTGATAGATGTTAGGTAATATATGTATCACTAGGGGGAAAAAAGTCACTGAAAATTAATGGGCATGTGGAATTATACCTAAAAGGTTTTCTTTTCCTTAATAAAAGAAACAACATAAGTTTGGAGATTCCCCAACAGCACAACTTTGGTGATACTGATCAATAAAACTGAGATTTTGTCTACCCTCTCTACCTTCTACCCTCTCTGATATTTATGATCTCTTGAGGGTTACCATGGCTAAAAATTCATCATCCTGAGAACCACTGATGATGAACATCTCAGAGTTTAGCCAAGTTGTTCCTCAGAAGTCAGAATTTAATCCATCCTCAGAACTCTCATAACATCCTCACCATCTTGAAAGGACCTGCTTTTGACCTAGCAGGAGTAGGAAACCCGCGACCTCGAAGCCACATGTGGTACTCTAGGTCCTCAAGTGCGGCCCTTTGACTGAATCCAAACTTCACTGGGGATTTGTTCTGCCACACTTGAGGACCTAGAAGGCCACATGTGGCCTCAATGCTGCAGGTTCCCCAACACTGGACTACCCTTTGGGAGTCCAGAGTTTTCTCCAAACCTTAATGAAGTACGAGACTAGGACATTTTTGGACCAAAGAATATTTTTGTAATTTGGATAGTAACCTTCATTGTAATTCAATCTGAAACCCTAAGAGCTTGGAAGTATGTTTGGGCAGCAATTGTCATTTGCATCATATATACTCTCAGATATTACATCTCCCCACTCTGCCAGGACTCATGTTCAGTTGTTCTTTCAGGACCTTGAGAAAGGAATTTTGTTATTTTATTTGGTATCTTTTTTTTTAAATAGTCAGTGAGACACACATATATTTTTGTCTTTCTGATCCTGTTTTGTTTTCCCTTTGCAGTCCAAGGCCCTTATCCCTTTACAAACAGAAGCTCACCCAGAAACGAAACAAAGAGTATTGACTAATTACATGTTTCCTCAGCAACCTCGAGGTGATGAAGGTAAATCGCCATCAGAAATATCATCTAAAAACTACATTTGAAAATTTTAGTAATATTTATAGAACAAAGGGATTATTTTGGCTGTGACCTCTGGACAGTGATATCTGTGGATGTGCAAGGCTATGGGTGTGTTGCTAGTGTCAATGTTGTAACTTCTTAAAAAGTGAATAGATATTTATAAAAATAATTTGGGTTTTTTTTCTGATCCAGGGGTACCTTTGCTTTTTCTCCAGCCTCATCATTATGTTCAAAAGAGCCTCTTCAGAAGTATTCGAAAATGTTTCCCTCCCTTGTTAAATAGAAAAGATCACTTGGACTTAAAGAATTTCCTGACTAGAGGTATTGTAGATCTAGGAGGTAACCAGTAAAAGAAGGTTCTAGCATTTCCTTCTCAGGGTATTTTAAACAGGCACTCAGTTAAGTGGAACGATGCAAGGTCAGTCTGAGGCAAGTAGAATTGACTCAAGTTCTCAAGGAGCTGTTATCAGCCTTGGGTTCCCTAGTTGCACACACACAAACCACATATCTCATGAGCACATGACATCAGTTGCCCTTAGAAATTAATCCCAAAAAGATATTTTACAAAGAGGTACAATCTTGTCTTTCCCATGGTGGAACATTTTATCTAATAAATGTTAAGAAGGATTTTTGGACATTTAAGTTAAGAATCAAAGATTAAAAATTGAGGTCAAGTGATGGGAAAGTAGTCCCTTAGTCCGATTGACTCTTCATGTCTTCAAGGAAATGGATTATTCATTCTTGGGGTGCTGGCATGGGCAACTACACCCCCAAGTGCTAATGAGTGCGAATGTGAAGGTAAAATGAAGGTGAGGTTTTGGGGGGTTTTTGGTGAGAGAGAGAGAGAAGAAAGAGAGAAGAAGACAGGGAAGGGAGGACAGGAGAGGAGACAGAGTGGAAGGCAGAGAAAGAAAAAAGGTGAGGGGGAAAGAGAGAAAAGGAAGGAGAGAGAGAGAAGAAGGGAGGGAGAGATAGAAACAGAGAGAAGAAAGAAGAAAGAAACAGAGAGGAGGAAAGAGAAAGAAGGTGGGAGCAAGAAAGGGAAACAATGTGCGGCTTCAAAAAGTAATCCTCTTTAAATCCAATTTTATTTGAATTAGGACAACTTGTAAATGGATTCTTCTTTAATAGGTATACCCATCTTTCTGGTTTGAAGATTAAATTATCATTTAAATTTTTTCATTTGTAATTCACAAATATAAATGAATCCTTCAGTTTCTTCTTGAATTATTTTATAAGCATTTTTACTTTTAGGAATCTAGGAATCACAAATTAATTTGAAAAATTGATGTCCATATTTAGTGTATTTCAAATTTTGAATTCTGAAAGAAAAAAACAAGTTTATTTATATCATTATTTGAAGATTAAAGCTTAAATGCTCATTTTTATGGAGGACTAGTAGTGGAGCAGGTAGTATTCATTTCATTTCCATGGTCGGGGAACCTTCCGGGAAATTCTGTTGAAAGATTTCTCCTTTGAAGTATGCAGGAAAAAAATGAAAAGACATTCACAAACATTTTTCTTGGAACCAGACATTTAAATAAAAATCTGCTTCCTTCCTTGATTTGATATAAACTTACTGAAATGATATGTGGTAGTAAGAAAATAACAAAAAAAATTGTCATATGGGAAGAAAACAATCTTTAAGCCAGAGGAGACAAGGGCAATTCCTATATAGTTTAAAATCTTGAGCTCCTAGTCATAGTCATCTTGTGCTTTCTGGAATACAAATGGGATAGGCAGATGAACAGACAGACACACTTTCCAAATTGCTTATAAGACAAGAAAGAAATTTGACCAAAGTCATAGTCAGGAGTTTCAGCCTTTCAATATCACCATCACTGCTCAGTCTTTGAATGTCAATAGAATATTTAGAAGTTGTTTAACATTGTTTTTTTTAATTTTGGACTGGAATAGAATCATTGGAATCCATGTATGAAAGTCCAAATGGCTCTTTCAGTTCTTTCTCCCAGATAAAAAAGAAAAAAATAAACCTAGTTTTTATCTCCAAAAAAAGGAAGGGGGGTGGTAAAATGCTAGGAACATTTTTCTGTAAGAAACCCTATGTATACAGTGTTCTATGCAAAAGATTTCACATCCCATCCTCTGCATATCCAATCGTCCACACTAGAAGACTTAGAAGCAAGGCCAATTTGGAATGAATAGGAATTAATAATAGCTGATTTTAATTAAAATGCAAGAAGGTCATCTAGCAGTTGGAATGTTGATTATGCCCCTTTTTCTTTTTCAGTTTTTAGTCTCTTTCAACAGTTTTTTGCTTGATGCACTAATTAAGGATTGTTAATAATCCTCTATTTAAAAAGTACTTTTACTCTGATAATCCTTTGGAATGTAACTGTAGATTTCCAGTCAGACAGCGACAGTTTTAACCCTACCCTGTGGGAGGAGCAGCGACAACAACGAATGACTGTTGCCTTTGAATTTGAGGACAAAAAGGAAGAAGACGACAGTGCTGGAAAAGTGAAGGTGAAACTTCTATGTCTTGATTCCGATTCTCTCAGTCCCCAAACCACTAGGAGCCTTTCAGTTTTCCATTGGTGTTACATATGTAGTCAAGGATTAGATCACACTGAGTAATAGAAGCAATCCTTACATTTCCCCATTGACTGTTTTAAAGATAGCAACATGGTGTCGTTTCCTAAGGATTAAGAACCTTGGAGATTCTTAATCTGCCCATCCGGTTGAGACTGCTCCTCATACTGCCCCAGCTCTGACTGAGGGGTCCTTGAGATACTAGTTATAGCCCTAGGGAGAGAGTCAAGCTGGTAGCCAATGAGAAAAGACCATTCTGAGTACAGATTATCATTAAATAAACCATCATCATCAAGAAAAAATTAAATGAACTCTCAAGAGATTTATCTGAGTCTTTCCTATACAGCCTTGATTTTCTTTTACTCACTGAGCAATGTATCTATAATACAAACTGAACCGAGTCTAAATATAATGAATATTGAATTTTAGTATTAAAACGTCAAAGATTGAAGTATCACTGGGATAGTTGAGAAAAGACCAGGAATACGTTTAAATCTGAGGATACAAAGTAATTAAGGACAAGAATAACTAAAGCTGGTAGATGTTGTTTTCATTGTTTCAAATGTCTTCAAAATGTCAACCTTACAGGATATTTAAATAAATATCCTTTAATAATTTCCAATTCATTTAACTTAGATGAATTCAGAAATGTAAATACATTTCCACTTTTTGTGAGTGTCAAGTTTCAGTGTCTTCTATCATCATGGCAACATCTTGGATCTCCCATTGTAATTTTTTCTTATTATTTATGCACTTTTTCCATCATAGATACTAACAATTCTCACTCTAGTTGACTAATTAAACAGGTAACTTAATATGCATCTCGCCGATAAATTTTGCGGTCACCCTTGACTTTATACTCTTTCTTCAACCCCACTCATTTCTTGACTTTTGAACATTAAGGTGCTCTCTGGATACAGGGCAGCACGGAAGTTGAGCATTTCACTGATGTAGCATGGAGTTTTTTCTAGTAATGGGGGGAAAATCTTTATTGTTATGGGAATTTTGCAAAAATATCTTGGTGTCTTGGTGACTGTGGGCTCAAAATAACTTGGGAGGATTTTTATTTAAGTTTCCAGAAAAATATAATCTTGATCAGAATTTCTCATGCTTTTGATTATCCTTTTTAAGAGCCCCTAAAATAAACAAAGAAGGTGCTGATCTCCCGGAATTTTAAATCCTAGACCCGCACCAAAGCTAACATGCTTGCCCTGAACTTCTGAAGCATTTTCTTACTTTACTGAATTTCCAAAACTCCCAGCACTTCTCCCTGACAATCTTAACAGAGAGGGCATGAAAAGTGCACGGAATCTAATCCAGTGTATGTGTGTGTGTGACAATCTAAGCAGAGTTGCTTCAGTTACCAAAGACCCTCGGTTCAAACCATTATTTAGAAGTCTGCTTTGTGGAGTTTATTGGTCAATCAACAAACAATTATTAAGCGCTTTCTATGCACCAGGCACCAGACTAAGTGCTGGGGCGGAAAGAAAGGCCAAAACAAGGTCTCTGTCCTCTTGGTGGTGGTTTATCATGGGGGTGGGATGACTGGGGAGGGTGTTTGGACTTTATTCTTTTGGTTTAGGTTGCTTTTTTTTTCTTTGCTTCCACATTAGCTTTTCTTTTACTTTGGAGTTAATTTTTTTTTTTATTTTTGTTGTTGTTATGGTCTAGTTTGGTTTGGTTTTTAAATTTCCATCTACTTGGTTGTGGCTGATTTAAGTATTTCCAATGCCAGTGTCTTTGGGCAATTTAGAATACAAACATTCTTCTAAATAAGTCATCATGGAGGCATGATGAATGGGTTACACTGAAATCTTAAACGAGATTAATCTCAATTTTCTGGTTCATTACATGTGCATTAAATTCAGTATCCATTTTATCTCTTAGTACATGCCAATTCAGAAAATGAAAAACCTATGCCATCAACTTTCATATGAATTAATGTATAGTTCCCTGTGTGTATAGCATAGCATGATTGATAACTTTTGTGACAAATGTATGACCCATTAGCATCCTTCTGTAATATTGCTGTTTGATAAAATAGAGAGAAAACTAATTTGCTTAGTTGTTAAATGCATTACCAAAAAAAGCACCAAAATTAGGATAGAGAAATGATAACAAGCTGAAAGTATTGCTATAGTGCTCCTCTTTCTCCCAGAAAATGGAGATTCCTTCTCCCACAGGATCACCCTTGCCATGCCCCCTGGGAAAGGGGCCAGCGTGGGATTACCCTCCAACCTGCCAGACTGTCTGGTGATTGCTGCACACCATGGGCCAGGTGTGATCAGCAGATCCAAGACATGCCAGTTCCCCAGATTGACCCACAGCTGGCATGGGGGTGTATAAGTGGCCTCCAGCAGGACAGGAGCATGTGCACTCCATTGCCAGTTGCAGCAAATTCCACCACTCTTCCCTCTCTAAGTGGCAGACAGGTAGGCCTAGGTGTTTGGGGCAGGAGATTCCCCCCTTAAAGGCTGCCTTGGAGCCAGTGGTCTATGGGGTATGTTCTGCATGGTTTCTGTAAGGAATGTTGATTGCCTACCTGTTTTCTAATTACCATTATTTGATCCAGATTAAATTTTGTTATGGATATTTGGCAATATTCGCATCTGCGTGGTGGGGTTGGGGGAAAGGGGAGGGAAAAGCAATTTGGGGCACCTTCAGGGGGGCTCACAGGGGTGGCTTTTGACTTGGGTGGTCCAATTTTGGTTGTAGTTTTTATTGTTAATGATGGACTTCCCCATCCCAAGCATGAGAACATTGGTAGAACATTAACCACTGGACAGATATGTGGCCAGTTAGCCAACTGGTCAATTTAAACTTCATGGCAATGCACATTTAGGGGTAGCTGAAGTATCTAAATCTTTCATTTTTAAAATTATATTGCATTTGGATGAAAATTCACCGAAAAGAGACATTGGCATGAAGATGGGATTTCATTAAAAGACATCAGTTTATTTTGGAGTTGTAACAAATAGTAACATTTTAATGAAAGATAAACCTGCGATCTTGGTCTCAGGTTTTTTTACAATTGCATGTATTATTACTTGAGGAAGTACTAAGTAATTGTATTCCTGACAAATAATGAACTGGGTTTTGAGGAAACATGGCTTAGGCAAGAAGGAACAGGTTCAAATCTGCCTCAGATTTTTACCAACTATGTAATTCTGGACAAATCAGTTCTTAGCCACAATTTATTCATCTGTAAAATGAGGGTGGCCTAGAAGTTCCTCTGACCCAACTCTATGGATCTTTAGAGTCCATGTACTGGACAAAAAACATTTCTGCCAAGTCAGGCAGAGTGAGAATATCTTCCTCTAAAATGTTCAGAGATTTCTTTTAATTTAAAAAAATTCCATCTCAGCATAAGATATTTCAAAATGAAATTATCAGCACAATAACTATTTTCTTCTGGAATTTGACTTTCAATTGTCTTTACTGTTAAATGGTATTAAAATCAAGTTATTTTTTTAAGGAAACAATGATGGCTCTATTTTAAACATGGAGATTTGTCCATTTCTAAGTTCTACTCTTGTGAATATCTATAAAGTGCTTTACATTGAGAAATTTCTACTTCAAAATTAATGTTTTGATGCTTCCCAACCACAGATTTACTATTTCAATTTATAATTCTTAAACAAAATAATTTTTCCAGTTGATTTAAAAATGAAAGAGAAAGAGCATAAAACATTTGTTTATTTTACATAAACTGATGATAAAATTTTTCTGTTCAATAAAATGATCTTATATGAACAAATACTATAGGGTAAGTGATATCATACAACATTTCAATAATCAAATAATTGTTAGTAGATATGCTATGTAAATTTAAACAAATAAATTTTTCTGGATTATGTAATAGAACAAAAGTCACTTTTTCCTAACTCTAAACGTTTTGAAACAAAAAAAGAAATATAGTTTTAGATTATTGTGCTATTAACATAATGGCTTCTGATCATATATTTATCATCACTAGAGCATTTCACATGCATATTGAAAATCAATAAAAGAATCATTGAGGTATTAGCAAACATGCATTTACTAATTTCAAAGTTGATATTATACCACCTTGTGGCACACGCTTCAGACACTCAAAAAACAACAGGTTTTTTTTAAACCAAAAAAAAGTAGATTTTAAACTGCCAGTTTTCCTCTATAATACTATGTGTGTGTGTGTATGTGTGTGTGTGTGATGTCTACACAGGTGAGTTGTTTATCGCATCAAAATACTTTCGATTGGTTCATCCTTTCAAATAGATCTGAATAAGATTAGAAAAAAACCAAGGGTGGTATGGCAAAGCATATTCATTTAGATCTTGATTACCAAAGGGATCCATTTTTAATTTAAAATCAATGTTAATATCAACTTTCTTTGCCTTATAACTTGAACTTCTCAATAACTGGCACAGCTATTATTTCATTACATCTTTACAACAACCCTCTGAGATAAATTAAGCAAGTGTTATAATTCTTATTTTATATAAAAAGAAACCGGGTAACAAAAGACTATTTGACTTACCTATAATGACCCTTCTTGTTAAGAGGAGAGCTAGGAGTCAGGTCCTAGCCCAACAGCACTTTCAAGACCATTATGCCTCCTCTAATAAACTTAAAACAAGAAGATTATTTTCCAGGTTAAATATCTGTCCTCCAAATCTGTTTTATGTAAATGTATCTTAATTTGAGTATTGGATATGTTACCACAATATATTCACTTAAAAAAAATATTCAGAAAATGTCATGAATGTAGCCAGGAACACGCTATCATGTAATTTTATCAATAGCAAGCAGATTTGACAAAAAGTAGCAAATTTTATTCCAACTAAATCTTGAAGGGGCGAAGTGACATCTTTTCTTTACTTCTTTAATATACCGTGAAAATTGGATATGTTAAAGTTACTCTGAAGATAAAGAAATGATGACATGTATAACTTTAATTTTTATCGTATTTCAGTATTACTTTCCATATCAACACTATGTGTTAATAACAATAACACGTTGACAGGAATCTTAATTCCTGCATTAAAATATTTGCATTTTTTGAAGTGATTACTTTTTACTTAAAACTTCTGATAGCAAATAATGTTTAATAAAATAATTTTTTAAAAATCATATGTGGTACATTATCATTTCCAATTTATGTAGTAGTGTATATATCACAAGATTTTACTAGCAAAAATACTATTTTTTATTTAAGATTCACAGTACGGAATTAATCCTTTTTTTAAAAAAAAAACAACTTTATTTTAGCATCTAAAACTCTTCATAAAGTTTGTTTTCTTTAAAGCCTACACTTCCCAATAGCACTTGTGATTTGTTTTATTTCTACATTAATTGTCATGTTATGAATTCTAATCTATGTGATAGAAAAAAATTAAGCTATTTGTGTGCCTTTTTAATCAAAATATTTTACATATCTCTAAACAACTTTCTAAACAATTGCTTACTTGTTTATTACCCCTATTAGAAATATAATCTGGACAGAGCAATAAAAAAGAGGCTTGGTTTTGTTTGTTTGTGTTTTTTCTGTTTGGTTGGTTTGGTTTAGTTTGGTTGTTGTTTTAGGGAATTTGGAAATATTCAGTTCCTTTTGAATGGCAAAACAATTTATGTCATCTCCATTAGCTTCATCACCCATCAAGTAGAATTTCCTATTTCCTAAGAACTTTAGCTAGTTATAGACACACTCACTCACTCAAACACACACACACATACATACACACACAATTTCTGCATCTGGATGAAAATTCAAAGCTGTCATGTTCATATTTTAATGTTTTGTAAGATAGCATGTTTTTTTTTAATGGGATAAGACAAATTTACACAACTTAATTTGCATTTTCATTATTTTTAAGTCAGTTCTGATAAATGTATGTTTCAATCTAACTACATTGTGATAAGTAACCCAAAGACTGACTATTCTATACGGAATTTCTCATTTTTCTATAAATTAGCTGTTCAGAAGAGTCACATACACATAGTTCATTAAATTTAGATCAGCAGAGTGAAGCAGATTTGGAGGTGATTCTAAAGCCAATCTTTGCCAAAACAAAAGCTACAAGCCCTCTTGTCAGAAGACCATTTGATGACATTGAACTAAACACCTATCTAATGGAAGCCAAAGCATTCTGGCTAGATGATTGCTTCGCTTCTCCATTTCTCTTGACTGGTTTGACTGTGATCTAACACATTAAAATGTTGCACTTTACTGGGTGAAACTAAACGTAAGTGCCCCTTGCAATGCTTCTCTCTCCTGCTACTTTGGAAATGATGTACATTTCAAAGTAATGTGGTCATTAACATCTCTCTGATGCATATTAGGACACCAGACGTTATCTACTTTTCATTTTCTTTTCTTTCACATATAACAATACTGCATGACATTCATTGAAGGAGGGATGTCTCCCCTCTTTTCCTGCATGTGTATCATTAACATCAGTATTATTACCTATAAGTAATTAATGAATGGAAGGAATAAGCCCCCAAAGTATAAAATATTAAATGACCTATAACAAAACAATTCAGTAGTTTAGATGCTCTGTCAATATTTCAAGCATTTAAACTGCTGTGATTCTCAGACATCTGCTAGGTAGGTCTGAGAAGAGAGTAGGATCTAAAAATCACATGAACAAAAAGAACTGGGGAGTATGATAAGCACTCTTCCACAGAGTACAGTTTTTCAAATGCCTATAGTTTTTGTACTTTTGATAGTTATTTTGTACAATTATTATGTATTATGGAAGTTTTGTGAAAATACATGCCAAAGATATTTTGTATTAAATTTCTTATTATAAATTTGCAGGTTGAGATAAATCTAAAACGATATCCTACCCCTTACCCAGAAGATTTGAAGAATATGGTAAAATCTGTTCAAAATCTGGTGGGAAAGACAAGCCATGGAGTGCGTGTTGAGAATTCAACTCCAGCAGCCACCACAGACCAACCTGTGAAAGAGAAGTATGAACACAAGTGGCCAGTTGCCCCAAAGGAAATTGCAGTTGAGGTATTTCCAAGTTATTAGCAATTTCCAGTATGATACGGGTGACTAGAATTGCTAAGCCATGTGACATTAATTTGTGTTTTACAACTATCTCTGGGTAAGTAAATTATTTCAAGGACATTAGTTGAATTTTTAAAAACATCCAAACATTAGTTATATTTAATAAATGAGTGGTACTCCTTCATAAAATGATACTCTTTCAGTCCAATAGTTAACAGAGTACCCAAATCTTCCAAACTTTTCTCAAGAAATGGTTTACTTACCCAGAAAGATGGCTAACTCGAATTATCTTATGCTAATGATGTATTTTTGGTTGACCCAAAATATTCATTATATTAATCATTAAAAGGAAAACAGTTCCATTGTAATAAGCTAAATTAATGATTCTTGATTGTTGCTATTATACATGTTTCAGACCTCATCATTATTTGGATTAGAGCAGACGGCATGTGACTTTCTTATTTGGGTCAAGTCTTTCATGTAAAAACTCATTAGCAACAGCAAAATACCTAAAGGGAAGTAACTGCTGCCTTTCCCCCTCTGAAAGCAGAATTGGAGCACAAATCTTCCTGATTTCTCCCCACTGTGCTACTTACCTGTCCCAGGTAATATGCCTGGCATAAACCCAGCCTTATCAGACAGACAGATATATATCTTAGAGAAGCAATGTGGTGTGACCACTGGATGCACCATCCAACATTGGGAAGACCCAGGCTCACATCCTGACTTGGATACTTCCTCTATGAGTGACCACAGGCTAGTCATTTAATGACTATGGAGCTCAGTTTTCTTGACTGTAAAATAGGAGAGGCAGCCCTGTGTAGTAGAAGACTGATTTTGGAGTCAGTAAGTCATGGGTTCAAGAACTGTATGTGACCAGGTATACATTACTTAGACTCTCAGTGTCCCAGGCATCTCTGTAATCCCATAAATTACCAAGAAGTTATTAATCTGCATTGATCTGGTGAGTTTCTGTACAACAATGATACTTTGGGACCCAACATCCCCGGGCTGTCATGAGATTCCAATGCCTAATAAGTATAAAATGCTTTATAGATTTTATAGCATCCTCTAAATGCCTAAAACTGTTGTTTCATATGTATTTTATTATGGTTGTGGTTTAAGTTTATAGAGAGAACATGCCTTCTCAGTCTCTCAGCATTCCACTTAACTGCTTTTCACACAGTAGGTACTCATAAAGACTACTGGACCAATGAAAATGAGCTTGCCTACCCAACATAAACTTCTAGTGCTCCCTCAAATTAAGTGTGCACAGGAGGCCTATTTCCCCTCCCCCCAGGGTCCTTGAGCTGTGTCACCCTCTCTGATTCCAAGGCAGCTATTGGGTCACTTTCTATTCATAGGTTTTCTCTTATTTTCCCATCCCTCAGGATTCCTTTGTACATCCAGCCAGTGAAATGAGGATTGGGGAACTTCACCCTTCACTGGCCGAGGCTCCGCTATACCCTCCCAAACTTGTTCTTCTAGCAAAAGACAAAAAGGGTAATACTTAAAAACTGGCATTTAAACAATTCTCAGGATATTTGTACAGGATTCCCTGTACAAATACCATGTTTCTCATGGTATTTCATGTACATCTCTTTTACAGTTGTGTTTTCTGAGAGTAGAATGCAGTGTTTGTTTTCAGATCATGATGTTCTGGAAAATGTTGACCTGCGAGCAGCCACAACTCTGATAACTTTTCCCCCTTAAATTTCAGAATCAACAGATGAGTCTGAAGTCGATAAAACTCAATGTCTGAATAACAGTGTTTCCTCCGGTACTTACTCAGACTACTCACCTTCTCAGGCTTCCTCAGGATCATCAAACGCCCGTGGTAAAGCAGCATCTCTGCAAACAACAACTAAAGATGCAGGAAATTCTCTGTGGGGCAACAGGTGGGTTCCCATTTCCCTCTTTGGGGTTCCCAAATGGCTATTTATTTTGCAATTTACAAATAAAACAAAAGTGAAACTACCCTCTTGCCTCAGCGATTAGTTTGAGCAAATGAATGGACACAGTAGACAGAGCATCCCGGATTGATGAAGACCCAACAGGCGAGAGCACTCTGAGGATGGAAGAATTAGGGACAGAAAGACTTTGCCTCCCACATTCCTAAACCATATTGTAAACTATCACAAGGGAGCCCTGGCTGGCACTACAGTTAACCTGATGAAGTCAATGTTGCACACAAAAGCATTTAACTTATCACAAGTGATTCTGCTCCATTTTCTCCTATTCACAGATGACAAGGAACAACAGTCATCCAGGGCAGTAGGGGCAGGCTCCTAAAGAGGAGCACAGTGCTAAGCCCTCTGCTCTACAGTCTCTTTGGAGCATGGTCCCTTTGGTTATTAGATTGGACCTGTTGGACAGTATTTTCCATCTCCTCTCTGCCATCCCCTTCTTTTGCCTTCAATCTTTCCCAGAATCAGTGTTTTTCCCATGAGACCTGTCAACCCATTATGTGGCCAAAGTACTTAAATTTCAGGTTCAGTATTTGACCTTTCAATGAACAATCTGACTTAATTTCTTTAAGTATTGACTGATTTGATCTCCTTGCTGTTCAAGGGACTCTCAAAAGTCTTCTCCCGGTTCAGATGCAATACAGCTCAGACTCTGTCTAGCTGAGATTCTATCTGGCCCACTTGTGAATATAAGCATTACAAAGGCTTAGGCTCCTTGAGAGTCAGTCCAGTTTGGCAATCTTTAAGAATCTTTAATAAACTTTGTTTTCTTTGGCTTTAAGATGGCTTGAGTTGAATTCATTCGAGCACTACCCTGACTGTTGGTATTTTGGGGTCCCCAACACCCCTAACCTCGTCAGTATCATAGGATCATATGTTTAGAGACGGAAGAAATCTCAAAGGCTACCCAGTCTGACCCCATTATTTTTTGGATGAGTAAACTGAGGCCCAAAGAATTGAAGTGATGTGCTCAAAGTCACACAAGTAGTATCAATAAAAGAATATGAACTCAGGTCCTCGGATTCCAAGTTCAGTCCTTCTTCTATTGAATATTCAATGACTCTGCAATCCTTCTATCTTTCCAGTGGAGCATGAAGGATGTTCATTTGTTTTCCCTTACTTTAACCATATGGTCAACCTATCTTCTCATTTGTTCATTGCTTCTTCAATGGAAAGCTTCACCTTTGTAATTGTTAGTAAATACAATATGGGACTCTTGGCCTTCCATGCACCTCTCATTGCTTTTTAAGTGATCCCCAACTAAAACTCTTTGGAGACTATAGTGTTCCATTACTAGCAGTTAAAAGAAAGGTATCAGAATATTATTAGCATGAAGAAGATCAGCATTTCTTTCAAGTGGAAGGTTGGGGAGCATAAAATAACTTTGAAATTTCCCAAAGTGATCCAGTCTAATCCTCCCATTTAATGAAGGGCTCACTTCAACCTCTATTTGCAATATGTATTCACAATATGCATGCCGATGATGGAATTTTATTGACGTCCTAAAGAAATGTATACTAAATATGTGAAGTTGGGATTGGGAGGGAAAAGGCTTCTCCAGCACCACAATTTGAAAGCATTGATTTTGTGGCACTCAGGTTTCCTTGTAGTCCAACTCTCACAGCCATACTTGCTGTGATTTGATTATACAGACCTTTGTTGGCAAAGTGGTGTCTCTGTTATTTTTTTAGTATTCTATTCAGATTTGCCATAGCTTTCCTTCCAAGGAGAAGTGTCTTTTAATTTCATGGCTGGTCACTGTTTACAGTGATCTTTAAGCCCAAGAATATGAAGTCTGACATGGCTTCCATTTCTTCTCCCTCTATTTGCCAGGAAGTGATGGGACCAGTTGCCAAGATCTTAGTTTTTTTATGTTAAGTTTCAAGCCAACTTTTTCACTCTCCTCTTAATTCCTCTTCATTTTCTGCCATCCCAGAGTAGCATCATCTGCCTTTCTGAGATTGTTGATATTTCTCCCAGCAACCTTAATTCTGGCTTTCGATTCATCCAGCCTGTCACTTCACATGATATACTCTGCATGTAAATTAAATAAATAATGTGACAACACATAGCCTTGTTGTACTCCAGTCGCCAGCTCCCTCATATTCATAAGGGATGCTCTTTAGATCATACCTATCCAGCCTGTTTGTTTTTTCCATTTTCTTCAATTTAAGTCTGAATTTTGGAATTAAAATCTCATGATCTGAGCTATAGTCTGCTCTGGGGTTTGTTTTAACTGAGTGTAGAAAGCTTCTGAACTTTTGGCTGCTAAGTGTATAATCAATCTGATTTCACCATTGACCATCTGGTGAGGTTCATGAGTAGAGTTGCCTTTTAGGTTGCTGAAAGAGTTTTTGCTGTGACCAGTGAGTTATCTTGACAAAAAGCTGTTAGTCTTCGCCCTATTCCACTTTGTACTCCGAAGTCAAGCTTGCTTGTTATTCTAATTGGATTTTGATTCCTTGCTTTAGCATTCCAGTCCCTTATGAATATGGCATTTTTAGTGTCATTTCTAGATGTTGTAGATCTTCACAGAACTGATTTCTTTGGCCTTTTCAGCACTAGTAGTTGGAGCATAGACCTGTATTACTGTGAGGTTGAATGGTTTTCTTTGTTATAATATCAAACAGATATCATTCTGTCATTTTTGAGATTATGCCCCAATATTGCTTTTTTCATCCTTTTATTGACTATGAGGGCTACTCCATTTCTTCTGAATAATTTCTACCCACAGCATAATATTCAATGGTTACCTGAATTAAATTCACCTTTTTCCATCCATTTAAATTCATTGACACCCAAGATGTTGATGTTTAATCCTGCCATCTCCTGTCTGACCACATCCAGTTTACCTTGGTGTATAGATCTTACGTTCCAGATTCCTATGCAATAGGATCTGTACAGCATCAGATGTATCTGCAGCTGAGTTTCCTTCCATCTTTGGCCCAGCCAGTTAATTAGTGCTGGAAGTACTTGTAGTTGTCCTATGATCCTCACCAGTAGAATGATAGACCTTCCAACCTGAGGGACTCAACTTCCAGTGTCATGTTTTTTATCATTTTATTACTGTCCGTGGGGTTTTCTTGGCAAAGACACTGGAGTTATTTGCCATTTCCTTCTCCAATGGTTCACCTTTTGTCTGAACTCTCCACTATGACTTATTCATCTTGGATAACCCTGCACAGCATAGTTCATAGTTTCCTTGAACTATGCAAGCACTTCTGCAATGACAAGGCAATGATCCAGAAGGGGATATTTATATGTACACAATGTATGTATTTATACTTAGCTCAAGAAAAATACTTTAAATATATACATTCTTATATAATCCACATAGTATATACATATATTTACACACACACACACACACACACACATATATATATATATACATATATATTGCTGACAATGAATTTCAGATAATGTTTTGAGTAATTTGGGATCACTGGGATGCCAATTAGAAATAGCTGACCTCTTTTATTTGAAGGATTTTATTAAACTAAAATCATAGATTATCTTCTAATATATAATTTTTCATCCGTGGAAAACATCGCCAAATGTGTACACATAATGTCCCAACAAAGTGTTTAGTATATATATTTGCTTAATATTCTGAGTACCTGGGTTCTGAATAGATATCATTTGAAAACTATATGAGTTCATTAGGTGAGTCAAGATCCTTTGAGAGAAGTTCTTTCGACTTACATAGTTGATCATCACCATCTCTCCACCAGTCCTGGGTGAATGGCCAAATAACTATATACGTACAGTATGATGGCATTTTCTGCTTTTGTTTATTCATTGACAAAAACTGAGCTATCATTGTAACATTGCTTCTTTTTATCTGCTTTGCAGGATTACACAGAATTTTCCACAGCCTATTGACTCAAAGCCATTACTCAGCCAACGTGAGCCTGTGCCACCAGGAAACTTACCTCCACGTCCCGAAAGGCGTCCAATGAGTGAAACATTTGCCGATCACTGGAATGATGGCTCTCATTATGATAACACAGGGTTTGTTGCAGAGGAGAATACAGCAGAGAATGCCAACACTAACCCTCTGTTAAGTTCTAAATCTAGAAGCACATCTGCTCATGGGCGTCGGCCTTTGATTAGACAAGACAGAATAGTTGGCATTCCCCTGGAACTTGAACAGTCTACACATAGACACACACCTGAATCAGAAGTGCCTCCTTCCAATCCTTGGCAGAATTGGACCCGAACCCCTAGTCCTTTTGAAGACAGGACAGCTTTTCCTTCTAAATTGGAGACCACCCCCACCACCAGCCCTTTGCCAGAAAGGAAAGACCATATAAAAGAACCAGCAGAAATAGCTAGTCCTTTCTCTTCGGGAGTACCTTGGGAGTATCATGATTCCAATGCAAACAGGAGTCTCAGTAATGTCTTTTCTCATATTCACTGCCGCCCAGAGCCTTCTAAAGGTGTGATTCCAATTAGCAAAAGCACAGAGAGGCTTTCACCATTGATGAAAGATATAAAGTCCAATAAATTCAAAAAGTCGCAAAGTATTGATGAGATAGACATTGGTACATATAAGGTTTATAACATACCATTAGAAAACTATGCATCTGGTAGTGATCACTTAGGGAGCCATGAAAGGCCAGATAAAATAATGGTACCAGAGCATGGCATGTCCAGTATGTCTCGTAGTCAGTCTGTCCCAATGCTAGATGATGAGATGTTGACTTATGGCAGTAGTAAGGGGCAGCCACCACAGAAGCCCTCTATGACCAAGAAAGTCTATCAGTTTGACCAAAGCTTCAACCCACAAGGAGCAGTAGAGGTGAAAGCAGAAAAGAGGATGCCACCCCCTTTCCAACAGAACCCTGAGTATATTTCACAACCTGGTAAAACTATTGCCAAGGATCTGGTCAGTCCTAGAGCTTACAGAGGCTATCCCCCCGTAGAGCACATGTTTTCATTCTCTCAGCCTTCTGTTAATGAGGAGGCAATCATCAATGCTCAGTTCGCAAGCCAGGGTTCCAGGGCAGGATTCCTAAGAAGAGCCGATTCTCTGGCAAGTTCTACGGAGATGGCCATGCTCAGAAGGGTCAGTGAGCCTCATGAAGTGCCCCCGAGTGATAGGTATGGCAGGCCTCCATATAGAGGAGCTCTGGATCGCCAAAGCAGCGTCTCAGTATCTGAATCCCAGTTCCTCAAAAGGAATGGCAGGTATGAAGACGAACATCCTTCATATCAAGAAGTGAAAGCCCAGGCGGGAAGTTTTCCAGTTAAAAACCTTACCCAAAGGCGGCCATTGTCTGCAAGAAGCTACAGTACAGAGAGTTATGGTGCCTCCCAAACCAGACCAGTTTCAGCTAGGCCTACAATGGCAGCTCTTTTGGAAAAGATACCATCTGACTATAACTTGGGTAACTATGGTGACAAGCCGTCAGATAACAGTGATTTAAAGCCAAGGCCCACTCCTGGGAAGGGAGAGGAGAGCTGTGGGAAAATGCCTGCAGACTGGAGACAACAGCTGCTTAGACATATAGAAGCTAGAAGGTTAGACAGGGTATGTTTGGCATTTCTCTGTAAGAATATCATTGGTGCCTCCAGTTTTGCCTTTTCATATTTTTGAGTACTTGTAGTAAAGCATGAACTACATGACTGAATAGTGATAATTAAAATCTGCTTTGTGTTTGCGTTAATGGGGAGATGACCGCAAAAGGTTACCTACCAATGACAGTTTTTTAAAATAACATTTTAGCACCAGTCATCTGGGGATAGAGATTTTCCAAATTTGGCCTTGGTCCTCTTGGTGGGGGGGAAAGTCAATGATTCTTTCATTCTATCTTGGAGGGTTGTCTCTTTTAGGTCACTAGAATACATTCCTCTTCCGGACTCAAAAAGGTACCTTGATAGACCAAAGTGTGTCCTTACACCTAGGAACAGTAATAACTTCATTTGCCCTTTTCTCAGTTGACTAATTATGTATAAAAGTTAGGACAATTTTATAGAAACCAATTTGTACTTAGTTAAAACTATGGGATGACTTAAGTTATTGCTTGTAATGAACAATAAGTATCCCAGAAGGAAATAGGAAAACAAGTCAGGATTCAATGTCCTCCTGCACATATCATTTCTTTTTTATTAACTGGATTGTTAGTTTTATATGGAAGGAAATATTCAGATCCAAGTTTTTTAAGTCAACCAAAATAAATGATCATTCTTTAAGAAGATTAGAAACTTAGAAATTAGCACGTGTCTTACAGTAAATAAGACAATTCATCCGGATTCAGTTAAGTATGAAGTCACAACAAACGGTGCCTTATAGCATGATTTGAGGTTCAACTTTGCTTGGGAACTGCTGAAAATCACTTTGTCTTAGAAATTAAAATCTATCTGGGAGAAATATGATGTTTCCTTCCATAAAATTAATTGAATGAAGGATTTCATGGGGTTTTTGTTTAGTTTTAGCATAGGTCTCCATAGGCGCTCTCTGTTGAAAGATACTTGAAGAGGGCAGTTTGTTGTTTCTGTTTTTGGTTTTCATTTTAAAAAAAGAATCTCTCGTTTTCCTTGGATAGTTTTGGTTACTCAGTGAAAACTGTTAAACCTAGAAAGTGGTGGCTATTTCATTTGCCCTGTTTTAGACTGTAGATTAGAAGAGTATGGCCCACAGCCTTTACAATATAGTTCCTTAATTTTGGATTTCATGCTTTTAAAGTGTCTATATTATTTGTAACATTTCTGTCATGGCGACATGACAACCAGAGTTTTGTGGGGGGAAAGCTTTGAAAGAGGAGGTAGAAATTTGGGAATTAGGTTTTTATTTCAATATGAGAATCAGTTTTACCTTATCAAATGTCATCAAAATGTCTGTTTCAAATAGGGAGGTTTTCAGAGCAATCTGTTGATTGGACACGTTTTGACCCTGACTTATGTCAGGTAAATCCTTTCTTGGCTCTATGTAGACAGATAACATGGAGAGAAAAAATGTTTGGGGCCAAGAAATACAGTATTATTTGGATGTTATTTGGATTTGTAGACACAACCATACATTAACAAAGTAAGATAGATAAGAAAGAAAGGTCCTAAGAAACTTTTCAACGCTATTTTTGAATGGAGTAGCACACAGTTATCTGGGGCTGATAGGAACAGGAATGAAAACTAACAACAGAAAACCTATGTGATCCAAAACATTGTTGCCCTAGATTTCAAAGCTAGAACTTCCAATAAATAATAAGAGTGATATTCTCTAGAATAAACAGAGACTAGATGAATGGAAATGGATACTTTTAGTGGGGAAGTGACTAAATGTGCGTTTTCCATTTATCTAGTATAACCCTTTTAGTGAGGGAGTACGAATCTCACACTAACTCCGTGTTATATTCCATAAGCCTGATTTTCTTCAAAAGAACTAGTGTAAAAATGGTTTTCAGCAGCTTCTCCTTTAATTCTAAGAGACTAAAATGACTCAGTTGATGCAAAGGTGTCCCAAGTCCTGGCAGCTGTCTTCTCCTTCATATTCCTCCATCTAAACAAGCTGCGCCATTAGCCAATGGACAGCATGCTACCCAGCCTACCTACCTTGTTCCTAAAGATGCTCAATTAATTCTGAGCACTGATGCTCAGGCTCTTCTGTGAAGTCTATTCTGAGGCATCCATGCCCCTTTGGAATTCCCTCCATGGCAAGATTGTAGTAGAAAAGTAATGGGCTTCCCCTGAAATTCACCCATGTCTCTAGAGTGAGCCCTGATGCCTACATTCCAGAGTTCTTTGTCTACTTCTCAAGAAAGAGAACTTCTGGAGTTCTGGTCTTCAAGGGAGCTGAACAGCATCCCTGGTAGTGGGTGGTGGAGAATCAATGTTTTACTTGGAATAAGAGGTACAGAAATAAACTCCAACTCCAACCCCAACCCTCAAATTTGCTTTCTCTCCTGTTTAGTCATAGAATGGAGAGTCAACATCTTTTGATATTTATCTGTTCCTTCACATTTCCTGTTCTCCCCCATCTTTAGCCATACAGCAGTTAATGACAGACATTAAAACACTTTTTATTAATGCTCCTTCTTGAACAAGGATTTAGGGTAACTAAAGGAACCATTCATGCTCAGATAAGTTATTTTGCATCTCTGTGAGTACCCTATCTTATTAATTTCAATTTTGAAGTGATGACATTGAAAATGACTGGGTAGAAGAAATTATCTGAGATAATCTATTTTCATACAAGATATCCCCCAAGTCTTAGACTCCTCATATGTTAGTGTATTATAACTAGGCTACATTTTCATTTTGGAGCTCAATGAAACTTTGATGTTAATGAATATTATTTCCACAGTGACACTTTTCATAATTTCACCATCAGAATTAGTATTTCAAGTTCCAAATCATATGTATATAATTCTGAACATTTTATTAAGAAAAATTGATGGGAAGAGTGAACACAATTGATTTCTGTGATTGTAACTAAGAAAATAGTTTAAAGTGGTCACATCTGTAGATGGAGGGGTCAGGTCCCTGAGGTTCAGAGATGGCATCAGGGTGGAATTTCAGTCTGGGCTTTACTACTCACTCCCTTTGTGGCCTCAGACAAGCCCACTGGTCATCTCAGGGACTTCTGCCCTCAGGGGCAGAGGACTCTTCTAACACTACATCCTGGATCCCATGTGCCCTCAAAAGTGTATCATTATTAAACAAGGCTTCATGCTGTTTCCTGAGAGAATCCTTTAAATGTCAGCATTTTAAAAGGAATATTCCAGTGCCTGAAATAAAATTAATAAATGTAGATAGATAGATAGACATATATATAGAAATAAAATAAAACTTTAGATCTACTCCTTGAGAGCCATCACCTTGCAAGCACCATTTCTAAATGAACGGAAAGAGAATTATTCTAGGAATCAGATGACATGATCTCTTATGCCACATCTGACATTAACTTTTTCTGTGACCACTAATAAATTGCATAGTCCTTATGGGTCTCAGTTTCCTCAACTACCAAATTGGAGGTTGACCTAAGTAACATCCTAGCCCCAAAATGATAAAGAGTTCCTTGAACGTTCTACTTGACTTAGCCCTTCCTTGGCTCAATTTAGCCTATGGCAAAAGAAAGTGGAAAGGACAAACAAAGGCTCTGTTTATACCTAATGAATTTTACTTTTTAAATTTAATCAAAAATACTGTCAGAGAAGTGAATGATTCAGTCCATTTAAATGACTTTTTTTTAAAAAATATCAATTGTTCTCAGTGGTTTTTCAACTTTTCTTTGTATCCCCTTCTTGGCACTGTGCCTGCCCCATTGGAAGTGTGTAATCAGTGCTTGTGGACTCACTAAGTGACTTGATGGGTCTCTCAACACTAGGATAATTATGACTGCTAATTTTAGCCTTCCCAATTTTCTCAGTTTAAATCAGAATTACAAATTGGGGTTGTTTAAGCTATTTGTATGATAGTTTCATTACCAAGATATCTCTAGCATTATTTCTAAGTGATCAAATTGCGATTTCACTGTGGTTGAAATTTGCTAAATTAATGTGTTGTACCACAAATAAACAACAGTGGGTCAGAAATGGCCACTCCCACAACTTTTCAAAGGATAATTTTATGTCGCTGAGAGTGACCAGCCAGTGTACAGCAGAATGGGTTATGTTTGCTTTCTGTCTTTGCATAGTTTTAGATGGTTTTCATTCTGTGTATAACTAACACCGTTACTTGTAAGCTTTCGTCTAATCCAGTGCATGTTTCAAGAAACAACTTCCTGCTGGCCAGCCGAAAACTTACACCTTAAGGGTTTAGACATGTTCGTGTAATAATGTGTTGCTGAGCATGTGTCCACTCCCTGTCACGTGATTATTTCCTCTACTCAGAATGCTGCTTACAAACACGCCACAGTTAACCTTGGCATGCTGCACTCTGGAGGGTTTTCGGCCGTGCATGCAGGGAGAAGCATGACTTTAAACTTGCAGACTAAGTCTCAGTTTGAGAACCAAACACACCAACAGCTACCTCTCCAGCATGTAAGTATGGACCGGCCTTGATGGGCCAGTGTCTCCAAAGCTAGTTAATGTTGTTTGTTCCCTCATGTTCTCAACTCGTAATGACCCCTTGTGTTTCTTTGGTGCCCCTCCACTGTCCAAAAAGCATCGAGGCCAATATGCCTGATAGGAGCAGGCCCTGCTGTTGAACCAGCTGGCTGTCAGTTCCCTGCTGACAACCGTGCTTTTTGGATCGAACAGCTCCTGTGGCTTTCTGTGTTGCTTTGAGGTCCTTTTATTTTATTTTTGAGATGGAGTTTTAGTTTTTGTTGATGATGCCTTCAGGAAACAGAGCTGAAATTAAAAATAAGTTTTCAGTTAATTAGTTAAGACAGGCATAGTATAGGAACCTTAGAAATCATATGCCCGGTGCAGCCTTGTCGCTTGGTGGGAAAAGCATTGCTCAGGAAACCTAAATTCTAATTCCAGCATTGCTCCTTACCACACCCTTGCAGTGTGACCTTGGTCATATCAGTTTATCTCTCAGAACCTCAGTTTCCTCATCTGTTAAGTGAGGGGACTGGACCACATGATCCCTTCTAACTGTCTCAGGGGGCAGGACTCAGGGACAGAAGTTGCAGAGAAGCAGATTTGTCCCAATGTTAAGAAAAACTTCTTGATAATTAGGACTTCCCAAATATCGAAGAAGTTGTCCTTTGAGGGGTGGGTTCCTCCTAATTCAAGGTCTTCAGGTGGAAGCTGAAAGCTCCGCCACTGAGAACATTTTGGAGGAAATGCTACTTCGGGCAAGGGTAGGTTCAGTGACCATCCAGGGCCTTGGGGTCTTTGAAAATTCTCTGGTTTTGCAGTCCTTCAGAATAGGTCCATAGTACATCCTCTCTGCCACAGGAGGAAATAGGTAAAGAATATTTGTGAATTATTGTTAAGACATGCTGGGCCTCAGCTCATCAGTGTCTGTTATTTTCTGGCTTCTTATTAGGTGCTCCAGATAGTGGCCTTAACTTTCCAGTGTCCTGCAGACACTGAATTGAAGAATTAGTTCAGCATGAATTATTATATACCTTGAAGATATTCTATATCTGAAGTGATGTATATCTAGGATATTTCAGGGCCTATTCAGGTATCTGATAGCATACAGCCATGGCCCCCAAGAGGTATCTTCAAAAGTTGCATTAATTTAAAATCCAGGAATCATTCAGATATTAAGAAACTGACTCAGACTGTCATAGCTTCTGCATTAGTAGAAGAGAGGAGCAGGGAAACTAGGAATGGGGAAGGATGTACGGAGAAAAAAATAATGTTATACTTTTTATAATCCCCCCAAAATCCACTATGGGGACTATAATCTATGACTTATTCAAACAAGTTACCTTTGTAATTAGTTCATTCCAGGGGCATTACCTTTACTGGGCATTCTATGAGTGCCCATGATCTAACTGCCCTTAGCCAGGCCTAGAAAGACTCTCAGGACAGGGTCACAGCTTTCTATGGCTAAAGCACAAATGGGACAATTCAGTCCATGCCTGGATAATCAGAAGATCTTTGCACTGTTTTGCCAAAATATCTCCATATCTGAATCAAATGCTATCAATCTCTACTTCATTGACTTTGCAAATGGTTTGTCTAATAGAGTTCATGAAGCTTCCTATTGTATCTTAATCACAAAAACAAAGTAGTGTAACCAGTGGAAAATATTCCAAAGCAAAGCTAGCATAAAACTCTTCAAGGGTGATCCTAAATCTTCATTTAGCTTAAGTTTTCCTAAGTTTCTTCAAAAAATATATTTCACTATAAAGCATTACCTTTTGAAAAACTTTCTGAAATAGGATTGATCTATTTTGTGCACTTTCTATATTATTTATACAGTACACATATTTACACATAATTTGCATTATTTATATAGTACACATATGGGAATGAAAATGAAACAGTCATTCAGATTTGCTTACAAATCCTGCATGTGTCAAAATTCTTTACTGACTTTTACTAGATAACAATGTTTCAACTTCTGCATAAGAAAGCTGCTGTGCAGCATAATTTGTTTATATTTTTTTAATGTAATTGGATCTGTGCAACAAGATATATTGAAAAGACTTCAGCAAGGGTCACATTTGGTTTGGGTTTAGTCACGTCATAATGCTGTGGGTTACAAATGTTTCAGAAATTCCTAGCTGTACTCTGTATAGATTTTACTCCATTTATTATTGATTGCCTATCTTTCATAAAGAATTATAAAACATTGTATTTAGCATACACTTCGGATTAAATCCTCAAGCTAGACAGGAAGGTTGATGCCAGTGAGGAAGCCAGTAGAGTGCTTTTCCCATTCCTGGTGAAATGCTAACTTCCACCAGATTGGAGAATAGGTGAGAAACTCACATCGGAGTTTTGTGATGGGGTAGACAGAAGTTAGATTCAAAGCTGTCTCTGTCTTGACCGTGGAAAAACTACTAAGAATAGGGTAAGGTTTCAGAGCGGGGTGTTTACGTGAGTCACATAGCTATCCTCAAGAACTTTGGGCAATGTCCAAATTATAGTCCAGTCATTATTGGAAGACTTGCCATAAACCCTGCACTCCAAAATAATGTGTTCTTATCAGATTGTCCACAGTTCAGAATATTCCCCCAAATAAAATACCTACTCTAAATTATTTTGAAATGAGTTTCCTCCCCCCAATACCTAGAATTCAAGGGTTTGGTTTTGATAGACCATGTTTTCTTTCATATTTAATTAATTTTCTTCAGTTGAGAAAATAAACCTCATTTCATTTTAGGCATGAAGACCAAAGTTGGGTCCAGAGTGTTACAATATAATTGCACACACCATCCCTGCCCGGCCCAAGCACCCATGCACAAAGGCAACTCAGACTTCTCAACTCATTGGGTCTATTTGGCTGTTGTGTATTTGGAAATGCTCCTTTTGGCTTACCAGGTGGGCCACTTTCATTTGGATCTAATTCAACCAGCCTGGGTCAAGTGTTTGCCTTTCCAAAGTAGCCCATCTCATTTTGGCAAATGTAACCAGTACTTAGTTCTCCCTTCTTTCACACAAGAGCTACAGCATTTTCTGTTTTGTTGGGTTTTGGTTTGCCTTTTCTTGAAAGTCTACAATGAATGTGACTCCCTTACAAGAATGCACCCACCTTCTTGATACTGATAAAAAGAGATTTCCTTCAGAGAACTCCTTTAATTTTGGTATTCAGCAAAAGTATCTTTAAAATGTGCCTGGGAAGACCTGAGCTCAAATCCATCCTCAGATACTTCACACTTACTAGCTATGTGACCCTGGGCAAGTCACTTAACCTTATTCCTCATCCCTAAAAAGGTGCCTATTTTTCTCATTTGATCCTAGAAATAAAGACGAATGTGCATTAAATCTGTTATTCTAGTTGGGGTGCGGGGGGAGGCGGAATCTGAGCAATTTATAAATCAGCAAAAGGCCTGGATTATCATGACTTTATAACTTCCCTCATTAATCTTTTCCATTTTTAAGGGATTTTTATGTTTTAAGTGTCTCACCCACCTACAGAAGCAATGTCAATGCAGCTAAACAAAGCAAAGTGGGAGCATAATTAGCTCAGTAGTTATAAGGAGAGATGAAACCCACCCCAAGTGGGAAGATCAGAAAAGAGAGATGCTCTATTGAATTATTCAGACAATTTTGTAAAATGCTCCATTCTACTTCCTAGTCAAAAGAACATGCATTATCCAGATTTGACAGACCAAAACAAAAAGAATACGCCAGAAAGAGAAGCACAACATTTTGATCTACAGTGATTAAAGTTGATCATTGTACAGTGAGTTCCAAAGGTCTTCCTGCTATTTTAAAGCTCCACAGTGAGACATTTGGGATGACCTGTAATTTAACTTCTTGTTTCTTAAGCTACTTTTTGGAATAGCTAAATAGGGTGTACCTAGGGGAATTGTGTGGCCATGTACAATAACATATATGGAAAGCTTTCAGTCCAGAGGAACTGGAGACTAAAAATATAAATGAAGGAAACCAATTATGAGCACTGGAGAAATGGTGAGGTATTCTTGAGGGGAAAGATAATTGAAAGAACTCAAGTACATGTGATGTTTCTTCAAGCAAACTAAACATAAATGTTGGCTTAGCTTCACTTCTTTTATTAAGTGGAGTTGTGGATTTAAAAAAAATAAAGTGTTTAGGTGGTCTTATTAAAGGAGTAGATGCTTAGGACATATATGGATGGAGCATGGGAAAAGTATAAATGGAAAATCTAGAGTCTTTTTTATTCACTATTAAGACCCTACCTAAATTTCATTAATATTCATAAATGGTAATTTCATTGATACAATAAATGTGCAAAACATATTTGAGGCAAAATGCACTTAACCATGTCATAAAATTATTCAGAATGGGAACAAAAAAAGAACTAGTCACATTTCAAATGTATGTTGGTAAAATTAGCAATTAATCAATTATAATTCTTTTAGAAGGTCAAGGAGTCGTATAGTAGATAGAAAACTGCCGTTGGAGTAGGAAAGACCTGGGCTCAAACTATTTAACTTCTTAGTGATCCAAGTCACTCTTTAAGAGTAAAAATTGCACAAAAGTTACTGATCTGCATTTCTAGAGGGAGTTTACTAGCTGGGAGTTCTCTACACAGATTAGATGGGAGAGGGAGGGAGGAAAGGGGAGAGAGAGAGACAGAGACAGAGAGAGACAGAGAGAGAAAGAGAAGAAGAGAGAGGGCAGAAGAGGGAGATACAGAGACAGAGAAAAGGAGAGGAGAGTGAGGAGAGGATGAAAGAGAGTCAGAGAGAGAGAAAGGAGAGAGAGAGAAGGAGGATCAGTTCAATTTTCCATGTTTTAGGATTAGAGATAATTCAGTATATCTAGTAGAGTAAGAGAGGAGGAAAATTCTCTTTCCAAGACATTCTTTTATGAACGTTTCTCAGATTTGAGCACAGACTCTAGAGTCTTGTGTACAGCTTCCAGTTCCATTCCTTTGGGACGTGGCTTTTAGAAACATATACAGACCTGACTGAGAAGAAAGAGAGGTGGCAGGGGTGAGATCATTGCTGTACACGCTGAAGAACCATTAGGTATCAACAGTAATAACAAAGGATCAGACTAGAAAAATAATTATAAAAGATTTAAACTTTAACAAAAAAATAATATGATTTATACAAATCAAATAACTATGTTCAGTCAGTTTTTATGACCTGTTTTGCCTGTTTTCAATAGTGTAACATTTTTATTACATTCTTGAAAATTATTGTAATCTCCTATTTGAAGCAATGGACAATGTTCCAAGATGCTCCATTTTGCTCATTTTTAATGTTGACGCCATGTCAATATGGTGCAAACCAGGAGCCTAGCGTCCTATGACCTTGGTGCTGGCACCCCCTTTCACCATTTGTCATAGGTTAGCTGCTCGGAGTCCATGGATTATGGTAAGATGTTTGATATATAACATAAAAATTTTTACTTCTACTGTTAGTAGTAACATAATGCCAAAAAGACAAACTAGGCTTTAAATATGTTTTCTAAAGTACTATACTTTTGATTAATTTTACTGTGATTTTTTTATTTTATCTACTTTGAATAATCTAGAATAATTTTTCCAAATATATTCAGAAACCAACACAAATTGGTGGTTTTCAGTGAAATGTGTATTCAGGACTGCCACCAGAAGGCAATCATTTTGCAATCCTTAGCCAGTAAATAGAATATAATAATATTTCAAATTCAGATTAAATATTGTTCTGCAATTAAACAAAAATTAATTTTGCCATTACAATTAGGCACTCGTTTCAAAAAAGTATTTAAACTTCTTTTACATCAATTAAGACTGCCATACCGTTTTTACAATAGACTCCGTCCCAGCAAAGCAACATTCTAGACAATGGACAAGAAGATGTATCTCCCAGTGGCCAGTGGAACCCCTATCCACTTGGGAGGCGGGATGTACCTCCGGACACGGTTACTAAAAAGGTAATCTATTCAAATTGATAACAGAGACCCTGGACCCTTGTGCCATTCATTGTAATGTCTGGTCTGTACTTTGTGGCTTGATATCACTTCTACCTTTATAATAAATATTTGCCAAATGTTACCCAACAAAAGGTAGCACAATGTAGCAGAATCCTTTTTTAAAATATCAAAAGCCATTGATACCAAATTTTATGTATTAATAATGAGTTTTCTTTAGTAATACCTCACACCTTCACTATATAACTTGACTTGTAAATTTAACTCCATAGACCACCAAGGCCGGGTACACACCTGGAGGCTTAATAGTGTATGTTAACAGTAGATGCCTGACTGTCCTGCATCAGCCACTAGCTGTATGGGGCCAGTTGGGCTGGGGTGCTAACCCAGTCATTTGTCTGAAGTGCCCATTTCCAAAAAGAGATGGTAGCACTGATTAGAGCTAGGTACTCTGGCATCAGCCCAGCTCCATAGCTGTGATTGTGTACCATGGGTAGTGTTGGAAGAACTTGAGTGGACTTTTGAGTGACAGGATACTGATCAGCGCGCAGATCACTCTGTGGCGCCATCAGACACTCAGAAGTTATTTTATACACTTCCCACCCCACACTCATTTGTCAGGAGACTGTGAAAATTCCTTTACATATGATAGCCATATTTACCACAGCAAGTTTAAAATTCATTATTTTCCACAAAATCATCTGTTGACTGTATTGTAAGGTTGGATTGTGTTCAAGCGTGTGGTACCTTGAGTCAGGAGCTGCTTGACAGTATTAGCTCCAACCCCCACTGGCTGCGTATCTACAGGAAAAGACCCCCCAGTTCTTTAGTTTGCCCGTCTGTAAGAGATGTGAATATACTGTCATCACCTGCTTAAGAGGGTTATAGTAAGAACAGTTCTCTGTGAGTATTAAAGTGGATAGCAATGAGAGGAGGTAGGAGCAATATCCATCATCATCACCATGGTCATATTTTAGTTGATAAAGTTTTATTAATATAAAAGGTAGGATAATATACTTAATAGAGCTATGCTACAGTTGTATAGATAATGAAAAGTGGGACTCCTTGGGCATTTCACTGTACTCTCCGCTTGAAATTTGCAAAATAACCTATGGACGAATCTACTCCTATTATTCCCCCCCTACAAATGACCAATATTTGTCACAAACCTAAGTATAAATATTACAATATTTTAGACACTATTATAAAGAGATCAACCTATTCCACCCGACACTGATGGATCCAGTGTTTTTTTTTCCATTGGACAACATTGCCTCACCTTAATATTTTCAAAGAATTCATTTCTTAAATGAATTTGAGGTCTATTTGTATTCATTTTTTCCCAAAGCACTGGAGGAAGACTTCACAAAATGTTTGGTCTATTGAGAATGAGTACACTACAGAAAAAGATGTCTACTCTCTTAATTGTTTATTTCCAGCTAATGCTCAGATATATCAGGTCTAATAGTCTAAATAGACCCACTTTCATCTCTTTTAGCGTTTGTCATTTAAACCTGTTCCTTCTTTTTCTAAATGTTGTTATCAAATATAAATAATAATGCAGAAGGTGTAACTATAGAAGGATGAGAATTCTTTCCACCAGTGTCACCATCACAGTGTAATTTATGACTACTAAAAGTTCAACCTAAAAATTGGCTTCTCAGCTTAAATCCTAAAAAATCTTGTATTTACTTCAATCTAAATGTAATTCATTTTTGTTATTGCCTTATAAAAACATCTATGATCTAAATCTGGTTTTGTTCAATTGGTTGCTCTTGGAAGTTGGGAAACTGAGGCCCAGATTGTTTGTCCAAAAGTTATCATTAAAAGTGGAGCCAAGACTGGACCCCTTTCAGGTTGTTCCAAGCCACTCTTCCCAGTCTAATTGTATAAAGCTTTTTTAAGTAACTAGCAGTAGTGACACTATGAGCATAAGAATGGTGAGCAAGCTCTCTCCTGCTGCTTTCCAAGTCAGGTCAAAGATTCCCTTCCTCCATTATCCTATTTCTTCCATTCTCTCTATCCTACCCTTCCTTCTCCTTCTGTTGCCCCATAAAGGGGCACATTCAGTTGTTAACACACCACTCTTCATGGCTGACTTTTCCTTTCTCACACCTACCATCTTCTTCGAGGTGTAGAAACCTGGATCTCCACAGAGCACACTGCATGTCTAGCCAACCCTCTCTCTTTAGGAAGGCACCTTCTGTCATGCCCTCTGATCCCCTGAGCTGGAGGAAGATGGTGAGATACAGGAGGTTAAGAGGACCCGAGTTCAGATCCTATCTATGATGCTTGCTAGCAATGTAACCTTGGAGAAGTCACTACTTTAAGTCTCATTTTCCCTCTCTGTAAAACGAGGGGTTGAACTAGATGACCTTGATGAGCTGCCATCCAACTGAAAATCTGTGATCCTTTGCTGGATTATCCATGATGTGTCATGTCCATGCATAGATATGTCCTAGAGCTCTGTCCTTGGTCCTCTTCTTTCTCTGCATGCTTAGTTATCCTTACCACCTTTATGGGAGCTGGAGTGTGCTACATGCCCAGAGTCTTGGGCCTGGAGTCAGAAAGACATGAAGTCGAACCCCGACTCAGACACTTGCTAATTGTATGAGCCTGGGCAAGTCATGTGACCTCTATCTGTCTCCATTTCCTCATCTATTAAAAGAGGGTTATGACACCTCTCTTGCAGGGTTGTTGTAAGAATCAGATGAGACAATATTTATAAAGTGCTTAGCACAGAGCCTGGCACACATTAAGTGCATGAAAATACTTACTCCCTTTCCTTCCCCTGTCTGTGCAGATGATCCCCAGATCTAAGTTCTCATGTCTCTCCTGAGCTCCATGCCAATGTGACCCACCACCTGACGGACATCTTCACCTGGATTTTCTACAGGATTCTCCATGTACAAAACAGAATCCATTATCTTTGCCTCTAAATCAAACCACTCTCTAATGTCCTGGTTTCTGTTAAGGGTATACTATCCTTCCAGTCAAGTGTATCAGTAAGCATCCCAACATACACAAGAGGACCTGCTATCACAGGTTCTTAGATCTGCATTCATAAAAGGAAAGCAACTTTGAAGAGGTTAACAATCACTTTAATCAAGTACATGTATCAATCCTTTAGTCAAGCACATTCATCTAGTCCAGGGAGGCAGCACCCTGAATTTCAAAGAAAATACCAAGAAATCAAAAAGTCAATAGACATGGCTTCCTCTTCCTGAACTCAACAGACAGTTGGACCCCAACTGTCTGACCCTAGTTACCAGAGAGGGAAGCACTGACATCAGGGTTTTCAAAGCTGGGGGGGCTCCTTAAAGCAGCTCCCCAGAGTCTTCATCTGGCCAAACACTTCCAGTCTGTAAGACCCAAAGTAAAACCTCACCTCAGAGTCTTCATACACTTTTTAGAGCCAGAGGGCATCACATCCCTTGAGAACCGGAGCCTCATTAACAAAAAACTTGGACCTTCTTATAAATCTTCCCAGGTCTGACAATGGGTGGAGAAAATCTTCCTTCATCCCATTCAAGTAGAGGCATTATACTTCTGATTATATTAAAACAAAAACAGCAAAAGATCCTGTTTTACTTGTCATTACATTTGCCAAGTTCACAAGTTTAGAGTCATCCTAACTTCCCTCACCCTCACTCCCATATCTAATCATTTGCCAAGACTTATTGATTGTACCAGCATGGCATCTCTTGCACCCATCCCCTTTTCCCCATTGCTGTAGCTACCACCCTACTGGATTTTAGGCCTTCATTGCCATTTGCTGGGACAATATTAGGCAAGCATCTAACTGGTCTTCCTGTCTTCAACAATCCATCCTCCACATAGTTGCCAAAGCATAGTTTGGCTATTTTTGAAGTCATGGCACTACCCTGCTCAAGAAGTCTCAGTGGCTCCCTATTATCTCAAGGATAAAACTGAAGATCCTTTGTTGGTCACTTAAACCTTTCACTACCTGGTTCCAAATTCTCTTTCCAAATTCCCATCATGCCCTCTCACATACTCTATATTGCTGTCCAGATGATCTACTTGCTGTTCTACTTATGAGACATTTCACCTCCTGCCTCTCTCTATGTTCTCTCTCTTTGCCTTTGCCTCTTGGAACACCTAGCTACCCTCAATATTTAGCTCATGTCACCTCCGGCATGAGACCTTCCCTGACCTACCGAGTATTAGCTGAAATTACTTTATATTCATTACCTATATAATTTGTGTTTGCTTGTCTATGATTTGCTGGAAGTTCTTTGGCTACAGGAACCATTTCCTACTTGTCTTTGTATCTTCATGACCTAGCACAGTGCTCAAATGTAACAGGCATTACGTAAATGTTTGTTCAGGAGAATTGAACGGTTTGAGTCTTCAGAGTCCACAATACGTGCTTTCTTACTAAAGCAAGTCAGGAAGGTTTTCTGGATAACTTTGGGTCTACACAATTTCAGTCATAAATTTAGAATCCAATTACTTTCCCTGCTTCACACCAATCTGTCAAATCCATTGCAAGTCCCATCCTTAGCAGCAATTTCTAGTTGTGAAAACCTGTGTACTTGGCTCTGGAAATGACTCTGTCCTGGATTTGTTTGTCAGATTATTAAAGCATAGCCCAGAGGTCATGGATTCAGCCAAATATTTATGCAGTTTTGTGGCAGAATCAGTAACTATCATGGTATTGTCTTTTATTTTAAGGCCACATCATGCATCTATAATCTGTAGGTACACAATTGGCACCTTTTAAAATAACTATTAGCTATAGTTTTCTATTAAGTACAAAGACCATACTTTTTAAAATACCCCGTTTATACATATCACATTAAGTACAGACTGTGTATAGATATTTTTAAGTTAATTCAATTTATTTATTGGACATTTGTCAATAGTCTGACATATGTAAGGCACTGTGGAAGGTGGTAGAACTACAAAAAACAAAAAGGAAAGAAAACAGCCCATGCCTTCAAGGACTTTATAATCTACAAATAATTAAGTGAAAATTAAAATGAATGACTTCAAAGAGAAGAGGGGTTTTTAAAATATCTAATCTATTCATTTTATTGAATAAAGTTTAGTAGAATTAACAAATGTTTATATTGTCGAGTGTAAACTCAGCTACCACACTATATATCTCACTGTCCCCAAGCCCCAGTCCATACCATTCATACTCAGTCCATGCCCAGACCAATTTTTACATCACATCCAGCTGTCTACTCCAGCAATCTTACTATCTGCCAATAGCCCAACCAAGATTTTTCTACCTATTGTTCTAGAAATAGTAAGCAAGTTTATTCTACTATTTTCCCTGGAAAGAATAAGTCCTTTGGATGCCTTATGGATCAACTTGCTGTCTCTGTGACTTCAAAAAAAATCCCTTCCCTATATGATTTCCCCATATTAGAAGCTCCTTGAGGACAGGGATTGTCACATTTTTGTGTTTCTATCCACAATTCTTTGTCACAAAGATAGTGAGTGCTTAATACATTTTTATTCACCAACAAAAAATAAGTGAATGTTCTTTTACTATTTTTCAAAGCCTATAAGAGTATTTTAATAACATCAATAGGTTTTTAAGTTAGAAAATAGAACTCAATATCACTTTTTAAATGACGCCAAAGGATTGTAGACTATATAACTATAACATTCAAAACTATATGTCATGGATACTATCTGTAAGAAGAGAGTCAATGCCGGGCATGACACTAAATAACATAATCAATAATCAATAATGAAATTTACTGTGGCTTAATAGATAAGAAATGACTAGTTAACTACGTGGTAGTTTTATTTCCAAATCCATGATCTGAAGTCTGACCTTCAACTTATTTGAGTAAAATTAGAGCAAAAATATGAACACTCAAATTAGAAGAAAGGATGAGATAAGAAAAAGAAAACTACTCCAACTTGACCTATTTAAACGTTATTGCTCCTCCCCTCCCCAAAAGATGAGAAATAGCTAAAGGAATAAATAATGATATAGATAATAATAGATAGTTAATAGATAATGAGAATGATGATTTACTAAAAAGTTTAACCAATGTAATCAATCAAGAGACCAGAAACACTCAGTCTGTCTTGCCAGCAAACACTTGTTTTCCTTGACAAGGCAAGGCGTGCTCATTTACAAAATCTGATGAATGAAGTTGTTTGAAAATTTGAACATTAGCCCCTCACGAAATATCACATGGTATAAAGGGAAATGAGTTTGTAGAAAGTTTGGCATGGGATTCATTTAAGCCAGATCCTTCTAAGGATGAATTTCAATTGTGTCTGACTCTTGTGTCTAAAATCCCATTTGGGGTTTTCTTGGCAAAAATACTGGAATGGTTTGCTATTTCCTTCTCCAGCTCATTTTACAAATGAGGAAACTGAGGCAAACTGAGTTTAGTGAGTTTAGTGACTCACTCAGGGTTACACAGTCAATAAGTGTCTGATGCTGGATTTGAACTCATGAAGATAAGTGGTCCTGACTCCAGGCCCAGTGCTCTCTGTGCACTGCAGTGCCACCCAGCTGCCTCAGACTCAAAATGCCAAGACCTTTTAAACTTTCCATAACAAGCTATTGTTTCCACTAGGGACAGACAAGGTGACATATGTGGACATCCGAGGTCTTGACGTAACGCCTAAAGAATTGACACTGAAGAAAACAGCTATGGGAAGATCAGCTGATCTAGCCCAAATATACAAGAAGGCTTGTTATATGCAAAAATAGAGATCGCTTTGTTGGTAAAAATGCTGATGATTAATGCCAAGTGAGGCAAAAAAGGAGTCGGGTGCCCACTGAAGGTGTGTGATACTGTCATGGGTAGTACCCAGTGCAGAGTTCAAACTGGAGCATGATTTCCTATGGATGGTGAAGTCTTCCAAATAAAAAAAATATTAACAACAAAAATCATAACAGCTGGCATCATATACTACCTCAAAATTTGACCTACGTTATCTAATTTGAGCCTTTAAACAACCCTGTGAGGCAGGTACAGCAGGTATCATTATCCCTTTTACTACAGCTGAGGAAACTGGACCGCAAACAAATTAAGTGACTTGCTTGTAACCACCCAACTAGAGATGAGATCTGAACCTAGGTTTTGCTTAAAATCCAGCATCCCATGCACTCTGACCTGCCTTCTCTTGAGATGACATCATACCAACGACATCAAGCTCTCACAAACTGGTGGTTGCTTATTGTCCTTCATTCTTGAAGAGGACCAAAATGACATCACTAAGTTGGTGTGTACCAGTGTGTACCAGACGTGGCTGATGGGACCAAGATGAGCTAACAAAGTTCTACCGCAGGTCAGCATAAATAGTCCACATGAACATTTGGAGATGTCTCTAAATTTGCACACCTCACATTTCTTTTGAGCTCCTACAATTCTGCTTTATACAGATATACCATGCTGAGTGGTTCTTTGCTGGTGTCATCCATGTAGTGCCATTAATTCCAAAGTTCTTTAGAGAGATCTTAAGAGTGTCCTTGTCACTACTTCTTCTGACATCTGAGTGAACATTCGCAATGTGTGGGTTCTCTGTAAAATAGTCTTTAGACAAAAATATGTTTGGCATTTGAACAACATGGCCAGTACATCAGAGTTTTACTCTCTGCAGTAGAGCTTGAATGCTTGGTAGTTTAGCTTGAGAAAGGACCTGGGTGTCCAGTGCCAGGTGATCTTCACATTCTTCCTAAAGCAACTGAAATGGAGGCGATTCAGTTTCGTCACATGGCAAAGGAGGTCAGCACAGCAGCTCTGTAGACCAGCAGTTTGGTAAATAGTTCAATACCTCTTTTATCCCATATTTTCCTTTGGAGCCTCCCAAACACTGAACTTGCTCTGGCAATGTGTATGTCAACCTCATCATCTCTGTGGATATCCCTGGAAAAGATACACCCAAAGGTAAGTGAGCTTATCCACAGTATTCAAAACTTTTCAATTTGCTATAACTAGTAGTTCCATATATGGATGGTGTGGTACTGGTTCCTGAAGCACCTGTGTTTTCTGGTGTTGTCAGGCTGTACTTTGTTGCATCTTGGCCTCAGGATGCAGTGACTGCACAATCATCAAAATCGAAAAGTTGTGCTCCAACTCTCCCTCCACTTTGGTCTTGGCTTGTAGCCTTTTCAAGTTAAATAATTTACCATAAATGTAGCAGCTGATCTTGATGCTATTTTCATCCTCATTGAAGGTGTCTGACAACATCACTGAGAAAGAACCCCTGAATTGCTCATGAGCTAATAATCACAGAAGAAACCACATGAATGAAGAATGGCTGCTGTGCAGACAATTGAACTGGTCCCTCAGTACCTACACTTTAGATAGCTTCAGAACTGAATGGGAGGAAACATGAACTGCATTTCAGAAACTATAGAATCTTCAATGACTTCAAGCTTCCCTCTGACATGAAAGTTTATATCTTTAAAACTCGCATCCTTCTGGTAATACTACATGGCTCCAAGTCATGGAATACCACAATCTCCCAAGAATCAAACTTTCAGGTCACTCAAATATGCTGCCTCGTGGATGAGGAAAAGCATAAAAGCTGATATCTAAGAGCTGAATCTCTGAGAAAAGCTGGGGATCACAAGCCACAGAAACAGAACATATGCTGGCCTTTTACCAGGTAATGTTGAGGGACCTAAAGAAGACTGTCCCCCACCCCCATTTACAGCCCAGGGGAAGGATTGACGGGAAAGTACAAACCAGAGTTGTGCCTGGAAGTGCTGGGATCCATGTCAGCTGACAGAAACAGGGGAAGTGCTGAAAGAGGCTGAAGATAACTAGCACAATATTGGCCTCCCTTTATGGTTGCACTGGAGAGACAGCCAGCCATGGTGGGTGGAAAGTTGGTCTTAGGACAAGGAAGGTCTCAGTTCAAGTTCCACCTTTGATGCATATTAGCTGTATGATCTAAGGTAGGTTGTATGATCTCTCAGTCCTCTAAGTGATCTACTTTAGAAGGGGAAAATAACGTTCTGACCTTCCCTGATGGAAGGAGTTTCTTCCTGGAATATGCTTATTCTCACGAAATAACAATTCCAGTCCCTGTCCCTGAATGATCTGTCTCTGTATGATGCCCCTGGGCCTATCAGCTTTGAAGGTTCCCATCTTCCAACCCACATCAAATTTCTCCATTTCCTTAACCCATGATCTGAGTCAATCCCTAATTCCTTTGTCAGGTTAGCATTTCTTGAATCTGAAGGGAAATTCTTTTGGATTTTCTTTCTGCCACCTCACTGGTTGGATATCTTCTAATTATTCCAGACCATTACATTTTCACTTCTCCCTAACTATTACTAGATTTTGAGCTTGTAGTAGAGGTGCATGTCTATACAATATCTCAAAGTATGGGATAAATTTGAAAATAAACATTCAAACTTTAAATTTTATCTTGATAAGTAATTTGAAAAGTTAATATTCACTGATGAGCAAATTAAGAAAATTATGTTAGTTGGGCTTAGTGTAAGTCACAGCTTTATAATAAAGTTTTTATAATGTTATTACCTTATATATGATTTTCAGTGATTCACCTCTGATAATAGGAAATCCCTTTCTGTTGCCTGTGTGCAGTCAGACCATTGCCACGTTACAGCACAGAACAGGTATTGGGAAAAAAGACCAAGAATAAACCATGAGAAATATAGCTATCATTAAAATAATTTAACCCTGAAAACTTTAGACAAGTTTTTGATAATTAAAAATGGTAGCGAGGCAACCAAAATGACAGATAATTCTCCATAGATAAAGAACAAGCTTTCATCTTTCTTGCCTTGCCTTTCCTTTATTGCCCGCTCTGTCTTCTTACAATGATGACAACCTGGTTCCCGCCTGATGACACAGCTTTCCTGGCCACCTTTATAGTACTTGTGGAGGAGTTGGAATCCTCCTTGCTGTCAATCACTACTTCTAGGATGTCCCTCCTCTACCATCACTAAGTGACTTCTCCTCGTCTGAGGTTCATTCAATCTCTATTTGCTGTTTCTACCTACCCTACCCATGACTGTTTCTACCTACCCTACCTTTCCAGCAATCCTTTCTCCTCTCCCCAATTCCTGCACTCAGACTAGGGGAACTTCAACATCCATATTGCTCCTCCCTCAAACACCCTAACCTCCAAATTCCCCAACTTACCCATTTCACCTGACTCCTCCTCCACCCCACCATAACTGCACACAGTACCCATCACCCACAAGGGTTCCATATCCATGTTTGTGAACCCTGAAATTCCATTCTCTGATCATAATTTTTATAATTCCACCTCTACTTTTGCTTTGCAACCTCAAACCGTGTTCTTCATCCTCACAGCTTCCAATACCTTCCTCCCTCAGCTCTTTCCCAGGTCATCAGCCCTGTGCTGGTACATGCTCTTCCTTTCCTCATCTTGATCCCTTGGTGAATCAGTGTCCTCCCCTGTTGAGTCCTTTGCTCCATGATCTTCAAAAATCTTGTCTTACCAAACCCCAGCCATGGATTATTCCCACCCTCCACTGATCTTGCTCCTACTTATAGGCTACTGAAGGAAACTGGAGAAAATGTCAAAATTGCACTGACTGACTAAGGGCCAATATAAATTTCTGTTACATAATCTCAACTAGGTCCTTGCTGTGACAAGGCAATCCTTTAACACCTCCCCAATCAATTCACTTTCCAACTCACCACAGCACCACTTCCGACATTTTTCATTCCTCCTCAAACCTTCCATAACTCCCTCTCCCCCTACCTTTTCAATGGAGAACTTTGTCTCTTATTTCATTAAAAATTTCAAAGTCATTCACCAAGGTATCCCTCTTCTCATTCTTCATCTCCCATCACTCAGGTACCTACTTCTATCATCTCCTCCAGTCCTGCCTCACAGGAAGAGGTGACCCTTCTTCTTGCTAAGGCAACCCCTCATGCATGAACATTTGATCACCTTCCATGACATCCTTTCCAACAGACTAGCATTTCCACTTCCTCACTAACTTTCAGTTTCTTCTTGTCTATTGGCTGCTTCCCTACTGCCTACAACAATGATCATGTCTCATCCTCAAAAACCTCTTCCCTTGATCCTTCTCTTCTTTGCTAGCTGGGATCCTGTATCTCTCCTCCCTTCTTGAGGGACCCATCTACGGTTGTTACCTCCACTTACTTTCCTTTCTCTTTTTAACATTCTACATTCTGGTTGCTCACCATTCAACTGAAACTGCCCTCTCCAAAGTTACTGATGATCTGTTTGTTGTTGATTTCCATGAGCTTTCCTCAGTCCTTATCGTTCTTCACCCGTCTGCAGTCTGATGCTAATGATTACACACTTGTTCTTGATAAACTCTTCTCCATGGGTTTTTGGGACTTTGCTCTCCCTGTTTCTCCTACCACCCAACCACTCTTCAGGATCCTTGGCTGGATCTTCATGCAGGTGATGCTCAGTATCCCCCATGTCTCTCCTGAGTCCTCTTCTCCTCTCCTTCTATATATGGCTTGCTGATCTCATAAGATACCATGGATTCAGTTTTGTCTATGTAGATAATTCTCAGATTTATTTGTCCAGCCCTAACTTCTCTGCTGATCTCCAGGCTTGCATTTAAAAATGCTCGTTAAACATCTCAAACCTGATGTCCTATGAACATCTTAAACTCTACTGAACCAAAGTTGAATTCAATATCTTCTACCTCAACTCCTCCTCCCTTCCTAGTACTAAGTACCACCATCCTTCCAGTTATCAAACTGGTAACCTAGGTGTCTTCTTTCCCCCCCATATCTGATTGATTATCAAGTCTTATAATTCCTACCTTTGTCATATCTCTCAGATCTTTTCCTTTCTATCCTCTGACACTGTCACCATCCTGATGCTCAGCCTCATTCCTGAACTACTGCAAAAGCCCCACAGCTGATCTCTCTACCTTGTCTTTCCCCTCTCCAATCCATTCTCCACTGAGCTTCTGAACTAACCTCCCTTAAGCACCAATCTGACTATTCATTCCCTTGTTCAATAAACTCCAATAACTCCCTGTTACCTACAGGATCAAGTATAAAATCTTGGTTTGGTTTTTAAAGCCCTTCATAAGCTGATTCCTTCCTACCTTTCCAATCTCCTTACACCTTACTCCCTCACTCTATGATCCAGTGACATTGGCCTTCTGACGGTTCCTCACATAAGATACACCATCTCCCAACTCCAGGCTTTCTCTTGAGCTAGCCCTCATTCCTGCAACTTTTTCCCCTCCTCAAATCAACCTCCTGGTTTCCCCATCTTCTTTCAAGTCCTAAGTCTCACCTGAAGTCCTATCTTCTGAAAACCACCACCACCACCACCACCTTTCCCAGTCCTCCTTAATCTTCATGTCTTCCTCTGAGACAATCTCCATTTATTCTGTGTGTAGTATACACACACACATACACACACACAGAATACATGACTTTATCATGCATCTCCTCCATAGATAAACTCCCTGACTGAAACAGTTATTTAGGTTTTTGGTTTTTTGGTGTGTTTTGTTTCACCTTTCTTGACATATAGTAGATCTTTAATAGTCATTTGTTAACTAATGGTTAACTTACTGACCAAAACAATTTGCTCTAAAAGTTTAACCACTATAGGCTAATTACCACAATAAGAAGACCAAAGAAACCCAGAAAGTACCTTACAATAATTATATCAACATATGTACCATAATTTATCATTCTCTTAGTGGGAACAACTTCCAGATTCATTGGAAGTAAAAAAAAAATCTCTAAAATACTTTGAGAAGTGTCTATACTGAGTCAAATTAGCAACAGTTTTGGACACACTTGAATGAAAAAAAGTAATTTCATTAGTAAAGACTATTTTTTTCTTATCATCAGAATTCCAGTTTTTGTATTGTCTTACCATTGGCTAGCACTTGGTTTTTTTTTATCTACTCAATATTCTTTCAACTTAAACTGAATTGTAAAAGAATCAAAGATAACTCCTCTATCTTCCAAGTCCCTCAGAAAGTCTTTGGCTGATTTTTTTACTATCATTATTAAGCTGTTTTGCAAAGAAAAAATAATTTGTCAGTTCTTTGTTCTGTTTTTCATTTTTGAATATATATTCCTTTGAAGTTAATCTTGTTTCATTATGGGCTCAAATGATCCTTGAAATGCTTAGCTTCTCTAACTCAAGAATGATTGAAGTATGCTCTTTAAAAATTACAACTTTACACATTTCCTTAAAGTAATACCCATTCTCAAAAACTACAGAATTAAACATTTTTAAAAGAGAGCAATGATATATTTTGAGCTGTGCAAAATCCAGTACCGCATTGATAGAAAACTAACTAAAAGTCAAGAAACCAGGTCATATCCTTTTATCTTGTCAAGCTCTAATATTCTGAGTCAGTTTAATACGAATAGCAGCCCACATACCTGAGCATTGCTGTCACAAAAGAAATGTGTGTGTGTGTGTGTGTTCATCCTTCATTGCCAAAGAAGACCATGCCATCAGAGAAATCATGACATGACTTGCATTTGACTGTCTTTTGAGTGAGGGAGGGCTGTGCAGGTCACCAACTTCACTTCTCCTCCAGAGCCATCTGAATCCAGTGACCAGATATTCATCAGGATGACTGGAGATGACCCAGGATGAGGCAATTGGGGTTAAGTGACTTACCCAAGGTCACACAGCTAGTGAGTGTCAAGTGTCTGAGGTGAGATTTGGACTCAGGTCCTCCTGACTCCTGCACTGGTGCCCTATCCACTGCACCACCTAGCTGACACTCACAAAAGAAATAGGATTAGAACAAGACTTGCGATTTCATTTGTATCAAGAACTCTCAGGGAAGAAAGCCTACATGACATACAGGTTGATACCTCTTCATCTTATACTCAAAGTTGCTAAAATCCCACAGTTAGTACATGTCAGAAGCAGGATTTGAACTCCAGTCTCCCCAACTTTGAGGCCCCATTTCTTTCCACAATTATTGCTTATCCCAAGTAATTCAGACATCACTGTAGCTATGTTAGTAATACCAAAGTCGTTCCTGAATGTCTCTTCTGATCTTCAGTTCTCTTCCTTGAAAGGAGGCACACTTGCTGTCGGTGAGCTATGTCAAAAATAACAATGATTCAGCGAAAGAATTGCAATCATAGTTTTTCTTCCCTAATAATAAAAGCCTTTAGTGCATGTGTTGGGAAAAGTAAAATAAAAGCTACTTTTAATAGTAAATCCGGAGTTTCCCCCCTGAACCAAGGAATCTTTTGCTAAAGTTGCTTTTAAGAAGATATAGAAACATCTCAGTGGAAAACTGGGCAAGTATATGTGTAGACAGAAAGGAAAGCTCCCCCGTGAAAGTGCTTCTGTCTAAAGAGAATAGTTAGAGTAATGACGAGATAGTTTCCTTGTGGTTCTTGGTGTTCAAGAAAAGGAGTAATCGTTTAGGTTTTTTAGCTGAAGGAATATTTTATTCTGTAATTTATTATTTGTGTGACAAGAAACTCTTTAATTGTATTCTAACTCGAGGAGTTTTAAACAAAAGTTCTGAATACTGAAAAAAAATTACAGGCTTTCACCATCATCATCCTCTAAACCTGGTGTTAAATGAGATAAGCTACAACCATGTCTTCCTAGATCTCTTTTGTCTCCTGATACTTAGTACAAAGTAGCATTTAATAAATTTCTCAATGGATCAATCAAATGAAAGAGACAAAACTAAGATAACATCTTAGATGACTATTTTTACTAGGGCTACAGTTACTGGAAAACAAAATGGATATGCATACAAAGTAACCAATGGAAAGAGATTCTTTGAATTTTTTATTAAATTAAATAGATCTTTATTAAATAACTTTTATGCAAGGAAAAAGGCAGTGTAGCATAGTAGATAGGGCTGGCCTTAGCATCAAAGAAACTAAGACTCCAGTCCTGCCTCCAGCACAGACTAGCTTAATGACTCTTAATAAGACACACAATCTCTCACTCACTATCCAGATGACTCTCTCAAACTAGAAATTACAGAAGACTTGCTGCTTTGTTTTTGTAGCCCGATCAATCAACAAACACTTATTAAGTTCCTACAATGTGCCAGACACTATGCCGAGCACTGAAGTTACAGAAAGAGAAAAGATAGTCCCTTCCCTTGAAGAGTTTACAATTTAACCAGGCAGATGGCGTGCTCACAAATACATACAAAGCAAGCTATATACAAAATAAATAGGGAATAATTACCAGAGGGAAGGCATTGAAATGAGGAGATGGTGGAGAAGGCTTCCTGTGGTTGAATTTTAAGGGAGATTTTATCAATGGAGTTTTCTTACTAGGAATTCCAGACAATGGAATCACAAGTCCAGACCAGATAGAAACAAATATAAACATTTCTACTTATATATGATCTCTCTGTCTCTGTCTGTCTCTGTGTGTGTGTGTGTCTCTCTCTCTACACACACACACACACACACACACACACACACACACACTATACATTTTTAAGGTGTCTCAAAAGTCATAATTCAATTTTAAACTTTAATAACTTAAAACTTCACTAAGATTTTTGGGACATCGTGTATATTCAAGGTACAATACTAGTTGCTAATGGTACAAAATAAAAAGAAAACCACTAGTTTTTGCCCACATGGAGCTTATATTCTTTTGGCATTGGGGGTAGGATTTGGCATGTAAACAGACAAGTATATTTCAAATTGGATCATGATGGTGAAAAATAAGAGATTCAACCAAAATGTTCTAGAAACATTGGACAAGCTAGAGAACATTTGGGGTGTGGGGACTGAATAATTAGGGAAAGTCTCATGGAGGAGTTGGCACTTTAGCCAGTCCTTGAAGGAAAAGAAGGCTAGAGCCTGAAAAGTGGATATAGAAAGGAAGCACCTTTCAAATGACAAGAAGAGGATGCATTTAATTCCCCATGAAGACTCCTACTAATCCTCCTTCCCTTAAAAGTCTCTATCCTAACTCACTACTTTTCTTGTTCACACAATGGACTATTACTGATCTGAAACAGATTTCCTAGTTGGGTTTCAGTAAAAGTACAAGTTTCTCTCATTAAATGAAAAAAAGATTAATCACTGTCCTGCTTGAGAAAAAAAGACCATTTTAGTGATAGACTATACTTAACAAATAGACAAAAGTATAAAAGGCTAGCATAGAAATGGGTTAGGCATCTGAAGTACTACTGGCGTCACACTTATGTAACCAGTGAAAGTCTTTGCCCATTCTTTGAAATGAACACAGGTTGAAAATTGGGTTTGATTTGTTCTGATTATCTTTCCCAAGAATGTGATGCCACTGTGGCTTCCTGCTGTAATTGATTTGCCCAGAGTACACGTTATATTAGGCAAATAAGACTGGATGTATTCAAGCAGAATTAAAACTTCCCAGAAGACATGAATTATTGACCTAAGAGATAGAAGACATTTTATGCAATGAGAATTAAAACTCCCTCAATAGGTATGAATTAGTAACTTGAAATAGGTCACATGGAATATATAGGCTTAGAAAGGGCATGATAGCTGTACTGCTTTCAAGGATTTGAAGAGCTATCAGCTTGGAAAAGGGATTCAACTTGTTTTGCTTACTCCCAAAGGTCAAGACTAGAAGAAATGGATGGAAGCTGCAGAGAGGCAGATTTAAGTTCAATGTAAAAGAAAAAATTCTCCGATAATTGAAGTTGTATAAAAATTTAATGGATCAGCTCTGGAAGTAGTGAGTTCCTTTAGGAAGCCTTTGGAGATAGCTGGATGACTAGTAAGTTAGTCAATAAATATCTGTTAAGTGCCTACTATATGCCAGGCACTGTGTTAAGAAATAAGGAAAAGAACAATTCCTGCCTTCAAAGAAAGTATAGATCTGAAGGGAAAAGACTGCACAAAAGGAAGGGGAGAGAAGAGGAGAGAAAGGTCCCTAAAGGGAACAAGATAGAGTCCAGTCGAAAAAAGAGCATCTGCTGGGATAAGAGTTGGTTGGTCTACAGTTCTCTTTCAATGGAGTTTTTTTCCTGCACCCTCTAGCCCTCCAATCACGGGGGCAAAGGGTACTAAGGGTACAAAAAAGTAGCCCTCTAACTTCAAATAAAAGTAGCAAATAACTAAAAGGTTGTTTGGTTTTACTGTTCCTTTCAAATTGAATTTTTGCTACTTTCTTACAACAGTGTTCGTTAAATCCTAAAACACATCGATCCCTACATCTTCAGTTACCAGAATACATATATATCAACAATGCATCTATCTCCACCATCAAAAAATGTCACTGTCACAAAATCAAGGGATTGATTATTATAGCGACTATAAATTATTTTTTTTTAATAAATACAGAAGCCTAAAGAGTATCTGTTCAATAGATATTCAGTAAGAAGAAAGAAAAACATTTGCAGACCACTTAAGTGATAGAAATAGGAACAAATGATGACTGTGGAACTATCTCAGAAATACTTGAAATGTTTGTTTTGAAACAGATGACCACTGTCACCTCCTAAAATGAACGTATCCATTGACATTAGTGCTTTCTGTTTTTTTGGAAGGCTCCTGAAGAAAAAGAAAAAATCTTACAGATAAATACATAATCTAGAGAATCAACCATCTGTGTTCAAATGGACTTATTTAATAATATCTGACTATCCTAAGAGATAGTGGCCCATGACATAGCATAATGAAGAGATTATGTTCCTTGAAGCATACACCCTTTCAATCTAACTCCCTATAATGTGCCCAGGTTCTTAGCAAGAGAAAGAATATAGAAAATGAATATGTCAAGCCTATGGTTTTATTTGTGTCTGCCAGCATGAATTAAGTTTAAGAGTCTAGGCCAAGTCCTAATTTTAGCTTTAATCCATTACCCATTCTCTTGAAATGTTCTTTCCATTAGTGTTGATAATTTTCCATTTCATATACTGTTTCCATCAGTGATGGACAGATAGTTTTGTAGGTAAGCACTTGATTATAAGCACTTTCTACATTTATTAAGTGTAGAATTAAATGCCTGTTTGTTATAAGTAACAGGAGCTACAAAAGGACCAAAGAAGAACACTAGGAAATGAAGACTTCTTCAAAGAGTAGAAGGTTGGGTTGGAGGAGTCATGAAAGAGAGGGAAGGAGTTGAAAGGAAAGGATCCTAGGCTGGGGGAGAAGGCACAGCAAACGCATGGAGGCAAGAATGCACAGTGCCCACTGGGGGACCAATGAATGAAGTCTTCCCTCAAAGGCAATGTCTCAACATTTGTCTCACTTCCTCCTCTCTGACTCACAACTTGAGTCTTGCTTAGCGCCCCTGCCATGGTGGCTTGTCTCCTCCTTGGTTTGTAACAGCAGACTCTGCCAGAGACCTGATTCTACTCTGTCCTGGTTTCAGTGCATCCTCCGTCAAGCTGGGTCAATATAATTGGCATCCAATCATGTCACCTCCTTGTTCAAAATCCTTTGAGAATCATCCATTACCTACTAAGTGAGATCCAAATTTTAACCTGGATTGAATTCAAAACACATCAAAATGTGCCTCCTTTTAGAGCATCACTCATTTCTTCTGCTTTTATATCAGATCAACTGCCTCCTTAGTCATACTGAAGTGAACCTGCTGGGTGCTCCTCCTTTTCCTCTTCCCTGGGCTCTGAGGGCACACAGATAGCTGGTGTGCAGACCACATGTGTTCTAGTTTCCTTTCTTGAAGAATGTGTTCTTGATCTAATGACACAAAGGTTTCAGGCCTCTTTTACTTCTTTAGCCTAAGTCATACTGTTCCAAAATCACTTTTAAAAATGCTTTGCTGTCTTTTCCATTGAAGTCACCAATATAAAAAGATATGCTTCCTTTATTAAGAGAATTACATTAAGCTTATCATGTTGCTTCTTTAACTTCATCAAGAGATGTCTATTCATAAGCTCTGGTCCCCTTTGAAGAGTCTTATCTGCATCATGAGCACAGCAAGGGGACACAAACAAATATGATGAAATGGTATTTTTGTTACTTGTAGATGCACAGTGAAATTAACTCCTTTAATTGTGATTCTACGGAGAACTTGTGAATCATCCTTCTATCTACCTTCATGAGAGTCCTAAAGGAAGGATAATCATTCTTATCAGTCAAACATTCCTTTGAACTCCCTGGACTTATTTCCTTGGAAATATAAAAGTATTTGGATTAATCTATCTCTAAGTTTCTTCTGATTCAAATCCATGAGATCTCACATTGGCATCTCAGAGTCATAGGTTCTAGGGCTGGAAAGTATTTTATAGCCCACTATTCCAAGGCCCTTATATTATAGATAAGGAATTGGGACTCAGGAAGTTTAAGTAACATGGCCAAGGTTACACAGTGTCAGAGGTGGATTTGACTATATGTGTGACTATAAAGGAAGTGCTCTTTCCCACAAAATTTAGAACAAGACAAGGGTATGGGAGAGAAGAAATAAAACACACTATTAGACAAAATAACTGAATTACAGAACTGGGGATCTCCATCAAAAGGGAGCACAAATGTGGTGAAGGGAGCCCCTTCCATGGAGGTCTTACAGCAGAGGCTGGACTTACCAGGTATGTTACCATGGGGTTTGTTGTTCATGTATAGGTTGACCTCAAAGGTTCCTGAGGTCCCTTCCAACCCTCAAAATCTGTGAATAAAACTAATATCTTGACTTCATTCTCAAATCTAACTATAACTTTTGGCTCTGTTTTTTCTTGAAGTCCAGATTGAACCATAGTCCTTAATTTTCTCATTTGTCTATGTATAGAATTTAGTATCTTAGATGAAAACATGGTTGAGAAGGAACTAGATAAGGTATTCAGTGAGCTCATTTGGTAAGCCCACAGTGCTACTGAGAGAAAAGCTACTTTTTAGATATGCCAAGGCATATCCTTGCTTATCTTTTAGATATGCCAAGGCATATATTTGCATATCTTTTGAATAAGCAAAGACATATTCCCAACTGTGACCATCTGTATCTCCAATATTCACATCACAGTTTCCTGTAGGCATCTGACATTGGTCAGGGACATTCTCTATATGTGTATCCAGATGTCAATTTTTAGATATTTTTAATTTAAAATTTTTACCTTTAAGGTGTTATATGTGAAATAATATGTGGATGATCGTCTTAGTTTCTTGCATTTATCTTGTGTCAAAACAAAAAAAGGCACCCAAGACTGTAAGGACAATAAATTAATGAGTATGATTTCTGAAATGAATGTACTCAGAGCATCTACATCCAAGTGAGCATTTTCATCTTCAAAGTCATAAGTCACCTTGGAAGGCTATTTATCCAGTGATGATGAGTTTGCATAAAGCTTTTTCTAGATTTCTTATTTTGACATATTCTTTATATCTTGTATCACATTCTTTTGAATAGACTTGAAGGTGAAAGCAAAAAAGCCATCCACTTCACTACAAGAGAGGATTCTTGGGTGACCCACCCATAGTCTCAGAATTTCTTCATAACAAACCTGATGGAAGGCTTGACTTTGTGAAATGAATTCTGCATAAACAATTACATTGATTTCAAAGAGACATATCAGTATAAACTTCACTTGCAGGTCTGATGTACTCATTTTCTTGGATACCAAGGACACTGAAGTTTTCAGCCATAGATTCTGATGCTTTGTCTACAGGCAACTGGAAACCAAAACATAATCATTTGTTATTGGTCAATGTTTTCTCCCAAAAAAAACCAATTATTTTGTCCAATATCCTTGGAAGACCAAAAGAAATGTCTTTTCTCTTGTTCATTATCAAAATTATATGACAAAATTGTAGACAGATTTTTTTCATATTCCTTTCCTCCAAAAATATGTCTCTTTTTCTAAATTTAACCCTGAAGCCATTATTTTGAGAGTTGTCATGAATCGGAACCAACCAGATCTCTCCTGTCTGCTGTGCCTCATGTAAAGACATTTCCTATGTTGTTACCTTTTGGGTCAGTCAAGAAATCTTGCTGTTGGCATTACTTTTTAAATCTATCCCAAGGAAGTCCCACTGATCTTCTGAATGTCATTTTCCTCTTCATAAAATGTAGTTAACAGTACTTCTAGTACCTCTGTCCAAGGGTTGTTGTCAGGCACAGTTGAAATACTGTATATAAAGTGCTTGATGCACTTTAAAGTATTATGTGAATGTCAGGGTTTGGTTTGGGTTTTTTAATTGTTATTTTAGATTTACCTCCACAAAAAATTTGGTATTTTTTTTTTGTCTGTGTGAAAGGGTCTCTAATATTCACCCGGACAATACCTGACATACATTTCTATTCACTCAGTTGCAAGCACAAGCAATATTGGCCTACTCTGAACCCAGTTGCTGCAGGCAGAAATAGAACGTGGCTAGAGCTCAGTCTTCCTCCATGCATATAGTTCATTCCCCAGTGCACAGAGAAAATAGTCAGCACACAGTCCAACCTTCTCAATCACATGTTGCCTTCTCATTGGGCATCTTCATACCTGAAACCTAAGTAATAGAAATATTAACACTGTAACAATAAAGCAGTATTGTGAGAGAAAATGAGGCAGTGGTCAGAAAATAGAGCCTCCCGGGATTTCTGTTTGCCTTCTGGGCTTCATTCATTCGAATTGTTGCATTTAACAATGAAAGTAGTAAAATAAATCCTTAATAACTCAAGAGGCTGATACAGTTCTTTTACAATGCAGAACTGATGCTTAAATAAACATCTATTAAATATGCACTGCATGTATGCACAAAATTGTAAGTATGTGAGAAGATACAAATTTTATATACAAATACAATAAGAAACAAACAAGACTTTTCCTCTGTTTTCAGGGACCTCATGAATCAGTAGTTCAGACATGATATTTCTGTGACTTTTCAACCAATTGAATAATTATCTAAGTAAGGTTTTGATTCACATTGGAGCAACAGTGTGGATTCCTGCTAGGAATATAGTCATTTTCAGTCGGATATAAACAAATGCCATAAAGCAGGTGATCTCATGAGATTGTTCCCAGTCCTGTTACTGTACAATTGTATGAATGTGTGAGTCTTAATAAGAATTAAATTGAATCTTTTAATGTGAATAGAAAATTGCCATTTGTTTAGTCACTATGGCTAGTCTATGATTATTTTCGCATATTTTCACCGTTCTCTGCATTCCTGAAGCCACTGTACTTGTCTCGGAATAAAAATTAAAGCTGAATCCACAGGATCCATACACAACTAGATAAACAGAAAAAAATTCAGTCAAACATATTTGCTTTTGTTCTACATAATGTTTGACTGAAACAGCAGGATATGTTGGTAATGTTCAGACGCAAACTGTAAATTTGTGATTTTAATGATTCTGGGTCAGGTTTTTGAAAAGGAATTCTTTGTGGTAGTAATGTGGCAATAATTTTAGTCTATTCTTCCAGTACAGTTATTCTCTGTGACTATACTCGCCTTTAAGATGTAACACACTTTTGCACATTTTTATTTAGCATGTCCTATTTGCATAATCCTATTCTAGATGCTGGAGGTGCAAAGACAAAAACTAAATCATCCTTTGCCCTTAGGGAGCTTAATTTTACAAAGAGGAGATACAAAACACATACAGCTAAGTGAACTTCAGGAATATCTATTACAGTGTGAACTTCTTGAGGGCAGGGATAGGTTTTGCCTCTCTTTGTAGCACCTGTAACTGATACAGTAAGTGTTTAATAAATGCTTGGAGACTGGTTGGTTTCATGGAGGAGATATTATATTAACTCCGAGCCTTGAAGCAAGATGATGATTCTAAGAAGTGGCAGGGGTGGGGGGCGGCGGGGGCCATGATGAGGAGATTCTATATTCTGGGTATGGGAAATGGATTGTGAAAATCTGCAGAAGTATTTAGGGGATCCTAGAAGATAAAATATGGGATTAGACTGAAAAGATGCTGTTAGATTATGTAACTCAACCAGGAAACCAACTGGTTACAATGGAAGTGTCATTGTGAATGCAGCATATTAGGGTCAATTGGGTGGATTGGATGGATTGGATATCCAAAAGTCCAGGGTTCAAGTTCTACAAGCTGTGTGATTATGCAATTATGCAATTCTCTCCATTACTTTGGGTCTCAGTTTCTTCATCTGTAAAATGGGGAGTTGGCCTCTAAGGTCCATTCTAGCTCTAATCTATTTTCCTAGAGTCCTATAACTGTCTCATTTTACTATAAAAGAGAATGGCTTCACCAAATAATGATAAAGTGGCACAGTTACAATGATGTTGCTGTTGTTGCTTAGTCATTCAGTTGTGTCCAACTTTTGGTGATCCCACAGACCAGTGCACACCAATGCCATCCATGGGATTTTCTTGGCAGATTCTGGACTGTTTTGCCATTTCCTTCTCTAGAGAATTCAGTGGATCCTTTTGTCAGGCAATCAGAGGTTAAGTGATTTGCCCAGAGTCACACAGCTAAGAAAGTGTCTGAGGCTGGATTTGAACTCAGGTCTTCCTGACTCCAGGTCCAGTACTCTATCCACTGCACCAACCCACTGCCTCTACAAATACTTACTATTTGAAAAAAAATCAATGTTTCAGATTATGAAAGCTAAATGTGAGCTGCTGCTTCTCCTTCTATAAGACCTTTTAGATGTACAGCTGTCCCTTGAAAGATTTTTATGTATGAAGACTATATGTACACATATGTAGATATGAATGTCCATATACATCCAGAGAGAGAGAGAAATGAGAATCAAGATGGGTACAGTTACATAAAATTTAACACTTGAAGGTTATGACTTTATCAATACAGGTATGATGGATCATAACCCTTCTCAAATAAATGATAGACCTCAGATTTTATTACCTTGTAGTCAATGGGGTGATGAGTCTCTGTTAGCTAGGCTAGTTTCCAAATGAATAAGATGCCTTATCTTTAAAATAATGTGACATTCAATAAATAAGAGTTAAATTTACAAATGACACCATAAATTTCCTGTGATGTGTTAGAAAAGTAGGTAAAATTTTATCCAAGACTTTTGCTTCTGAAAAGGGAAATCAAAGTTATGATACCTTTTATTAATACCAATATTTCATTTGAATTTTGTGACCTTGACAGGTCTATGATTTTGGTATTGAAAGTACTGTCTCCAATGGTACAAATCCCATATGCCACCCAAAACTTCACAATGTGTCCATGCCTTCTCATCTTTGGGGATTCTTATCAATTTGCGGACAAATCTGTGGTTCCTTTGGTTGTGTAAACTCCCAGGAAGGAATCTATGTACCAGAAATAATAATACATTGTATAGTGCTTACTATGAGCTAGGCACTATACTAAGGGCTTTATAATTATCTAATTTGATCGCTGGGAGGGATCAATCAATCATCCAAAATGAACCCCATTTTACAGATGAGGAAACTGAGGCACATAGCGATTAAATGACTTGTTTAGAGTCACACAACTAGAAAGTGTCTGAGTCTGGATTTGAATTCAGATCTGCCCTAGTCCCAGCCCTAGTCCTATCCATTCTGCCACCTAACTGATGATGACCTTAAAGAGTTGCCTGGGAAAGTAGTGAGTTAAGTGACTTGCCCAGGGGCATGCAGCCAGTGTTTTTCAGAAATGGGACTTGATTTGAAGCCAGGAGTTCTTGACTCCAAAATCACATCACCAACCACTCACTATACTTTGTTGCCTTTCCATATTCTTTTGATCACATCCTCCTATAAAGCCTTCAATCAGAATACTAAAGGTTTTCCTTTACGTTTTTTAACCATCTCAATTATAAAATTCCAAATGTATTGTGAAAATTGTAGGACTTAGATTCAGGCAATTTGAGTTCAAATTCCACTTGATATGAACTACATGGTAAGGAATATCAGCTCAACAGTTAGAATCTTCGTTTCTTGATTATTTTTTAATGCAAATGGTACTTTCACTGCCTGCCTCAGAGAATTGTCAGAAAAGAACTGTTAAAATTTTAAAGTATTATAGATATGTGAGGGCTTTTTGTCATTTTTTTAAAAATCTAGACCTTCAATTTGATTGGTGTAGGGTAGTAGTAGCCTTCATGCTTTTTTCAGTTTGTGCACTCCTAGGAGCAAAAGCCTTGAGAATATCATCTCCCCTGTGTTTATGTTCACTTATCTATAAATTATATGCATGTACTGCTATATTCATTATAAAACATACACTGAAAATAGAGATTTTTAAAGAATGAAGTCACAGTTGATCCTAGAGTCGCTAGGAAGACACTGGAATTTATTAAATGGGGTGGGGAAAGTACATGATCAAATCTCAGTTTTAGGAAAATCATTTTGGCAACTATGTAGAAAATGGGTTGAAAGGGAGACAGACTTTAGACAGGAAGATAAATTAGAAGGCTTTTGCAATAGTCACCTGAAGGGTAATTATGGTAAACTAGGGTGTTGAGGATGAGTAGAGATATAGAAGCGATGTAGGGGCAGAAATGGCCAGATTTGGCAACTGATTGGCATGAGGCAGAGGGAGGACTCCATATGGTACTGAGATTGGGAACCTGGAGAACGGGAAGAATGGTTGTGCAAATTTGTCTGACTCGAAGGCCTCCTCTACCTGCCCCCTGCCCCTGTTGGGAACCTCCAGAACATGAATGATCATTCATTCTTGAAGAGCTGCTGCTCATTTTAAGTTACAGGAGTCGGGCCCTGGGAGGGCAGGGGGAGATACTGGCGTCTTGAGGCTTTTCAGGCTGAATGGCATTAATGCATGCCATGAGGCAACTATGGATGTGGCGCATGTCGTTTTCCTCCAGGACTCAGTTCTTCATAAACCTGTGTAGGCAGAGCCACGCTCTTTGGTCCTTCTCCTTCCCGGTTCTGACCCAAAGCCCAACGCTGCCAGGCGTCCCTGGTGGTGGGTCCCAGCCCCAGACTGACAGATTCTTCTCCCCACAGGCAGGCAGCCACATTCAGACATTGATGGGCTCGCAGAGCCTCCAGCATCGGAGTCGGGAGCAGCAGCCGTACGAGGGTAGTGTCAACAAGGTGACCATCCAGCAATTTCAATCGCCATTACCCATTCAGATCCCCTCCTCCCAAGCTTCGCGGGGCCCTCAGCCTGGACGGTGCTTAATTCAAACTAAAGGGCAGAGGAGTATGGACGGGTATCCAGAGCAGGTGAGCAACCATTATCCCAACACCTCAGCACTCAGCCAAGCCCACGGATTTCCTTCTCCTCATTGGACGGTTCATTTTAGCTCCCAAATCCCAAGTGAAAAGTTGTAGGAATTAAAAGTGTAATTAAGCTCTTGGTGTTCCTTGGGACTAGGGATGGCTGTTCTTAGGCAGGCAGTTGCTGTGCGGAGAGAGCCTCACCACCTCCACTCCCGAAGTGTCCTGACACAGCCATCAAAGAGAGAGAATAGGATTCCCAGCATTGCCCCTTTCACAGGATGAAATGGAGAAAACAGCAGGAACCTTAACCTGCCATGTATATGTAAACTGTGATTAGTACCCCAGCTACAGATAAGGCTCTTTTACCCAGGAAAAATTGAGGGCGTGGGGAAGCAGCGCAGCTACAGGCAAATTTCTTTAAAATTGCTTTAAAATACGTGTATTCCCATATTGTATCTAATTCACGCCGAGAGGCAGCCTGGCCTAACAGAGCTCTGCCTTTGGGGGATGGGAGGCCTGGAAGCCCCGGCTAATGCTGACTTATTCTAGGACCAAGGGCAGGTGATTGAACCTTGAGATTCTTCCGGCAGCCCCAGAGCTCTACGTCTTCAGGGATTGCAGTCTGCATTGGTGAAAAGAGTTCCCCCACATTCATGAAATCTGCTCCACACTCCTGAATCCTTATATGCAAGCATATGTGAATCAGTTTGCATCTTACTTCATCCTTACTTCAATGTCAATACTTGAAACGGCCAGGAATCCCATCGGCGCTGGCACTCCTGTGCAGATCACAGCCGATGCACACCTTCTCTCTTGGGTGACTGAGCTTTCTTCTCCTCTCAGCACTCCCCCAGAGGCTCTATCTCCCCATCATGACAAAGGCCTTCTCCCCAAGTCCTCTCATCCCCCACGGGTACCCATGGAGCCTCCTTCATGTCACCTTACTTTAAATGAGCAGTCAGCCTTCTCTTCCGGTTGTACACACATACAGACGCAGACATTACCCAAGCACATCAGTGTGCAATGCCTATGTGTCCATATGTCCATGAGTACATGTATGCTCACATGTGTGTGCATACATATATTGCTATATTACAGGCATGCATATGCACATATGCGCATGCATGTGCATACATAGCTATTCCCCCTCCCCCAGCACATGCTTTGTAAATGGCAAACTTTTTCCTCTAGGGTTAGGTACTATTTAGCAGAGCACCTGGAGATTTCAAAAGCTGGAAATGTAAAACAAATAACATCCCCTTGTTTCAACAGATAAAAATGTGGGAGGAAACCCCACCCCATCACTGTGTGCTATGAATATTCAGAAACCACATAGAATGATTCCACTCGGCCTCTTCGGTTACTCACAATAAAATAAGACAAAAGACAAAATGGACCAAGTCTTTCTTATTTTAGGATCAGAACCCTAACAGGATTATCTTCCCTTTGGAATGAAAAAGCAAGCATCAAAATGTTATTGTTCTAATAAAAATTCATCTGTCCCTTTCCATAATTTCCTCTTGTTCTGTTGTGGTTAGTCAAGCTTTCATGGGCTTTATTAACCAGATATTCCTTTGACATTAAACGTTTTCTGTTTTACTGTTATTTGACTAATATTTTATTTGTCTTCCCACCACATTTTTTTAAGCACATGAGACACAATTATCCCTATTTTTAAGCACATTCACGTGTCAAAATATTTGTTATTTGGTTCCTCTCTATTTTAAACATCATACTGGATGACCTCTTAGAAACAGTTTCTTTCATCTTCTGGTCTGATAATTACCCTTTAGGATATAGAACATGCCAGTGCTTCTAATATGTTTTTTTTTCCCTTAAGGAATCTATCATTATTAAATCTTGTGCCATTTATTATCAATGTGCAAAGCTTTAGAATGTTCCTGTTTTTATCAAAGTCTTTATGGTTCTCCCAGGCATTGAGGCTCATGGCTTCAGAAGCATCATGGAGTCTTTGCCCTGTATATCAGATAAATCGCCAAACCTTGTCCAGTCTTTCTCCAGAACATTTCTCAAATCCCTTCCTTCTACCCACATGGCTATCATCCTCAGTTAAACTCTTATTGACTCTTATCTAGAGAATGGTAGTAGCCTCCTACTTAGTGTTTCTGCCTCTGGTCATTGCCCTTTCCACTCTATCCTACATCCTGCCACCAACATGATATTGAGAAAGTCAGGTCTGTTCTTCTAGGATCAAGTACTAGTGGCTTTGTTCAGCATTTAAAGGCCTTGACAACTGAGTCCAACCTACCTTTCTATGCTTATTATACATCAGTCCCCTTCACAGTAGGGTCTCACTAGCCTGTTTAATGCTCCCTTGTACTTGACCTTCCATTTCTGATCCTAAGCCCCAGGCCTGGAATGTGCTCTCTTCACCTCCCCTCTAAATTCTAATTTCCTTCGAAACTCAGTCTAAGTGCCACCTTTCCTGATTCTCTTACTCCTTACTAGGTATTTATTTTAGAGTTATTGATTTACTCATTTAGGAAAGCTAAGTGCTCTTGGCTTATCTCCTTCCCTTTGTATTCCGCCTTTTGTCATTCTCCAAGGCAGGAAAAGCAAAAGTTGTCAGCTCCTTCCTGCCTGCCTGCCAACCTGACTGCCTTCTTTCCTTCCATCTCTCCTCTTCCTATGTTCACAAAGGGAATCATACCCTCCCTTGGTATGCTCTGCCCAAAGGAATATAAATTTTGATCACTGAAACCTCAGAAAGTATCTTGGGATTTATGGACTAGATTTCTTCTTTAAGGACTACGCCTTAAACCCAAATCATTCTGTCTCTCATTGCCTGGCCAACAGTAGGTCCCACCCCAAGCCTCTTTTGGTCATTCTTTGAGCTCTGGTGGCTCAGACTGAGTGTAAATAGCAATTGTTTCTATTTTCACCAAAAACCCTGAAGATCTTTCCCTCCCAGAATGATATTTTCTAACTAGATAATAGAGACAGTTTTTTGTTTCATTTATTACCTAGATTATTACCTAATTACTGAATGGGCATTACCTCAGACAAATTGAGACCAGGAAAAGACTTTCATTTTAAAAACCCAAGGTCTCCCACTGCATCGGGCCATCTCCGGTGGCTACTGGTGGCTCAAGTGGAGAAAGCAAGGGTGATATCTTCGCACAGCTCTTCCTCACTTAAAGGCAATTCACTTTCAAGTCAAGACATTCCCTTTCTGATGTTAAGATCCTCTTCAAAAACAAGGACAAGAAGTCTTTTGTCCTTCTCCATGGCAGGGAAAGCTGAAGTAAAAGTAGTTCCTCCACCTCTCTTTTGTCCCTTATTTCCTATCCATTTGATCCAATCAACATCTCATCCCTACTTTTGATCTTCATGTATCCTTTTCTTTAAAGACTTTTTGTTGTTTTCAGCATTCCTTTCAGGACTGTGTGATGTATTTGTAATTATAATCCATGACCTATCCCTGACTCAATCCTGTCCCCAGACAAGATGTAAAGTTTACATCCCTTGAAATGTTTCCTGTACAGTCATACTGGTTTCTCCTTTTCTCTCCCCCAGCCACTGGTTCCTCGTTCTTGAAATGTTTCCTGTACAGTCATACTGGTTTCTCCTTTTCTCTCCCCCAGCCACTGGTTCCTCGTTCCCTTTCCTCTAAAGCTCAGGACACACCTTTGGAGGTGTCCCAAGAAATTCACTCCCCAGGATCAAGGAAGGAAAGCATGAGAAGTGAAAGATAAAGATGGCAAACAGAAGAAAGTAGGAAGGAAAAGAAGTTATAGTTAAATTTCCCCAAACCATCCTTAGTTGCCAACTGTTGTAAGTTAGATGAAGGCTATATTACCACACTTATGCCAATGGCATAAGGTTTCACCTGGAAATACATTCTCACCATTCTGATTGTTATTTTCTATAGTTTGTATTGCCTTTGAAAAGTCTTTCCTCATCAAGGTTCAGACTATCCAAGCCGGAAGGTGGTCTAGTGGACAGAGTCCCAGATTCAGAGGCATCAAGACTTGGGTTCAAATCCTGTCTCCTCCCATGAGCAAATCACCTAACATTAGCTTCAGCTTCTTTAGCTTTGAAATAATCACAGTTAATCATACCTTTTTCACTGGCAAGTTGTTAGATTCCAATGAGATAAAATAATTTGCAAGCATTAAAGTTCTATATAAATGTTAAATATTATCTACACTTTTTTTAAAAATCCAGGTACTTTGTAAATGCAATTTTGAATATTTCTAAATGCTTTCCTCTGAAAACTCAAATCCCTAGAAATGACATAGGGAACAAAGAAGAATTTATCAGAGGACATATAGAAGGCATTAGCAGGAAAGGAGTTTTAAAATGTTTAAAGGAAAAAATCATTAACATGTTCAGCTTGGGGCTAGAAATGAGGCATAGCAACTTAAAAGTCAAAGACCAATAAAATATTTGAACATTCTATGTGGGTTTCAAGCATCTAAAAGTCAACACTCCATCTTCACAAGGTCCATTAAAAGGAAATGGATGAGTCTCAAGACCATGAGAAAGGGCAAGGCCTCTAGCTCATAAAAGAATGTTGTCTCAAACACTGCTAAGTGGTAAGGACTAACACAGCAACAGCCCCATACCCAAGTGATTTGTCAAAAGCCAAGCAACACCATCAAGTTAGTACATGGAAAAAGTAATGAATTCTTTAAAATGCTTTTTAAAAATTTGAAATTTAATCTTTTTAAAGAAGTTAGCAATTATTAGTGTACTGCCAATAAAATCTAATTAATAATAACAGAACAATACACTGAATGAGAATACAGGAAACCTGTATCCAGGCCAAAACGTCATCACTAAACTGTGTACTCTTGGAAAAGTCTCAACTTTTAAAGGACAAGGTTTCCCTACTTGTCAAATGAGTCTCAAAATACCTACTTTGCACATCACACAGGACCTTTGTAAGAATCAAATGAGCTAATGGATGCAAGATGTATTTGAAACACAAAATACATGGCCTAGTTATGGGGTTCTTAACCTTTTTTAAATTTTGTTTTGGTTTTTTTTTTTGAGCCACATACCCCTTCAGCAGTTTGGTGAAACCTATGAACCCTTTCTTTAGTTATGCATGTATGTGTATGTTCATACATACATACACATATATGTATGCATGCATGTATGTATGTATATTATTTGCAAGTATTCTGCCTGAGTCATCCCTAGCCCCTCTTCTCTTCCTCGATATCTTTGACTCAAATTCATCATCAAAATTCCTAATTTGTTTTATATCGCAACTTGCTTATGTTGCCTTCTGTATAAAATTCATTTCTAATTCTTCAAAGACTAGCATATCCCATGTTTTGCTGCTTATACTCACATCCATAGACTGATGGTATTAAAAATATTCACTTTTGAGTTTGGAAGTTTAAAGAGTATGGCAATCTCCCAAAAGCAGTGCAGTCCATACTCTTCCCCTATTCAGCTCTCATTGTCCATCTAGGCAATAGATATTCTTCATCCGTTTGTCTTTTCTGTGTGGATAGTAAGGTTGAGTACCTCTGAGTCTAAGAATTGCATTTTAATTATTACTAACTAGCTGATAACAGACAGTGCCTTCTGACTGATTCACTGTATAAATATTTTCAACGTAATTTAAACCCAAACTGAAGTAAGTAGAAAAGCATAATATTTTATAAATGTTCCTACTCTATATCTACTGGGAATGAATTCAATGTTATGTGAAGAATTTTTAATATTTAAAAATAATATGAACTTGTGTTAAAGGTTATTGCAATAATTTGAAAACAACATGCTTTAGATATTTTATTACCTTCTCATATCTTTTAACTTAGTTTTGTGTGAGAATAGAAAAGAATCCTGGCCTTGGATTTAGTATCAGTGGTGGAATTAGTGGACAAGGAAATCCATTCAAACCTTCTGACAAGGTAAGAAATCAATTTTTTCATTGACCATTAATGAAAGAAATCTTTTCTCTTGTGAATGGTAATTGGAACCTCTTTAGAAAGGCATTTTATCATTTTTAATAAAGTATGCAACTTTGAAACAAGTTATACATTTATCAGTAAGATAAACTGCATTATGTTGCTTTAAGATATGCTGGCATGAATGTAACAAAAACAGACTGAAACATTACAGTTTTAGGAAATAGATCTCACAAAAACCTTATCCCTGAGATTGGTTTTTTGAAGAAAACTGCATAGACAGTTCCCAAGTCGTAAAGGATTGGATTACAGAAGTTAGTAAGTAACTTGTTTGGAATTAGTAATACAGTTTTCCATAGAAACAATGTATACAATGAGTTCAGTTCTAGTAATACCCATAATGTACCAGAAGTATGAGAATACCATCATCGATAGCAAGGTTCCTGGGGGAAGACGAATTTAGATGTCCACCTTGGGATGCCAGAAACACATTTCTCATCTGTGACCCCAGGAACAAGCTCTCTTCTCCCTCTCCCCTCACCTGCCTACTGAGCAAACAGATTCTTCAAACCAATAGTTATAAACTCCTGGAGTCCCATCAAAGTAGGGGATGAATGAGGTGAGAAATGAGACAGAGAATGAAGAGTTTAGTAGGGACTCTAGGGTGAAAAGTAGGATGAAATGGAGATAAAAAGAGCTGATCTGAGGCCAAAGATGGGGAAGTATGATAAGGCTTAAGAGGAAGGAATGGCATTTAATAATTCTTTTTCATTCTTTCCCTCTCTTTTAAGGGCATCAGCCTAAGGAAGAACAGAGTGAGGGTGTGGAAAGAAGGAGTAGTATTTATCACTCCTCTCCTTCAAACTCAGACTCATAAGGGAAGCACATAAGTAGAGGGATAACTAAGGAGGGAGAGCTTGAGCTTTGCATCAGGGTGCTGAAATCTAAGGAGTGCTGATAGCACTTGAATTCCAGCATTTAGAAACAACTGGGCTTAGCACACAGCAAGAATAAGAACTTAAAATTCGAAGCTACCAGATCATTTCCCCCACATACATACACACCATAACTTTTAACCAGGTGATCCACCCCTGCCCTGCCCCATTCCTTCCCAATCTTTGGCAGCTTCATCATTGGTAGCCTTATATAATAGTGTTTTTTCTCTATGGAGACTTGTATCCCAAGATCTCCTCTCTACTGCCTACTGAATTTGTCTTAATTAATTGGGGTTTGTGACCAGGCACATTGGGCGTTCCTTAGCCCAAGTGTATTTCAGTGGGAAAATAGCAGTTTCATGTGTAATCCAAGCAACAGTTATAGATTATTTGCAAATACACCCCAGTTACAAAAGTTGTTGCCAGCTCCACTTAAAAATGCTTTTGAAGACACCATGTATTTAAGGGGTATTTCAAGGTTCCTACCTTCTGATGCTCTGATTCCAGGAAGATGGAAGTCATCATTGTATTTTTAGCAAATTGGTATCAATCTAAAGTTTTAAAATTCAGAGTTGTAAGAAACAAGAACCAAAAAAAAAAAAAGACTATGTTTATTTTTAATTGTTTTGGCCATCGCGACATGCGATCTCCCTCATCATCACCTCCCCACTTCCGCAACAGTCTGGAACCCTTTCTTATCTCTCTACTGGGATGCCTACCTTTGTTCCAGTTGTAGTGAGAAATTGATGATTATGGAAATATGGATCATTATGAAAATATGTACGAAATGCAATAAAAACGTTTTGGTTCCTTACTTTTTCAGAGAAGCATAGACATCTTATCACTTGCTTTTTCTACTCTCTTCTTTATTTTTAAGTAGAGAGGAGAGATGAAAGGGTGCTTGATATTCTCAGTTTGATTGGAAACTTTCCTATTTAGCATGAACGAAAGACCTGATGGAAAATATGTCTGTGAATGCTAGTGTGCTTCCAATTTATTATTTTCAACTACAAGGGCTTCTAATGTTCCCCCCCAAAATCACCCTATATTCCTCCCTCAGTGACAAAGATAAGCATTTTTACAAATGTTTCATGATTATATATTTACAAATTCTCTAAACTTCTGAGACAACTTATTTCTTTTCACTTATTTTGATTAAATATCATGACATAGAATTGCATTTCTATGAATCCATGGGGGAAAAAACACTCCCTGAGATGCAATATGTAGATGTATGTTTCTAGTATTGCCAAATTGAAGCGGAAGTTCCCAATTTACAAAAAAAAAAATTAGGAATTCTCCTATTTGCCACTTTTGGACTGAATGTAATCATATCATCATTGTACCACTGTTGAAGGCAGTGGAGTAATGGAAGAGGTCCAATGGTGCCATTTCAATGATGAGTATCCATGGAGGAAGGGCTTCATCTCTGGAGAGGTTAGTTGGGAGCATGTGGCCCAACTTCTCTACTTTACTGCAGCTTTAGAATATGATCCTAGGACGATATTTACTGAACTGGAGTAACAAATAGAAAAGTGAAAATGTAGTGAATTATTTCTTTTGTCTACACAAGGCTCAAAAAAAACTATTTGAGTTTCTTTTTTTTTCCATTTACAGCCCTGATTTTGTTTTCCTCAAATGACAAGATGGTTAATAGTAGGCAGTGCTGTAGCTACAGTGTATCATGCATGGGAGTATGAGGAAAAGATGAAAAGAATGATACATTTAAGTTATCACATAAAATTCATGTTGACCCAAAGTATGAAACTTCAATCTTGTCTATGCTTCTTTCTCTTTGTGGAATGAATTGATTGGGAACACACTTAGAAACGCACCATATTCAGTTTGTTTACTGAAAACATGTCTTTTGTTACTAAAGAACTTTATAAAATTATGCTTAAAAATTCAAACATCTAGAGATTTTTGATCATCTGAGATATATGGTGACACTCATAGGAGGATTTTGTATCCTAAAATGATCATGTATGTAAAGTTCATTTATATAAACAAACGGCATCCTCATAAACAGAGAAAAGAAGACAGACAGATAGCACACCAAATCCTAATTATAAAAATAGTGCGAGTTTGATAAAGGAAAAAGTCTGAAGTGTTAATAAAAATTGTTGGGAATCAAGGACTTGAGGATTTAGTCTGGCATCCCTGGGAGGTCTAGGACTTCACCAGTCCTGGGGAACCTCAGATGTTGAGCAGTCCTACGTAGAACCCAATTTCAACTCATCTTCTAGACTGTGGGCAAGCCAAAGCAAATTAGAATTCCTAGGCTACTTGAAGCCAAATCAGTAAGAGTTTATTATGACTTAGATGGTCTATTGAAACAAGATTTAAGAAGCAGAGCACCATTTCCCTTGAGTTTATCCAAAAGCGTTTACTTCATTATTAGATCACATGTCAAACATCTCTATTGCTCTGGTTACTCCCTTTAGCAAATCAGATCACAATTCCATTCTATGCATGGCATAGTGCAGGACAATTAAACCCCTAATGATGGTCTACACAGCACCTTGCAACCTTCCCAAGTGCAGTCAGAACTGATACTACGGGCCAAGTGGATTACTATGGCCAAAAAAAAACATCATCTCCTGGCAAGCCCGGTGATGGGTCCTTCCAAAGCTATGTAGTTCTGCCTGCATATAGCAGGCATCCATTTCATGGCTGGGGGCATATTCAAAGTCTTTCCAGTTTGAGAGGCTCTCCAAGAGCTTGTGTACCATCAATATAGGCTTCATAACCCCAAGCCACTGTGAGTCCTCAAGGGTAGAGTTTACTGGTGGTGTTGTTCTGTAAGTACGTATGTGTTTGTAGAGACCTCTCTCTGCAGATCTATAGACATTTGTACTAAAACTGACACTAGAGGTCTTAGGAAACCCAGGTGGATCCATGATTCTGCAGAGCAATGGACTATATATCACTTCCCCACTCTCTCAAACATATAACCTTCTAATTAATCATGCATTAAGTTTCTTATTTAGAAAATACTTGTGAAATAGCATTTGCTCACTATAGAACTAAGATAATTAGACGTGTTATAGACATTGAATTGCCAAGCAGTACGTAATTTAAGAACTAAAATGTCACTCTTGTGGCAATTCTTCTAGCGTAGCAAACCACTATTTTAAATATTCATACACAATACTTTAAAATTGCTGTCTACAAAGAGCTTGCCAGTACACAACATCTGTTGGTTACTGTTAAAAATATTGATGGTTGATACATATGGAGATCTCCTTATTATATTGTATCAATGATATGATTACATTGTATCAATTCCATAAGGTAAGCCATGATACTGACAGAAAAATTTCTAATACTGGATACTGGAAATTCATTACTCAAGGAGTAAGCTCCCTCCTTGCTCCATTTTAGGAAAGAAAGAGTGAATCACGAAGTTGTAGGTAGGAAAGGGTATGAAGGATTCTGGACCTCATTTTCTCCAAATCACAGAACTATGACAAATCCTACTCGGGAAGAATCTAGTTTCAGTCACAGTAAAACAAACCCCGCCACCACCAAAATGACAGAGCTGCTCATTCCAAAAGGACTTTTTCTGCAGGAGGGTTAACTGCTTGATGCTGGATTTTAGAAAGAAACTTTTTTTCCCTGTGAAGTTTAAACAGGCAATCTCTATGTTTAGCAGTTGTACAGAAAATTGGACTGTCATCAATAATGACAATCTGAGTATATGGGCAGAGACTGAAGAAATACATTCCTACTTCCCCTGGAGAAGTTTTAAGATACTATTAGAAGCCTGACCTAGAGACAAAGTCATCCGCAACAGAAAGAAAGCTTCAAACATGATGATTATGAACACTTATTCTCAATCCGTCCTAAGTAATTATTCTGGTTTCACCAATTCATCTCTGTCTCCAATAGAGATTCATGGGGATATCACAAAGATAGGGGAAAAAATTTCTTGAGAAAGCTTGAAGACATTTAATTTTGATAAAGACTGTTTGAAATGAAGGTGTACAGTGAGTGTGTGTGTGTGTTCAGATTTTCTTTTCAAAAGAGAAGAACTTATAAGGACGGAGATCATCAAAGCATTCCTTGGATTGGAAATGGATTGGATTGGAAATATTTAAGAGGGTATGTTTTAGGAAATTATGAAATGCATCTGGAGTATTTTTCTGACTGAGCACAGTGACACTGGTCAATTTAAAAGTAGAATAGTTTGCAAATAGCATTTTCTTTATTAAAAATGTATTCTCTTGTATATCTATACTCTGTCATGTGTCCATGACAAGCATATCACAGAGCAGAATAACACTTAGCAAGGAAGGAGTTTTGTTATTCATCACAAGATGAATGGGCAGATCTCCTAAGTTTGGATAAGCCAAGACTTTGTGAAACCTCAAATGTGGGGCTTTGCAACCTGGGATCTAGGAACTTGCTTTATTGAATATATACATATATATATATATATATATACATACAATAGATAACTAGATAGACAGACAGATAGACAGATGGATGGATGGATGGATGGATGGATGGACAGACAGACAGATAGATAACTATTTTACTGTAATTAGTTTCCTTTGAAATTTTCTGTATTTTTATTTTATTCATTTGAAAAACTGACTCTGAGGAGCCCAGAAGCTTCACAGGCTGACATGCCAGGGGCCCGTGGCACAGAGAAGGTTGAAGAAATCCTTCTTTTGAGGATCTTGACTAAATTTTGTCTTGGAAAAATCAATTAAACTAGCCATCCATAAAGGTCAGACTGGCTTCTCCCACTCTCTACCCTCACAGGTAGGACTACTTAGCTCCCACTTGATAGACTACTGCCAAGAGATAAATGATCCAGGAAGATCCAGACTCAGAGCCCTAGGAAGAAATTCAGATGGATGTTTGGGAACTTAGGAAAGAATGGACACAGGCACAGGACAATGTGAGGAGTGATCTTTTGCTGGGAGGCATAAGAGTGGGCAGGCATGCCAAAGATGTGCTGACCATGGGCCTCTAGAGTCGCAGAGTGTAGGCAGAGGTCTAAACAAGCCAGTGGTCAGTGATAGAGAGTTCTGGTGTGCCAGGGCCTAAGAGTGATGAAATAGTTCCAGTCCCTGATAGGTATGTGATATGGTGGTAGAAGTACTCTACTGAGAGTAGAAAGCTTGGGTTCTACTCCTAACACTGTATTAACATGGATAAGTCACAAACTTATTGCGGACTGGACATTGGGAGAAGCCTGGTTTAATTTCCATCTCTGACACTTACTAACTGTGTGATTTTGGGCAAATCACTTCAACTCTCTGAGCCTCAGTTTTTCCATTTGTATAATTAAGATAATGCCTCCAGTGCCTCCCTCACAGGGTTGGTGCAAGCGTCAAATGAGTCCTGTAATTTTCTTTTTCTTTCACAATATTCAAGGAAAAATGCAAGGACCATTCCATCTGAGACAGCTGGCTAAGAAAAGATAAGTTGGGGTCTTCCAAAGATCTTTCAGGGTCCCTAGACCCCCAAAATCTGAGCTGGAAGAAGATTGCCAGCCATTAAAGTCAAATTGTCTGGAAGAGCTTTTGATGTCAAGTTTATCCAAAGTCTCAGAGTTGTCCTAGTAAAAGTCAGACTACCCCTTAAGAATTTCAGGATGAGTTTAGAAAGAATTCTAATCAAACTTGGAGATGAAACTGGGGCTTAATTCATCAATGATTAATAAGTTTTTCATTTACGAAAAATGCCAAATATATCAAAAATGTTTATTTAAATTTCATTATAAATGTATGTTACCTTTTAAATGATTTTTAAATGTTACTATGCTTCATTTTGGTAGGATACTAGCTTTATTTGGTTTTAATAAATAATTGAGCAGGATAGTATCATAGTTCCCTTCTCAGTTAATTCTGCCTACATCTGGATCCTGCCTCTTCAGACCATTTCACTATAACTAAAGTACCCTCACTTGGCACAAAGTACCTGAGGGGAAATAGACTTTTGAATTCTGCCCATAAATATTCAAGTTTTAACAGAAAGAGCAAGCATGATTTTAGATTCCCCTCTCTACTGAGACCTTTTTTTCTGTGGATTAAAAAGAAACTTTCCTTTTATCAAGTTGTTATTGATATCTGTTGTTTTTCCCTCACTACATTTCCCAACAGAGCCATTACCCCATGATCTCCCAGAGAACTATCCCTTATAAGAATATTAAAAAAGAAAAAGAGGGATCCTTCTCCCACCCCCACTCACAATTTAGCACATCTAATCACCATGCCATATTCCATACTGATAGTCTCCAACCTCTGCAAAGAAAGGAAGAAGGTGGATTCTCATTTATCTTCTTTGGGGCCAAGCTTGGTTATTATAATTTCTTTCTTAAAAGTAGATTTTCTTGATACATTTTGTTTTTATGTCACATTAATTTCCCTTTTAATTTCCGCCTCTAGCCTCTCCCAGAGAGGCTATATATTTTTAAAAGTTGAAAAACGAGGAAAAAGAACAAATAGCAAAAATCAATCAACACTTTGAAAAAAAATCTGATGTTATATGCAATGTTCCACATTCACAGACCAAGACTACTACAAAGGAGCAGGGGGTGGGGGAATTGTCTTCTCTATCTGTTCTTAGGATCAAGCTTGTTCTTCATTTTACAGCATTCCTTTTTCTCTTTTTTTTTCAATTTTTTTTAACATTTTTTATTCAAAGTTTTGAGTTCGAGACTCTATTCCTCCCTTCCTCTTTCCCCTCCTCCCTTCCTGAGATGGCAAGAAACCATGTGCAATTATGGAAAATACTTCCAAGAAAACTTGAACAAAAGGAAAAAAATGAAAGCAAGAAAATGAAAAATAGCGTGCTTCAGTCTGTATTCAGTCAATATCAGTTCTTTCTCTGGAGGCAGATAGTATATTTCATCATTACTCTTTTAGAATTGTCTTGGAGCCTTGTATTGCTGAGAAGAGCTAAGTCATTCACAGTTCTTCATCAAACAATATTGTTATTACTGTTTACAACCTTCTTCTGGTTCTGTTCACTTCGCTCTGCATCAGTTCATGAAAGTCTTTCCAGGGTTTTCCAAAATCATCCTGCTTGTCATTTTTTATGGCACAATAATATTCCATTACAATTATAAACCACAGCTTGTTTAGCCATTGCCCAGTTGATGGCAATCCCTTTGATTTCCAATTCTTAGCCACTGAAGAAAGAGCTGCTATAAATATTTTTGTACAAATAGGTCTTTTTCCCCTTTTTTATGTCTGGAATATAGACCAAGCAGTGGTGTTGCTGAATCAAAAGGTATGCACAGTTTTATAGCCCTTTAAGTATAGCTCCAAATTGTTCTCCACCAACAGCTCTTTGGTGTCAGAGTTCTCTCACATCCCCTCCAACATTTACATTTCCTTTTTTGTCATATTAGCCCTCTGTTAGGTGTGAGGTAGCACCTCAGAATTGTTTCAATTTTAATTTCTCCAATCAATAGCGATTTAAGCAGGGCTTCTTAAACTTTTTCCAATTGTGACCCCTTCAGCACTTCTTAAACTGTGAGTTGTGATATGGGATTGCAACCCACAGTTTAAGAAGCACTGATTTAGAATATTTTTTCATATTTCTATAGATAGTTTAAATTCTTTGTCTAAAAATTTACAGTTCATATCCATTGATATTTATCAATTGGACAATGCCTGGTATTTTTACAAATTTTACTCAGTTCTCTATATATTTGAGAAAGGAGGTCTTTATCAAAGATACTTAATTGCAAAATTTTTTCCTCGGTTTTCTGCTTTGCTTTTAATTTTGGTTGCATTGATTTTATTTGTTCAAAAACTTTTTAATTTTATATAATCAAAATTATCTGTTTCACACTTTGTAATGCTCTCTATTATCTTCTCTGGTCCTAAATTCTTCCCTTATCCATAAACCTGACAGATGAACTACTCCATGCTATCTTAAATTTGCCTATGACATTACCCTTTGTGTGTAAATCATGTACCCATTTTGAACCTTATTTTGGTATGAGATGTTATTCTATACCCACTTTCCACCATACTGTTTTCCAATTTTCCTAGCAGTTTTGGTCAAATAATGAGTCTTTGTTCCAAAACCTTGGATCCTTGTCTGGATTACTGGATTACTATGGTCATTTACTGCAATGTAATTTATACCTAATCTAGTCTACTGATCCATCACTCTATTTCTTAGCCAGTACCAGATTGTTTTGATAATCACTGACATAATACAGTTTGACATCTGGTATGAATAAAATAATTTCTTGATAATTTGATTGGTATGACACTGAATAAATAGATTAATTTAGGTAGAATTGTCACCTTTATTAAATTAGCTCAGCCTACCCATGAACAGTCATCACTTTCCAATTGTTTAGATTTGACTTTATTTGTTGTAAAAAACCATTTTTATGTAAAATGTGTAAAAACATATAGTTACTAGGTCTGTCATGTCAGGAAGACTCCCAAGTATTTCATATTGTCTACAGTTATTTTAAGCGAAATTTCTCTCTATCTCTTGCTGCTGAGCCTTGTTGGCAACATACAAAGTGCTAATGATTTATGTGGGTTTATTTTTATATCCTGCAACCTTGCCTAAGTTGTTAATAATCTGAAGTAGTTTTTTTAGTTAATCCTCCATGATTTTCTAAGTACACCATCACACCATCCACAAAGAGAAATAGTCCTGTTTCCTCATTGCCCATTCCCAATAACTTCAGTCTCTTTCCCTTCTCCACCGTCTACAATCAACGTCCCCAACACAATACTAAATAATAGAGGTGAACTAGGCATCCCTGCTTCACCTCTATTGTATTGAGAAAGCTTCTAGCTCATCCCCACTACAGACATCACTTACTGATAATTTTAGATAAATATTACTTATCATTTTAAGTCCATTCATTCCTATAGTCTCCAGTGTTTTCAATAGGAATAGGTGATGTACCTTTTCAAAGGCTTTTTCTCCATTCATTGAGACAATCATATGATTTCTTGTTGGTTTTGCTATTGACATGGTCAACCATGATGGCAGTTTTCCCAATATTGAACTAGCCCTGCATTCTTGATGTACATTCGACCTGGTCGGAGTATATAATCCTTGTTTAATAATATTTTTAATTTAATAATATGATTATTGCTGTAATCTCTTTGCTAGGGTTTTGCTTAAAATTTTTGCATCAGTATCCATGACAGAAATTGGTTCATAATTTTGTCTCTCTGCTCTGACTCTTCCCGGTCTTGGTATCTTTACCTTTTTTGTGTCATGAAAGGAATTTTGTAGAATTTCGCCTATTTTTCTAAATAGTTTATATAGTATTGGGATTAATTGTTCTTCAAATGTTTGGTAGAATTCATGTGTGAATCCACCTTGTCCTAGGGATCATTTCTTAGAAAGTTCATTGATAGCTTATTTAATTACTTTTTCCCAATATTAGGTTATTTAAGTATTTTATTTCTTCTTTTAATCTGGGTAATTTATATTCTTGCAGATATTCATCTATTTCATCTAGATTGTCAAATTTATTGACATATAATCGGGCAAAATAGCTCCCAACAATTGTCTTAATTTCTTCTTCAATGGAAGTGAATTCACCCCTTTCATTCCTTATACTAGTAATTTGTTTTTCTTCTTTCCCTTCTCTAATAAAATTAACCAATGGTTCATCTATTCCATTATCTGGGGTTTTTTCTATAAAACCAAGTTACAGTTTTATTCATTAGTTCAATGGTGTTCCTATTTTCAATTTTATTAATGTCTCCCTTGACTCCCCTAGGACCTCCAACCTGGTGTTCAGTTGGGGATTTCTAATATGTTCTTCTCCTAATCCCCTTGGTTGCATGCCGAGTTCACTAATCCACTCTTTCTCTATTCCACCAAGGCAAGCAACTAGAGATATAAATAACCTTCCCCAACCCCACCGCCAAGCACCATCTTAGCTGGATCCCACAAATTCCACTATGTGCTCTCATCACTGTCATCTTCTTTAATGAAATCATCGATTGTTTTTGTAATTTGTTCCCTGACCCACCCATTCGCCAGAACTAGATTACCTAATTTCCAATTAACCTTTAATCTTTCTTTCCATAGTACATTATTGAATGCAATTTTCACTGTACCATAATCCAAAAAGGATGTGTTTACTTTTTCTGCCTTTCTGCATCTGCTTGCAAGGTTTCTATGTCCTAGGTGCCATGTACTGCCGAGAAAATGTTATATTCCTTTCCATTCCCATTCAATTTTCTCCAAAGGTCCATCATATCTAACTTTTCCAAAATTTTATTCACCTCCTTAATTTCTTTCTTGTTTATTTTTAATTAGGTTTATATAGTTTTGAGAGAGAAAAGGTGAGGTCCCCCACTACTATAGTTATGCTATCTACTTCCTCATATAAATCATTCAACTTCTCCTTCTAAAGATTAGATACTACACCATTTGGTCAATACATATTTAGTATTGATATGACTTCATTGTCTTTGGTACCTTTTAGCAAGATCTAGTTTCCTCCTTTATCTTTTAATTAGATCTAATTTTGCTTTTGCTTTTGTTTTTGCTTTTGTCTGAGGTCACAATTGCTACCCCTGCTTTCCTTGCTTCAGCTAAAGCATAATAGATTGTGCTCCAGCCCCTTATCTTTACCCTGTGTGTATCTCCCTGCTTCAGATATGTTTCTTGTAAACAACATACTGTAGGTTTCCAGTTTTTAATTCATTCTACTTTCTACTTCTGCCTTATAGGTGAGTTCATTCCATTCACGTTTGTAGCCATGATAACTGAGTATTTCCTTCTATACCATTTAAAGTTTTCCCTTTTTTCCCTTACCCCACCCCCACCCTCTTCCTTCTCACATAATAGCCCTTTCATGTCTCTTTTATGTAGAATAATAATTGAAGCCATTCAATCTCTGCCCTCCTTCTTCCAATGCAATTTTCTCTCTCACCCTTTTATTTCGATTGGGGAGCGGGGGGAGTGGTGTCATCCCATCAAAGTCAACTTATATCTATGTCCTCTGTCTACATATACTCCTTCTAATTGCTCTTATAGTAATAAAGTTGTTAAGAGCTACAAATATTTTCTTACTATATAGAAGTACAAACAGTTTGACCTTATTGAATTTATTATGTTTTCTCTTTCTTGTTTCTTTTTTCCTTTTTATGTTTCCCTTGAGTCTTGTATTTGGAAGTTAATTTTTGTTTTATTCAGCTCTGATCTTTTAATTAGAAATGGTTGAAAGTCCTCCATTTCATTAAATATCCATTTTTTTACACGAAATATTATGTTCAGTTTTGCTAGGTAGGTGATTCTTTGTTTGTAATCCTAGAGCCTTTGCCTTCTGATATATCGTATTCCAAGCCCTCCAGTTCTTCAGTATGGAAGCTGCCAAATGCTGTATAATCCTACCTGTAGCATCATAATGTTTAAATTGTTTCTTTTTGGCTCCTTGCAATACTTTCTTCTCGATCTGTGAACTCTGCAATTTATCTGTGGTGTTCTGAAGCATTTTCATTTTGGGATCTCTTTCAGGTAATGATCACCGGATTCTTTCAGTTTCCATTTTGACTTCTGGTTCTAATATGCTAGGGCAGGTTTTTTTGGCATTTTCCTTTAAAATGTTGTCCAGGCTGTTTTTTAATCATGACTTTCAGGTAGTCCAATAATTCGCATATGATCTCTCCATATTTATTTTCTAGGTCAGTTGCTTTTTTCAGTGAGAAATTTCACATTTTCTTCTATTTTTTTACATTTTCTTTTGTTTTATTTTATCTTTATGTCTCAGAGTAATTAGCTTTCATTTGCTCCATTCTTATTACTTTCTTCAGAGGGATTTTTATTTCCTTTTCCATTTTGCCAATTCTATTTTTTAGGGAGTTATTTTCCTCAGTAAATTTTTGTATACCTTTTCCCATGATGACTCTCTTTTCATGATTCTCTTGCATTTTCTCATTTCTTTTCCCAATTTTTCTCCTACTTCTCTAATTTGCTTTTTAAATCCTTTTTAAGCTCTTCCAGGAATTCTTTTGAAGTCCAAAACTAAATTACATTTATCTTTGACGCTTCACATGTAGCCATTTTGACACTATTGTCCTCTTCTAAGTTTATGCCTTGATCCTCCCTATCACTATAGTAATTTTCTATAGTCAAGCTCTTTTTTTTGAGTTTTTGCTCATTTTTTCTGCCTTTTTTGTGACTTGGTGTTTTTATATGACAGCTGGATTCTGGTTCTGCACCATATCAAACTTTTTTTTGTGCTGGGGTTCAAAACAAGCAGTTTCCCTGCTTCTAGATTAATTCTGAGGCAGTTTTCAGAGAGTTTCTTCCTCATCCCACCATCTTGGCACTGGAAGTCAAGAGAGCTTCTTAAAGTTTCTCTTTATGGCTCCGAATAAAATAAAATAAACGTTAGATTACTTACTAGCACCCAGAAAAGTGCCTCTTCCCTTCCCCTGAATGAGTAGATGGACCCTGGCAGGAGCACAAATCACTGAGATATATAGATAGATAGATAGATGGATAGATAGATAGATAGATAGATAGATAGATAACCTTTAGACTCCTCATGAATAACATCTGATGTGGCTGAAATTTGGGGATTTTAAGTGAATTATTAACTTCATGTAAGTCCATTTTTGAAGATGTAACCAAAAAGCCAATATCACTGAATTCTCCACTTTTCAGCTGCTTTTATTATTATGATATGGAATGTATGTATCAAAAAATTCCAAGAAGGGATTGAGCATTGAGGGTAGCCTACAGGAATGATCATTTGATAAGTAATTAGTTATCGTGTCTTGGAAAACATTCAAGGAATATCCACATCTCTCTCAGATTCCAATCATAATACTTTAATATTAATCATAATTAATAATACAAAATGACTTTTCCTTGATAATTTTTTACCAAAAGACTTTAAGGGCTCTTATTTGACATTAGGCACTGCTGTTTGATCACTCGTCAAGTATGTTTAATGGGGATTCTTGTCCATATATTTTGCTTGTACTAGACAGCCCCTGAAACTCCTTCAACTCAGAGATTCTGTGATTCTTTCATAAGCTGTGAGAAATTTATCAAATAAAATATTCCCCTTACAAATAGGAGCATCACCCTAAACAAACAAAAGCATGGCAATTTTTACCAAAATGTGTGATCTAAGGGGTGACAATCAACTGATAGAGATTTATTTTTTTAATTTAGGAAATTAATTTATGTACAGAATATAAATACAATCCCAATGTCACAGTCAGAAATAGACAGTGAAATTATGTCTCCCAAAGGGAACATAATATTGGATCATTTTTACAGCACCAGAGGAATTAATAAAAAAGTAAATTGACCTGGTAAAAAGTAGGCAAAGCAAACCCCATTTTAAGTTTTACTATCTAGTCCCCAAAAGAGAACAGCCCATAACGATCCTTCCATCAAATTAGCAAAGTCACGAAGTTCATTGAATTATTATTTCTTAGTTGATTTCTCAATAGGCTGGACTCATCTAGTGAGGAAGGAGCAAATCACTTACCTTTTTAATTCATGAACAAGACCACCAGAGCAGCATTGTGTGAAATGAATTTTTTATTGCACTTGACGGACTGCTATGGTTATCTGGGTGGGGAACAAACCCATATATCCAAAAAGTTGAGCAATTCATTTCTATCCTACAGATTAGAATCATATCCACTCTCTTCACCCTAATATCTATATAGTATCATCACCAACCAGTACAGGGATCATTGTTCTCTCTCTGTGTTGCCTTTATGTTCTTTCATAAATGTAACTAAATTATATCCATAATCTTATAAGTAAATAAAAATAAGGAGTTGGGGATGCCTTTAAATGCCTAACATTTATGTAAAATCCTCACTTTTCATGATTTTCTTGCATCACTTTCATTTCTCTTCCCAATTTTTCCTCCACTCCACTCTCTTCCTTGATTTTCAAAATCCTTTTTGAGCTTTTCTATGGCCTGGGACCGTTGCATATTTATTTTGGAGGTTTTGGATGAAGCAGCTTTGACTTTTATGTCTTCTCCTGATGGTAAACATTGTTCCTCCTCATCAAAAAGGATAGGAGAAAATACCTGTTCACCAAGAAAGTAGCCTTTTATTGTCTTATTTTTTTCCCTTTTTTGGGTATTTTCCCAACTAGTTACTTGACCTTTGGGTCATTTGCCAAGAGTAGGGTATACTCTGGGGACCTGTAAGATCTCAGTTCCTCCAAGGTGGCAAAATCAAGAAAGAGGAGTCTACTCCCTGGCCTGGCTCATGGCCCAGTTTCAGATCAGCTGCTCAATCCCCACAGGGGCTCCAAGTTGAGGCTCCAGCAGTGGAAGCTGGCTGCTGCCTGCCCCAGCCACCACCACCACAGCCACAGTCACTGCCACCTGCTGCCACCATTGCCTGGGGTCAGGGTCAGGTGAGGACCCCACTCTCTTGTCACAGAGGTGAAAAAGCTCTCTCACTGACTTTTGAAGTGTCTTTGGTGTCTGTGGGTTGAGGGATCTACCAACCTCCTCCACTCCAATGCTCCGTGGTCCCTGCTGCTCTAGAGTTTGTTGAGAGTCATTCTTTACAGGTATTTTATGGGCTGTGGGGAAAGAGCTAGTGTATGTACATCTTTCTACTCCATCATCTTGGCTCTACTCCCCCCCTCCCATTTATCTAAAATCCTAAGAAAGAAGGTGCTTTTCAAACATGTCCCTGAGTGGTGAACCAGGGACAAGTTATCAGCAGTCATTAAGTAGAGCTCCCTGAGATCTATGTTCAGCCCTGATCTGCTTGACTTTTTTGTTCTATTGGGATAAAGATATTGGTGGAATGCTTATTGAAGCTGGGAGGGATAATTAGCGCACTGACAATAGTCAGGCTCCAAAAAGATCCAGAGAAGCTCAGATATTTTGGTCAAATTAATAAGATGAAATGTAAGAAGATCCTTGGATCCTGCCTTCTGTGGAAAACCATACCCAGCCCCCCCCATTTCATGGTGTTTTCCTTTCTCAGATTGTTCCATCTGCTTTTTAGAATCTCATCTGACCTTTTTTCTCAGTCAATCCAACACACTGTAATTTGTGGACCACTAATGCCAGCTAGCTTGAAAGATTCACCAGTGAAATGATTTAACATTATCTATAACTAAAACATTCATCAAACAAGGTATGGTTCCTCTAGAGCTTTGTCATTGGCTGTGTTTTTCATTCTTCATATAATTATTTGTCGCTTTACACTAACAAAATTCCCGGGTTTTCAGTTCTTTTTAGAAACAGAAAAGCCAAGGGACCACTCTTAGTGACCATTTTGATGAAAGCAGTGATGAATTAAAATTTGTATTGGAAATGTATATTGGTGCTTAGTGTAGCTAAATGTTTGAATTTTGGAGAGTGTTAGAAAATCTGAAAGCCAAGAGCCAAGGATACAAATCAAAATCACAGAATTTCAAAGCAAGAAGAAACCTCAGTTTACCAGGCAACAGTCAGTCAGTCAAAAAAACACTTAAGTACCTGTTATGTTTCAGATATTGTGCTGGGTGTCGATCTACAGAAGCAAAGAGAGCAGTGGCCATGATTGTTTTGTGCCTCTGAGTGTCCCCTCTTGTATCCTTCTAATTGCGCCCCCCCCCAGACATTGCTCTCTGTGGGAAGGTGACCAGAAGTAATCATGGTAATAGAGTGTTCCCTATGGGTCTCCGTGGATCTAAAGTCATTGGCTTATGCTGGTTCAGAGCACAAAGTGCATACCAGGAAAGAAAGCACAGTGAGAACTCACCAAAGAGCACAAACCAGAGTCTGTGACTGTTGCTCAAGTCCAGGAATCAGTTATCTTCCAGAATAATCCTTTGAGCATTTACCCACCATTCCTTGAGTGCTGCTATGTTTGGTAGATTATTTAATGTGTTCTGGATTGTAGGCATTTTGTGTGAGCTGGGGTCTGTGTAGAAACAGAGACAGAGATTTTTAAGTGTTGCATTCCATACATGGGAACTGCAGTTCACATTTCTTTAGGCAAGATCAATTGTGGTATTTGCAGTTACAATGGCCAAGGCTGTGAGAATTTTTCACTTTCATCATTAAATTCCTCTAAAGTTATAATTTCTGATATGTGTCCTGTGGACAGCAGGGCTCATCCTTTTTATCAAACTATATGTCCAGTAGTCTCCATGCCAAACAATCTCCTCAGTAGTCACATCTTGTGCCTTGTGGAATACACCTCATTTCTTCCAGGATGACTGCTCAAAAACAGAAATGTTCCTCCATGGCTTTCTAGAACTTTGGGAGATTGATTGTGATTCACACTAAAGCTGAATAAGCAAGTGCATAAAATGGCATCATGCCGAATGCCAGGTTGAGATTTTATCTGGCCTGGTGCATGCCTGCCAAGCACCGGCTGAGCTGGACAAGTCTGAACTTTATTCCTGGCCAGACAATAGTTTGAAGGCCATCATACTTGCAGGCTCTTCTGGAGTTGTGCTGTGCTCATGCTTGGCTCAAAAAACAGTGCCTCCATGGCCATGTTAAAAAGCAAATCTCTCTAGATGGAGCATTTATGAGGCCCCTCCTCCAGACCAGGTATTGTGCAAAGCATCAGGGACATGAAGAAAAGAGACCCAGCTCCTAACCTCAGGGAGCTCAGATCCTCATGGTAAGTCAACAGGTACCTATAAATAGATGCAGATAGTGACTGGACTTGTGATTTCCCAGGTGAGGAAATTCCATCCATCGATGCAAGTGGTTACCTTCTCTGAAACTGAGAGGTTCTGAGCAATATCTGGAGCCTGAGAGCTTCAGGGACCCATCCAGGGTCACATAACCAGTGTGGGTCAGACATGGGACTTGAACCCAGGTCTTCCTGGTTTCAGTCAGCTTCCTATCTACTATGCCTGCTGTTTCTAAGTATATACAGGAGATACACACAATTTAAACCCGAGAGTTTTGCCAAATAAGTTATTTTTCAAATGTATTTTACTCTTCCTATTGCACTGCTAGAAAATTGTTGCTGTAGGACATCGTAAGTATTTTCCTCCTCTTAATGCATCATAGTACATTTGTGAGTTCATCGTGAAGTTGCTTTGTTGTACAGTGAGATTGTACCACTGGAATGCAGTAAAGCAGGTGAGGATTTTTCCCAGTATTGATCTCGCCCCCACCCCATATTCACAAAAATCCCAACATCCTGGCAAAGAGTCCAAAAAATGAAGGAGATGCCTCCATTCCTGTCTATGATTCCTTCACATTGCCCAGCACATGGAAGGCAGTGTTGTAAAGATATGACAAAGTCCATGCTCTTGCTGAATACTTTCAAAGCTGCATAGAATAGTTCTTGATGTTCATGTGATCAGCTGATATTCTTCTATATTTTGGCATTGTTGGCAATTTATATTTTGAATCACCACCTAATGCTACGATGAGATTAACCAGTTTTATAAATCAATTTTCTTTTCCCTCACTGATATTTGCCTAAATCTAACCTTCCATTAAAGACAGCATGATGTGGTAGAGAGAAGACCAACCCTTGGAACCAAGAAGATCTGGGTTCAAATCCTACTTCTGACACATAATAGCAGTGTGACCCATTTATCTTTCAGTGCCTCCATGAAGTCTCTAAGTCTTCAAGTTATAGATGGGCTGTCGATCTATGAGAGTGGAGGGAGTTTCTAATCCAACACACCCTCACACTGTGGTTATGTCTTCCTTGTTTTATCTGTTTTGTGTCATCATGTTTAAAGACATCCCAAACAACAACAACATCTGGGAACTGACTTAAATCTAAACTTTCAGTTCTCTGGGAAACACTGGCAACTTGAAAGGTGAAGAATACCTGTCATCATCAGCTTTCAGATGAAGGCAGTCAGCTCCCACTAACTCAGCAGTGCCACAAACTGGAAACCTTCACAAGAAAACCAGCAAACCCTTTGAGAAACTGCAGTCATCAGGACAGAAGGCTTCAGAATCTACCTCGGGGTGGTGGCTGGGGTGCACCCTATTATGTGCCAGTTTGGAAGAGAAGAAGTATTAGACTGACTATCAAACTGAAGGTCTACAGAGTCATTGTGCTGATCTCATTGTTATATGCTTGCGAAACATGGACAGTCTACCAGCACCATCCAGGAAACTAAATTGATTCCATTTGAACTGTCTTAGGAAGATTCTGAGGATCACCTGGGAGGATAAGGTACCAGACACTGAAGTCCTTGGTGGAGCTGAACTGCCAAGTATTCAAACTATGCTTCAGAGAGCGCAACTCCGATGGGCTGGCCATGTTGTTCAAATGCAAAATGTATACTTGCCAAAAAAACTGTTTTATGGAGAATTCACATTGGGCAGGCAATCACATGGTGGCCAGAAGAAGCGGTACAAGTACACTCTTAAGGTCTCTCTCAAGAACTTTGGATTTGACTGTGCAACTTAGGAGACACTGGCACAGGACTGCTCACCATGGCATGCACACATCAGAAAGGGTGCTGCGCTCTTTGAGCAAAGCAGAATTGAGACAGATCAAAGTAAATTCAGGATGCGCAAATTTGGGATATCCAAATATTCACACGGACTATCTGTGCCCAACCTGTGATAGAGCATTCCAAGCTCATATTAGTCTGATAAGCCACAGTCAAACACACTGAAATTTCACTTTATCATGGTGATGTAATTTTGGTCCTCTTCGAAGACGAGGGACAACAACCAACCTTCAAATGAACCTACCACTGACAAGGACAGCATGTTGGGATTATTAAAAAGTTTCTCTGATGTTCAGATTTCCATTCTGGGCCCCAGCTCAACAATAACAAAGCCCCAGAGAATAGGGAAGCCAATGCAGTGCAGTTATACTATCTTCAATTCCGTTCCTATAGACCGAATGTACACAAAGGATTTCTGCAAGAGGAGACTCCTGCCCCAACTTCCCCTGTCCGATGTCCTGAAGCAAGCAAGTCAGTGAAATCCACTGAAACTCAGACTTCAAGCTGTAAATCAGATAGTATTCACACAGCCTGACCTGCTGCTGCAATCAGAGATGTAGGGGACATATTTTGACCAGTGATATCACGCATCCTCTGGAGCAGTGAAGCAGAACAACCAAGAGCAAAGAGCCCTGAAAGTTTCCCCCTGCCTTTGGGATAGATTGCACACATATCCTGCATGTAAAGAATTATTGGGGTCCCCCAGGCCTTAGGTTCATGACAAGAGTAACACAGTCTGTTTATTATTGTCTGATCCATTGGCCATTTGGAGTAAACTAACCCTAAATAGCCTAACTAAACCCTAACCCTAACTAAACTCACATTTCAGACAAACAATTTCTTTGGTTAGTTGACTGCCTAATTGTGTAACTGATGAAACTAACTGGTTGTTAAAACATGATGTAGTCCTAGCCACTCTTGGTGATATTGCCTTTAAACATGGAGGATTACAGTAGGAAATCCAAAGGAGAGCTTCAATGGCAAGCATCCAACATAATTTTGAATAAGAGTACAAATGTTAGGGAACAAAAATGGACTAAATAGTGATATGAGAATTCAGAATAGCTTGTTTACTCATTTATTAATACATCAAAGTTTAGACTTTTAAAAATATATTGTCTTCAGAACAGCAGACCATAAATGGTTGTGCAAGTTCCAGAACATATATGATTATACTGATATTGAAAAACATGCTGCATTTAAAGACTGTGTCAACACAATGTTCAAGCAGTCAGTTGGAAGATAAATTCAGTCATTAAAAGTCTTGGTTTGTCTACACAACACTGGCTAACCCATTTGTCCCATTTAGGGACTGAGTTGATAAGACTTCATCATTATATAGATACCATCTATATTTCAGTCAACATGCTTTCAATTTTTGTGTAAATAGAAAACGATTCAGATGAAATCTCAATGAAACACAAGATAATCACTGAAATCAGCAATAGGTAGCTTCTACTCAAGCTTTTAAAACACTGAACTGAATAAATAATAGTCACTTGAGAGATAATTGAGTTTGCAATTAAGACAATAGAGTTCTCTGCAACTTCACAAGAAAATGCTATTGGATGAACACATAATCCCCTCTGTGCACTTGGAAAGTTTGAGGAGTCTCTCCTATACATGTCCAGTCCTTTATTCTAGTGATGGTGACCTGTACATCAAGGTTACCCATAATCACATTGTTGATGTTAACATGAATAGAGTATTTCACAAGTTTTTGTTATTATTAAAAATAATCATCTGAGTTTTTGGTGTGAATTAATAGCAAACAAATCTAAAGCCTAGTTCTTGGTAAAGAATCCTAACCTCTGTTACTTCTGACTTATAGGGTATCTTTGTTACTAGGGTTCAGCCTGATGGGCCAGCATCCAGCCTGCTGCAGCCTGGTGATAAGATCCTTCAGGTAAGAAAAGCATTTTCATTTTTTTATAATTTATAGACAAGGGGGAAAGCTATTTTAAAAAATATCTGCTAATCCAAAGCATATTGTGGCCAATAAGGAAATGTGTTTTCTGACTGTAATGTTCATCTCAGATGTTTTTATTTTCATTATTCTTGCTTGGCATTATAAATAGTCATCAAAAGGAAACTGCTTTTTTCTCAGTTTTAATTAATTTGAAGAAGGACCCATAGATTGAGGAATTTGGAACAGAGATGGGGAAGTAGTTTGGGATTTAATTTTCTTCACTGTGACTCTTAGGTATGTTGCATTAATACCTCAGAAAATTACATATGTATGTATATATACGTATATTGTTTTAACAAAAGAAGAAAAATTTAAGTGTACAAAAGGTAAGTTTTCTGTAAAGTCCTTTCTTCTTCAAAAAGGCTTTCTATAATTTAATGGTCTGCACAGCAGATAAAACTCACTCCCACAGCTGTCAAATGTGCTGTGAAGCCTTAGACATCTTGCTCTCTCTGTGCACCCATATCATCATCTTTGAGTTCTGTTCCTATCCAAGATGGGCACAAAAGCTTCACAACAATTTCTGCCTTGCATGATGGGAAACTCTTCAGGGGAGATGTCTTTATTTTGCAACAAAAAAGAAGGCCTTTCTGAAATGCTTGCCTAGGGATACAGATTTTTTTACTTATAGGTCCCAGAATCTAAATGTATGCCACTGTAAAGATAGAGAAAAGGAACCCAGAGGTAGATATTAACAATGCAAAATAAACTGGAGAATTAGCCACAAAAAAAAAATCAGATCTGAAAGAGAATGATGATTCCAAGGCTTGAAGGGTCCCTTTTAATTCACCTTTGCTAGTCTACCTTCCTATTAGTTAGCTACCTTTCTATCAGAAGCACTTAGAAAATAAGAAACTTGAATATTCATCTTCATAGCCTGATTTATTTGTCCTGGCATATAGCAGTGAATATGTATTTATATATTTATTCCTGGGATTATATCTAAGTTAAGTAGTAAGACAAAAACCAAAAAATACGTGTCATGAAAAAGTCTATCAATCCAACCTACCTACATGTCTCATTCAAAGAAGTATTAAAAATGAGGTGCTAAGCCTCTGTTTCCATGATTTTGAGAAGAAAGGAGGGAAGAAAGAAAGAGAGAGGGAGGGAGGGAGGAAGAAAAGATGGAAGGAGAAGAGAAGGGAGAAGAGAGGAGAGGAGAGGAGAGGAAAGGAAACTTTGCTGTGGTTCATTGATGTGACTCTAAGGGGACTTGTGGGCTTACTGGAAGATCAACGCTAATAAAACCTCCTTAGCTACCACCGTTTTAGGGGCTCTCATCACCTCCTACCTGGATTCTTGTACTAGCTAAGCTTCTCATTGGCCTCCCCGCCTCCAGTCCATCCCCTTCTCCACTGCCAAGAGGATATTCCTGAAGTGCACCTCTGCTTGTTACCCCTTAACCAATAACCTCCAGTGTCTCCCCAGTTTGACCAGGATCAAAAATGAAATCTTCCATTTGGTTTTTAGAGCCTTTTCTTCCTTTCTGAACTTCTTATATTTTACTTCCCTCAGCCCTCCTCTACAATCCAGAAACACTGGATCCCTTGTCTTCCTCTGTAACACTCAGTCACAGTTCTTGATTCATTCTAAGCTTGGGGGCAATCTAATGTCTCCCTGCCCCCAGGGTCCCCAGCTGCTTCTGCTCTCTGCTGCTTTAGGGATTTCTTATTATATAGGACACTAGGAGTATAATCACAACCTGTCTGAGGCTCCAGTTAGGAAAATTTCTAACATATAGGAAAGTTTGACTTTTAACCCTAATTTACCTTTTATTTCTTTCTGGCTAACCCTTAGATTCTTTGTGATTGAAGTTATATTCAGGTTACAGGAAAAGTTTAGTTGTAGAAATAAATCTAGTATTTTACAGTGTTAACAGGAAAGAGGTGATGTTTTCCTGGAACATTTCCCAGCATTGGAGGAGGTGGGTACACTTGGTGAGGCAGCTCTCAGTCTTCTGCTCCAAGATGCCTACAGGGCCCACCACCAGCCTCCTTCCTTCCCTTCTCAGCCATGGCTCAGCCCTTTCTTTTTCCTCTGGATGGTTGCCTCTGGGACCTTAATTCTTTCTAGCCCAGCTCAAAGTCTTAACTCATTCTTCTCATCTCTCAGATCCTCAGTATGACCACATCTTTCACCCTCTGGAAACAGAAATCCTCTAGACATCTGAGTGGCTTTGAGGTGTCCAGGTCCGGTTCACTGACTGTGTTCCATGCATAGTTATGATTGATTCAATCAAATAGTGTTCTTACCAGCTAAAGGTAATTATTTTTAAGTAGAAGTAGGATGAGGAGTGTTCAATCCGACCTACCTACATGTCTCATTCAAAGAAGTATTAAGGTTCACCCTTGAACCTTACCAGACCCTCCAGACACCTGACTGTGCATTTGCACTGGTTGCTGAGATGATGAGACACCTGCAATGCTCTTCCTCCTCTCTCCTTCTCTTCCCTGACTTCCTCCAAGCCTTAGCTCACATCCACCTGCTTGTGCCTTCCACTCTAGTCCACAAATGTTTTGTACCTAGTTTTTGGCATATTGCCTCAATCCCACCCTCATTAGAAGGGGTCTCCATGACAGCAGGGACTATGTTTTTGTCTTTCTTTTTGTCCCTGGTACTTAACACAATGCCTGGAGAATAGCAGGCATTTAATAAATTCCTGCTAACTGGTTAAGATTAACAAAGCACTTTCCTCACCAATAGCATAATTTGGAGAAGGCAATCTAATCATAACCCATCACAGCTCTGAATCGTGATTGGTTAGGACACACCCATACCATGTGCTATTTATCACTCTTCTAGAAAGCATTTGGACCTAATACATCAGAAGAATTTTTTTTTCTGTAAAATTTTTTCTGTAAAAAATTTGGCCATTCCAAATCCAACAGAACTGACCACTGTGTTTACAGCATGGCAGAATTATGTGTTCAGAGGACCAGTTTTCCTTTCAGAAAATAACCAGGAGAGCTGGAGTATTTGTCAACATCATGTGTGCCAGTGAGGGTGACAATTCAGCCATGGCCACATCATTGGTCATTTTCGGGCCATTGTCCACTTCCGCACATCTATTCTCTAGACCCTAATTAGGAAGCACCTCTTAGAAAAGCACAAATAAATTAGCCTGCTCTCTCAGTGATAATGGCCCCAGACACCCACAGCAGTTACTGAATCAGGATTGATCTCTCCTGTATCTAAGCATCTCAACTCCAAAGGGTTGGGAAGAGACCAACCCTCATCTAGCTCCATGGATGACCTTTCCAAGATCTTGAATTAAAACAGAATATTAATGATCTATAATTGATACCAACTTCTCCCATAGGACTCACTTCATTTTTTTCATGTGATCCAGTATTCATAGAATTCTGCAAGACCAAGGGGAGAGTCATAAATAGATGGTGTGAGTGACTAGAAATCCGGCTGCAGTTCCTGGGCTGGCGTTCTATCACTCTACCCCTCATTCCTTCAGAATGAATCACCACAGATTAAAAAAACAATACAAGTAACAATATGGTGTTTAACTGGTCTAATAAATAATGCAAATTTCAAGACTCAGTTAAATACAATCTATTAATAATGGCTAGCCATTTTGTTGCCAAAAAGAAAAATAAGTCAGTAGAAAATGTTTCCTGCATTTTACGGGTGACAGTGCTGAACAAGATGATTCAGAGAACCCACTCCGCTCCCCAAAGCTTCTTGTGTCTGTATGCGGTATTTTATTGTAACACAATCTCCTAAACAATAGAAAAAATCGTTTGTGAATAACGAACTACTAGTACAACATTTTACAGGTCATTAAAACAAAATGTAAGAGCATAAGGCATTTCATTCATTCATTTGGTGCTGAATTAAAAATAATTTTGGTAATTTCCTTCATTCAATCCAACTTAATTCAACATAATATTAAATTTAACGTGTCACTTCAGTGCCTACTGTATGCAACAGAAACCTAAAACATTATTAATATTAATAAATATGGATTGTGTGCCTATAGTATATATATTTGTCAGTATCAGGGAAGGTATAAAATTTAGACAAAGTAGTCACTGTGATCATAGAGTTCATAGTTTACTAATTTATGAATTTTGGAAATGAGTGACAAAATAAATTTAAACAACTTACAAACTTGAAAAAATTGTGACCTAAGATAGAACTGTATGCCAAAACAACTAAATGAAAAGTTAATGATTTAGGCAAATCAGTTTTCTAATAAAAACTGATATGTTATAGTGAAAAGATCATTCATTGATTGTATGTGCAGGAGACCTGAGTCCAAGAGCTCATCCTATCACTTATTAACTGTTTAATCTTGAATGAATACTTTTACCTTTATGCTTCTTTTCTTGTAAAATAGAGATGAGGGGAGAGGAGTAGTATTTTAATTTCCTCAAAGATTAGTTTTGAAGAAAGCATTTAAAAAAGCTGAGCTTCCTCCAAACTCCCAGTCCACAGAGAAAGCCTTTGAGAATTCGAACTTTTATGTCTAAAACAGAGCTCCTCAAAATCTTTCACTTTCACCATCAACAAATGCTTGGAAAACTGTTCAGAATGGCTAATATTCTGATGGCTTAGATTTATTATTCTTGTTATTCATCAGTTCCGTTAGAGAAGTTGTTTTTCGTGTTCATGTGCGTCATTAGTTTGCTAGGCAGGCCAATGTGTAAGCGGCTGAATCCATTTGCAGCGGTGGGATAGTACATCTCAGAGCCTTCTACAACAGCTTCCATCCTATCCCTTTTGTTTTCTTTTTCACCAGAGAATCTGACCCACTTCAGTCTTCCCTGTGTCAGATACTGTGCTAAGCTATACTAAATCAGAAAAATTCATTCCTAGAAATGCACATTTTAAAAGCAGACAGTCCCTGCACTCAAGGACGTTACCTTTTATTGTGGAAATAACCTGTGCACATAGATGTGAAATCAAGATGCTTATGAGACAAATGCAATGTAATTTCAGGTGCAAGGGAGTAATACTGAAGGGATGATGGGGTCACTTGGGCATATTTTAAAGACAGAGGAGACTTGTGCATGTTTATAGGCAGAAAGGAAGAGCTGGTAAGTAGGACAAGTCTGAATATGGAGGGAACACGACTGCGCAGGTAACGGATAGGAATAATATCAAGAGTCAGTATTGGCAAGAAGGAGGACCATCCCTTTCAGAGTATAGAGTACTGAAGGGGAGAGAGAAGAAGTCCAGGGTTTTTGAGGCATAGAGGAGAAGAAGGAGCTCAAGGTCTCTGTTTTCTCAGTCAAGGATGAGTTAGGGTCCTCTACTAAAGGGAGTGGGGAGAGACTTGAGAAAAGAGGACACAGGCGATTGTGAGGATGGGTCTTTCCAGGGTATTCGCTATTGCCTGTAGCTATCTGGGGGGCTGAGAGAGGTTACCTAATCTTTCGGCTAAGGGCATGATTCTCCACCCCTATTTTATCTAGTGTTTTACCTGGATACTAAGATTCCTCACAGGACTCTATCACCTGACAGGAGTTCCTGAGAGCTTTCTCCAGAACCCCCTCGTGACTTCTGAGCTAAGAACATAACTGGGCACCAAGCCTCTTCCCACTGATCTCTCAGTCAAGAGTCATACATGTTGTAAACCTCCGCATCATCTTTATGTTCTAAGACTCCAAGGTAAAAACTAATAGGAAATAGGACTCTCCTGAACATCACTAAGTATGGGATAAGGGCTACATTATTAGCCCTTTATACATACCCCAGAAGTGTGCTGGTATTGCCTGTGCAACATTCAGTCCCATCTCTCTGTTTATCTCTCAGTCTGTCTCCCCCTCCTCCCCAGGTGCCCTCCCATCTACTAGCCTTCTCTTGAGTTCAATCTTTTTTTTGGATGTCCCACCTCCAATTGTGTATGCCAAAAGCTGTTTAATCCCATTCAGGCTTCTGGTGAATGTAGTTCTCAAAGAGAACATTGACTCTAAAATACTCACTCTCTGTTATTGGAGTTTTCTCTATGTTGTAAAAGCAGTAGAGAAATTGATGGCCATCCAGTAGTTGTCATGGGCACCAGTGGAAGTTCCTTTGTTAGTGGCATTCACCAGCTGTCTTTCTCAAGCCTAATTCAGTAGTTTTCATGAAGAAATATTAACAACTTAACATTTTCTTGTTGTTCAGTCATTTTTCAGTTGTTTCTGATTCTCCGTGACCCCATGGGGGGTTTTCTTGACAAAGATACTGGAGAGGTTTGTCATTTCCTTCTCCAGTTCATTTTACAGATGAGGAAACTGATACAAAACAAGGTAAAGGGACTTGACTAGGGTCACACAGCTAGTAGATTTGGTCTCAGGAAAATGAATCTTCCTGACTCCGGTTTTGGTGCCTATTCAATGCACCACGTAGCTGCCCTACCAACTTAACATAACTAAACACAAGTTTTAGCCACAATTTTATTTTCTAATAACGATCATCCTTATTTACAATATCCATTTCTAGAGCCTTTAGCCTATCCACAAATAATGGATCAAGTGTGACCTAGTTGATAGTCCCTTACTGCCCCTTATTATTGGAGAGGTTATAAAACTCTGGACCCCACTGAATTGAGAAACCAAAAAAAAAAGTTCCTGAAAAGTATTTCATTTTAGGGGCTGTTTCCCCAAATAATCACCAAAAACAGTGAGAGGATGTTCCAATGAAAACTTCACAGTTTCTCACAACACATGTAGCTTTAGGGTTATGAACTTCAGAGTGTGAATTTCATGGGAACCTGTAATCTTTATTTATAATTTCTCATCAGAGGAAAAAAGTGATTTAGTTTAGAATCAATACAGTATTGATGAATATAGTCTAGTCAGCCCTAAATATATCTCAGTACTTAATTAGAGTACTCTGTCAGACTCACTTCGTGAAATGTAAATTCATTGCACAAAGTTAATGTGGACAAAAACTGTAATTATTTAAAGTTCTCAAGGTTTCCTCTCTTGCCTGACTATCAGGTTTAGGAACCATGGTTACTAAAAGCCCAAGCCTAGAACTCAGACACAGCTGCTGTGTTTTTGCTGATCTACCAGAAGAGACAAACCTTTGGATATTTGAGATACAGTATGTTGATGAATGAATCAAAAAACACGCAGTCTCTACCTGAATGCATCCTTAGAGAGTGTGTCCCCAGAGGAATTATTTTTAAGTTAATCATACTCATACAAGACCATCTCCTAATGTGAGATGCCTAGTGTTGGTGGCCACAGAAATGTTGCCATAATGAGAGCAAAAACATTTATAAACATCTTTTTAAAAAATCTAAAAGTGGAAACCTCTCTGACTGTCTGGGAAGCTCAAATTGTGGACCTTCTCAAAGACAGACTGTTAAGCCTACAGGTAATTTTCCAGAGGTCAGCCTCTGTAAAGAGAATTAAAATGACCTCTGGAAACTTTACAAAAGCAAGAGAGAAGACAGCAAGGACTATTTTCCCTATAGTTTGATGATCATGATGATAGAATGCATACCTTTTCTGGGAATTACAAATTATTTTGCAAATATCTCATTAATTCAGTCTCTTAATTCTAAATTATTCAAGGGAGCAAAAGGAGCATATTTTTAGAGAAAGAGGCATCAAATGGAACTTAATTCGGCATTTCAAGAATCTGAGATTAGCTCCTATATGCCTTGGGAAGTTTTCTTGAGTGGTTGTAAAAAAATAAATAAATAAATATAATGCATGACCTACTTGATGCCTAACTTGCAAGTAATGAGTGCCCCTCAATTTAGTGGCTGGCCCTCAGACAAGAGACAGAATCAATTCCAAGGAGCTATCACAGTAGAACATATATAATCACTATTGATCCATCAACAAACATTAAGGGTATCTGGAAAGGGATTTGAAATCTCTTCAGAATTTTACATCTCAGCTAAAATTAGAAACATATTAATCGCATACTGTTGAGGCATAAAATTTTTAGCAGCTCTACCCCTTCTCAGATAACCTTAACATTCATTTTATTTTATAAGATTCATTTATTTCTCATTTTAGTATGTCAAACTGTTATACTCAATTTACTTCAAAATTGCATGAATTTTATTTTATCTAGTAGCTCAATTTTAACTTGTTACGCCTATGTGAAGTATAAACAGATGGTTTATTGTTAGGTTTGTTTTTAGTTTGGGAGGGGAGACACCTGTTATTTCCCTCCCTCTACATATTGGCAATGGTTCTGCAGCTTACCACCTTAGAGGGTTCTCTGAGGCAATGAAGTGAGTCATCTCGAATCCCGGGGCCAAGGTTATCTTTCTGTCCACTGCACTATACTGTCTCCTTGTCATGCGAAACAAAAATGTTTCAAATTTTTTCTTTGCTATTCACTCTACTTCATGATAAATAAATAACAGCATTTCTTAAGCTCCTCCACTTTACAAAGATGAACTCATTTGATCCTCCAACAGCCCTGGGAGAGAAGAGATGCTATTATTAACCTTGTTTTACAGTTGAGGAAACTGAGGTCAAGTGACTTGCCCAAGATCACACAAGTGTAATTGTCTGAGACAGGATTTGAACTTTGTTCTTGACTCCAGGTCCAGCACTCTATCCACGGCACCACCAAGCTTCCAGCGATCAATTTCCCTAATAAGAAAGGACTCCCATTATCTTTCTTTGTCCTCTCAGCCCCTATTAACTTCATTCACTGATTAAAGTAGTTAATTTAAAAGCCTGTATTTCCTCGCACTAAAATTTTGGTTTTCATGATGCTGGAGAAACTACGCATAAGAAACCAGTCTCTTGGTCTCTCATCTAGATATATCTCTCATCTCTCATCTAGAACATCTCTTTCTCTCATCTGACATAGACATTAATTGGCCACCCTTATATTCGTCAACACAACCTTAACAGATAGAGAGCTGGGAGGAGCCTGAATCCAGATGCTGACTCTACTACCACTCTCTGGGTAACTGGAGGAAGTAACTCAACCTCTCTGAGATGCAGGTTATAAATCAGTAAAATGAAGGAGTTGTTCCAGGAGACCTCCTGGGTTTTGCCTAGTTTTAAATAGGCACTCATCTTTGTGAGTTCAAATCTGTCCTCAGACACTTACTGGAGTCTAGAATACTGAGTTAAAATCCTGACAAACTCTGAGCAAGTCACTTCACCCTGTTTGCCTCTGTTTCTTCATCTGTAAACTGAGGTGGAGAAGAAAATGGCAAACCACTCCAGTATCTTTGCCAAGAAAACTCCAAATGTGGTCATGACACAATGGACACCACTGCATAACAACAGCGAAAATCTTAGCAGGGAAGTCACCAGCTACTAGGGAAGCTAAGAAAGGCCTCTTGAACTCTGTGGGATTCAAACTAAGTATAGAGAGAAGCCAGGGAAACTAAAAAGCAGAAGTGAAGCTGGGCACATTCCAGGAACAGAAGGGAGCCAGGATATGGAGATGAAAATGGGAGAAGGATGCCATGTGTGAGAAATCATAAGGAAGCCAGCATAGCTGCGTATTAGGAGCTGGCATTCTGAGCTCCTAGAATGAAGAAAGGGTTCGGTTTGAAAAGGGCTCTTGGTGTCTTGGGTACAGAAAAAGACCAAAATGATAGTCTCTTCCTTCAAGGAGCTTATATTCTAAAGGGGAGGTCAACATGCATACATCTCCATGTGTGCCTTTGTACTTGTAAACGTATGGACAGGCCAGTGAATGAAGAGAATTGGGGAAAGAGCATTCTAGAAATAGGGAATTTTGAATAAAAGGCATAGAGGAGGGGAAAGGGCAATGAGTTTAAGGGAAGGTGAGGAGTCCAATTTGACTATAATAGGAAGAATGTAGAAGAAAACATGATGCAAGGCCAGAAAGGTAGGTTGAAGCTAGATCACAAAGGGCCTTGAATGTCAGCATAAGGAAACTGTCTTTGTTGGTGGAACAATTAAAGGGAACATGGGACTATAATATAAAAACATGTTACCCTATTGTTATTTGGGACTATACATTAAGAAATGCTATTCTGCTAATGATTGTAGATTAAATGGTATAAGGAAAGACTGAAGGTAAAGAGACCAGTCAAGCTACTATAGTGGTAGTTGTAGTAAGAGGTAACAATAGTCTGAACTAGCGCAGTGGAAGTAAGAATGGAAGGGGGACACTGAATATGGAAGTGGGTTAGGTTTTGGGTAGGAGAAAGAAGAAATAAAAAATGACTGAGGTTTTAGGTTGGTGACAGGGAGAACACTGAATTATGCACCCACTCTCACTGTTCACAAACATTCTCATCCTATACGCACCCTACTGTGTTGTGTTGGAAATTTGGAATTGTGCCATTTAGATTGATAATGGAAGGGGGGGCTCTCTCTGCGTTGTTGTTTGGTAGCTACCTCTTCTTGGGGTTTAGAACCTCACTAAGGCATGCCAGTCTTCAGCTCACTGAAGGACTTAATCATTTTCTCCTTGTTTCCACAAAGCAGAGGTCCTTCCCAGTCCAACATATTTTGACACCCAGATCATCCAGTGCCAAACCCTGATACATCCTCACCCTCCTTAGATCAGAATTACCACTTGGGTTCCCTATTCACATGCTCCCTAACTCTCTTTCCTTCTGACTCAGACTCCTCAATCAGTTTAATCATTGCACATGCAATACACCTTCTGTCCATGCCCTGTTCTTCACATACTCAATATTCCTCATTTTTCACTTCTGTTCTGGGACGTCTCTGACTCACTTTTCCCCCATGCCCCAGGAAGGTCATTCTTGGGATAATCTCATCATCCTGGAAGATCTCATCAACCTTGAGACTCTCCCTCCTCATCCTCTGTCCTACTGGTTAAAGGATGGGACCACAAACTCAAACCTCCATTGAAGAAGGGATCTCAGACATCTCCTGATGTGTCACCTGGCTGCTGACATCTCCATCAAACCCTTACTTCCTGCTACCTCCTTGTCCTTTCCCTTTTGTAGATTGCCTTCCCCCTTTAAATGGTAAGCTCCTTGAGGGCAGAGACTGTCTCTTTTTCATATTTCTATCCCCAGTATTTAGCACAGTACCTGGCACCCATAAATGCTTATTGCCAATTGGCCATTAAGGGATCTGATCTCCTGTGTCTCTGTTAAATAACAATCCCCACATCAAATGAACATCTTGACATTCCTTTATATAACCTAGCAGCTAAAAAATGGCTGCAAGTCCTTTCTGCATCATAGGTGACCACAGAATTGAATAGGACAGCCATCACTACAAAGAGAAGAGTTACTGGGCTTTGGGGGAGATTCCCTTTAGACCCTGTTGATCTCAAAGGGCTGGGGTGGGGACCTCTGGGGGTGATGTTGAAAAGGCAATTTACATTGAGGGACTGGGATTTGAGAACATAAATATGAAATCGCATGCTTCATTCTCAGAAATTAGCTAAAGCCATGGCCATGAATGGCATCACCAGGGGCGGGTGAGGCAGTCTGATGTAAAAGCAAAAACAAGCACTGGGATCCCATTTCAATAGAAAGAGCCATGAGACCTCTGAATAGTGCAGTGACTGATCTTGATTTTGGAGGAAAGCATTGAAGGGTCCTCTCAGGAGAATAAGGAAACTAAATGCTGATGTGGGCCAAAGATGCACGTGTGCCGATTTCTTTTGTTTAATTGCACAGGGGAGGGGTTTTATCTTTTTGTCACTGAATAATTACTTGGATATTTTAAAGCATCAATAAACCATTTATAGGAAAGCAAGTCAAGTCACCAAGTATTTATTAAGCACCTACTGTGTTAGCACACTGTTAAGTGCTGGGGATCCAAAGAAGACCTGGGGTCAAGGCTTGCTTGGCTCTGCCTTTACTGAATCACAGCATTTTAGAGCTGGAAAGCCCCTCAGGGGTCCTATCAGTCAACCCCAACCTGAAAGGAATTCCCACTGTAATATGTGACAGGTGATCATCCAGCCTCTTCTTAGAGACCCCCAAGAGCAAAGAGCTCCCCTCATCTTGAGCCCTTCTGCTTTGGGACAGTACTAATTGTTGGCAAGCTTTACCTAACACGAAAACAACACTTGTCTCTTTGCAGCCTCTAGTCCTGAAGCCTGATAGACCAGTCAAAAATATTTCATTTATCCTTAATATGACAGCCTTTGAAATGTTGGGAAATATTTGCATCTTCTCCTCTTCAGGCTAAACTTCCCCAGGTCCTTCAACTTTCCCTCGTGTGACACATGCTCAAAGTCTTTTGCCACCTTGGTTGTCCCTATCTGGAAACTCTATAACTTATCAATTTCCTTCCTGTAATGCATGGAATGTCTCATAATGTTCTAGCTCTGTTCTGACCAGGGCAGAACACATTGGGGATTTCAACTCTATGTTCTCCAAAGCTACAACAGTGTTCATGAAGGTCAAGACTGTATTCGCTTTTGGAGTTTTCACATCATTCTGTTAACTTAGATTGACCTTGCATTCCACTAAAACTTCCAATTCTTTTTCAGGCAAACTTCTGTCTGACCACACTTTCCATTTTTATTGCATTTCTGAAGTGGATTTTTGTACCCAACTATAAGATTTTTCCATTTACCTCTTTGGGATTTCATCTTATTAGATTCTCCCCAATACTCTAACCTGTCAATAAATGAAATAAAATAAAAGGCAAGAAGACAGAAAAGTGAGAAGAGTCTTCAAAAAACCAAACAGAGGGTTTTAAATTTGATCCTGGGAGTGATAGGGAGTGACTGAAGTTTATTGCATGAGAGGTGACATGGCTGGACCTGTTTTTATGGAAGAATACTTTGGCAGCTGAGTGGATGATGGATTGGAGTAGGGAGAGACCTGAAGCAAGGGGACTGACTAATAGGCTATTGCAGTAGTCCAGACATGAGGTGGTAAAGAACTTGACCAATCAATTAATTAAACTCTGTTAAATACCTACTATGTGCCAGACACTAAGCTAAATGCTGAGGATACAAAGAAAAGTAGAAGACAGTTCCTACCCTCAAGGAGCTCACAATCTAATAGGAGAGATTACATGTATGTAGATAGATTAGATAGATAGATAGACATATAGATAGATAGATAGATGATATATAGATAGACATATATACATACATATATATGTATGTATATGAACAATCTATATAAAAAATGAATAGGAAATAAGTAACTGAGGAAAAATACTAGAATTAAAATGGATTTGGAAAAGTTTCCTATAAAAGGCGAGATTTTAGTTGCAACTTAAAGGAAGCCAGGGAATCCAGTAGGTAGAGATAACGAGAAAATATTGAAGGCATGGAGAACATTCGGAGAAGATGTCTAGAGGTGAGAGATGAAGGGTCTCATGTGGGGAACAGCCAGGGGACCAATGTTACTAGACCAAAGAATACATGTGGGGAGCAAGGTGTAAGACAGAAATGTAGTAAGGTAGATAGAAAGGCAGGAGGGAGCTGGATTCTGAATGACTTTGAATGCCAAACAGAGGATTTCATATTTGATTCTGGAGGCAATTGGGAGTCACTGTAGTTTACTAAGTTGGAGGTAGTAATGGTCGGACCTGTGCTTTAGGAAAATCACTTTAGTGACTGCAATAGTAGTGGCAGCCATATCAGAGGAGGAAAGGGGGCATATACGAGAGATGTTGCTCACATAGAACTGTCAGAACTTGACTTGGATGGGAGTTACATTAGAGAATTGGTGATATGAAACTGGACGTCAAAAGAGAAGTTAAGGCTGAATAAATAGAATTGGGAATCATCGACATAGAGATATGTATCCTCATTAGTAATGTGGAAACTGATGAAATTATCAGATCAAACAGTATAGAGGGGAAGAAAAAGAATATCCTAGGCAGAGCCTTGAGAGATACCCCCTGTTAGTGGACATGACCTTTATGAAGATACAGCAAAGGAAACTGAGAAGGAATACCCAGACGTGTAAGAGAATAACGAGGAGAGAACAGTGTCTTGAAAACCTAGAAAGAGGATGGTATCAAGAAGAAAGTAATTAACATCGTCAAAGAATGCAGAAAGATCACGGACGAGGGTTAATAAAAGGTCATTCGATTTGGCCACCAAGAGATCATTTAGGAGAATTTTGGAGGGAGTAGTTTTAGTTTAATGGTGGGGTTGGAAGCCAGACTGCAGAGAATTAAGAAGAGAGTGGGAGGAGAAGTGGAGACACCAATTGTAGATGTCCTTCTCAAGGAGTTTTGTCACAAAAGGCAGAAGAGATATGGGACAATAGTTAACAGACCAAATGAGGGTTTTTGACATTGGAAGAGCCATGGGTATGTTTGTAGGCAGCAGAGAAGTAGCCAGTATATAGGGAGAGATTGACAAGTGAGAAAGTGAGGATGATAGAGGAAAAGTCTGAGGATCACTTAGGATGGAATGAGATCAGTTAGCCATGTAGAAAGGTTTGCCTTGTGAAAGAGAAGGGGCACCTCTTTAAGTGAGGCATGAGTGGAGGTGGTAGTAGAAAGCATCCAAGTGATGAAAGATGAAGAGGAGGGTAGAAGCGAGAGTTCTCAGTGACCAGCCTCAATTTTTTTGGATGAAATGTAAGGCTAAGTTCTCAACAGAAACATTTGGTGAAAAGTTTACCAATGGAGGTTTGAGGGAGGGATGAAAAAATTTGGAAAATCTCACATTGTAAATGGGATAGAGAATTCTTTAGGGTAGTATAAAAGGATTGCCTTGACATAGTGAAAGACCAGTTGAGATTATGCTTTGTATTAAACCCAATTTGTACAGTTTTGTGATTTTTCTCCAGTTTGGTTCAGCTTTTTCTCCCAGTTTGTGTCGTATGCAAGTTTGATGAGTGTTCCATTGACATCTTTATCCAAGTCTTTACTAAAAATGTTGGACTACTCAAGACCAAGCACAAATGCCTAGGACAATACACTGTATATTCCTGCCAAGTCGATGTTTGAATATAACTGTTCAGTCAGTTCATTTTAATGAGTCCACAGCAATCCATATAAGAACAATAGAAAAGATTCTATTCAATACTTTTGTAAAATTTAACTAAACCCTAAAATGAGACCACTCTGGCATGACCTGTTCTTGATGAAATCCCATTGACTCTTGGTGATCATGACTTACTTTTCCAGATGTTCATGTATCATATCTTTAATGGTCTGTTCTAGAATGTTCCCAGGATTCAAAGTTAAATTTTTAGTTTGTTTGCAAAATCTGTTTTCTTTCTGATCTCGTTCCATTCTCCATAGTTGATATTATAGACAGTGGTTCATCAATCACATCTGTAAGTTCTTTCAATAACCAGAGATGTATTAGGTGAGTGAGACTCTAGGGTCAGAAGACCTAAGTTCAAGTTCTACCTTTGATACTTACTGTCTGGGTAACCTTAGACAAGTCACTCACCTTCCTGTGTCTCAGTTTCTTCACCTGTAAAATGAAGGGATTGTACCAGACGAGGTCCTTTCCAGATTTAGGCCTATAATTTTACCTCCTGTTGGCATCTGTAAAACAAGAAGGTTGAACTTAGTTGTCATGTTCAGTCATATTTCAGGCCTGTCTAAATCTTCATGACCCCATTTAGGATTTTCTTGGCAGAGATCCTAGAATGGTTTGCCATTTCTTTCTCCAGCTCATTTTAAAGATGAGGAAACTGAGGCAAATGGGGTGAAGTGACTTGCCCAGAAAGTGGAGGTAGGTGATTGCAAATGTCCCTCATAGCACTGAGTCTATGATTCTGTGACTGTAGAGAAAAAGGGGAGGAAAAGAGACCTGAAAATAGAGCTCTGGAGAATATCTACATTTAGGGGGCAGGAAGAAGAAACGTAAGGAGTAATCAGAGAGGTAAGAATGCCATGAGTTTTGTGTCAAAAAATCAACCTAGGAAATAGTGTCAAGAAAGAGGGGAGAAGACAACAGCATCAATTTTTTTTATTTGTACTGAAATCAAAGAGAATGAGGAATAAGACCATTGGCTTTAGCAAGAAACACATCAGTGGTGAATTTTGAAAGAACACTTTCAGCAGAGCTTTGGGGGCAGAAACCAGTATCCAAGTGGTTGAGCAGTGAGTGTGTCCAGGAAGGAGGCATCAAGCACAGTCAGTGAAGGGGGAGTCTTTGAGTTGTTGGAAGGGTTTTATAGAATAGAGGAACATTATATGCTCTTCAAGGTGGAGGAGAAGAGGAGGATAGAAACCAATGTGGAGAAAGAGGCAATGAAGGGACGTTAAAAAAAGGGGGGAGGGCCTAATGATGAAGAAAGGGTATGGGTCCAAGGCACAGGTGGAAAAGTTGGCCAGGGCAGAACTGCGGCAAAACCATGGTAATACCATCCCTTTGTAACTTCACCACCAGAAAGCACATAACCCTTGCTTGCAGATTAGCAAGAAATGTACAGAAATTAGTAATAAGGAACTAGTTGATTACACACATACACACACACACACACATACACTAGCAAAATCTCCCATTGTCATCTGGAAGAACAAAGAGAAAATTATAAATTGGATAGTTACCTAAAAATTTAAAATTTACAGTTGGGAGGTGAATAGGGTCTAAGAGGGAGAAATGAGTAATAACAACTGACCTTTCTGTCTTGCTTTAAGGTATGGGAATCACTTTATATTATCTCACCACAAGTTTGGAGTGTAAATTTGAAGCATTTAAAGGGGTCTAGAACAGACGAAAATGGGCTAAAAGCCCAAGTTACCATGACCAGTGATCTTCACACAGATGAGCACCTTATCAAATGTGTGGAAATGGAATTTGGAATAAAATTTACATTATGTGATTAAATGTCATTTAAATAAATTTTCAACCAAAAATTGCCATCTTGTTTTCTAAATTTAGTTTGAGTTTCTTCAAGAACTTCCCACATGTATGACAATAAGAGAAACAAACAGAAATCTCAAGTCTTCCAAAACATCTTAACTCTGTAGGGGCAAAAAGAATCAGCCAGCCTTCAGAGAACTATTTGAGGTGCAGTTCTTTCTACACTTGTCGAGGTTAGGATGTAGGAGAATCACAAGCTCACAAAGAAATTCAAAGACATCATTAAAAGGTTGGATACAAGAGGTGAGAGGGAAACTTTTATGCATCACCTACTCTGCCAAGCACCATGCTAAGCATTTTACAAGGACTATCTCATTTGATTTCCCACCCACAACAACTTTAGGAGGTGGATGCTATTATTTTTTTCTCTTTTATAGTGGAGGAAACTGAGGCAAACAGGTTCAATGACTTGCCCAGGATCACACAGCTAGTAAGTGTCTGAAGCCAGATTTGGACTCAGGTCTTCCTGACTCCAGCACCTGTGCTCTGTTCACTGTGCCACCTAGCTGACTCACCATAAATTCTCACATTGTGGTGACAAAAGGAACTCATCATTTTTCTGCTTCAGAGAATATTGGCTTCTATCACATTGCTTTTCTACTTTGAGAGAGAAAACAAACACACATTTATATAAACTGAAATCACTCAAAATAAGCCAGGAGTGGGAGCTATAATAAGAATGAAAAACCTCAGCATTTGTGCAGATTCTACTTCAACATTTATTTCCACCAGTATTTTTGGAATGACCCAAATTGAACCTGATGGCAATTTGAATATGAATCCCAGCCTTGAAAGCATCCAGGTCTGTAGAGACTATTATAGAGAACAAAGTTAGGGGAGTTTATAATGGGGAAAGTATATTTACGAGAATATATATATATATATATATGTATGTATATATATATATAATGGGAAATATTATATTGGGAGCATATAATGTAAAAATATAATGGGAAAAACCATTGCAACTCTCAAGAAAACACAATGCAGCATATCATGGTGGCCACAGAATTCCCCATGCAGAACTGGATAGCCTTCACCCAGCAAAGGAGAGATGTTAGACTTTAGGAGGGCCAGTCAGATCAACAGAACTACACAGCAACTATTCATACCAGAAGCCAGTCTTGTTCTATCATTGGTCTTTCCTAGTCAGGGTCCAACCCAATTCAAGGCTTCTCCTTGCCATGCCTTGTAAAGAGTGCCATGCTGGGGCAGACACAGGGATTTGTGCTGCCAGATGAGAGATTCTTCTGCTGTGAAGAGATAATTTGTAAACAAGGAATCATCATAGAATAAGACATTCCATCCATGGATGAAGATCTCTGAAAAAAGAAAAACAATTATGTCACAATAGCAGATTTGAGGTTGCTTGGGAGTTATTTGCTGCTTACCAGGGATCTCAATCACTCAGTGGTGGGTGGGTGGAGGATTAGGGGTCCATTGCATTCCCCCATTCCCAAGTTATTTTGAGTCTGACAACCTCTGTACTTCCTGTACCTCTGACTTAAGGTATTCAAGATGAAACTTTGATGAAGCCCTGAAATTTCTCCAAGTACACTTCATCACAGTCATCTCCAGGAGACTATGCACTCTATTGTCCTTGCTCTCACTAATCTTCAGCCTTTCCCTGTCTACTTCTCTACTGCCTATAAAATGTCTGTGCCTCCATCGTCCTTAAAAAAATCCTCATTTGATCCATCGAACCCCCTCTCTCTTCCTTTTTGTAGCTAAACTCTTTGAGAAGGCCATCTACATTAGGTGTCTCCACTTCTCCTCTCACTCTCTTCTTAATTCTCTGCAGTCTGGCTTTCCACCCCACCATTCAACCGAAAATGCTCTCTCTAAAGTTCTCCTAAAGATGTCTTAACTGCCACATCTAGTGGCCTGCTGTCTTTGGCACTGTTAATTGCTTTCTCCTTGATACTATCCTCTCTCTCGGTTTTAAGACAGTGTTCTACCCTCATCATCTTCTTATATGTCTGGGCATTCCTTCTCGGTTTCCTTTGCTGGATCTTCATAAAGGTCATGCCCACTAACAGTGGGTGTCTCTCAAAGTTCTGTCCTGAGTGTTCTTTTCCTCCCCCTCCATATTATTTGATTTAGAGATTTCATCAGTTCCCACAGATTCAATTACCATCTCCATGTTAATGATCCCCAAATCTATTTATCCAGCCCTAACTTCTCTTCTGACTCCCAGGCTCATAACACCAACTATATAATTTAAGTCTCAAACTGGATGTCTTGTAGATGTCTTAAATTCAGCATGTCCAAAAACAAACTATCTTTCCTAAAAAAAAATGCTTCCCTCTTACTATCAAGGATATCACCGTCTTTCTAGTTACCCATCTTCTCAGTGTAGGTATCATCCTTGACTTCTCCCTCTCTCTCTGTCTCTCTGTCTCTCTGTCTCTCTCTCTGTCTCTCTCTCTCTCTCTCTATCTCTCTCTCTCTCTCTCTCTCTCTCTCTCTGTCTCTCTTTCTCTCTCTCTCTGTCTCTCTCTCTCTCTCTCCCTCTCTCCCTTCCTCCTCCCTTCCTGCCTCCTTTCTTCTCCCTTTCCCTCTCCTCTATACTTTCCTTCCTCCATATAGAATCAATTACCAAGTCCCATTGATTCGACCTTTACAACATCTCTTATATACTCCATCTGCACTGCCACCACCATGTTCCAGGACCTCATCACCTCATGTCTATATTATTGTAATAGCCAGCTGCTGGTTCTCCCAGCATCAAGTCTTTTCCCTACTTCAGGCAATGCTAAACTCAACTGTCCAGTTGATCTTCCTCAAGTGTGGTTCTAACCATGACTCCCATGCTCCCATTCAATGAATTCAAATGACTCCCTACTAGTTCCCGGATCAAATATAAAATTCTCTTTGGGGCATTTAAAGCCCTTCATAATCCTTCCTCTTCTTCTTACACATGACCCTTCCCCCAGTCATCTTTCCCATATTTTTTGATCCAGTGACACTAGCCTCCTGGATGTTCTTCACATGAGACACTCTATCTCCTGACTCCATATATTTTCACTGACTGTCCTCCATGCCTAGTATTTTCCCACTGCCTGGCTTCCTACAAGTACCAGTTAAAGTCTCCCTTAATACTGGTGCCTTTCCTTCATTGACTCTCCCCAATTTATCTTGTATCTATCTTGTTTGCACATGGTTGTTTACATATTTTCTCCCTCATTAGACCATGAGTCTCTTAATAACAGGGACTGGATTTTTTTGTTTTGCCTTTCTTTGTATCCTTGTTGCTTCGAATTGTGTCTGCTACCTAGCAGACATTTTGCAAATAATTGACAGAAATGGATTGCTGAATATAGGATTTATTGATATCACTTATTGGACTACAAAGTCTATGAAGGCAGAAATGGACCTTATCTAAATTTTACTCTCCATAGAGAAGGTACTTATAAAAGTAGATTAAAATTGAATTGCATCTCATCAGCTTCATTAGTAATAAATGAAATTTAGAGAGGCCTGGAAAGACCTATATGATATAATGCTGAGAGAAAGGAGAAGAACCAGGAGACCTTTGTACACAGCAACAACTACAATGTGCTTGGACTTTTTCTGGTGGACTTATAACTTCACTGCAATGCAAGGATTTAAAAAATTCCCAATGGCCTTTTAAGGCAAAATGCCTTCCACATCCAGAGAAAGAACTAATGGAATTCAATTGCAGATTGTAGCAGATCATTTTCTTTTGTATTATGTTTTGGTTTGTTATATGATTTCTCCCATTCTTTTTAATTCTTCTATACAACATAACTATATTGAAAATGTATTTAATAGGAATGTATGTGTAGAACCTATATAAAACTGTGTGCCATCTCAGGGAGGGAGGGGGAGGATGGGGGGAAGGAAGGGGAGGGAGGAAAAGAAAAAATCTAGGTTGTATGGTAATGATAGTGGAAGACTGAAAATAAATAAATTTTAAAAATAAATAAATAAATGAAATTTATTGAAGTCTATACTCCTTAAATATGACCCTATGGGGTCATATTTATGGTCATATGAACCCATATGATTCATATGACCATAGGAGATATGAAATCTTCTAAACCTGGGAGATTTCAAAATTATTCACCAAATTTGACATTCAGGATCTCACATTTGTTCAATTTAGTTTCTATGGAGCTAATAGACAGGTATTCTCTGTCCAAATAATAGAGTCAAGGCAGAGTTCTCTGACCAAACAGATTATTTTCACCAGTTTGTCATTTTACTCAAGCAAAGAAAAGAGAGGGACCCTTTTTCATGATGTCCCTATGAGGAGAAAGTAGAGGTCTTTGTAAACCACTCCTCCCTCAGCTCTGAGAAAACCTCTGTGGCCAAGTCAGGTCACAGAAAACCAGTTTGCTCAACTCTCCAAATCATATCTTACTCTGACTTGAAGGAAAAATGAATGAGACCTGTCTGCTTCTTAATACAAGAAGTTTGAGCACAGGAGCCCGATGGCCAAAGGACTGCTCTATGATGTGCTTTCTGCGGCCACCTCAGCTACGATCATGCCAACTTTTTTTCTTACATTCAATAAAGGTCCTTCTGGGAAGCAACTTGGCAGATACTTTCATTCTAAACCATCATTTCTTTATTTCTAAATTTTCTTCTTCTATGTTTGTTTCTCAGTATTACCTTATGGGTCAAGGGGTTTGATGTTCCCAAGTAATGCCTCCATTATGCTCTTGACCACCAAGTTTTAATTAATCAGATAGATGGCCCTCATTAAAGTTTTATCCAGCACTACTGGTGATATGTTGTTGTTTTGTTATGAGAACACCCAAGGTAGTCTAATATTTGAAAAGAATAGTTATGAAAATATTAATCATATTCTAATGGATCACAAAAAAAGGTAAGAATACCGAAACAAAAGCTTTGTCTACACAAGATCAACCCAGTCAACCACAAAGTGAGAAATGCTAGCAATTACCTTGTTCTTTAAGGTTGTGCAAGGCCAAACACCAGTGTGACTGATTTCTTTAATCAAAATAAGCAGCTGTTCAAGCTAACTTGACCAAAGCTATGTCTACAAACACAATGAAAACTTTGACTTTCAGACAGTGAGGAGTAGTTAAATAATATTGTATTTTCTCTGTAATTTTCATGTCAGTGAGATCCCGTGTGACCAATATTTGTGAGACTTATTTTGCTGTAGGCTGATGACAAAAGCAATCCTATAGAAAACTTGATTGGAATCAGTCCTGTGCCTTGACACCATGGCCAGAAGTAATCAAAATGATGTTTGATGTTATAGGGATACAGTCCAGTAGCCATGATCCTAGCAAACCTAGCTGAAATCAGTCATTGCTGTATGAAGCCAAAAGTCAGAATTTGAACTCTGTTCTCATCTGCACTAGGTAGAAATAATAGTGTTTTCAGTCAAGACAGCCTCTCTACATGTGCCCAGATCAAAGATTTGGTCACCATGAAGTATCTTCTCTCATCAATACAACCCTGAGTGGGCACTGGCTCCTCCAGATGCCATACAATCCATCATCTCTTGTCTAAATCATGCCTCCATATGTACGTGGACACCTCAGCCTGCTTTGATAATTTTGAAAACTTGGCATATTGTGGAGAAGACATTAATGGTGCTAAACCTCCTTCAGTGAAACAAAAATCAATAGCATACCTTCATATTTGAGTGAATATCTCATGGCAGGCTTTAAAAAATAAGCCTCTTCCATGATAAAATATTTTGTTGATTTATGTTTATTTTTGTTGTTTTTTAGAAATAATGGACAACAACTTACTATCTGGTGTTGATTGTACTGTTTCATTTGTATGTCTCCAGGCAAATGGACACAGCTTCGTGCACATGGAACATGAGAAAGCGGTCTTACTCCTGAAGAGTTTCCAGAACACAGTAGACCTAGTTATTCAGCGTGAGCTTACTGTCTAAATATTTTTTTATAAATAGTGAAGATTCGTCTAATCAGACCTAATGTTCAAAGATAAATTTATACATAGGAAAACATTGTTGCCAATTGCTGGACCATTGGCAAACATTAGTGCCAAATGTATAATACTGTATGTCAGTACTGATCCTCCTTAAAAATGTTCACTCTATAAATATGACGTTCACATGGTGATGTATTAGTTCTCATCGTCAGCCTCTGGCTGGGCATTGGTGCGGGGTTTATGTTTCATTTCATTTTTTTTTAATCAAATTAGTTTCTTCTCAAAGTGGATTTCCTATAATTTCAGAGCACGGAAGCACACACAAGCTCTTTAAGAATTCCGCTCTCCATCAGAAACACTGCCTCAAAATTGTATATGCCTTTCTATAGAAAATACAGATATAAAGAATTGTAATTCCCATAAAATATTTCTAGCACAAGTTATATGTTGGCATATATTCAAAAAAGAATATAGATAAAATGATATTTTCATAAACTAAACACCTCGGATTGAGAAAGAAAATATATCTTAAAATAAGACTTTACTATGTTGAATCTTTTTCAATAAAATACATGATAATGCCTTATGAAAGTAACTGTACATATGGTATACAGTGTTTATATTTGGTTCCATATTCATTGCTAAATTCTCACCATACAGAGTGAAATGTTTCCTAAATTAGCCTTTCATCTCTGGGACCTGAATATAAAGAGTCAGTACAAAATGAATTAAACTTGCTCAATGCCTTCCGCTGATTACAATACGTGCAGTTGGGAAATGGACCAAAGGTCATTGGCGGGAACCATGATTCTCCACAAATATAAGCAGTGAGTGATGGGTGGCAGGAAAGTCGCTTTGTTTTTTTCAGGTTTCTCTAATTATAAATAGTAGCCCCTGTAATTCATTTTGCTATTGGTGTGAAATTTCCTCGCGTGTTGCATCAGCGGATTTGCTGCTTTTCGGTCATTTCAATGCTCTTTGGAGATTGATAAGCTTCACCCCTGAGAAGGATTGTTTAGCCAAGAGCCATTGGTGGGAGCTCTATTTGAACTCTAACACGAAATATAAACTTCACATGTGTTATCCCAGAGCTGTGGTCTGCTGTAAGATTCATCTCCGAGCTTGCCTTTTGACCAAGACTGGAGATGATCCCAAATTTATCTCAACTGCTACTGGTCCAAATGGTGAGGCGTTTGCATTGTCTTTCTCCAGAAGTAATGATGCAGAACACTGGCGTTCCTCTGCCACTGGACAGAGAGAAGGGCAGGCTGATTGGGGAGTTTGGGGATTTTTAAATTATGGATGTTTGGTAGTAGAAGTGATGGAAAAATGACCCATTTTATAACCCTTTTAAGTATTGCTTTGTGTTTTTACTCACCCACTTATTTAAGATGCCCCGTTGGAAATTCCAGGACAAGTCTACAGAGCTTGCCTTGTCCATGTTCCTTCTTGTGTTAGCATGGCTCTTTAGGAGCAACCTGAGATCCCCGTTGACTTTCCAAGTTGCTGTTTCATGCAGCATGTGCATTCTCCCAGGCACATCGCATACTGTCACCACAGCTCTGAGGACGCTATTTGTAAATGAACTGTTTTCCTACGTCCAATGAGAATATGTATTTTTGTAGGGTCTATTAAAATAAGTTACTCTCCCAAGAGCTGAAATGGTATTTCTTGGCAAGAGAAGCTGTCACCTGGTCTAACTGTAAGGAGTCAGTTCTAAAACAGTCCTCTTGCAGTGGTAAATGGGCATTCTGTCTCTGGTCAATGCCGTCTGAGCTACAATGTCACAGGGGCATGGCACACTGTGTATATGGTTAGTGAGGACAGCAAAATTAATATGGCAGCCTACCAGAGGAGTTTCCCATGAGAAACTAATTAGATCTGCATCACAATCAAGTGGTAGTTTCTGATATGCCCTCCAGAGTTTAATTTTCTTTGCTACAACGACACCCCTACAACCCAGAACCAAATGAAATGAACTGTCCCTATTTTGTAGAATTTCTACAGTCATGTTATCAGTGACCCTTGTTGATCTCATAGAATCCTTTCTACCAAAAAAAGTGAACTCACAAATATGGCCTCATTGGCAGGTAACCTGAGTCTGAGAGAGAACAGCAGAGTGGAGGAAAGGGTCAGAGAGGGACCTTATGGCCTTCTCACATGGCTCTCTGGAGCATCTTATAAATATCACTGACAGATACCACCACTGGTCCCAGGCCTGCAAGAGGGCCCCAAAAGGCCCCTGCTCGGTCCTCACCAGCACTGTGTCATTCCGGCCAACACCTCTACTATTGCTAGTATACCAACATTCAAGCCTTTGGCCAGTGCCTTGAGTTAATCTTCTGTGTTTGAGGTAGGAAGAAAGAGAAAAAGGAAACATAAACCCAGCTGAAAATAATTTACCAAGCTCTTACACAGTTCATTAAACAGCCTCTTAGTGAATGTTGCAACCAAGGAGAAAAGAGTGACAAGGTGGTTCAGTTGGGATTGGCGAAGGCAACTTATGCATTCAGAAAAATTAGATTGACTGCCTAGCTGAGCACTACCAATGGAGTTGGGTATCAGTTTTTCAGCGAGTATCTAATAAACAGTCCCAAGAGTAAACTCTGGAATATTCCAAGATCCAAAAATATAATAGTCAAGGCAGGCCTAGTTTAAAGCAGGATGTGGGAATACTAAAGAATCAAGTAGATTCTACCTCTTTTGAATTGGTTTTAATTTGAATCCAGGCCTCTGAGGGGGCTCTGATAGTGTCTGTGGCTGACAGATTCTGCATTTTGTTAGACTAGTAAATTCAGGAAGAATAGAGTGAGGATGATATGGAGGGGGTGGGAAGGAGAAGGAGGGAGAAGAGACACCCTGGTGTACGGGGGTGGGGACTGTGTGGATTTAACAAGCCATTTTTGAAGCTGAGTACAAGGCAGCTTATAGAATACATTTTAATTTTTTTTAAATCACAGTACAGTCCTTCCTTTTGCACACTAACCACTACACACTTTGTCATCTTAATCACCTGCATTAAGATATTAATACACACCTACCTACATGAATCCATACACCTATAGGTGAGAGAGTTGGTCATAAACTATTCACTCTGTTGAGCATCGCTCTCATGTGTATTTTATTATGATTTTTAAAAGCATTTAATTTATTATTGCCTTGGAAAATTTATGTCAGAGGATGTGGTTAAAGATTTACAACATCTTCATTACTCAGAATTGATGTAATGACATCAATGAGGTGATCTCTGTACTCCAGATGGAAGCACCAGTCTTCCAGAAGGAACAGTCACTTCAGAAGGAGGCAGACAGAAGAACTAGAGCAGAATACAGCTCTTCGTCATCCCCACCGCAGCCCTAAAGAGTAGAGAACAGAAAAAAAAATTCTTACTAGGAGAATGGAAAGAGAAAGCAACCCACTACAGACAGCACTTTGGGTGGTGACTTTAATGTACATATCATGTCATAGTTAGAGGGGTTGGGGGTACCATGGTTCACACAATGCAGGGCCTAGAGTCAGGAAGACTCTTCTCCATGAGTTCAAATCCAGCCTCAGGCTCTTAGTAGTTGTGTGACCCTGGTCAAGTCACTTCACACTGTTTGCCTCAGTTTCCTCATCTGTAAAATGAGCTGTGAAGGAAATGGCAAACCATTCCAGTATCTTTGCCAAGAAAACCCTAAATGGGGTCACAAAGAGTCAGACATGACTAAAACATGACTCAACAACAGAGATAGCTGTCTGAACTTTTGTCTGGATCCCTTCCCAGATGGTGAGATCCCCAAGGGGGAGGACCTGTTTTATTTTAGTTTGGTATCACCTCCAGCGGTACTATAGGGCTCTCTATACGTCATGGGAATTTTCTCAACAGGCATCTCATAGACATGTCCTTTCTAAGCTCTGAATCCTCAACCTTATGGAGCTCACATTCTGAAGGGAACAATATGTGCACACGTGATATAGACAGAGGAGTTTGAAAGAATTCCAGAGGGAAGCCACTGGTGCAGATAAGGGAGGGGCTGGGGAAGGCCTCTTGCCAAAGAAGTCAAGGTAATCACAAGAGAGAACACTCCAGAAATGGGGGACAACTGGGGAAAATGAGGACTTGGGAGATGGGGTGTCTTGTGGGTGAACAGCCAGGAGGCCAGTATCCCTGGATCAGAGAGAATATAGGGAGAAAGAGCAAGATCTCCAAGGTTTTCAAAGCTAGATAGAGGCTTTTCTATTTAATCCTGGGAGTTTGCTCCAGTGAAGTCACTGGTATTAATTGTTAGAGGGGACGAGGGGGAGTGAAATGAATCATTAAATGAATGATATAAAGATGTAATTGACAGCTACCCTGTGGGTTCTCCTTATTGGCTAAAAAATTTGCAAAGAATTTACCTTCAGAGGCTACAGCCTGCTAAAGACTTACCGGTTCTTCTTTCCATTGCTGACTAAATTTCCCTGTTATATATTAAGAAGCAACCATGCTTTGCATACATTTCCCAAAATTTGTGGGCAGAATTTCTTTGGTGCAGACCCAGGCTTTTGTCTAGGAAACTGCTTGTATGCAGTTGGTGTTTAGTTCAGGAATTAATCCTGCCCAAAGCAGTAAATGCCTCTCCCTCTGGTCCTGTAGGAAAGAAGTAGGAACCCATTTTGACTCACCTAGACACTTTGTTCAACTTGTTCTAAGCACTCTCTAAGTGAGCTCCAACTTCCTGTTAGAGATCAGTTTTCAGGGCAGGAGTAGGGGCAGGAATAAGAAAGCTAGAATAGCATGTTCTACCCCTAGGCCCACATGAACTTCCTCCCAACTGTACCTCTAATGAGTGTGTCATATTACAATGGTGGATAACAGTTTCAAAATAAGAAAGAGGTTCGCCTCTAGGTCCACTTCCATTTAAGCATGCTTGTTCCTGCCCCACTGGTGGGACTTTCCAAAGATTCCTAGCTGACTGCTAGGGTACTAGACTGAACTCATTTTACTAGTATTTCCTGTAACCACTTGCAATATTCAATAGTATTTTTGGAAACATTAGGACTACAGGTCTTCAAGCCAGAGAGAACCTTGAGGAAGGCTCAACCTGACTATATGGTGTGTACAAAGTTCACTCACAAACATTTTCAAAGGTTTTAGGAAAGGAATAAATTTCAGGAAAAGGATAAATTTGGAGACTCCAACAACTTCTGGAAAAAATTTAGGTAAATATCTGAGCCTTGGGTCAACCTCATCTTGAGTCTATTCCCCATCATTTGCACTGGGAGCAATTCTGCTGGAGGGATGGGAGCAAAGCTCTGTAGAGAGAGAAAGATATTGACTGGGTCCAACTTTGAGGGGTTTTTGTACATTTCATACAGCCCGAGAAGCAGGACCCTCACACCACACAAATCATGGTAGTTCCTTGAGAGCTGAGCTGGGTCCTGGGCAGTTGAAAATATGGGTGTTATCTCTGAAGTGATGCATGTCTTCACAAGCCCCAATCTGCCCTGTGCTACAGACCATTTTTTGAGCTTGTTGCCTTATTCTGATAGTGGCAGTAACTCAATAGTTATAGATGACGAAAATAGCTTGTGGGTCATTCTTTTCATCATCTAGGAGTTGTGGGTGGTATAAACCAGGTATGAACTAGGAAAAATGTCATCATCCCCACCCCACATAGATCAGAATTGCACAGATTTTTTTTTTAACTTGGTATTGTTTTCGACAGGGGCAGCATAGTGGGATGGATAGAATACTGTGCTAAAAGTCAGGAAGTCCTGAGTTCAAATACTGCCTTCTGTTTTTGGAAACAAGTCATTGAAACTCTCATGGCCTCAGGCTATTCATCTGGTTCATCTCCAAGGTCACAGACTAGTTTTGTGGTAGGAACTGCCCAGGCTGATGAAATCATCGAATCCCCAGGCTGCTTCTCAGTGGACAAACTGAATCAATCATATTTGGGCAAAATGACCACCCCTCCCCCATCCATAAATATTTATGCTTACCTGGCAAGGGCATTTGCAGAAAAAAAAACCCATAAACATTTGTACTACAATAATACTAGTAACAATTACTGGCACTTATATAGCACTTTAAGGTTCGCAAAGCACTTTACAAATATTGTTGAATTTGATCCTCAGAACCACCTTGGGAAAGAAGAGATATTATTGTACCGATTTTACAGTTAAAGGAAACTGAGCCAAATCAAGTTTAAATGACTTTCCCAGTCACCTAGCTGCTAAATATTTAAGGTCAGATTTGAATTCAAGTCTACCTGGCTCCAGGTGCCACATTTTGTACCACATAGCCACCACATGCACACACACACACACACACACACACACACACACATTAACAGTTTAATGAAGAACATGGTATTCATATGCATATACCAAGGATTATTAAAGTTCCTCTGAAACTTGCCCCAGCCATATTCTCTTTTCAGGGAAACAATTGTCAACTCCAGTTCAATATAGTTTTTCTTCCTTCCTTTCTTCCTTCCTTCCTTCCTTCCCTTCACTCCTCCCTTCCTTTCATCTTCTTCTTACTTCTTTCCATTCATCTTTCCTTTTTAACCCTTTCTTCTTTCTCTCCTTTCCTTTTCTCCCCCCTTCTCTCCTTCTTTTATTTCTTCCTTCCTCCCTCTTTGTCCTTTCTTTACAAATATTTGTGTGCCTATTACTCTAGGTGCTGTGAGAGACAAAAATTTAAGACAAGCTTTGACTTTATAATCTACTAGCCTCCTATCAAATAGGGGATATAAGATATATGCATAATTTGAATACAGGGGAATATATAAGATAACCCTAAGCCCCTTTTCTTGACCAAAGTTCATATCACTCTGCCAGAAACAACATTTCTGAGGTGATTTTTTTCCAGTCAGATCTCACTGGGTTTGAATATGGTCACTGTAGAAATCCCTCAGTCTCAATGTCCTCTTGGAGACCAAACTAATTCTGAATATGCCCTGAGAGTTGAACCATGGTTTAGTGAGGAGAATGGGTCTCTAATGACCTTAGTCCTAATGAAAAGAAATCTAAACTCCCTGAGAGCCCTGGGCTGATACTATATCCTGGAATCTCTGAAATATGGACCAGAATCTGTCCTGTTGATTCATTTCAAAGTGAAATGTAAAATGAAGAGGTACATTCTTCTCACAACAGCATAAGGTCTGATTGTCCCTTACCTGGTATGACAACAAAGATGGATCCTATCACCTACAAGGGCACATGAAGTTTGAATGGAGATAGTTCCTACAGTTGAATGTCCCAGAGAAGGTCCCCAGGATCACTAACTCCTAAAGAAGAAAGACACTACTGTTGTCCAGTCACATTCATCCTTCCTTCTCTCCTTGCACCCCACTCAGGGATTTAATGAGTTAAACAACCTTTCAAAGGGCTGCCTTTGGCAGGTTGGGGTGCTTCCCCTTTGTGCTCCCTCTTCCTCACTGTAATCATATCTTTCTTCTTTTTATGCTATCTGTATCCCATTCAAACATCATCATGTCTAAATGACATGTAACCGTGAGCTTCCTCCAAGGCCTCACATGTACTGACCATGCGGAACCATGAGGAACCAAATTATTTCTAATTCCCAAATTCAACCTTCGCTTTCTATAATTGCACACTGTAGACCACACACCTTTTCAGATTTCGAGCCTCATCTCAAAGTAGGGACCTCCCTGCTGAGCTATCAGCTAAATATTCACCAATCCCAAAAGAAAACCCATTCTCTCCTTTAATTTTTTTCTCCTTCTCCCTCCTGAATTGCTTCAGAGATCCTTGATTTCTCTGAATCAGAATTAGAGCAGATAATATAATTTGTATCTACTACAGCACACACATCTGGATAAATTATATTGGCTATTTCTCACTGGGAACCAAAGAACAAAAGGTCTTTTTTTAATGACTTGAATTTAGTTAATCTGTTGTATTTAATTTTCTATACCTGGATTTTATGAAAAAAAAAATCAAACCTCATCAAACCATATGAAAGGTGAGCCCCTCAAATCTCTACTTGGTATTTATTGCATCCATTCATTGGGCTCATTTAGATTTCACCTCATATCTGTAAAGTAGCTGATTCTCAGTTAATTAAAATAAACATTTATTAAGTGCTTTCTAGGTACAACCATTAGAGACTTAAATTCAATTCACTGAGTCTTTATTAAGCCCCTTCTATGAGCCAGGCTATGAGCTAACTACTAGAGATTGAGTTATACAGAATTACTTTTGACAAAGAAATTACCTTCCCCCCCCCCCCATTTTAAAGACATAGAAGGACCAGGGGCATTTAAAAAATAACTTTCCCTCAAGCTCATTTCAACATGTACTTTTATTCAAACTTGTTTCTTGGTGACTGCTTTTACCAAATGTAAGAAAGCTCTAATCTTCACAAAAATACATGTTTTTGGCTGTACTTTGGAATAGCCCCTGAGGCACAGTTCATTTGGAATTGACTTGGCTAACAAAGCTAGCAAATTCCACTCAATGTGTTCTTCTAGTCAAGACAGTCAATATGGCCAGCCACTTGAAGGGCACAGAACCTCAAGGGGCAACAGAAAGTCAGAACTGGTTTGTTTAGCTCTTTCTTCCACACTCTCTCTGAGACTTTGAGTCAGGATGTGACTGTTCGTTTTCAAACATAAAGGGAATTTATCATCTACTAAGGAGTAGGCTTTCCCCTTAAACAAACACAACCCAACGTCTATCACACGCACACACCTTTCCCTGTGTTTGGAGAGTCAAATGATTCAGCACCCTGGACAGTGAAGGGCATTGGCTTGCTCACACACATCCCCTTAGAGAGAATTCTTATGGGCCATGATCACCTTAACATACTTTCCTCTCCTCAGTCTCAGTAAGAGTTCCCCTATTTTTCTAATTAGGTTTCCAAGCAAACTGTCCCCAGAATTGACTAAGATGTTCCCATAAATCAAATCTATTTTCCATAAAGTCAACTATTCTGTTCTGGTTCTACCATTTCTTCCCTGGTCATGAAGGAGGATTTGATCATTTCCAACCTTATGGACTGATTGGCAACGCTTTCTCTGAAAGCTATTGTTGAATTAGAAACAATGAGACTTCTTCCTATTTTAAATGAAAAATTTGGTTTGACTTTCCCCCATCTTTTCATTGGTGAGCATGATAGGTTTGGGGTGTGTGATGGTTTGTTCTCTTGGAAGCCAAGGCTTTGTTGTAGTGGTGCTGGTAGTGGTTGAATGAAGTGATTACTTCCACAATTACTGAGATTTTTGTGAGATTATTATTTTTCACTAATTGTGGTAGACTTTAGAGAGTCAAGGAGGGATGTTGGGAAGGGGAATATGCGGAGGAAACGTCCAGCATGTGAATACACCCGTGGCAATTGGGAAGAATTCGTTGTTTCAATCATAGCAATCATTTATTAAATACTTTATTTATACCAGGTGCTTTGTTGACCCCTGGGATTAAATAAACAAAATTCTTTCTCTTAAGAATCCTACATTCTGTTGAGGGTAGAGAAAAATTTATATATAGAAAAGTAAATACAAAATAATCTCCAGGAGGAATAGTTGAGGGATAGGGATAAGGATCAGGAAGGTTACCTGTAGGAGTTCGCATGTGAGTTGATCTTTGATGAAAGCTGAGAACCCTAGAAATCAGAAATGAGGAAGGAATAACATTCCAAACAATGAGGAACAACTCATGCAAAAACTCTGTGATAGGAGATGGAATTTCATGTATGGTAAACAGGAAGCTAGTCACTTTGTCTAGAAAGCAAAGTGTGCGTGAGAGAGTAATGTTTAATGAGCCTTGAAAGGGCTGACCAGAGCCAGATTGGGAAGGTCCTTAAAAGCCAAAACTTCAGAGCTTGTATTTTATCCTCATCTATAATAAATGATATAATAATAGTGCCTACTTCACGGGACTATTAAGGATCAAAAGGAATAATATGTGTAGTATTTGTTCCATGTGAGCACTGACTGGAATCAAGGGTAGGAGGGTGCTGTGAGAACTTGGGGAGAGCATGAGGGACAGGGTCGGACTGAGGCTTTGGCAGGATCACTTTGGCAAATGAATGGAAATTAGATTGCAGTGGCGCAAGACAATGAAGAGATCCCATTTTGGAAGCTGTTCCAGTACTTCAGGCAAGCAGTGATGAAGCCTAAACTCAAGTGGTGCCCACAGGAAAGGAGAGAAGGGGGCAGCCGAGAGAGTTAGGCAAGGGATGCTGGGAAGCCCAGCTCCTTGAGTATAGCCTGGCATTTATTTCCTATCTAAGAGTAACCTGATCACTGAATACAGTCTTCTCTCCTAGACCTTCAGTCTAAGCCACCCACCAATTCTTTATTCCAAATCAGTACACTCTTATCAAAGGTCAAAGAAACTCAAAACTCATTTTTTCCCCTATACTTTGGTTTTGTCCATCCCCTTGGGTTTCTCTGCCTGACTGACTGACTGCCCTGAGGAAACATCCACATATCATACCCAAAAGGATGATTTGTGAAAATGTTCGATTTACTCCATTGACATTCAAATTCATATGGATAAAGAAAAGCAACTGTTTTCAAAGGAGTTTGATTTTGATTTTTTAAAAAATAGAAAGAAGCTATTTGGTATAAACAGAATAAGAGACTTATCATTAAGCTACAAAGACCCTCACAAGAAGCCTCACTATGGATCCCTGTACTCCATACTTCAGTTCACAAACTGAGTGATGGACATGAGAACTGTTAGAGAGGAAGCCTCACCAGACAGCTGATCTCCTGAGGATAAGTAGCATACTAACTTTTTACTTTTAAACATCTGGGGGCTTGGAGACTCATCTTAACCCTCTAGCGCAGCTGAGTCTAGGGAATGGTCTAGTCCCTTTGTTTCCACATAACATCAGGAAAACAATATGTTGTTTAGGTATGAAGCCGCCAGTATCTTGACCACCATCACAAATCCAGGAAAGACCAAAGAGATGAGGCAAAGCTAAGGTGAAGGTGGGGAGGAGGGACAGATGCAGTGTATAAAGGGGAAAAAAGCAAGATGAAAGGAAGAAAAAAGAGGAGAGAGGAAAAGGTAGAAGAGATTTTTCCCCAACCAATTTATATGGGACCTGGAAACCAGCAGCCTTGCTGAATGATCCTCTTATCTCCTGACCAATCTAGGAGTAGATTAGGAAAGCTTTAACAATCAGCTCTCTAAAAAAATAGGGAACACACTTTTAAGTTGAATGTTCATTGTTAACATTTTCTCTGCTACTATCTTGGGTTTAGAATGTCAAGAAAATAATAAGTTAAACCCTGATTTGCAGTTTGCTGATTCCCATCAAGGCATAAGGTTTCATGCTGAAAATTTAACAGTAGCCTCTTGGGAAGCACCCCCTTGTGTACAGACCACACATGAAATATCCCCAAATCTTCCTTTTCTTGTTTTCCCTCCAGCCAAATAACCATTGTCTGCACATTAGCTGATCAATTTCTCTAATCTCATCTTTCTCTGAATTTCTAGTGACCTCTGACTTCCTTCCTGCTCTTCTGAAGGGAAACAGAATTTCCCATCCATAGTCAAATGGCTTCTTTCAGGAGCTGGAATTTAATTTCGACCTAGAGTCAAGGTAAATGGCTGCTTGGGACAGGAAGATGACAGATGACACTGGCCTGGACAATTCCAATCCCAAAAGACTGACTGACTTAACAGGACTAGCCATCTCCTGAAATAACTGGTCAATTCATGAACCAATCATCTAAGAGGGAAAATCAATATGTGCAGGGCCCTAATATACAGAGCGCACACAGTGACTGACGGATATCATTCTTTCTTTTTTTAATTGTTTTCACACAGTATAAAACTACCATAATCACATCAAAGCCTTTGGTGGTTGCTTTTATCCCTATAATTGTGTCAGTCCTCCAAGGTCCCACATCCATTTCACTAAAATAACCACTTGAGGTCAGAATGTGTGTCCCACTGCTTAAGAATCACCTCACTCACTTATATGGGGATGATCATACCTTAAGGCTTCAAAGACTTACAGTTTCATTAGGAATGAAGTTAATCACACAAATCACAAAGCAGGGGCAATCTAGTGGAAGTATACCCTGCCGGAAAAGGAATCCACCAGCTTCTCAAATGATCAGGAACTGCCACAGACCATTCCCATGTGTGAAGCTGCCTATAATTTTCATCAGCACAAAGCAGGCAGAGTTACCTCCTCAGTCCTTTAGTCTTGGAGACCTTCTTGGGTCCCTGGGAAGTGAAATTGATGTACTCAGAGTAATTCAGCCAGGACGGGTCAGAGATGCCCTGAGGACTCCACAGCTCCCTGATCCCAAGGTCAACCTTTTGGCTGCTGAGTCACTTAGGATATAGGTACGTGCCCCCATTAGGGTGTGCACCTAAGGAATTTTATTTCTTTTTAAAGTTTTTTTTTATTCAGTCATGAAGGACTTAACTTAAAACAATTAGCCCTAATTTTTTTAAAAATAAAAACTATTTTCCAAGTATTTATAACCTGTCCCTCCCACTACTCCCCTAACTGAGAAAAAAAAAAGAAAGAAAGCTCTCATTGCAAACCTAAATAGCCTAGAAAATGTGTGTCTCTTTGCATTTTAAGTTCATCCCCTCTCTGGCAAGGGTGAATAGAATATGTCATCTTCATTCATCTGGATTTGTGATAACCTTAAATTAAAAAATAGCGATAATGCTTTACTTTCAAAATACAAACTTTAAAAAAGGAACAGTAAAATCCTAATTTTTTGGAGACATGAAAGTGTACCCAGCACGCCATATAAGCACCTGTAGAATTAAAGAGAGAAAAGAATTCAAATGAAGACAAGACACATGTTTATGTCAGGAAGATGCTAAAAGTGTAAGAACAAGATATCTCGCGGATAGTTTAAGAATATAGATATCATTTTAAGAATATATTCTTCCATTTAAGATATGAGATATCTCACAATATCAAACCAAATATTGAAACTTTTATGAACTTCAACATGAGCACCATGATTGTGGAGCCAAAGATTAAAATGGTGCTTTAAAGGAGGAAACTCGTTTCTGCCTGGCCTAGGATGAGAGGGCCTGAGGGGGGGCCTTCGGAGGTCACTGAGTCCATCTGCCCACTTGCACTCTGGACCACTCTGGAGGCTATTTTTAAAACCTTCTCGAGGAGACTCTGACTTTTCCTTCAGTGACCCATTCTAAAATGCCAGCAGATTCATTCTTACAGCTTCAGATGCAGCCTGGGTCCTTTCTTCTTGCTCTCCTATCAAAGCAGAGGGTAAACCGACTGGGCACCTAGTGTGAGTCTGGTCCGAGTGCATCTAATCAGGTGACAGAAGCTGTCTCTGCATCTTGGAGTTGATCTCATTTCAGAGATTCCCTTCAGAGTTTTTCCAGAGCTCTGGCACCCGTATTTGGGAGGCAGCCATCACCAGCACCACAGGGGACCTGTCTGGTGGCTAACAGCTGCCGTCCAAACCTCTCTCCAGCAAGAAGGTGAACTGTGAAGCCCACCTGCTATTTCCACAGAAAATCAGCTGTTCGCCAGCATCATGTTAGGACAAGAGGTGAGATTTGATCATTTCTGAAAAACCCCTCTGTCTAAAATTCTAAGATTCTACCAAACATTAACCATGAAAAAGAGGAAGCTGTGATAGAAAAGAGCATGAAACAAGTGTTGCTCATAACTTGTCTTCAAACCAGCCTGGGGCTGTCCTCACTTGGGTTCACACTGGCCTGTAGTCACTGGTTTGGTTCCAGGACTTCTCAGTAGGCCGCATTTCTGAAAAGTTCTTTGTGTTCCTGCCAACCCTCTCTAAGAGGACAGTCTTTAATTAGGTGCTTAACCTGATGCCTGAGGCCATTTTTAGCCGGCACCATCTTCTGTTAATTAGGCCCAGCCGTGCCAACACCAAGCCTACGGCCATCTTGGCATCATAGACTCTCAGTTGGGAAGGACCTCTGAGATGACTCTGTCCTTCCTATAATGGGGAGAAAGAATCCCCATCACAGCCTACATGACAGGGGAAAGCTGCCTCCACTTGAAGACTTCCCAAGGCAGCCAGTTTCACCCGAGGTTCGCTTTGAAAGTTAGGGGGCTTTTCTTAACATCAAGTCACTTTACGACTCCCACCACTCCTGCTCTCCCAAGCTCTATCCCCTGACTTTTCCTTTTTCCTGGTCAGAGCTGGAAAAAATGGTGAAATGAATCGGTCTCGACACATCTCTCCCATAGCTTGTGGAAGCCTGGTCCAACCCAACGGAATTTGCCTCCCATTCTGAATCATAGGTTATCTTTATTACCAGAGCCATTAGCTCCTGAGCTTTCAGCAGACTCCCTTCTCTCCCTCCCCTCAGTCCAGGAAATGCATTTGCAACCCTTCCTGTACCTCAGGTCTGCTTGGGGACCAGCACATGGTAGAGCAGCAAATGCAGCTTGCTCTGGAAACAGCAGTCTGGGATCAAAGCCTGATTCTGTCTTCTGACCTTGGGTAAGCAGGGCTCAGTTTCCTTATCTGTAAAATGAGGGAGAAGTGACTTCAAACATCCCTTACAGCTCTAAATCTGTGAACCTGTTTCTTTTTTGTTTTTAAAGGAGCTAAAATTCTTTTGGACAATTTAAAACTTAGTCTTTATGCAATCTCACAGAAAAAGTTTTCAAAATATCCCCTGTTACAGCCACACATCACCTTGAGGAAATCCTTTCTATAAACTTGGCCAATTCTTCTTCATTGGTAATAAGCCCTGTTCACACCCATCTTTTGTCTCACCATTGCCTTTTAGGCCACTTTAATTCTTCCAAGATTGGGGTTCATAGCCACATAGCATCCTTAGCAGAATATTAGTATGAACAAGAACAACCTTTGTTTGAAGGAGAAATTTGGGGTCATTCAAAACACTCCATTATTTCTCCAATACAAGTCAACCTACTGATCTTTCTCTTTTTTTCAATTCTGGTCTTAACTCATTGTCCATGTGCTGTTCTTGCCCAAGACTAATGGAGCAGTTCTATGGAACACCCAGCCAACTATACGTCATATTTGGGAAGGGTGGGGTGATGAAGGAACTAGAGCTCCCATTCATAGTAAGTAGCCAATTAAAGGCAATGTAATTTAGGATACCATCAGATCCCCATGGCTGGATGATTCTTGTCATGGTAACTCTTCCATCAGGAGAATAGCAAGCACTCAGAAGCATCCAGTAGGACACAGTGGAGAGAACACTGGTCCTAAAGTCGGGAAGACGAGTTCAAATCCAGCCTCAAACACTTATGAACTATGTGACCCTGGGAGAGTCACTTCATGTCTGTTTGCCTCAGTTTCCTCAGTTGTAATGCCAGCACTGACCTCCCAAGGTCGTTGTGAGGAACAAATGAGATAGTAATTATAAAGTGTTTATCTCAATGCCTGGCCCATAGTAGGTACTATAAAAATGCTTCTCCTCTTCCCAGAGCAGTGTCCTTTGTTGGGAGGTGTTGGGGCAGGTAGATGGATCCTGTCAATTGGTCGGTGTTCCAATGGGGCACCTTGGGAGATGTCCCTCAGTCCTAATGAGAGTTTTCATCTGAGCCAATCATTACAGCACTGCGCCAATGAAATTTCCCCACGGGTCTCATTTTCTACCTTCTCATCCTTGTAACCCTTCTCTGACTGTGCTCCAAGTTGTTCACATGAATCCTTATCTCTGCCACCCAGAACCAGATATTAGAGGAGTTTAGCTCACAGAGGATGATGGGAGAGATTCCTCAATGTTTCTCCATGCCATCCCTCAATGTATAAAGTCCTCCTCTGTCATGGTCTCCCAGTGCTGCCGATCCACAATCTTCCTTTAAACGTCTATCCGCTCTGGCCATTTGATTCTCATTCCTTGCAGAGTTTGAATAGTGCCATTTGCTCATCTGTCTTCATCAACACTGACTGTAAATGAGGGAGATCAGCCCTGGCTATTTTGGTGGGAGGAGGGAAGGGGCAGGGAGTTCTTGAAGGGCTCAACAATCAATGAACAACCATTAAATATGCTATACAGAGGAAAGGTGAAATAGCCTTGGCCTCATGGAGCTTCTATGCTACTGGACAACTCATTCACAAATAAATAAGAATAAGAGATATAAAATAAATATCCCATCATTGAAGGGGGTGGGACTAACAGCTAGGGGAATGAGGGAAGATGTGAATCCAGAGATTGGGGTAAGGCGGAGGGTAGTTAAAGCAAAGGGCACAACATCCAAGAAGGGATAGAGGGGAGAAAAAGAAGGTCCTTACAGGTAGCAGATGGGAATAACGTCTAGTCAGCCTGGGAAGAAAGCCTGGAGATGCCAAATAGAGGCAATGGGAGGCCCAGAGGCTTCCGGAGCAGGCGAATGTCTTGGTTGGATCTGGGCATTAGGAAAGCAATGGGAGAAGGGAAGGGAAGAATGGCAACTCCTAGCTGTTCCTTAAAATATCCAGGAGTCAGCCTGCAGCACCTCCATACTTCATGCTGCATACACCTTCCCCACCCCTCCTCAAGCTTCTGTTTATTGACCATCAGCATTCACTAGGCTCAAATATCTGTAAGTAATAAAAAGTCTACCCTCCAACCACTACCACCCCACCACACCTCTGGTCCTAAGTATAGAAGTATAAATCTGACAAAGGGTCATACATTTAGTGTTGGAAGGGACCTGGGGCTCATTGAGGCCAAAGCCTCATCATTTTACAGATGAACCTAAGTTTAGAAAAGGGAGAGAGTAGGAAAAGTGAGATTTAGACCCAGGATCTTTGACTTCAAATCTAGGACTCATCCCTCCCCCACTCCCACCCCACTGAGGACCTAAATTAAGGGATTAAAAATTATTCCTGTTCATTTTAAGCAGATTTTGCCTATTAAGAAAAACGAAAGGTTGGGGGAAAGTGCCCAAAGTTTTGTTCTGTTTTTTATTTCCCCTATCCCTAGCCTTGTCATTCTCTACCTGTTCTGATTGATTTTCTGTTCATTTTATGCTATTTCAATCAGGCTGCTGTAATTAATGATCTGCATGCTAAGTACCAGACATATGGGGCTTCCTCCTACTTCCTTCTTCCCACTTTCCAGTCTTCTTACTTTATAGTTGCTGATTACATAACATTTAATGGAGAGATGATAATCGATACATAGATGGATGGATGAATTGACAGCGATAAATAGAGACATTCTATTTTTAATAATATTTTATTTCCCCCAATTAAACAATGTAAAAACAATTTTTAACATTTTTTGTTTGATTCTGAGTTCCAAATTCTATCCATCCCTCCTTCCCTACCACCTTCCCTGAGACAGGAAGCAAGCTGTATATGTTTTACGTATTAATTATGTAAAACATGTCCATATTAATCATTTATGGAAGAAAACTCAAAAGTAAAGAAAGAAGGAGAAAGAAAGAGAGGGAAAAGGAAGAAAAAAGGTAAGATGAAAGGAAGAGAGAGCGAGAGTAAGGAAGATAGTCTGCCTCAGCCTGTATTCAGACCCATCAGTTCTTTCTCAGGAGGTGGACAGCCTTTCTCATCATGAGTCTTTTGGACTTGTCTTGGATCATTCTATCTCCAAGAGTAGCTTGTTCATCACATGATATTATGGTTAGTGTGCACAATGTTGCTTTATTTTAAATCAGTTCATGTAAGTCTTTTCAAGTTTTTCTGAAAATGTCCTGCTCACAGCCAAACACTATTCCCTCACAGTCACCTACCACAAATCGTTCAGCGGTTCCCCAACTGATGGGCATCCCCTCTATTTCCAATTTTGCCACCACAAAAAGAGCTGCTATAAATACCCTTGTACAAATAGGTCTTTATCCCTTTTAAAAAAATCTCTTTGAGATACACATGTAGAAGTGTTATTGCTGGCTCAAAGTGTATGCATGGCTTTCCAGCCCTTTGGGAATAGTTCCAAATTGCTCTCTGGAAGGGATGATCAGTTCACAACTTCACTAGTTTTCCCATATCCACTCCCAGCGTTTTAGATACTTTAGTAAGTGCTCACTGCGTGCAAGCCATTGTGCTAAGCACCAGGGATACAAGAAAGGCAGGTGTCCCTGTCCCCCAAAAGTTCACATTCTGGTGGGAGAAGATAACCCAAAGGGGAAGTGAAAGAGGGCAGGCTTAGGGGAGGGTACCCAGGCAGAGACATGAGCAAATTTAGGATGAGAAGTCTGGAGAGTGAGCTTGGGCAAAAGTGAGGTGAAGTGGGGCTGAAATTCTGAAGCAAGAGTCACCAGTCAGAAAAATAGGGCCCCACAGCGGAGGTTCTCCCCTAGACGCCCAACATACACACACTGACAACCCCTATCCCCAGATGCTCCCATTCCCACACCCCCATACACACACAAACCACTTGTTCTATAGCTTTGCTCAATAAATATCAACTGTCTCGGCTGAAATTAAATTCCCTCAGCTTCAAAGACAATACATCGGGTCTACCTTCATGTTTGTAGGGTCATCTACCACAGAGCAGTGGAAAGGTGGAAAGAATTATGAATTTGGAGTCAGAACACTTGGGTCCAAATCCTGGCTTACTTAGCTCCTCCTGGCTTCAGTGTCTGGTAATTTGTAAGATGGGATGCTTAGGTAGATATATGTGTGTATGTGTGTATGTGTGCATGTATGTATACACACTTACATATATATATATATCATATGTGTGTATGGATATATAGAAAAATATGGGGAAAGAGGAGAGGAGAGGAGAGAATCAGGGAGAGAAGGGAAAAGCAAGGCAGCTAATTAAACCTTTGGTATCATCTCCCTCTGCTCCAATAAAATGGTCATTTTTCTAGTACCCTCTTTTTTATCCTAATATGTGGAAGGCACATCTACCCCTTCCTTCTGAGGCTTTAGCTGGGCATCTTAAAGAATGGTGACGCACTTTAGTGGTTCCTGCCTAGCAGGGAATCCTTCCTCCTACCAGGCAGGGTGTCAGGTGTCACAGTGGAAGGAAAGAACTCAAGCCTCCACCTCCCAAGAAGTAGCTCTTGTCTTTGTAGATAACTTTCCCTCAGGACTGCTCCCCTCAAGTTGGGCCATCCAAGAGCCTTCCTTGGCACACAGTGGGGCAGCACCTGAGAGGGAGATAGGGATAGATCCTTGGTCTCTGGGTTGGGGTACTGGAAGTGTTCAGTTCTAACCCACTTTTTCAGTTAGGGGGTGGGAGGTCCCCAAGATGGGGGATGATATAACTGGATGGTGTCTAACAGTTCAATTGAAATTCTCCCTCTAAGAAATGTGGGATTCAACAAGGACTGTGGTCAGAGTCCATGGTGGGGCTTGAGATGCATAATAGTTATTTATGTATCTCATGTGTTACTCTGGGTCCTGATTGGTAATGGAGAACCCCAAAGGAATTGTTTGTGACACACGTAGGAAGGGAACTGTCACTCTCTTCCAGTAGGAAGGGAAAAATCACACACACACACACACACACACACACACACACACACACACACACACACACACCTGCCCCTGAGCAAGAGCCTCAGGTCTGTGACAGCCAGAGAAGGGCCCCTGTCACAGCCTCCCAGCCTCAGCCTCTGTCGATGCTCTGGGCACCAGTCAAGCCTTTCCTGCTCGGCCTGGCCTCTTCACAGGCCCCACTAGTGAAAGCAAAAATGGCTCCAGAAGTGGGTGACTAGCTGCCCTTTTGTCCATTAAAACAACAAGTTGAAATCAAGGCACTTAAGAGGCTCCTTGGGATGTGATGTAGAAAGTCACCCCACTAGGTTAGGGAGGTTTCCTGGTTAAACCTTTAGGCTCAGGCCAAATCAAGTCAAGAAGGTAACCAGGATGTAGACAGAGAAGGGGGACCAGGCAAAGGAGAGGGGACTGGAGGCCAGTTGAAGGAACTGACAATGTTTGATCTAGAGCAGAGAAGGCTTAGTGAAAGCAGACTCTGGGAGTACAAGTTGGGACCAGAGATTAGACCTGTTCTAAACAGCCACAGGAGGTAGAAGGGTAGTAATCAATCCATCAATCCACAAGGATTCTTATTAAGTTAAATACTAAGACTACAAAAACAGATGGGAATTGTCCCTGCCCTCAAGGAGCTTGTATTCTCCTGGGAGAAGTGATGAGTAATCCTGGATGGGGAGTTGCCCACAGCTAGGAGGGGTAGGAAAGCCCTCCAGTAGATGATGAGATTTGAGTAGTGTCCAAGGAAGCCTTGGTCTCTAAGGGCTTGGAGGTGAGGAGGCTGGTCAGCCGAGGTAAAGTCTCAGAGGTGGGGGGTGTGTTCGTGTTGGTGCGGTGGGACCATAGTGTAGGGAGTTTTAGATTGGTTGGGCCAAGGAAGAGCCAAGCAGCTGACAGTTTTAAATGTGAAAGGAGTTTCTACTCCATTTACCCAGAAAACAAAACAAAACAAGTGCGCTGTCCTCTACAGAATGGGATGGCTGGGGATCTTGCTCCTTGTCCCTGAAGGCATTTTTGAAGAAGCTACATGCCTACTGACCCACCTGTTGTGGAGAGAATTCCTGAGGTGTGGAGGGAGGTGATTCCAACTTGGGTGGTCAGGGCATCATCGTCTCCCAAGGACGTGGGCTAGTTCTGCGCTGGCCACAGATCAGTGCTTTTGTTTGTACAAAATATTGACCCCAGCAGAGTCAACAGTATGAGATAAGACTATCCACACAGTTGTTTTTGTTTTTTTTTTTTTTGGTGTGACAAGTTACTTTTGTGCTACCTTCCTCCACCCATGAATGCCATTGATTCCTCTGTTGCCTGGAGCACAGAGAGGTTGGAGAGAAAGGGAGAGGAAAGGAGAGGAATGGAGGGGAGGAGGGGGGCAGTGTAAGGAAAAGAGGAGAGAGGAGGAAAGTCGAATAGGAACTGCCCAGGATGACACATCTAGTGTGTGTCAGAGGCAGAATGTGAACCCAGGCCTTCCTCACTGTCAGGTCCTGGGCCCTACCATCTCTCTATTTGGATGCTTAAGTAATTGTTACCCAAGAGGACCATTGCTTATCGCCACTTCCAGTGAATCTTTGTAAAATAGTGGAACATGGAAGGTGTCATGTTTTTCATCTAAAAACAGGTTAAGAAAATAATAAGGCCAAACTAGCGATTACATTCATGAGCCAGTATGTCGTTCTTTTCAAACCTGGTAACAGCTTGAATGTTCTGCCGATAGAGGGATAAAATGAGAAAGGCCTCCAGCAGCCAGTTACTTCATCGTGGCAGTGCGGTGGGACATGCTTGCGGTACATGAGCCACAGCAGAAAGGCAATCAGATGTGGGAGAACCTGGGTGGGAGAACAGTAGCCCAGAAGTCGACGATGTTGGTGTGTGCGGCTTTGTCTCTGGACCCGCAATGATCTCATTTGTAAGAAAAAGGAAGAGATGATCTATCTCTAAGGTGCCTTTCGGCACAAATCTGCGATGCTGTGGCTGCGGGGATTTGAAAGGATTAGGAAAAGGTTACGAAAGGCTTTAAGGAATATCAGTAATGTTCTAAAGAAATTAGGAGCAAATGGAGGGAGCTGAAACATCTCGTCGCAAGAGTTCTGTGATGGGGGTTGGTCAGGCAGTCAGTAAACATTTGTTAAACTACTACTATGTGCCAGACAGCGCAGATTTTCTTCTCTCCAGGAGCTCACACGCAGTGGAGACTACAAGAGAAGGTACAAACGAGTTATTAGAAATAATCGATGATGGGAAGGCACAAGATTGAAGAAAGGTAGGTTGGAGAAAGGCTCCCTGCAGAAGGTAGGATTTTAGTGGGGACTTGAAGGAAGCAGCCAGGAGATGAGGCTCAGGAGGGGGCAGCCAGCTCTGCAGAGTGACTCAGTCCATGTGCAGTCTTTAATGAGAGCATCTGGAAAGGAGCAGCCACACTCTAGCTGAGCCTTCACCAGCCAACACCCCCTCATGAATTTTTAAGGGCTCTTGTAAAAAATGAAAAAGATGCCTATCACATGACCTTTTGGGCAATCCTTGTGATTGCCCAAAAAGAGGGCAGAGCCCACCTGGGAGTGTTTTATCTGCCTGTCCAAAGCATCTGTATTATTATATATAATTATTATAAAATATTATTTTAAAGCTACTCCTCCTGAATCCGGCGAAAACCCCAACTTACGAAACTAGCCAGGTGTTGCCCCAAATTCGGGGCCCTTGGTATCTAAGAACTCTGCCTCTATGCCTATGGGTGGACCCGTTGACAGGGTGTTCTTTGGCGATTCCTGAGCTGGTGAACTTCGTAACTATTAAAAAGAGCTTGTGCTAATTTAGTGTGAGTAGGGAAAGAAATAAGGATTTCTAGCAGGATTTCTTTCTCACCTATGTGGAAGTCTTCTGTTATTGGAGAATTGTGAACCTAGGGCTGCCTCTAGGCCACATTTTGAGGTGGGGAAACATAGCCCCTCCAGTCTCAGCTTAATCTTTCCATTTTCCATCCCAATCACTGCTCATCAAAATTTGTTCTCAGGAAACCCAGGGTGATGAAGTCGTTCACAGTAAAGCAAATAGCCCATGTGGCTGGATGTGGGTAAATTTACATTTTAATGAAGTCTTAAGTCAAAAGAATGAAGCTCTAATTGTGAAATTTCAGGCATCACCTCTCTCAGATGTAGAAGGCATGTGTGTTAAGTTGCCGGTGCCCCTAAAAATCCTAAATTACAGATGACTATCTCCTATGTGTAGGCTTAATCCAGCCCTACCTAACTAAGCCTCTGTGATCAGACAGAACAAGACACGTGGAAATCTGGTTTCTCCAGACTTAAGTGAACGAGAGGGTACTCGGGGAATATTTGGGTCAGGACATTCTTTCTCGATGAGTAATTTACCCAATTAAATACCAGGTAACTTTTGAATGCTGCAGGGGATATGGAAGATGCATATAAGCAATAACATGTGCCTAGGTGTGCATTAGTTGGGCCCAGCAGTGACTGTGGACTTGGAATGGAGGGGAGAGGGCAGGTTTGGCAGTCAACCTGCCCCCAGCTCAGCTGTGCCTCCTTAGTAGGCATTTTGGCCTGTGCGGCTAATCTGATGGTTGAGTTAAGAGTTCTCTGTGCCAGGAGATGGGCTGAATTTTTCAGAGCTCCTTCTCTGCTTGGCATTTACTCTTCTCCCCAGACAGCCCAGGCCACACCCTCCATGACCAGGAATACTGACAAGTCTCTCTGTCCACTCATTGACTTGGGGGCCCTAACTGGATAATCCTGGCTCCTCAAAACTGGAAACACCCAAATCGCAAGGTAGAGAGTTGCCCTCATATTTAATTCCGTTTTTTGACATATTTTAGTATCTCTGTGCCAGTTCCCATGGTAACATATCTGTTGGCAAAGGAAGTGATCTCGTTTAACTTTCTGCACAATGAAGACAGAGCCTTCATGATCCAAATGCAAAAGCTGCAGGAAACTGGAAAGGAGAGACCAATAATGGTCCCTTGGTTCAGGACCATCTTCCCCACACCAGCTATTTCTGCCCCTCCAGATTAGCTCAGAACATCCATGCATAGACACAGTCATGAAACATCTGCCACCAATCCTGGAGAGCTCCCTCTTGTGTCCCACATACCGATGTGGCCACCGGCCATGGAATCTGGCTTTAGGGCAGCCCCAAAGGTCAGGTTTCCTTCTATAAGCAAACTCCTGACCTGACCTGGGAAGACAACTGGGAGTCTCACCCAGTGCTTGGTTGTGCCCTGGACCACCATGTGGGTTGTCACATCACATAACTCTCCATTGCAATTCATTCCAGCAGATACATAGGAACCATGTAACAAATGCAAGGCAGAGTTGGCTTCTGGGCATCTAAAATAGAGATGAAAATTTGTCCCTGCCCCCCAAAAAATCTACTGGGCATTGAAACGTTTGAGCATGTAAGTAAATGCCAGAGGCTGGGAGGAGGGAAAGAATCATGCTCCTAGTGCTAGAAAGGACTGGTCATTGGAGGATTTATCCCGCACAAAGACTGCACTATCTGAGTAGATCTTCTCCTGCTATATAATTAAATCATCATGAGAAGAGGGCAGGGAGACATGGGAGTTCCCAGTATAGGAAGAGACAGAGGAGAGGAAGATTTGAAGAAGGCAGGTGTTTGGAGGCTGCTATATTTCAGAAGTGGCACTGGGGTGTGCAGCAGGCCCAGGGCTGGAAGAAAAAATGCTGTAGTTTTTTTTTGGGGGGGGGGGATGTTAGGGAGGGGGAACAAGCTGCTTCCTAAGATCTCAGGTGAAGGGGGGAAAGAACTAGCAAAATGTACCTGGGAGCTAAGGAAATGAGAATTCAAGGAAAAGGGAGACAAAATCTAGAGGAAAACTGTTTCTGCAGAAGACAAGCCTAGAAATGAGTGTAGTTTCATCCCTTCTTCTACCTAATGCATCACACAAGGCTTTATCCTCTTCAACAATATTTATTTTTGGAAAAGTCTATGAATTCCCTTTCAAAGTTTTCCCCCTTGTGACTTGGTAGTGGTCAGTTGCCTTCACAACCTAATCTTGCAATTTGATCTCATCAGATTAAGGAAACACTAGAAATGCCCACCAGTTATAACATAGAAATCTCATACTTGAATATGTTTTCTAAAACCTTAATGAATTCAGGGGAATGAAACTAGAATCAGCACTAGAGATGAATTACAATTGTCTTGACTAGCTAGGAAAGTTATCATATGCAGATGCTCATTATTTTGCTGGTTCTTTATAGAATGTATAAGCTTATGAATATTCTTGTCTGAATTTTAAATGTTAGCTGCTTATATTGCACAAAGGTATTTTTGGCCCTTTAAAGCTTATTTTCATATATTAAATAGATTTTATTATGACTCAGGTTTGTATATATGTGTATATATACATACACACACACATATATGGGTATTTTCTTTTATGTTGCTGCATTTATCTGGTGCAGTTAAGATCATGGGGATTAGTAATGGCCCTTGATGAACAGCCAGATAGGAACTAATGAATTTATGACAAAGGGACATGGAACTTTTACTTCCCATCCTTCGCAGCCAGCTCTGGGCTTCATTATCTTCCCCTTCCCACCAGCCAAGCTACTTGCTACTTGGACAGGAAAGCTGGAGTGTTTTTTGTTGCTATTTAATGGAAGCCCTTAGGCTAACCAAGAAAACCCATCTGTCGAAGACTGTTGAAACTTTCCCATAATGGGAACACAAAACCATTTATGATCATGTTTACTAGTGATGAATTTTATTTTCAATAACTGAACAATTTTGCCCTGCCATTCATGGGCAAGCATCACAAGCAGTAAGACTGGGAAATGTGGCGTGCCCTAAGTGAGCCCTCAGAAGTCAGTTTGGGTTCCCTTAAGCTGACCTCTCTTCCCTTGTCTACTTTACGAACTCATAGGCATCTCCTCCTATTCCTAAGTCCCATTTCTGGTCTCTAGGAAGCCTAGCTTTACATTTAGTTTATGTTTCCGAAAAAAGAGACCTGAAAATTCACATAGAACCCCACATTGTAGGTGTTAGAAGAAACCATGGATCCTTCATAGAGACATGCTGGGGGCCAAAGGCAACATAGATTTTTTTGTTTTTTAGTGTAACAGGGAACTTTTTTAAAAGTAGAAAATTGCATTGTGAATCTTTTGAGATTCTTTGTTTGGATCACAATAACCTACAAGAGTAAAGCTTCTAAGTTAATTCTTTTCTGCCCTTCGCATCCCCCAAGGGCAACCCCCTGTATTAGTAAACCAGTGTTGAGCCCTACGACGTCCTCCTAGCCAGACCAAAATCACAAAACTGAAAGCAATTTTTGGTCCAACAACTACAGGCAAAAAGGAGGTTGTTTCCCCTTCTTCAGTACAGGGTAAGTTTCCAAATTCAGCATTGGATAAAGTTTCATGGAGATCATCCCTCTTCTCCTGGTTTATGTCCCGTGACCATCGTTGGTCATCCCATGGTCAACACTTTATGTTTCACCTCTGCTTTCCCATGGCCAGCGATCACACTTTGTAAATCGGGGACGAAGCATATGATTGATTGGGTAAAATATTTGGCTACATTCAGGGGCGAGACAAAGCTAGCTTCAGACAGTGGTTTCTAGCCGGTGTTCTAGGACATAGCATGGGGCTCAGGGTTACAGCTGTGGCCTCTCAGCAGCCAGAGCCCCGCTGCTGTTGTTAGGGTGTCAAGGCAATGTGGGAGCAGAGGAATTGAGGAAGTTCAAGATTGGATTTTACAACTGCTTCCTTATTTAAGGCTTCTTTTTGTCATCTCTGTGAACATTTCTATGTGCACGATAGTCTCTAGCAACTTATTCTGACATCCTGTGTATTAGCGCATGTCATTTCACTGCAGAGACTCCAGCCGGACACACCCCTTGTAAAGCTTTTACTGACCAGTTCCCCCAAAGCCCAAGAGGCCAGATCTTTATAAATCGGGGCCTTTTTGGTCTCTTGGCTTTACATGGGTGGCTTTATCTATCAATCCTGCGAGAAAAACAAAACTCAACAGTTTTCTACTTGAGAGTAAGTACTGTAGCCAATTCAAAACAAATAGCTTACTTTAATAAAAAATTTTACCATTTTATAAAAAAAGTTATTTGAGGACATGTTTAACTATGATGGAAATGGCTGTATTGTAACTAATATTTTGAGATAATTGTGATTTTGAGCTCAAATTATATATAAATACTTGTCATTTTTGTATGTGTTACAGATTGCTATATTAAAACAACTAACTGTACTTTTCAGTTGAACTCCATCTTGTAAATAAAGCTGGATGAAGAACTATTTACTACTTTATTAACATAGATTGTGAATGTATTTAATGTTTTTTTTTGCAGTTATAACATACTGATCTTGAGAACTGCTTCATTTTATGTGCAAAAAGGTCCTTTAAAACTCAATTTTAAATAGACAGATTTGGTGATCTCACTGATCTTGTTCGTTAATTTGCACAGTGGAGTTGTATTATTCCAGTTTGACTTTCTGTAATGACACTAATTGGTGAGGGTGTACATTGTGACTATAATGCATTTTGAAGATGCTTTGTACATATACAAAATACAGGGACTCAGACAATGCTGTGCAGTGTACAGCAGAGCCTTTTTTTGGCTTTGGTGTACTCAACTTTTTCAGTATTTAAAAAAAAGTGTTTTGAATAACATAAAGTCTCTTTATTGTACAAATAATAAAATTTCACCTTATTGTAAAGTGTCTTTTGTTTAATTTAACAACAGACTTGTGAGCTGACAACAGTCATGTTTCCCCTTGGTAAGATAAAAATTCTAACTTGTATTTGAAAAATGCATTACCCATAAATAGCAAGTATTTTCATCTTCATTATTTTCTCAAAAAAAGTTCTGAAATCTACAGTGAGATCCTGTTTTAAATGTGTCAAGAGCTGAACAGACCGTGAATCTTCTTTTTCAAATTTAACTTTGTTAAATCAAGCTCTTTTGCAAGAAGATATTCTGTATTAGTCCAATGTGGGTCTTAATTCTATCAACAAGTTTGATGTTAAAATGACGTCTCTAAGACATGCAAAGCTGCATGCCAAACATCAAGCATGCCAAGCACTCTCTTGGCCAGCTTCTGAGGGTGCGTGTCGACAGTGCAAGACACTGCGTGTGCTGCCTTTTAGTATCTCAGAGTTTTTATCTAAGTCCCAGAACATCTGGAAGTAACCAAATCTGAATGCTGGTACAAATGAGGGCACCCAACAGATTTGAGGAAACAGTGAGCTGTTCAGATGTGACCAAAACACTTTTAATTTACGGTGGGCATGATATAGACACTAGAGCAGTAAGAGGGCCTAAAGAAGTACAAAAAAGCCAAGCCGGGTTCACTTAGAGCTCTTTCCTTATGGGATATACCACATGTTTTTTCTTCAGCAAATACTTTAGTCAAAACGAGTTATACACAACAGGGAAATCTGGATTCTCGACATCAGAAAATAAATGCGAACAGAATTATTTTTAAAAATCACACACTGAACATCAAAGTGAATTTCTCTTGAAGGTTTGCTGTTGTACAGATCTGTCTGCTGAGCCAGGGTTGATGCGTCACTTGTCTAGAACCTCCAATCTTCAGAGAGCTGCCTGGGGCTCTGAGAAGCCAAATGACTTGCCCAGCATTGGCATCAGAACCAGGGCTTTGCATGTCCTTGAAACTTTGTATCACAAATTCTTGGTATTATCAATAAATGTTGTTATAACTTTTCCCACACAACACAAAGATAACAAAATACTCCCATATAAAGGTCCAAACAACACACACCTAATAAAAACAAAAATCCTAAAACAGAACAAAACCCACCACTCAGTTTTTACAAAAATGCTTTGCCATTATAAAAGAAATGAACTTTAAATAGGAATGATGTTTCCTTTATAGAAACCATTACCTTTTTAAAATTTCAAAACTTTTAAGAATGAATGTATAAACACAGAAGAAAGCTGTAATAATCACTATAAAGTTGTTACATATTATTTTCAATGTAAAAATAATATTTAGTGGTAATAAGATTGTAAGAACATTTGTTTCATGCCCCAGATAAATCACAGCAATAGTAACTGATACACTGTTTGAAGAAACCATCAGGGGAATGATAGTGAATCAGCTCTCAGACAAGACTGTTAAAAGATCCCCAGCACTCTGAAGCATGCAAATCCATTAGCTGGCCAAAGGTCACAAAATTCCAATTACGTAGGAATTCGATCTCTTAAATACTCCAGGACAGCATCTGTTCCTTTAGCTAAAATGGCTGCTCGAGGAATTCGGAATGGATTCCCCTCCAGTAGAAGGGTCCTGAAGAAAGGGGAGAAACCAGGGATTGTTTACATTCAGTTAGATGGATTTTCCTCTCCAAAATCTAAATCAAACATTTTTAAAATAATATTTTTCTCTCCCCTGCCCCCCAGACCACATTTTGAAACTGGGCATCTGACCAAAATCTAACTAGACTAGACCTGTGTCACAGGTGATCTATTAATGGGCACAAACTCAATTTGGGTCAATTTACCCAAAATTTGCAATGACTGAGGGCCTATTTCTCTCTAGCCACTTATACAAAGTATTAAATTATCTTTAATTAAGATAATGCTTGTCTCTCCCTCCAACCTTCATTGTCTACATGCATCCCCACTAATTCATATACATACTGCTACCTTGTTCCTTATATTGTTAAAGATGTTACACCTTTACTCTTCTATATTAAGTTCCAGTTTTTCACTGATTTTCATAGTTTTTTCATAGTTCATTTTAGGCCAGATAGAGTGTTAAGAGGCCATCTTAAACCTTCACCTCGTTTTTGAGTGACATGCAGTAAAGCTGGGATCACCACTGGTACCATCTTCTGGCCTATTTCCTTGCCGACAGAGTTAAGGTGCTCATGGGCCTCTGGCGTTCCCCAAAATGAAAAGTGTGTGTCCTGGTTCTGACACGTGTGTGCTTTGTGGAATACCATCAAATATCTGGCCCTAAGTTTTACAGCCCAGAAGCAAAGGATCAACTAAAGGACTGAAGATGCCCCAAACTGTCTACAATCATCTGAGAGCGTGGGGAGGGGAGCACAAGACTCATGAATTCCAAGTCAGTACAGTCACGATACCAAGCAATAGGGAAGCTTCCACGAAATGGATCTCCTCTAGACACTAATCAATTCCACTGAGAACCAGTGCAGTGCCATTTAAGTTGATGATCTGTGACAAGGGGGGAGAGGCAGGAGCAGCAGGAGGTGCCATGGGGAAGCTTGGGATCTGGCCGGTCCGAGAACATCCAAAGTTCCCTTCTCATAATGTGAATATATTATGTAGTATCAAGTAAACTAGAAAGTTTAAACTCTCATCCTATTCCAATCGAAGCTACAGATCATTCTCCTACACAGAGTCGCATCTGGAATCAGACAAGCTGGATTCTAATCCTCGCTCTGATATCTGTGTAGCAGAAGGCACCCCATCCCACACAGGAGGGCCTGCGGCATGGGTCCTTAGATCTGCTCTTCTGCTTTTGAGAGGTCAACAATCAGCTTTAATTACATTCACCAACACAGAAAATAGAAGCAGAGAAATAAAGACTAACAGACAGGGCTTCTAATTGTCTGCTCATAAGCAATACATACATCACAGATCCAACTGTCTGACCACTACATACAGACATAGTTACCAGAGAGAGAAACACTGACATCTGGGTTTTCCAAGCTGAGGGGCTCCTTCAAGGCTACCCAGAGTCTAGTCTGGTACACAAACCTTCTTCTAAAGAGTAAGGGCCAAAGCAAACCTTCCCCCTTCAGAGCATATGTACACTTTTCAGAGCCGGCCCAGGGCCTTTCTACAAAACAAATCCCTTCATGGGCTTCAGGTGAGGCCTATTAATGGGAAGGGAAGATCTTTCATTCTAATTAACATCACAACTTGCTACTTGGGGATGTGGAAGGTGCTTAACACCTAGTTCAGGACATGATTTGGGCCTTTTCTTGAAGCACATGTATGTTGCTTTTAGTATCCATTAGAAGAAAGCGCACATTTTTTATGACATCAGAGTCAGATTACTAAACTTGGGAAGGTGTCTTAACCACTTTCAGCTTCAGTTTCCTTAAATGTAAAATGAGGAGGCTGGACCAAATAACCTCTTAAGGTCCCTTCTAGTCATAAAAATATACACTTGTGATGCACATGTGTTAAGTTGTAAATGTGTGAGTACAATGAAGATGCAACGAGCAACACAGTCTAAACATGTATGAGCACTGAATGCCACTGTCTAGCATGGCTTAAAACCAAGTTAATCTGGCGCCTGGTGGGAGGTATAAGTAGTCCTGGCAAATACTCTGTTGTACAATTTCAAAGCTGCTGCTTTGAACAAGCATGTTGTTCAGGGAAAAGGGCTCAGGAGGGGTCACAGAAAATCCTTTGGAAATGATCCCCACTCAGATCCCTCTGTGCTAAATGATGGGAGATGCTCCCTGACTGGCGGGCAGAGATGTGCCCTCTTCTTCACAGGCCAGAGCTAATGAGTGAGAGCGAGGACAACCTAAGCATCTCGATCCCCTGAATCTATCTGTAAGACAGAGATGATACCCCATCAAGGCAACACCAGCAAAAATGAATTTGTTGCCACCAGAACACACTTAACCGGTCTCCTTTCCTTAAACTAGTAAGAAGAAATACACATCTGCACAGTGGGGAAAGAGGAAAATGCTTCAAAATGCTCTGATTTTAAACTCCACCTGGAAAATCAAAATGACAGTGTTTCTCCATCTTCAGAAACAGAAAACTACCCCAACTATTATTTTGAAAAATTTCTTTAGGCCCAAAACCCATCCTTAAGCCTTCCTCAAATAGGGCATCAAACCCAACAAACAGGAACCTTCAGAAAATACTGGTGTGTTACATAAGTCTCCAGGTTGTCATTTGTTTTCAGTCCAGAATCAAATGTTTAGAATCGCTCTTACTACTGACAACAGTGGGGGTTACATGAATGAAAACACTCCATTCCAACTCAAAATTGGACAGGAGGAAGAAAAATAAAGAGAATAAAAATAGCTCACATTTATCTGGAATCCTCTGTGGGCCCAGCACACTGCTAACTGCTTCACAATGGCTGCTTCATCTGACCCTCACAACCACCCTGGGATGGAGGTGCTGCTATCATCCCCATACAGATGTGGAAACTGAGGCAAACAGGTGAAAAAACTTGCCCAGAATCAACCTAGTGTCAGAACCTGATTTTAAACTCAGCGGTTCTGGACAGGCCTGGTGTGCTGGGCCCTCAGCTGCCCTAGAGTGAAAGTAAAATGGGGTAATTTAGAAAAGACGCAGTAAGATTTAATTGGAAACTTTAGGCTTTTCTCTTGCCTATGAAAAGATGAAGTAGGAAATAAGCCAGTAAGCAGGCACTGACTGAACACTGCTCTGGAGGGGCTGGCCCTTCTGCCAAGCTGACAAGGCTCTGAGGAGGCACCACTACTAGTCTGGGTTAGACTTCTTTCAAACTCACAGCTTCATTTTGAACTCTGGTTTCTAAAACCTTAATTAATGCTCTAATCCCTGAGATTCACTATTATGTTCCTTTAACAAAAAAACAAAAAACCAAAAAAAAGGCCATGGTTAGCCTACACTGGCAAAACTCTGGCCCAGAACGCTGCTCCCCAGGGATAACCCTCCACTATCACCTCACCTCTGGCAGGAAATCTGCCCCGAAGAAGCATGCTTTTCTTTCAATCAATCACCTACAGAAGCCCATGAATGGGCTGGTCTTACCTGAGACTCACACAGTTGCCCAGCTCGGGTGGGATGTGGAGGAGGTCATTGTTCTGCAGATCCAGAGTGGCCAGCTTGCCCATCTGCTTCAGCTGCAGAGGGTCCACAGAGCCAACCTGATTGTTACCGAGGAGGATCGTTTCAAGAGTCTGCAGCCGATACAGAATGCTGGGGAATGTTTTAAACCTGTGAAGAAACTCAACTTAGTTGTTCCAGAGGCCAAAATAAATTCTCAAGATGGACAAATAAAAAGGTAAGACATCATCTTTAAACTTAAAAACCCTTTTTTTCAAAAGCTCTTTTATCTTCGTTTAATAAAACAAATAAGTATTAATTTTTCAGTATTATGTGTTAGGAACATTGAGAAGAGCCCCCTACCTTCAAGGGGTGTGTACTCTGGAGGAGATGTGGGTGTTTCACCCTCCTGTTCCTGCCCACTCTCCTCTGGCTCCTGGGCCCAACTCCAGTCCATCCACTTCACGAAGCCTTCCTAGAGCTCAGGAATTCCTCTCCCCATTGCAAGGCAGATCTCTCACTGCCTGTATGATTTCTTATATGGATCAAGAAGGCTGAGAATAGAGACGAGTTTCTTTCGAAAAGTGAGCATTCACTAAACAGAGTGGCAGGAGAGAGAGTCCCATGGGCCTTAAATGCCAGGCTAAATAGCTGGGACCACGGCCAGAACTGGCTGGTAATGGAAGACCTGGACATTGATCCCACTAAGGGCAAATGCTGGCTGCAGGAACCACGGGCAAGTGCATAAGCTCTCCAGGCTTGAGGCATGGAGACAACCACTGGACCACCTCCCTATCTGCACTAGTGCAGTTTCTGCACAGGGAGGTCCTTTCACTAATGAACCCATAGGTCTCAAAAAACAAAAAGATTGCTCTAAATCACTACTGATAAAGAGAAATGCAAATTAAAACAACTCTGAAGTATCACCTCATACTTACCAGATTGGCTAATATGACCAAAAAGGAAAATGGCAAATATAAGGGGAGATGTGGGAAAATTGGATCACCAATACATTGCTGATGAATTGTGAACTGATCTAAACACTATAGATAGCATTATATATAGAGAACTATGCTGAAAGAGCTATCAAACTGTGCTTACCCTTTGATCCAGTAATATCACTATTAGGTCTGTATCCCAAAGAGATCATAAAAAGGGAAGTTTCAACCCACATGTACAAAAATATTTATAGCAGATCTTTTTGTGGTGGCCAAGAACTGGAAATTGAGGGGATGGCCATCAATTGGGGAATGGCTGAACAAGTTATAATATATGAATGTAATGGAATACTCTTGTGCTATAAGAAATGCTGAACTGACAGACTGCAGAAAAACCTGGGAAGACTCACACAAACTGATACTGAGTGAAGTGAGCAGAGCCAGAACATCACATACAACAGCAGCAATGCTGTGTGACAACCGACTGTTAGACTTACCTTTTCTCAGCAATGCAATTATCCAAGACAATTACAAAAGATTCATGATGGAAAATGCTATCCAGAGAAAGAACTATGGAGTCTGAATGCAGATTGAAGCATACTATTTTCTCTTTTTTTTCTTTTTTGTGAGTTTTCCCTTCTGTTCCGATTCTTCTTCCACAACAAGACTAATGTGGAAATATTTTTCTTTGTGTTTTGTTTTTTTTAATTTTTTGTCCTCTTTTTTTAAATTTTATTTTCAGTGTTCTACAATCACTACCATATAACTTAGATGATTTCCACCCCCTCCCCGAGACGGCATACAATTTTTGTATAGGTTCTACATATACATTCCTATTAAATACATTTTTACCATAGCTATGTTACATAGAAGAATTAAAATGAATGGGAGAAACCATAAAACAAACCAAAACATAATACAAAAGAAAATGATCTGCTTCATTCTGCAATTGAATTTCATAGTTCTTTCTCCGGATGTGGAAGGCATTTTGCCTTAAGAGACCACTGGGAATTTTTTAAGTCCTTGCACTGCAATGAAGTACTAAGTCTACCAGAAACATTCTTCGCACACTGTGGTTGTTGCTGTGTACAAACTTCTCCTGGTTTTCTGTTCCTTTCACTCAGCATCAGCTCATATATGTCTTTCCAGCCCTCTTTGAAGTCTTCCTGTTCATCATTTCTTACAGCACAATAGTATTCCATTACATTCATATACCACAATTTATTCAGCCATTCCCCAATTGATGGGCATCCACTTGATTTCTAGTTTTTGGCAACTACAAAGAGTGCTGCCATAAATATTTTTGTACATGTGGGACCCTTTCCCATTTTTATGATCTCTTGGGGATATAGTCCTAGAAGTGATATTGCTGGGTCAAAGGGTATGCACATTTTTGTAGCCCTTTGGGCATAGTTACAAATTGCCCTCCGGAATAGTTGGATCAGCTCACAGCTCCACCAACAATGAATCAATATCCAACTCTCCCACATCCTCTCCATTTATCATCCTCCTGTTTTGTCATGTTACCCAATCTGATAGGTGGGATGTGGTACCTCAGAGTTGTTTTGATTTGCATCTCTGTAACCAACAGGGATTTAGAGCATTTTTTCATGTGACTATAGACAGCTTTGATTTCTTCCTCTGAAAACTGCCTGTTCATATCCTTTGACCATTTATCAGTTGGGGAATGACTTATATTCTTGTACATTTGACTGTTCTCTATATATTTTAGAAATAAGGCCTTTATCACAGACACCAGTTGCAAAAATTCTTTCCCAGTTTTCTGCTTCCCTCCTAATCTTGGTTGCAATGGGTTTGGTTGTGCAAAAACTTTTCAGTTTAATGTAATCAAAATTATCCATTTTGCACTTCATGGAAATATTTTTAATATGATTATACAGGTATAACCTATATCAGATTGCTTGCTTTATTGGGGAGGGAGGAAAGGAGGAGGGAGAAAAAGATTTAGAACTCAAAATCTTGTAAAATTATCTGAAAATTATCTTTGCATATAATTTGAAAAATAAAATACTATTAAGTGGAGAAAAAATAAAATACAAAAAAGACTATTGACAAGATTATATGAGGAACAGATTGGCAACAAGGAGAAACTGGTTACTCCATGCTCCAGATGATAATTACTGAGAACAAAAAAGTTAGAGACTGATGTGACTGGCTGCTGTCCTTCCTTCCTTCTCCAAGGAGCAGAATGCCATCACTATGGCAGCCAAGTTACAATGGACCCGAACAAGGTGGATCAGAACAGCGTGAGCTCACAAGGCTCCACCACAGGTCAGGCACCAATAGTCCATGTGAACATTGGGGCGGATTCTCTAAACGTGCACATCTCAAATTTCTTTTGAGCTACTTCAATTCTACTTTCCTCATAGAGCACAGCACCTTTGTAAATTATATAATGAAGGAAAAATTGAGAAAATCTATTTACTGGATATATACAGGGATTGAGAAGGAGGGACAAATAAGAGACAACTAAAAAGAATTTTGTACCTGGGTGACTGGAAACATGCAATACCACTGCAAGAGGTGGGGCTGGTTTGAGAAAACAAAAATTATTCAATACAACATTCAAAATACGCAACTGCTCCAGATTATGTTTAGCTAAAAGAGGTAGAGTTAAAGAGAGGAAGAAAAAAGGGATCAAGATGGAAAGAGATCACGAAAAAGGAAGACAGGCAGGGGCAATCTGGGCAACCAGCATGAAAGACAGAAGGGAGGTGGTATAAAAACCCAAGCATGAAAGACCAGCCCCTTTGGTGCCTGAGACAGCAATCTTCCCAATCACTTAGCACCTATGACCAGTGCCCTGCTAAATTCTAAGCTGGTAGCTGCCCACCTCTTACTCCTCCACCTGCCCTTCGTTTTTAAGCCTTTAGGAAGGAGCTGGGCCTCAAGAGCACCTCTGTAGGGGGTAAAGGATTGGCCCTTGGCCCTATATCTATGGAGAGATGACAGACTGCAGTCAAAAATATCAGCATTTTTTGAAAAAGAGGTTATAAAGAATACGGATCATGCTGAAATTTCTGGATCTCTCTTTTAAATCTGAAGGAATCTGTACTTTCTGAACAGGTAAGAACAACAGAATGAAAGGAAACCTAAATGTGTGCCTTTTCAACATGAACCCAAAGAAATGCACTTCTGACGCTCTCAAACAGCACACAGAAACAGAAAAAGAAACGCTATTTTTAACTAGTGTGAAAAGCACTTTAAAAAACCCTGCCAGCTCTCAGTTATGAACATGGGATAAATGAGGAAAAGGAAGAAGCATTTATAAAGCAACCACTGTGTGCCAGGCACTGTGCGAAGGACTTGTCAGATGTTACCTCATGTAAGTGGAAAAAAAAATAAAGTATTAAGTGGGAGGAAAAATTAAAACACAGAGTACTTATGAGATTCAAACAGTAAGACATGGGCAACAAGGAAAAGCTGGCTGCTCCACGCCCCCGATGATAACTGCTGGGAATCAGAAGGTACAGGCTGATGGAGCCAGTTGTTGTCCTTTGTCCTTGGAGAGGACCACAGTGGGAACCCCTATTTTACAGCTGAGGAAACTGAAGCTGATAGATCGAGTGACTAGCCCAAGGTCACACAGTCCACCTCTGAGGCTGGATTTGAAGTTAGGAACTCCTAACTCCAGGCTCAATGCTCTGTACTTTGTAATGTCCCATGGCTACTCCTAAAGAGATGGAAGAGAATTGGACTGGAAACCAACAAGACCAGGTTTCAAAGGGTGGCTCTGATCCTTTCTGGTTGTGTACCTGTTTCTCTGTTCTGCCCTCTGACAAATGGGCCAACGCATACTCTCCACATCCCACCATGTGGCTGTGAGGAACAGAGGGCTCTAAAGGGGGTAAGCTGTTGGGTAACCCCGTAAGTCTTTCTAAGCTGCTCCGAGGTCACAGGGAGAACAGAAGTCTGTCCAAGGGGAGACAGAACCCACTTCTTTCTACTCCCTGGCACTAGAGCCTGGAGATGGTCACCTGTCAGGAGACTCACCTGTTAAAGGAAAGATTGATAGTCTGCAGTTTCATCAAGGATTCCATCTCTTCGGGCAAAGAAGTCAAAAGATTATTTCTGTGCATAGAAATATGGGGGAGGGGGAAGGGGAGGTAAGAGAAGGGGAGGGGAAGGGAAGGAAAGAGAGGGGAAGGGACAGAGATTTACTTAGTTTTATATCTTAAACTATTTCAACAGAAAAATAATGCAGATTGACTTGTCCATCCCTGATCACAGCAATTTCAAGAACGTGCCGAGTGTTCCAAGTGCCAGCTCAGAGAGTCACCAAACAGTAACACAAATGTGGCCCCAGCGTGAGATCCCTGGCGGGGAGGAAGGGCGGCCCTCAGGTCTCCTTCAGAAAAGGGAGAATTTAGGGAGGCTGTCTCACATACTTAGAATCTACTTGAATCCTTCTGAGGCCACTCTTTCAGAGTTAATTAGAAGTTCACTTTTGTAGCAGTTTGTCAGGGTTCACTGGTCTAACCACCCAGGACTTTAGGGAAGATAAGAGGGTCTACGTCAGCTGGGAATCATACCTCGAGGTGGCAGGGAACAGAAAATGCTGCAGAAGCAGAGTGTGAGGGCTCTGGAATAACATACCTGGGACAATGGGAAAAGCTGATAGATGAGAAAGTTCATTCAGTACACACAGTATCCCATTCACACAGGAATAATTCCCAGGAGCCTACTGGCATGGGGCCAGAGTCCAGCCCTATGGCTACTAGTGGGGATGGAGAATTCTTCCCTACTCATCCATCTCCAGCCACTAGTGGAGAGGAGCTTTCCACTTTTTTTTCTGAAAACAGACCCAGACCCTAGGACAATCTATCCCCTCAGCAGACACATTCTTTCATCTCGGCTGAGGTCAATAATGACAGGGCCCACTATGGAGTAATGAAGGAAGGAATGCCTCTCCCATGGTCTATGGTTCCTCCTTAGCTTCCTCCTCCTGTCTCTTTAAAGCAGCTTGCCAAACTGGGCTGCCCCACAGAACAGAGCACAGAGGAATGACCCCAAAGGGAAGAGAAACGCTGTTTGCTCTGTGCCAGGCTTCGGCCTCCCAAACTTCCCTGGGCACACACCCAGCTGCCTTTACCAGAAGCTTGGACTCAAAGCTGCAGCTACAAGTAACAACATGGGCCTTTACAGGACCAGAGCCTCTTTGGTCAAGGAAAGAATCCTTTGTTAAGGTAACCCCAGCTCCTCCGAGGTATTTTTTGCCACAGACAGGTTTTCTCTAAGTGACATACAAGGACCAAAAGGAAATTAGCATGTGGCTGTCTCCACTTCCAAGGTTCTTTTAGCAAAAAGCTGAATGGTTTGTAAGCTCAGCTCAGCTCTACTACTCCTACTGCATGTTCAAGGAACAAAGCTCCCAACAAGAGCCTTTAAGGTCTAAAGCAGGGGTGGTGAACCAGCAGCCTCCAGGCCCTTTGACTGAATCCAAACTTAATCCCTTTAATAAAAGGATTTGTTCTGTAAAACTTGGACTCAGTCAAAAGGCTGTAGTCCAGGATCTAGAAGGTCACACATGGCCTAGAGGCCGCTGGTTTCCTATCCCTGTAAAGCTAGTCTAGCCACAATTCAAAGATTAGTTTCAATATCTGAAAAATGTGAATATGAAAGGAATTGCAAAACCTCCCAGGGCAATCAAACCCTAACAAGACAAACCTGATGTCCAGATGGGTCAGTTTTTGAAGCATGCACAATTCTGCAGAAATACAGGAAAGCTTGTTAAAGCTAAGATTGACATCGCACACAGCTGCCTTCAGTTCCACAATCCTGAAACGAAAGTACACACACCCATTTGGCAATCTCTGAACTTGAAGACTGTCTGTATTTCCTTTAAGAGTCATTTCAGCTAAGTGACTCTTAGTGAGGGACGTGCTTCTAAGATTCTCCCCAAACATTTAAACAATTCACATTTTTTTAATTTTCCAAAAATACAACTTATCATCCTAGACTCACAAGTGCCCAGTCACCATGGAGAGCACTGGGCTTGGAACAGAGTTAATGGAGGTTTGAATTCCTTGGTCACTTCCTGTACAAAGTGACCACGTCCCACAATGACCCCCAAATCTAAAATCCTCTCATCAACCTGGCTTTGAGGGAAAGTTCATTTTAAATGTTTTTAGCATGAAGGAATATTTTCATCTCCCAAGTTGGGAGAGACGTGAAGCTGTCTGGAGTGAACCTGAAGTTTACCATGCTTCCCATAACCATTGCACCAGAAGGAGGACCACCAGGGACAGTGTCCCAGGCCCTCCCAAGTCACCTGTAACTTTCCATATCCAATATGGTGCCAAGGCCTGTGGATTTCCAATTGGCAGTGTGTAAATACCCCCTTCCTCTCCTTCCGTGCCAACATCGGCCCCTGCAGGGGATGGTTGGAGCTCTCGAGAGTGAGACTGTGACCTAGGGCTCTACACCTGATGTAAACTACATTAAATGAAGGGAGACGGCAGAAGGAGCTTTAAATCCTGTGGGAAAATCTGCAGTAACCCTGGACTGCTCCTGGCACTTGGCTTTCTTTGGAGATCCATCCTTCAGTCCTCATGCCACCGAGGACCAGGCTCCAAAGTAAACTCCCCCATAAATCTATACTTATACACCTCTGCCTTCTCAGTATTCTCTCAGAGGGTCTGCCACCCTCCAATAGGCATCCCCAGCACAGAAGAGGCCCTGCTTCCTTCCAACTGGAGCAGCTGGCAGGATCCTCTGCCCCCCACATATCGTGTCCTTACAGTCAGACCCTGCTCACCTCACACCTGGGGGGAGGGCAATCTGCCTACCTCAAGTCTTTCTACCCTATCCTCCACCTTCCATTCAGCCACCAAAGTGGATTTTCCCGAAGCCCAGGTCCAACCATGTTACCCCCTCCTCAATAAACTCCAGTGACTCCCTCTTGCCTCCAGGAACAAATAAAAAATGCTGTTTGACATTCAAAGCCCTTCACAACCCAGCCCCCTCCTGCCTTTCCAATCTTTTCACACCTTACCAGGCACTACCCATCCAGGGGCATTGGTATCCTGGCCATTCCATGAACAAGACCCTCCATCTCAGCTCTGGAGGTTTTCTCTGGCTCTCTCTCTCCCATGCCTGGAAGCTCTCCCTCCATTCCAGTTCTGGAACTCCCTGGCCTGCCCCTAAATCCCACCTTCTCCAGGAAGCCTTCCCTAAACCTCTTAATCCCAGTGCCTTCCCTCTGTTAATTCCTTCCCACTTCTCCTGTATAGAGTTTGCTCTGTATATATTTGTTTGCATTTTTCTTCTCCATGAGATTGCAGGGCCTAATTTCTGCCTCCTTTTGTATCCAGAGGCTAGCACAGAGCTGGGCACATAGTAGGTGCTTAAATGTTTACTGATTTCCTGACACACAGAACCCAACATGGCATCAGCCCAAATGTCCTCTGAAAATGGAAATGGGAGGCTCTAATTCTTCTCAGATCTCTACACTAAAGGAATCTGGCTAACCTTTGCACTCAGATGTCACACATGCCATTTTCCTGACACACAGTTTTCTGTTATCATCATCAATGAAATTTTACTGAGCACCACAAGAGAGAGCAGAAAACCGTATCATGTCTGGGAAATCTGGAAATGAAGATGAAGATTCCAGGGATAAAAACAATGACAAGGCTCTCTCCATCCCATACTGTCTGCAGCTTCAGGTAATCTCTCTCCAGGGTGGCAGTTATTTGAAATTTTACAAACCCAATGGAAATATTAACATTGCCCATGCATTAACATGGACTGACCATTGGTTAATTCCTTGGACGTTTCTTATAACACTGCATCTGAAAAAAGGAGGTAAAACTCTTCGCTAATAACCGTAATAAACATTTTAAAAGTAAAATGTATGAAAAGTAAATAGCTTCTCTTGATGAAAAGTCTCATGAAAAGTACTTGTTACCATTTCTCTAGGTGATACTTAATAAGAGAGCCAAATTCCACTTAAAACAGATGAGAGCGAGCACCAAAAAACGTCAGCCAGTCAACAAGAGTTTTATTAAGCCCTCCTTTCTGTCAGGCAACAACCTAAGCTCTGAAAATACAAAGCAAGGCAAAAAGTCAACTCAATGGGAGAGATGATGAAAAAGAATCATCCTGGCACCCAGGCTCAGAGAGTGTGCATTCAGTTCTGTGCACAAACTCAACAGAAATGGTCTCTGGAGCCCAGTTTCTTACCTTTTTGGTATTTCACTTAGGTGATTCTTGCTGAAGTTTATGGAAGTAATAATGTTGCTTCCTACAGCATCAAATAATTCATCAGGAATCGTAGCTGTCTGTTTCTCACTAAAAAATAAAAAGCAAGATCATTTTAGTAAATGAGACTTTGTCAGTTGCCAAGCGTCTCTTTGCCACTACTGTTCAACTGGGATGAATAAACATTTGAGGACTGAGTCCCTGCAGACAGTAAACTGGGTCAGGTGATCATCCAGGGCAGTATCTGTCCTCCTGCAGCTTACCAAGGAGAGGGGTAAGAGCAAACATCTATAATAATGAATAAAAAAGACTACCGTGCTGAGGGCAGCAGCAGAAGTGAGGCACACAAACAAATTCTACCTGAGATCACCTGCCTAGAGGTCCTGGGGTGGGCTTTCGGAGAGGGGGCCTTCAGGCTGGATTGTCCAGGGTGGGTCAGGATAGAAGAGTGGGTAAAAGGAGGTCCAAGAAGAGGGACAATCTCTGGCTCATATTGTTCTGCTCCCCTCTCTTCATCCCCATGCAGAATCCCCCAACTCCAGCTTCATCCAAAGCACGGATGGGAGACACCTTCCTCCCCTCCTCCACCTGTCTAAAAGGTCTCCCCCTCTCAGTTACTTTGCTACTCTGGACAATGCTTTAGCTTTACTCACTTCCAGACATGTTGCTCCCCTACACAAAACATAAGGTCTTTGAAAACATGATTTGTTTTTGTCTTTGCAGAAGGTCTTTCACAAAGAAGTGCTTAAAGTTTGTTGCAGTAGTAATTACACATTATATAGAGTGTCTATTGTGTACAAAGAATGCTATTCTAGAAGAGATCCTAAGCAGGGGACGGGACCATATCCAGATAATCACAACACACAAGAATGCTGGAAAAGTGCAAAAAGGAAAAAATGATGTGTGAAGTCAGAGGGGATTAGAAAAGCGCAGCTCTATGGAAAGATCCACTACAGGCCACTGGGCTCTGACATGTTTTAACAGTCCTCCCCAGCTGGAAAAGCTAAAGCTCCCTGGAAGACTTTGTCTGCTATCTAGGCTAAGTCTGGAGACACTTGTCACCAGCTTGGCTGCAGGCTGAACTCCTGGCCACAACTCTCAAAATCCAGTGTAGGGAGCTTGGGTTGTAATCTGTGGGTCAGAGAAAAAGCAGGGCATCGTTGGAGAAATATGGAAATTAAGTACACAAATTTCTATTTGCTGATACAAAGTCTTGGTTCGGCCCTCCTTTCTGGCATCTTTGTCATAAGAATAGTATTGAGGGAATTGTGAGGGTGCCTTTCTCTGACACCCACGTCACAGCTCCTCTTGAGCTCACTATCCTGGGGGCTAAGTCACTAAGGAAGTCAAAAATGTTAGCTCAGAAGGGTTGTTCAGTGAGTACAGAATTAGAAAAAAATTCAAAAGCTTTTTTCTCAAGAGGCCTTGCCATCGAGCCTAGAGAGCACCCCAAAACAGATCCAGAGCTAAAAGAAACCTCAAGGAACATCCAGAGCCACAGCCTTCTTTGACAGATGAGGAAACTGAGGCCCAATGAGGTTGGGTGAACTGCCAACGTTGTACAGTTACAAGTTGTCAGGCATGAAATTTGAACCCACCTTTTCTGGTTCTAAAAGCTAATTTTTTTCCACTGAACTGCCTGATATGGATTACTCTTTTCTAATATTCATGTCAGAAGACTTGGCAATAATTATCTGGAGGAAAATGGTCACAATGGCAAGGGCCTCAAGATCACACCATCTAAGAAATGGCTGAAGAACATCTGCCTCAAACAGACCAGACTTGAGTAAGGATGTAAGACCTATCTGGAGAGCTCCTGACTGATGAAAAACATCCCCAAGGGAAGTCTGCTGCCTGAAGATGCCGCAGCCTCCCCCTCAGTGAACACCATCAGCTACAAGACAGAGAAACCCCCTCTGGCATTTTTGAATGAGTCTCTGTTGGATCCCTTCTACCTGTGAAAAGCTGGGATAGATCAAGAAGCAACTTTTAAATCAATAGAGAACCTTATTATCTTTGTAACTACGTTTCAGCTCAGGTGCTTCAGTGACATCCCCAAATGCAAGCACCTTAATATCACAATTATGATTTCCTCAAGTCACATTGTAGGATGAGTTATTCCTGAAAAGGATTCTTGTAAACAGCGATTTGTATTCAAAGAATACAAAATCACAAGATCTGAGATTTAGAAGTGGAAGAGATGTCCAAAGGCATCCCTTCTAAATTTACAAAGGAAGAGACTGGCCTTAAGCACACCTCTTGGAAGGTAGATTTGAACTCAGCTCTGCTGGCTCAGAATCCAGGGGGTTTGCCACTGTGCCACTCTGGTTCTTCTTAACAGATTTTTTTTCTATCATATAACAAATTAAGAAAAAATAAATTTGGGAATATTGGAACAGGGAGGGCAACCTTAAACCCCTGAATGTCTCTTTTCTGACTTGAAATTCTATCTCTGCCTCCATTATCTCTTGGAATCTATCCTAGAGGGCCCATAAGCTCAGTCCTTCACTCTACAGGACAATTGGAAGATACCTTTCAATCTCTGGCAGCAACAAAACCATGACCACTGCTTACCTGTAGTCTAAGAGCTTCAATGTTGAGATAGTGTGCGTGTTGACTCTGGCCTGACTTGGCAGGGTCATAGCTGTCTCAACAGGAGTATCATTTTGGTTTCCTGTGTCACCTGGGAAGAAAAAAGTTAGAGAGGCACACAGAGGTTACTAAACTCAAAAGCTTAAACATATGGTTCCTGAGATATAAAACTGGGCCACAATCTAGCTGCACCTCTGGGAAGGACTTTTTATTTATGCACTTGCTCAGGGATGCCTCGGAAACCCCTGAGAACAGATTCGAATGTGCGGCTACCAAAAGAGGGATGGCCAGGCAGCTACAAGAAAGCTCGGCTGCAAAGTCTTCCAATCAGTATTGTTTCAGAAGAACTGCAAGACAAAGCTATAAGGAGTTAATCTCCTAGAAGAAACTGTGGTAACCAGCCCTCTCTCATAAACAAAACAGAAGGGTACATTTTAAAGAAACTGCTGACAAAAGACACAACATTATTCTGAAAGGATGTCTATGGGACAGGCATGAATCAGATCACCACGAATCTGGTTACTGCCATGAACACCGAATGTCTGACATCTTTGCATAACAATCTAGTGAGTTTGGTTATTTCTTCTGACAACTGTAAGAATTTAAAGTGCTTCCAACACAGTACGTGGGCCCTTTAACATCGTCATCCTGTAGTACAAACAATCACACAGGTTAAGGAGCGTAGGATTTTTTTCTTTAAAGGCTTTATAAACATAGGTAAGCCAATCCTTAGTCTTCCGAATTCTGTAAGAAATGAAGTGTTTGTAATAGTTACGCCTTGGAAAAGCCCTCGTTTCTCTCTTAAGAATACAAGTCCTACTGTAATCCAAAGAGGTCATAAAAATGTTCAAAAATATTTACAGCAGCTGTCTTTATGGTGGCCAAAAACTGGAAATCAAGGGGATGCCCATCAATTGGGGAATGGCTGAACAAGTTGTGGTATATGAATGGAATCGAATACTATTGTGCTCTAAGAAATGATGAACAGAAAGACTTCAGAGGCCTGGAAAGACTTATATGAACTGATGCTAAGTGAAAGGAGCAGAACCAGGAGAACTCCGTACACAGCAACAACCCCAGTGTGCGAGGAATTTTTCTGGTAGACTTAGCCCTTCGCAGCAATGCAAGGACCTAAAAAATACCCAATGAACTCTTGAGGCAAAACACCTCCACATCCAGAGAAAGAACTATGGAACTGGATCGCGGAATGAAGCAGATCATTTTTTCTTGTGTTATGTTTTGTTTTATGGTTTTTCCCATTCATTTTAATTCTTCTATGCAGCATGACTAAGGTGAAAATGTATTTAATAAGAATGTATGTGTAGAAGCTATATAAGATTGCACGTTGTCTCAGGGAGGGAGGAGGGAGGGAGGGGGGAAGGAAGGGAAGGAAGAGGGAAAAAATCAAAAATTAAACAAAATATAAGTCCTATACTAACGCCTTGCATGACATGAAATTGAGCCAGGGACATCACAGACCAAGCCTGCCTCACAACACACTGGCTCTGCATGTCCTCTGGATAATGAATCTCTTTGGCAAATACAAAGTACCCCTTTGTCTGTTTACATAGTCATAGTGGCAGAAGGTGTTGATAACTTAGGCTAGCTATAAAAATAAGCTTAGCTGTTGGTATCAACTGTAAATGTATGTTATCTTTGTCCAGTGACCAAAAGACAGACATACTACCGGGGGAAGTGAATCACAGTGATCTCAAAATTCTCACTATAAATAAAACTAGGTGACAAAAGTTGGAGCTTGGTTGAAGGATGGCTCCCAGATGCTCTTTAGAGAGGGAAAACATGGGAGCTGGCAGAGCTGAATATGTAGTGTATACAAAGACAACCAAAAGCATTCCATAGCACACTTAGCTGGGTTGGCAGTGTTCAAAACAATCCTTCCAAAAACACCATCCCAAGGATCTGAGGTAGAGAAGAAAGAGTTTGAAATGTTCTTAAGAGGCTAAGAAACTTCCAAAAATTAACTGAACATATACTGAAATAGGAGGTGACAGAAGCGCAAGTGTGGGTATAAGGAAGGGCAGTAAAAGGGTGGTAAAAAATACCAATCTTAAGAAAGGAAGGCATCTGAAGGCCTGAATGCACAGACTGTCCATCTGCACATTGCACACACTTCTTTTGAGAAAACTGGAAGGAAAGTGTGAACTTCTGTTACTTTTCCTATAAAACCTAACTTGTGAATGACATTTTCCTTCTTGCGGCTGCTATTTTTAATCAGTTAATTTTCTGTTGATTTGAATAATAAGGGGGATCTGAGCCTAGGTTAACCTAGGTTAACCTCTTACTCTGCCATTGTATCATCAGAGACACCCCTTCCTAAGGGCTGGGGCAGAGTCCCTCCCATCCCCTCCCAAGACTTCTTGAGCTTGAAAGCAAGAAAAGAGGCAGAAAAAGTCATCTGGCTCTTCTTATGAAGGAGCCAAAAAATGAGGTCAGTTTTGCACACACAGAAGTTAGTTAGTAGAAATGCTAGCTGCCAAAGGGTTGGAAGCTAGAGGCAATATTCAGGTCAAAAACAAGAGGATGACAGCATGAGAGAAAAGATGAAAATATGTGTTCTGAGTGAGGCTGAAGATTATGGAACTGGATGAAGTAGAGGAATCTAAATTCCAGGGTTACAAAAAAGGCCTTCTGGCCACTTATGTATGTTAGGGGGACAAAAAGTATGCTTCACCCTTCTTTATGTCATGTCCTTCCCCGAATCTCAGCATCCAGGGAATGGCTTGTCAAGCATCAGGAGACAGGGACACTTTTAAATGGTGCCATTGTAAACTAAGCATGAAGCAATCAATCAACAAACATTTACTGAGCACTCACTATGTGTCCTGTACTGTGTTAAGAGCTGGAGATATAAACAATAAAAAAAGGGAAAACGGTCCCTGTCTTTATGGAATCTGTAGTCTAATGGAGGAGAAAACATGAGCTTGTGAGGAGCTTTAAATGCCATAAGGGAGTGATATCATAGCTACATGGTGCGGTGGATAGTGTGCCAAGCCTGGAATCAAGAACACCCGACTTCAAATCCAGTCTCACAGACTAACTGTGTCTGCCTCAGTTTCCCCACCTGTAAAATACGGATAACAGCCTCTCCCTCCTACGGTTGTTAGCACAGTGCCATGCACACAGTAAGCACTACCGTAAGTGTTGTTGTTACTGTCGTTACTACTCATATTATGTGGGGAACAGTCACACTGGCCTTCTAGGCAAATCGCCCGGTAGCTGGGCAGCGAATAGATTAATGTAAGGAGACGTCTAAGAAAGGTAATTAGAAGTGATGAGAGACTGGGTGCATGGGACAGCTGGGTGAGTGGAGAAGAGGCATGTGATGATGGCACGGAGACAGAAATGACAAGACTCTTAACAAAATGACCGGCTACGTGGGCTGAGTACAGTGAGCAGTCAAGGATGACCTGGAAGCTACATGCCTGGGTACCTGGGAACATGGGAGTGTTTTTGAGTAAAATGGTGGAGCTAAGAATAAACAAGGATGGGGGAGAAGGAAAGACACTTAGATCTGTTTCAGCATGAAGTCTGACATCCTTGGAATACTGAGTTCAGGATGTCCAAAGGGTAGTTAGTGACGAGAGACTGGAGCTCAAGGGAGAGATGCAGGCAGGCTACAAAGGCCAGAATTATCAACATATAGATAATCACTGAATCCATAAGAGCTAGTGAGATCACCAAGTGAAGACAGTGAGAGAAGGAAGAGGGCTAAGTTAAAAGTCCCTGAGAGCACAACACAGATGGAGACGCAGCAAAGGAAAGGGGAGAGAATCTAGAAGAGAGGGGAACAACAAAGTCGAAGGCTGCACAAGAACCAGAAACAGTCACCACATCTGGCACTGAAGGGATTGCTGGTGACAGTGGAGAGTACAGTCAGGGCTTAGAAACGAATGAACATCTGGCACAGATGGCTGTTTCTGAGATATGTAATGCCAGCTAGTGGTAGCAAGACAGGAACATCCAGTGAGAACACTACCTGGGGGCTCTATTATTGACCACTGTCCCAAGCATTTGAGGGAGGAGGATATAGTAGAATGTGCTGAGTTTAGAGTTAGATGACCTGATTTCAAATCTAGGATATGTCCCTACTAGCTCCATGACTCTAGGCAAGGGATTTCACTTCTCCAGCAGTCCTCATTATCCTCAGCTATAAAATGGATGGGTTGCAATACATGACCTCTAAAGTAAGGCCCTTGTAGGGCCCAGTCCCGTAGATGAGTCAGTCTCTGAAAGACATTGATGAGACAGCCCCAGTCCTATTCCTCAAGGAAACCAAACCCTTCCGTCTTGGGCAGGACCCCCTCCTGTTTAGAGTGTCAACAGTCTGAGGGAGTTGTTGGAGGAAATGAGCCCAGTCTAGGAACTCTCCACCAGAATTTAGGGTGGCCCAGCCCATGAGGGAGAAAACCACCAGCAGTCTGGAAGGAGATGGATTCCCCCATCTCATAATCAAGTTCAGAGTTGAAGACTCCTTAGCCCAGCTCTTCATTAAATGTTCACCAATCAGGGTTGATTTTCACTTGTCCGGGGCATTTTCTTTTACAAAGGTAGGTAAAGCATTCAATATCTCCACTGGGGGATCTCTAGTTTCTTGAGAGAAACAACTGACCATCAATTTATTATTAGCTAACCTAATTAAAAAATTGATACTCAGGAACTCTGTCTCTTGGATTTTTCATTTGTCATAGCAGGAATCTTAATTCTTATAAGGTAAGCTTCCATAACATATTGCTGTTGGTGAATTTAACTTTTCCTAATGGAGTAAGTCACTTTTGATTGTTACATAATCTTATTTCAGTGGGAAAGTTTCAGATTCATTAAATTAATTAGTCAAAATCACCTAGTAAGTCATAGTTAGGCATACTCATGGGAAGGGATCACTTAAGCTAAGCATCTTGCTTCTATCAGTCTAAAGATAAGGATCATAAGTCAATATAACAAGCTTAAATTATATAAATCAATCAGGAAATTTAAATTACATAAATCAATTAGGTTTTAGCCAAGTCCTACACAAAATTAAATGTTTCAAAACAATGTTGTAAGCAAGAAAAAATTAGCAATATCTTGTAATCTCTAATATTTCTTTAGATTAGTCATGTTTACCTCTATAATACAAATATGTATGCAATGAACTAAATAAAGAACAGGTCTCCAAGTCTGGGAAACTCCCTAGCCCAAGACTCCTTCCACTCTTCATGAGGTTAAATTAGTTTAATTTGGGGACCCTCCTGGCTTCAGAGTGATTATCAATAGTAACTGTTGCTTTTTCCCTCTCAGCTGGTTTTACTTATTTTTTTCTTTTGCTCATTAAAGGGGCCATTCCCAGTTTACTTCTTAAAGAGGCCCATTCACTAAATGGACATTACCTCACTCTAAGTGAGTACCTGATAAGGCCAAGGTCTCCCAGTGCATCCTGGGCCTTCTTCCGTCATCCTGATGAATATCAGGTCACTGGATCCAGATGGCCCAGGAGGGGAAGTGAGGCTGGTGACCTGCACAGCCCTCCCTCACTCAAAGCAAAGTCAAGTGTAAGTTATGTGATCATTTCTCTGATGTCAGGGTCTTCTTTGAAAAACCAAGGATGAACACAGACAGACAGGTAAAATTAAGGAGAAGTGCTGCACAATGTGGACCTAAAATTTATGGAGCTTCTTGTAACTTCAACCTGCTTGTTCTACCCATCTTCTCAAGCCACATAAAACATAAAAATCTTTTCCATGTGACTCTTCAAATATGTGAAAATCGCAATCCTGTCCTCCTAAATCTCTTCTTTTGCTCAACATATTCGATGCCCTCACATGGCTTGGCTTTCAAACCCTTTAACTACCCGGCTGGCCTTTTTCTCAAAGCAGTCCAGCCTGCCAACTCTCTGAAATGGGCCATGAAAAACTGGCCACTGTTCTCCAGAATCATCTAGTCTGGACAAAATGAAGGGCAAATACTCCCCAACTTCTTGCGAACGCTGTAGCTGCATTTATGAGCACGGTTGTTGCTGATTATCTCATGACACCATACACTCACAATAAGCTCACACTCTTACCAAACACTTGGGATTTGTCTACATCTGATCGCTGTCTCACTACATTCCCCCATCTTATACCTGGAAGCAACTGGTGCAGGACCTAACATCTGTCTCTGTTCAAATCGACCTTAGTAGTTTCTCCTCATCATTCCAGACCATGGAGATAGTACCAGGCTGTGACTCTGTAATCCAGCGTTTAGCTATTTCTACCAGGTTCCTAACACAAATTTGGTGACCATGTCAGCAATGTCTTCACTGAAGAAGATGATAAAAATACTGACCACAAGAGGGCCACCGAGAGCTGAGACGTGAGAGAAAAAGCGTCTGGCTAAATTACAAAGGGGTGTTAAGGCAGAATGGAGTGGAAATGTAGGCTGAGAAGCATGTTTCATGATGGGCTTTACAGGTCAAACAGAGGAGTTTATATCTGACTCTACAGGGTAAAAAACAATGTAGCTGAGTGATGTCAGGACTGTGCTTTAGGTCAACACTGTGGCAACTGTGCAGAAAGCAGACTGGGGACACAGGACAAATTTGAGTGAGATACCAATTAAGAGGGTATGACATGCGACAGGTGGGAGATCATGTGACGAGGGCACAGAGGTTACAAAACAAAGCGAAGCTGTGAAAGTAAAATAGACAACGCTTGAGGAGTGCTTGGCTATGCGGGATGCAAAGCTCAAAGTTGACTATGAGATCATAAGCCTGGCTGATTGAAGGATGGCGGTACCCTCAACCAAAATATGCAAACTCACCAGATGTGGGATGTGGGGGGGAGAGAATGAGCTGTTCTAGACATGTTGAGATTGAAGTGGTTATGGAACCCAAAAGCCAACTGGAAATACATGAAAAAGGACTAGAGTTTAGAAGAGCCTGGATATGCAGGTGTAGGAGTCGTCATTAAACCCCAACGAGTTGATGCAGCCACAAAAAGGGAATGCAGATCTGAGGAGCCAGGACAGAGATTCGGGGGATGATACAGATGATGCTCCAAGAGTGGACTGACAGGTACGGAAAGAAAAAAACAGAATCACAAAAACTCAGAGAACAGAGAATGCTGGGGGGGCAGAGAGCAGGCCAACAGTTCCAAAAGCTGCACGAAGGCCAAGAAAGATGATGACTGAGAAAAAGGCCACTGGACTTGGCATTTAAGAGATAACTGGTAACTGTGGAGAAGGCAGTTTCAGTTAAATGGTAAGACTGGAAGTCAGACTGCAAAGGGCTGAAAAATGGGATGAGGAGAAGTGGAGTCACAAGAGTGCGCAGACTGTGTTTCAGTCATTACTTATTTCCCAGGAGTCTTACAAAAAAAGATGGAAGAACAAATATTCCCATTTTAGAGATAGGAAACTGGGAGCTGGAGAAGCCATGGGTCTTTCCCAAGACCGTAAGATCAGTCAAGATCAGAACTCTTCCTGATCGATTCTCGTTCTGGCACATGTCCTGGAACACATCTTACCATACTACCAGGCTGGGATCTTAGAGCAAATTCAGTTGTGTTGTATTACTTTTGTTATTTAAACAAAGAAAAGGAATACTTGTATAGAAAGCATTGTGAATGAATGTCCAATGAATTATTTTCACAATATACTTTGCAGGAGAAAATGGAAAACAACCAAATTTCATCCCATGAATATGACTAAAAAAAATTGTAACGAAAAAATATTCAATGTGATATAAAGGTTGTCTTTCTAGAAAATGAGTAGGAAAAGATGTACCAAGGGGAAGGAAAAAAATGTGACACTTTCCTATAAAAATATTATAAACTGATGTGATATGAAAAAGATTTTAAAGAGAAGCAAACTGCAAAAAGGTCCATTTAAAAATATGCGCCACCTAAAAGGGAGGTTACTTATTCATAATACCACAAGTAACAGTGGTGGTATGTAGCACCAAACATATCATGTACTCTTTATTTTTTAAAAAGGCTTTCTTCAAACATTCCAAAGGTCTTCAAAGCAAAAAGGTGAGGAATATTTCTGCTAAAAACAACATATTTGCTGCTTGCTGTATTGCAAATAGCCTTGCAAATGAATCTAATTTCAAAAGGCAAAACTAAAGGAAGTTTGCACTTGTCTGGCAGGACAGACCATTCAGCCCTGCCTTTCATCAGTTTCCTCTGCCTCTACAGAAATAGAGATGGCTATTAATAAATACGCTGCTCAAATATAAAATTGTTCTGGATGAAGTTTAACAGCTTCCACTCTGATAATAACCATCCCAGCACTGTGCTGCTGACCAGATCTTGCCTAAAGGGAAATAACTAGCCAAGTTCTAGTCTCCACTTGATAATTTTCAGAGAACTGAAGAGCTGGAAAGGATCTTAGGAATCACCTAGGTCAGCCTCCTCCTGTCTAATGCCACAGAGGAGGAGGTGTGGCCAGAGTAGGCAAAGGACCTGTTCGAGCTCCCACAGACAGCAGGCAGAAGAATCCTAGAGAGCCTGGCACGGGGTACCCAGCATGGGGAGCCTAGCACTTCAAAGGATAGAATGTTGCTCAAAAGGACAACACCTTGGTTGAATTCAATGGTTTTAATAAAATATTTCTGAAATAATTACGCTTGGATATAAACACAAAGGACATTAAATGTCCTTTTCAGAGTCTCTCATTTCTCAGTATCACAACATCCTGTCCCCAGTAGAGAGGTTCTCGTTTTATCAGTATTATAGAGTCAGGTGGGACAGTGCCTAAAGGGCAGGGCCTGGAATCAGGAGGATCTGAGTTCAAATTCAGCCTCACACACTTTCGAGTTGTGTGACCCCAGGCAAGTCACTTCACCCCTTTTGCCTAAGTTTCCTCATCTGTAAAATGAGATAGAGAAGAAATGGTAAACTACTCCTGTATCTTTGCCAAGAAAACTCCAAATGGGTCAAGCAGAATCAGACATGACTGAAACAACTGAATACCACCACCACCAACAACAACATAAGTGAAAGTCAGAGACCTAAGAAACAGTCAAGGTGGTTGCAGAGCTTGAATCAAAGTGTGCCACCCACCATAATTTCCTGAATTATATTTGTTCAGTCTGGAAAAAATTTTGAACCCAAGCTTAACTTGGGAAGTATCTGTACAACAGCAAAACAACTAGTCAATTCAAACAAAGGCACAAGTGAGAAAATTTGAAGAGACAGTTATTCTAAGAACCCCCATTTAAATATAAGTTTTGGGGGTAGGGGAGAGCCAAGATGGCAAAGTAAAAGCAGGACTTCCTGAGCTCTCCCCCAAAGGCCTCCAAATACCTGTAAAAAATGACTAAAAAATTTCTAGAACTACAGAGCCCACAAAATGACAGTGAAACAAATCCCCAGCCCAAGACAGCTTGTAAAGTCAACAGAAGGCACCCAGCAGAGAGTGGAGCACAATTCAGTGTGGACCCCGCTGGCACAGATCAGCCAGAGCAGGCCTCATAGAACTGAATCACTGGCAGCTATGGCAGTTTCCAGACTTCTCAAACTACTAATACCAAAAAATTCAGTGGGAAAACTCTGCAAGACATTGATGAAAAAAGAGAGCACAGACGGGCCTGTCCAGTCCCAGTCCCAGGGTAGTGGGGGTGATGGCAGTAGCAGTGGGAACTCTGGGCCCACAGACGGTGAGTGATCTAGCGTCTGAAGCCCCCACCCCGACTCCCACCCGCATTCCTACCCCCACTGGAAGCAGAGGTCTACCTTGACAAAGAGTTAGAAAGTCAAGTGTTTAGCTGAGAAGATGAGTAAACAGCGTAAAAGAACTCAGACAACAGACTCTTACTTTGGTGACAAGGAAGATCAAAACATAAAACCAGAAAGAGACAACAAAGTCAAAGCTCCTCCATCCAAAGCCTCCCCGAGGAATATGAATTGGTCTCAGGCCATGGAAGAGTCAAGAAGGATTTTGAAACTCAAGTAAGAGAAGTAGACAAAAAATGGGAAGAGAAATGATAGCAATGCAAGAAAATCATGAAAATCAAGTCAGCTGCCTGCTAAAGGAGACCCAAAAAATACTGAAGAAAATAACACCTTAAAAATAGACTGACCCAAATGGCAAAAGAAGTCCAAAAAACCAATGAGAAAAAGAATGCTTTAAAAAGCAGAATGGATCAATGGAAAAGGAGGTCCAAAAGCTCACTGAAGAAAACAATTCCTTCAAAATCAGAATGGAGCAAATGAAAGCTAATAACTTTATGAGAAATAAAGAAATTATAAAACAGAACCAAAGAACGAACAAATAGAAGACTGAGAAATATCTCATTGGACAAATCACTGACCTGGAAAAGAGATCCAGGAGAGAGAATTTAAAAATTATTGGACTAACTGAAAGCCATGATCAAAAAAAGAGCCAAGAAATTATCAAGGAAAACTACTTTGTTATTCTAGAACCAGAGGGTAAAATAGAAATGGAGGAATCCACCAATCACCTCTGGAAAGAGATTCTAAAAGGAAAACTCCTAGGAACATTGTAGTCAAATTTCAGAGTTCCCAATCAAGGAAAAAAATTTCAAGCAGACATAAAAAAACAATTCAAGTATTGTGGAAATACAATCAGGATAACACAAGATCTGGCAGTTTCTACATTAAGGGATCTGAGGACTTAGAATATAATATTCCAGAGGTCAGAGGAGCCAGGATTAAAACCAAGAATCACCTACCCAGCAAAACTGAGTATAACCCCTCAGGGGAAAAAATAGACATTCGATGAAATAGAGGACTTTCAAGCATTCTTGAAGAAAAAACCAGACTTGAATAGAAAATGTGACCTTCAAATACAAGAATCAAGAAAAGCATGAAAAGGCAAACAAGAAGGAGAAATCATAAGAGACCTATTAAAACTGAACTGTTTACATTCCTACATGAAAAGATGATGTTTGTAATTTATGAGCCCTTTCTCAGTATTAGGGTAGATGGAGGAAATAGGCATATGGATAGATAGACAGACAGACAGACAAATTCAGACAAAGGGCACAGGCTAAGTTGAATATGAAGGGATGATATTGAAAAAATAAAATTAAGGGGTGAAAGAGGAAAAAATAGGGAGGAGAAAGGCAGAGATAGAATAGGGTAAATTATCTCACATAAAAGAAGCAAGAAAAAGGTCTTACAATGGAGGAGAAGAGGGGAGAGGTGAGAACGAATGAATGAACCCTACTCTCACTGGATTTGGCTTAAGGAGGGAATAATATGCATACTCAACTGCATATCTTACCCTATGGACAAGTAGGGGAAGAAGAGGATAAGAGGGAGCATGACAGAAGAAAGGGCAGATTGGGGAGGGGATAGTCAGAAGCAAACACTTTAGAAAAGGGAGAGGGTCAAAGGAGAAAACAGAATAATTGGGGAGTGGGATAGGATGGAGGGAAATATAGTTAGTCTTTCACAACATGTCTATTTTGGAGGTGTTTTGCATAACTACACATGTACAACCTATATTGAATTGCTTGTCTTCTCAATGGAGGGGGGTAAGGAGGGAAGGGAAAGAATTTGGAATTCAAAGTTTTAAAACCAAATGTTAAAAAATTGTTTTTACATGCAACTGGGAAATAGGATATACAGGCAATAGGGTATAGAAATCTAGCTTCCCCTTCAAGAAAGTAAAAGGGAAAACATAAGAGGGAGGATGATAAAAGGGAGGGCAGACTGAGAGAAGGGATAATCAGAATGCATGCCATCTTGGGTGGGAAGGAGGAGAAAAATGGGGAGAAAATTTGGAACTCAAAATATTGTGGAAATGAATGCTGAAAGCTAAAAAGAAATAAATTTAAATAAATCTAAATAAATCTAAAGAGATTAAAATGTAAATTCCTAGAGTGAGTCTAATCATGGTCTGCAACACAGCTTCTTTATCTTTCTTCTATCGTGGAAACCAAGGGCAAGCTGGTGAAGAATGCTTTCAAATGTGTAACATGAAATACCTAAGATTAGTAAGGATAATGACCATATTAAAAAGCAGTTAGGAAAGTATTAGAAAACAAAAAAGTTCACCAACCCCCGCTAAGGACCCTTGGCCTAAGATAACAGCATCCTCTAGTGATTTAGGACCAGATTCTGGTTTTCCAGAGGTTTAATTCCAATTAATTATGATTACAAGTAGTACAGTTAAGTTAATTTAATCTTAGAGTTTTGGCTGCCACTTTCTTTGCATGACAATACAGAAGGAAAAAAGCTGATACCTTTAATTTTGCTTCTGAGATACTTGAGGACTTCTTGGGTCCCTTTCTAAATGAAAAAAACAAAACCATCATTGAGAGATCACTGCAGTTTTATAAAAGATCCACATGAATGGCTGAACGTAAAATAAATAAAACACAAACTTGAATTCAAAATACACTTACATTGAGGAGTTCTCGCCGAATAGTTCTCAAAGGGTTTCCCTCTAATGCCAAAAACTGCAAACGAGGAAGGTTTCCTAATGCATGGGGCAGACTAAAAACAAGATAAAACCCTTTAAATATACACATACATACATACATATACATATATACATGCATACACACACATATACACACATACATGCATATATACATATATACACACACACACACACACACACACACATATACATATATATACACATAAAAAATCCTGGCCCATGCTACTTTCTCTTCAAATGAAAGTTTAACTTTAGAAAAGCAAACATCTGCTTAAGAGTTCTGAAAATTTTCAATACTATTATTTAATGTTTATTGAATTACAAAAGTAAAATAAGCTTTTTTGAAAAGCCAGTTTTGAAGAATATGTCACTCCTCCACGATCCTAGCTCAGGCTCATACTATGGGCACCAAAAAAGGCCCCATGGTCCCTCTACATGAAAAAGCAATTGTAGCAAAAGGCACATTACAGACTAAACACAAAGACTTCTCTGAGACTCCTCTCACATCAATAAAAAGGATTTCTCTCAAAAACTGACAGTGTTAACAGGAATATTTACTAAGCACTTGCAGCCTCTCCACGTACTTTGGCTTCTATTCTCTGGGAACAACATTTGGAGAGAAGCCACGACACCTGAGGATGCACCACTAGAGAGGGTGGGCTTTCTTCATTGTTTTATATTTTTGTTTTGACTAAATAACGTTGATGTGCCTGATGTGCCTATGGAAGGGGGTGGGAGGGAGAAATAATCCACAAGAAACTTTGGAGCAGGCCAGAAAACTATAAAGTCCATCTATTTTTACAAGCAAATAACCAGTTGATCTTCAAGACAGTTTTGAGTAAGAGGTGGGAAAACGAGTTTCATTGCTATTAAACAAAGCCGTACACATACAGCAAGACTATAACACAGAACGTGATTTTTCTTTTTACGTGAATACGTAACTGTATGAATTAAGTCCTTTTCTAGGAGTTCTGGAGGAAAGTAGACTATCTGCCAGTAGATTAGATAAACTGGCTAATGCCCATTTCTTTTCCTCCCCTCATGCAGGGCTAGGCATTATGCCTGTCACTTCATTAGGTCAGGGCAGAGCAGCACCTCTCTGGGTAGTGGAACACCCTGTGTTTGTGGGGCAGCCTAGCCAGCTGAGAGGCAGACGGGCCTGCCAAGGGGTCCGGTGCCAGTGGGTGTCAGAGGCCAAACCTGAACGCAAGCTTTCTGGGGTTGGAACCCAGTCCTTTTCCCCTCTAGCCTACCTGTGTCTCTGGTATGAACCTCAATCACAAAGATATTTTAAAAGACAATCTAGTTCTCACATCTCCCTAAAACACAAATAAACAGAATAAAGAAGGAGCATCAGAAGTCACTTCAGAGGCCTAAAATGATTTTAGATTTAACTATAAGGTCCTATGCAATTTAAATCACTGTGAAAAAATTTTTATTAGTGAACTCTGAACTACTTTGGTTATAACTCTGAAAAACTCTGTTTTCTATGTTTAACATCCTATGTTATTTGAAGGTTTGGGTTTTTCAGCTTACCTACTGATATCATTGTTAGTCAGATCAAGTCTTTCCAAGGCCTGGAGCAGGGTGATTTCATTAGGAATAGATTTTAACTTGTTATCTCTTAGGTCCAGCACATGGACAGACTGAAGATGTTTAAGATGCTTTGCCTCTAACACTTCGATCTGATTCTCACCAACATGCAATTCCTACAAGAAAAAATTAAAGTTATTCAGAGTTCTCTTATTCTTAGTAAATGTCCTTTATTCATCACCTACAGGATGAAATATCAATTAGATGCAAAGAAATTCAAATCATTCAAAGAATAAAATTCAAATTACTGATAAGAAACACAGCTTTTCTGTTGTCTTGTCTGAATTTTCAGCAAAATGAAAACAAGCTTTTTTTTCCCCCACAGCTGAACAAAAATTCCCAGAGGAAAACTTTTCAGAGATTTTGTTATCATTTTAAAACTATTACAAAGCTTCTATAGGGGATTATTTCAAACTCTGAAAGATAAAACAAAACAATTTAGACAAGATATAGAAAATAGGAGGTGGCAGAGCAGCAATTAATCCAATCATCTAGATCCATAGATCTAAGGAGTGTTAGAAGGGAGACAAGAAAGGTTAAGGCTTTGCACAATATTTAAAAAACGCAAACTCTAGTGGCAGAGCCTGGTCTCGAACCAGCATCTACAGCTTAGCAAGTGCTGACTCGCTAGTCATTCTGAATGAAGAATGGGTAACTCTCAGGCATAATCTCCTCTAAATTGGAACCTGAGGTTTTACCCAACATGCCTGGAACCTTCCTCACTTTCTCCTGGCATCTTTAAGATATCCATAGTGTAAATTAAACTGTGAAGGCCACAAGAAAATGTGTTCTTTAATGAAAGAAGTATTTCATGATAGGATATCAAAACATGAAATGATGCTTTTAGCGACCAGGATTTGAGATTGTCAGTTTCCCACTAAGTTCATTAACATTTAATGATCTATGTTGTTCAGTGATTCTTGTCAGTTATTATTGAAATTACAACCCACTTAAAGAAATCAGATTTCCAGTGACTTGGTTGCAGAGCACAGAGCTAGAAGCCAAAGAGAAGCAGACTTCAGATCCACACAGGAAACAGTGAGTTCCTCATTCTTAACAGATTCAAAGAAAATGATTTCCACTTCTTTACAATACTGTCGAAGGGGTACCCATTTAAGTCTGGGTTGGACAAAATTTCTCAAAGCCCTTTCAACTCTGAGCTTCCATGATTGGATGTAATTAATGTAACCTCATAATCAGAAAGCAAAATATTACAAATTATAAAGTAATTTTAACACGAGTTATTAAAAAAATTACAATATTTCTTAAGAGACCTACTTATCAATCAACGTATGAATATGAGTAACGAGTAGATCAAACAAGACAGATCATACTTTAAAAACTATTTTCTATTTAAATCTATTTACCAACACTAATAATTGTGACACTAATCTGAACAGCTCTTAGACACATTTCCTTTGAAAGGTGACTGTATAGCTATACATATTCTGCTATTTAAATAGTATTTTTAAAAGTAATGTATTTTATATTAAACAGCAAATTGTACCTTCAATAATATACAAGAAGGAAATTCCGGCAGAAAACGCAGTTTATTCCTTCGTAAATAGAGCAGCTCCAGTGACTCCATGCGAGCTAATTCAGAGGGTATAGTTTCCAAGCAGTTTGAAGTACAATCCAAATGCTTTAATCCTACAGAAATTATTTGGTGAAAAACATTTATTTTTTTAAAGACTAAAACTTGCAAGATAACATACTTTTGTTAATAATAACAAATTCACCATGAAGATCTATGAAACTTTGACAAAATATATTCTTCTAATGAAGTACACGACCACACTGCTCTCCCACTCTCCCCAAAACCAATGGATTCATACAAATTTAGGTGGCCTATCAAAATCGTTTTTAATACATTATCTACTAAAACTTTCAAGCTAAACACCAAGTACAAAATGCTACACATATGTAAGGTATTATTTTTGCTCACTACCATGTATCTTTTGCTTAAATGGGAAAAGAAAAGACCTTTCAGCTCTTCCCCTCAGTGGACAAGTGTGGCTAATAAAGGAAACATTATTACTATTTCTATGGTTCACACTGCTCTAAATTCTTCATTCAGGAAGAGCCCTTAAAGCTTTTAGAGTATTTAGAGCAGCTTTTAGAAGTCTTAGTGTGGATAAGGAACACCTCTAGGGGAGAGACAGCACCCTCTCATTACACATAATGACAGCTGAGCCTGGAGGGAAATGAACTGGCAACTTCGGCATCATTACAGGGTTCTAACCAACCCAGACTGTTATTATTTAAAAAGTCAGGGAAAAAACCCTCAGAAAATGACTCCTTTTCTGGAAGCTTTAGACTGCCCTGAATGTCTCATCACTTAAGAGTTAATTACCTAGCTTTTCTTACTTTCATTAGCATTCAAATATTTTTGTGGAGGAGAAAGTTGAAACTACTGTCACCCTTTCAAGCAAATAGCTTTGGGAATCTGTCTCTAAGACCGAGTTCACAATCAAGTTGTACCCAAGGAAATTCCCGCACGTCATTTATTTTAAACAAGCTCCCAGCTAGAGATTAAACGAGAAAAGTAACTATGTAGAGCAAATTTTCAAAAAATATGCAAATGAAGGGTAGACTAGCAGAGAGATCTACAATTGGAGCTGATGGGAATGGGGTGAGGTAAAGAGGCAAATCATCAAAATAATTTAAATAATTTATTTTTGTCTTCTGCTGCATCCTTCCCTGAATGACGAGTTCAAAAGTAGGCAAGGTAAAGCACAGCCTGTGGCAGAGCCAGTGGCCAAGAGATATAGCAGAGCACTGCCATTTGAGGTCAAGTCAGGTATAAAGTTAAGAACCACCCACTGGAAAGGCTTTTTATTCCAATTTTTAAATTCTGGGTGAAATTATAAAATATAAAGATTAGAGAAAAAGGTATCAAATTAAACTTGTCTTTAGAAACTGACTCTAAAATATAGTTTTAAAAATACTTTAACAGATGTAGAAACTCTACCAACACAGACTGAGTTGCAACCCTTCTTTGCCTTAGAAAACAGTTTCTGTGAGTCGCTGTGGCTAAAACAATTCAACCCCCAGGAGCCTTACTTGAAGTCCTTGATGACAGCAGAGCACATGCCCAGGTCCGGACTCAAGCCAGAGAAGCGCTCAACAGCCCCATGGTGCCTGCAACAATGCCCGTACAGGCTATTTTCATGCTTATGCTGGCTGGGTATTTCACTATTTTATTAAAGAGCTATGTTGTTTATCTTTTGAAGTGTAAAAATTAGATTTTTTATCTTTTTAGATGCAAAAACTTTTAAGTATGAAAATCTGGGCTCAAGCAATAGGCCAACTTCTGGAATTCCAGTCAGAGCTTATTCCTTGAGGCTTCTGCAGGGAAGGCTGGAGGGCAGCGGCGATGGCTCCCTGCCTCTCACCTTGAGAAGGCTGAGACATCCCAAAACTGATCAGCGCTCGATGCTACACACGTACTAATCCCATCACAGCTCTGATAATTTTAGTTTGCTTTTTTTAGTTTTGCAAATCTGACTTCTTGACAGTTTTACGTTTTCTACCTCAGGCTACCAAACACCAAAGTGCATTATACCCATTATTATGCCTGTCCATGTCCAACTACAACAAAATATTTTATTTTAAACATAGGAAATACATTAAATTTTAAATATCTGAACACTGAGTATGTTTACTTTTCATCCTGGTGATTTCTGCTGGCAAGTCTTTCATACGATTGCTGGCCAGGTTGAGTCGCATCAGGTTAGAGAGAGAAGAAAAGCTAGCAGGAACAGCAGTAAGGCAGTTGTTGGAAAGATCCTTATAAAAAAGTAAAATCAAAATTAAGAAATGATACTTTCACATGCAGTTTTGAGAGCCTAGTGGGGAGTGCAACATGGTAAAGAATGATTTCACTAGGGAAGGGCTTTCTTCTCTATGATTTCACCTTTCCAACTACCACCTCCCAAGATTATAAAAACAAATCATTCTCAATTCTTACCAGGCATTTATATAAATCCAATCTTAACTCTTAATTCTGCCTTTTGGGATCATCAAGGATTTCACTGTGATAGAAAATGAAGTGAAATCCAGACATGCTATACCACTTTACCCTGACAGCCTAGAGATTCCTTTTTGGAAATATTAAATGCCTCTGTTGTACTAGAAGTTCTTAAATCTGGATGTACCCTAAAAGAACCCTTTACGGCCTTACTGGGAGAGTTCCATGAATCAATCAAGTGTTTGGCTTTAGACTTTCACAATTGAAAGTGGAAGGTGAAAGAATAGCCCATACACTGTGTGAAGAAAAACTGCTCTTCCTTCTCCCCTTTTGGAAAAAATGGGTCAGCCAATCCTTGGTAATTCTCTAGGGTCTGATTTACCAGTATGGCCATGGAGCCAAGACTGCCTAATTAATTTATACGTCCTTTCTCCTAGATACCACAGCAGTTCAGGGCGACCAGGTTGTTAGGTTACTATCTTGAGCAATTTTGGGAGATGTTTTAAAGCTTGTAAGTTTTTAGGGCCCATGTGCTGGTCATGATTTTCACTACAGTGCTACACTAACAGCCAAGTACTGAATGGTCGGTGGGACTGAAGGGTGAGAACAAGGAAATGGAGCAGCACTTTCCTCCCAAGTTCTCCTTAACTTCTTATTCAAAGCTACACTGGAGGAAGTAGAAGGGACTGTCGCGATCGATACTGGCTAAGTCTTATCGTTTAAAAAAATGGTTTGCAGCCAGAGACATGCCACAGTTAACATGCCAACACCATTCCAAGAGCGTCTACTTAAAACACGTGGAGCCCAGCTTGAACATCCAAGGTTCGCGGGATGGTCCTGAGGCCTTAGCAGCTATTAATAAAAACCCTCACAAAGAGTCTTTCTCACCATTTCTCAATCCTTCCAACATAAAGAGTGAGTCCTGTCCTCAGGAAACAAACACAATGAGGGTTCAACTCAAAATCTGAGATTTTACCTGATGCCTCAAGATAGCTCTAATGAGATGGAGCTGCCCTTTTTATGTGCAACATAAAGACCTGCCACCATCAAGGGGCCTGTGATCAGCCGACTAATAGGATTGGAGCCTATCTGTTATTTATTTCAAGTTAGTACAATGTTTTGTAATTGGTGTACCTTTTTCTTTGCTTAAGTATTATTGATCATTTTGGATTTTTCTTTTTCCAATATTGGGTCCTTAATAAGATTGATTCTCCAAGAATTAAACTTTGTTCCTTTGGGAATTATGGGACTAACAGGCCCCTTAGTGGCATGATTTCCAGATTCACTGCAGTGTAAATGCTAAACCTAGGATCATGAAATAGGAGTCAGAAGGCCACAGAATGCATGGAAGCATAATGGATGATGTCATGCGACATGGAAAACAAGCATCTGAAACAGATCTGGACCCGGGTCTAGCCTTTGTTCTACTGCTAAGGCCTCAGGTGCTAGCTGCAGATGCTAAGAGTGAACCTCCACTGGATTTTGTGAGTCAGCTGTTTTCTTCTCTCCCAATCATTCCTCCTATATCTCACTTAGCATCCAGAGGGCTCTTAACTCTGGTTCAGGACTTCGGTCTGAAACAAGGATCAAAGACAACAGCTCTGCAGGACCCTCAAGGCTGAGCAACTTCTTAAGTAAAAAGCCCAACAAGATTAGAAAAGTCCAACTCACTAACTCCTCTAATTTGTGCAACTGGCCAAATCCTTCGGGGACACCAGTCAGTTCGTTGTACTGCAGAAACAGGCTCTTCAGGTTTCTTAGTTTTGTAAGTTCTTCAGGCAGCATTTTCAGTTTGTTATGACTATTGAGAGAGAAAAAAAATGCTAAACAATTCAAAGAAAAACATTAGAAAATATAGTAAAGTTTTGTAGCCATTTTGTTAGCAAACTACATGGCCTCATTAAAAGTTTATTAGTTACTACTTTAAATGTAATTCTATTTTCTCTGACAACACCAGGCACTTAAAAGAAGATCCTAAGTGACCTTTCAGACATTTCAAAGGAGAAAATCCCAATCAATCCCTATTCCTTACAGCAAAGTTCTGGCTCTGCCGTGCCCAGCCTGTAAGGCCTTTCACATATGGCAACCCACTTATTTTTCCTGCTTTCATCCCACTACTACCTTCCATGCAGGGTATGCCAGAAAAGCCTCTGCTCAGACAGTTCCCTGCGGGAGGGGACTGACCATGCCCTGCCCCTCCCAACCTGCTGAATGCTCACCTGCCAACTCAAAGACCCCCTAGCCTCTCACTGGCAGAGAACACCTTCCCCACCCAGGATCTCCCTCAGTGTGTGGTATCCATCCTATAACATTATACTTATCTGATTTTTCTCCTAGTCACAGGTTGCTTAATAGACCTGGAGAAGATTCACAAAGCACGGCTGACTGTCAGCCCACGACAGCTGGGCCCTCGATGTGGCATGGCAATCTTTTAATACAGCCCTCCTCTGCAGTCCCACTCACTAAAGCAGCTCTTCCTTCAAGACTCCAACAGCCACCCTTTCTCTGCCCCCTGAGCTCAGGCTCTTATCTCATTCTTCACTAAAGACACCGACAGCATTCACTGAGAGCTTCCCCTGTGCTGGCCATGTTGCACAGGAAGAGGTGGGCTTTTCCTTCTGGTCTTCTTCACTCTCCACCTCTTATGTGCTGGCTCCTTACTAAGGTGTGTTTTCTACTTTCACAACATCTCTGTATGTCTCCTCTCCTTTGACATGTCCTCCCTCCTGGTTCAAGCCCTGGCAACCTCACATGTGAACTACTACAACAGCTGCTGGGGATCTGCCTGACTCAAATCTCTCCCTTCTCCAGCTACCAAAGTGATTCTTCTAAAATGCAGGTCAGATCATGCCGTATAGATCCTCTGTAATCAACTCTCGTATAGTTTCACTACTGCCAACAGGACCAAAGAGAAAATGCTTTGTTTGCTGTTCCAGCCCTTCACAGCCTTGCCCCGTGACCTGTCCATGTACTTGAGCATCCAGACACACTGGCCTGTGCACTGCTACCTACACACACACACACAGACACACATGCAGACACAGACACACATGCAGACACACACACAGAGACACATATACACACAAACCCTCTATCTCCCCACACTATGCCTTATATCTGGCCATCCCTTCTACCTCCTGCCCTTTCTTTAACACTTTGCTCAGATTCCACCCTCCACAGAAACCTTTCCTACTTCCCTGCATGGCTAGTGCCTTGTGAGATTACCTTGCATTTACTCTGTGTGTGTGTGTGTGTGTGTGTGTGTGCGCGCATCTTGTATGGACAGAGTTATTTTGTATAGGGTATCTACAATCAGAATGGGAAATCCTTGAGGGCAGAGATCACGTTTTTGATTTTCTTCGTATCCCAAGCCCTTAGCATGATGCCAATCACACATAAACACTTACTAACAGGTTTCTATTTTGTCATCTTATGGGACTATCTATTCCACAAGGGCAGGAATCTTCTATCTCCTTTGATATCCACCAAAATAGACAAATAGCTGGTGTGCCTTGAATGAATTGCCCTGAGAAGAGTTACTAAAGATCTGAATAGAGCAAAAAGGACAGGGGGCTAGAAGGGAGGTTCCAGTGGGAAACAGAACAGAAAGGACAGGTATAAAGGATATTGTGAAGGGAGAATTAACAGGACTTGAAAAGGAATTTCGATATCTGAACAAAACCAAATCAAGCCAGACCAGAGCACTGTGACTAAATTGTGGTCAGCAATCTTAGTATTCAACCAAACCAAAACAGTGTCTGAATAAGATAACAGTTTAGCAGCAATAAAGTCGCTATCATGATGAGGCTAAATTTAGAATCAGCCAAGAAAGAGTTCGGGTAATGTGAATAGAGGGGAACAATTATTGTTTCCTTTTCCAAACTGAAACCGTTCTACATTCACATAACGTCATTAAACTATGACTTACTGCTTTGATGAACTGAATGATGGGACTTCATAGGATCAAGGATTTCAACCTGGACACAGCCTCAGTTCAACACCTTAAACTTTAAAGGTGAGAAATGGGAGACGGGAAAAATGTCTATGAACCGCCCCAAATCACAGCGGTATTAAGTAGCAGCAGAGGCAGACACTGAATCCAGACACCTTCTGTCTGTCTATATACTTATATGTAAGTGTATTATTTTGTTTTGTCAACCAGAAAATGGAGGGTTCAATACCTTCCCCATGATGAGAGCAGGAACCCCAGGTCTTCCTCAAGCTAACACCAGCCCTGTTTCCACTATACTACCCACTCTCCCATTCTCTCTTTTTTTTGTTACTCAGAAAATTAATAAAAAAGTGATAAAAAAATAACAGCATTCTGGTTTTACCTGACATTAAGCTTCTGAAGATTTTCCAGCTCGCCTATGGCACAAGGAAGGGATGTCAGCAGATTATCGTGCATCTAGAACAAGTCCACAGACTCAGTCTCAGACAAACAACATTTGTTCCTTCTTCCATCCCCCACCAATCCCTCTTCTCCCACTTTTCAACCTGAGTTCCTCAATCCCTTTGTCAACTTAGTAAATGAGGCTCTGTTGGTCAGAAATCATATGTGGAAGCAGAAGGCTCCTTGAGGTTGACCAAACTTCTGCTCGCGAGGTGAGGCCACACAGGAGGAGGCTGCTGACCAAACCTCTGCTCACGAGGCCAGACAGGAGGACGTCTGTTTCCAGCCTCAGTCCAGCTTCCAGACAGAAGCGGAGCACTTCAAAGCAAAAGTGGAGATGGGAGGAGTGGACCTGCAATCTACAAAACCTTCTCTTCTGGCAGAAGCAACGAGCTGATCAACTGCAAACATGGCAGAAAAGGAGACGATACTCTTCTCTCAACTTCTCTTCTATTTTAAACCACAGAACCACTGACTACCACAGTCTGTCATGCAAATCCCTACACATCTGTTCCAGATTTTCTTAGAATTGCAGTGCTACTGAACAAATGTGCAAGGAAAAGAATGGGCTGATACTCTTATGGATTTAATGAGCTCAAAAATACAGCATCTCAAAATTTAAAACCTGGTCTCAGAAAGAACAGTACAATTCTGTTAACTTTAAGATCCAATATTTTAATTTAGGAGCAAAGCAAAAGTAAAAACATTCTTTTGTCACGTTGTAGAAATGATCAGTTCTAAATGTCAAATGGATGTCTAGATGCCTAAAATACTATGCTGCATAAAAATAAATCCAGAACATACATACGGTAAGAAAAGTCATTACCTCTGAGGTTACTATAGAATTAGAGTCTCTAAAAGGAAGTCTCTATCATGATGGCTGGATGCCAAAAAGGAGGGACGAGGACAAGTGTGACCAAGCAGATGAGGCCAAGCTGCAGTTTGCATTACTAAGAGAGGAGCCCTGTCCATGAAGTTCCAGTGAGCTGGGAGGTTCAAGCCTGCTTAAAATACAGAACTTTAACCTCCCGTTCCCTCCTTGCGTTCTGCTGACAGGATATGGTGAACTTTTCCTTTCCAACTTCACTGTCAGGATCTAAGGAGCTCCATCTTCTCTCTACAGCATCAGATTGTATTTCAATCAAGTACAGTCAATCAACTTACATCAAGTACCGTCAGTGCCGGAAGAAGCCTGAGGTCATCTGAAACTGACTGAAGTTTGTTGTTGGATATGATGAGTTTAGTCAAATCTGTCTGTTCCCACCATCGTTCAGAAGAATTAAAGGAATGATTCTGGCTCGCTTCGTCAGGGAGATCCAAATTTATTCGCCACACTGTCTGAGGGACTATTTTCCCCCAAAACAAGAAGAAAAAATGTAACTACATTAATATATTCTCATTAATATTAAAGTTTATGAAAATGAAAATCACAGATTAATACAAAGTATCAACAAAAAATTTTTCAAACCTGTGTTTATAACTAAATTTAAAAAAAAGGATTAGGCGTAAACAGGCGCAAGTATTGTATAATGGAGAAAGCAACAGCGACAATGGATGTGAAGGCCCAGGAGCTGAGTTTTTAAATCCTCAGCACAGACTGGTTATTGTGCAAGCATGAGCTCTGTCATCTCCCCTTTCTGGTAAGCACTGATTTACTACCACTGGTACATAACATGGAGAAGGCCAGCCTAGAAGTGCCTGGGTCATCCTTTCTAGCTCTCCATGTGATTCTGTGCCTCTAAGAAAGAAACCAGCAAAAAACTATTGTTTCTCTTCTAGCAAAAGTCAGTTTTATTTTAAACTGTCTTCTTGAACTCTATTATACATTCCAAGAACAATTAATTTCAATACTATACAAATTGTTTGCAATAAAATGAGAAGGCACCCATCCCATCTCTTTCTATAATACAAACATGGTTTTGTAACCTAAGCCAGGAAGAGACAAAACAGAAACAAAACACCAACAAATTATCCCTAATGAAAAGAGAGGTGAACATTTTAAAGTAAAATACAAGTAGGCTACAACACATATGAGAAAGATTATACACCATGACTAGGATGAGTTTATGCCAAGAATATAGAATTAATTCAAAAAGGAAGACTATATATAATAAACTCAGCTAATAATATAAATAATAAAAGTCATATGATTACATCAGTAGATGCTGAAAAAGTTTTTTTGACAAACTCCAACACTCATTTTGACATTAAACATTCTAGAAATCATAAGAAGTGGACCATTTCTTTAAAATAGCATTTCTCTAAATCCAAGAGTAAACATGAGGAGAAATGGAGAAAAATTAGAGGACCAAAATGATAGCTCTATGTCAAGGTCAAGGCACAGTGTGTTTCTCTGACTGTGGCTGATTAAACAAAAAGGAGTTTGGGAAACTCTCCCATAGGTTGGGCACCAAAGTCCCTATGAATGTTTAGAGTGGAGATGCCTCTAAATTTGTGCATCTCAAGTTTCATGGAGCACAGCACCTTCTTTGATGAGGGCATGCCATGCAGGGCAGTCCTGGGCATGTCTCTCATGTGATGTAATCAATTCCAAAGTTCTTCCGAGACCCTGAGAGTGTCCTTGTGTCACTTCTTCTGACCACCACGTGATCGCCTGCCCCATGTGAGTTCTCCATAAAAGTCTTTTTCGCAAGCATACATTTTGCATTCGAATAACATGGCCAGCCCATTGGAGTTGCCCTCTCTGAAGTATATTTTGAATACTAGGCAGTGCAGCTCGAACAAGGACATTAGCATCTGGTATCTTATCCTGCCAAGTGATCTTCAGAAGCTTCCTAAGACAGTTCAAATGGAAGCAATTCTGTTTCCTGGCATGGTGCTGGGAGAATGTCCAGGTTTCACAGGTATACAACAAGGAGATCAGCATAACAGCTCTGAAGACCTTCAGTCTGGCAGATGGTCTAATACCTCTTCTTTCCCACTCTTTCCTTCAGAGCCTCACAAATACTGAGCTAGCTCTGGCAATGCATGCACGTCTCATCACTGATGTGGCCATCTCTGGAAAGTATACTGCCAAGTGAACTTGTCCATGGTATTCAAAACTTTTCCATTTGCTGTAACTGATGGTTCTACATATGGATGGTGTGGTGATGGCTGGTGAGGACCTGTGTTTTCTTGGTGTTAAACGTCAGGCCAAAATTAGCACAAGCGGCAGAAAACCAATTCATAATTTGTTGCATCTCGTACTCGGGCCGCACGGAGTGCACACCACACACGCAGTCAAAATGTCATGCACCAATTCTCTCTCCACTTAGTCTCGGCTTGAAAAAACCAGTGTACGGTACTTGAAAGTCTTAAAGTGCTGTACAAATTCTAGTTATCATTATTAAATATCTGATGATATTAACAGTAATCTAAGATATAAAACTTTCATATTGTTATTATTAAAATTATCATTGTTGACCTACAAATGGCACCAGGCATTTTGCCAACAGTCTCTTACCTAGGACTCAGGACTCAGAAATCTGTCCTATCAAAAAGCAAGCACATACTGACTCTACACCATCCCCCACCATCCTGAGATAACACATAGGAACTGAAGAAGAATGAGTTCAGTTAGTCGCTAGTTATTTACTGATCTGAAAGCTCAGGCTCAATCTCTTTTTTCTGTTTGGGACAGAATTAACTGACCCTGAATGCCTCTGACTTTGAGGCTGGAGCACATACCCAGTATGTTGCCAAATACGGTCATTTCTATCTTAACATTTCACATAGCCTTCAACCTGGGATGGGGCCCTCAACAACCTCACTAAAATCAACTGATCAGTAACCAAACAATCAGTAAGTGCCTACTGTGTACCAGGCATCTTAGGATACAAAAAGAGGCAAAAGACAATTCCTCCCCTCAGGGAGCTCACAATCTAACTGAGGAGACAACATGCAAGCAAATATAGACAAAGCAAGTGAAATATAAGATAAATGAGAAATAAGTAGAAGAGTCTGACAAGTACTCAAATTAAGAGGGCTTTAGGGAAGACTTCTGTAGGTGGTAGGATTTTAGTTGAGACTTAGGGGAAGCCAAAGAAGTCAACAATTAGAGAAGAGGAAGGAGAACATACCAGGCTTGGTGCCCAGAGCCAAAAGATGGAATTGTCTTCTTCATGAAACAGCCAGGTCAGTGCCAATGGATCAAAGAGTACATGAAGGAGACAGAAGAAGATAGGAAAAATAGGAGGGGGCAGGTTATGAAGGGTTCAGAATGCCAAGGAGCCACTGGAGTTTGAGTGGGGAATCACATTATTGGATCTGTGTTTTAGGAAAATCACTTTAGTGGTGGAGTGGAGGATGGACTACAGTGGAGAGAGTCCGAGGCAGGTAGACCCCACCCCCACTGTTACTACAATAGTTCAGGAGTGAGATAATGAGGGCCTATACCAGGGTAGGGGCAATGTTAGAAGGAAGAAGGGGGCATACTAGAAAGGCAAAATTGGCAAGCCTGGCAACAGCTTGGATGTGGAGATGAGAGTGAAGAATCCAGGATGACTTCTAGGTTGCAAGCCTGAGGGACTGGGAGGATGATATTACTCTCTACAGTAACAGAGAAGCAAAGAGTGGAAGAGAGTTTAGGGGGAAAGATAATGAGTTCTGGTTTGGATATGTTGAATATGTCTACTGAACATCAAGTTCAAGATATCCAAAAGGACAAGCCTAGAGGTCAGCAGAGAGAATGGAGCGGGAAATATGGATAAGAGAAGCATCAGCACAGAGATGGTCATTAAACCTATAGCAGTTGATGAGATCACCAAATGAAATAGCATGGAGCAGGGCTTCTTAAACTTTCACCATTCCGCAAGCCCTTTTCGAGTTTCTGCATTGGTTCACTGGCACTGCGGGGCCTGAGTGCATGCATAACACAAAGAGTTTGTACACTGTGTTTAGATCCAAGGCTGCAGTGAAGTTGCACAATGCAACAGACAAGGGCTACCAGAAACATCTCGGAGTCATTGCACATTTGATTTTGAATTTTCAGTCTTTATACACTCAAAAACCTTTTACTGTTGCCAAAATTTTTGTGACCCCATATGGGGTCTCAACTCACAGTTTAAGAAGTGCTAGGGAGAGAAGAGAAGAAGACCCAGGACAGGGCCCTAAGGGGCACCTACAGTTAAAGGGCATGATCTGGGAAAAGGAGACAGAAAGAGAAGGACCAGTCAGGTAGGAGGAAAACCCGAGGAGAGCAGCATCCCAAAAATCTAGAAAGGAAGAGTGATCAACAGTGTCAGAGGCAGCAGAGAAATCGAGAATGAGAACTGAAAAGGCCAATGGATTTGGAGTTAACTTTGGAGAGAGCAGTTCGGGTGGAATAGCAAGGTCAGAAGCCAGACTGCAAGGGGTCAAGAGAATGAAAGGAGAGAAAGTGGACGCAGCACTGTAGACAGCCTTTTGACGTTGAGCTATAGAAGGCAGAAGAGATGTAGGATGATAATTAGCAGGGATGGAAGGATAGAAGTGAGGGTTACTTCAAGATAGGGGAAACATGGGCATGTTTGTAGGCAGTGGGAAATGAGCCAGTATAGAAGGAGAGACTGAATATAAGTGAAAGAATGGGGGAGACAGAGGGGACAGTTTGTTGAAAAAGATGGATGCAATGGGTTCACTTGTGCAGGAAGAGGGTTTAGCCTTGGTAAGGAATAAGGCTATCTCATCAAGTGAGACAGGTGAAGGAGGAGACAGTGGCAGAAGGAATCCAGTGATAGGAGATAAGGAAGACAGAGCGCATTTACTTTTTTCCATGAAATATGAGTCAAGTTTCTCAGCTGAGAGTGGGAGTCCGAGGAGGGATCAGAACTGTATTAAAATTATATCTTATTCTAATCTCCCTGACCACCCCCTCCCCTTCTAGTTAGTACAGGAAGTTTTAGCAGGAAACTCAAAAATACAAAAAGGGAACCAGGAAGTCACATAAAAATCATCCCAAAGACAGTTTACAGAGCATAATTTACAAATTGTATCCTATGTTAACCACAATTTACACCCTGATAATATGTGCCAAGTCAGAGAAAACACCTAAGGGCTACTTGTTAAAGTTCTAGTCCTAGAAGAGGTAGAAGTTCTGGACAAAATCCAGATCTTCACAGGTCCAGATCTGCAGAACGCTCAAAAGGGGCTGATAACTTTGGGATGAAGACTTTGAAATTTTGCCACAACTTTGGGATGGTTTGGATATATTCATGAACTAATTCCCAGGTGGCACAGATAGGACTTGCTGTTTCCCCCCAAGACTATAAACATGAGACCTCCTACCCTCTTCCATCTCCAATGGGTCCACACAGCTGCACACTCCCAACTCTAACGCATGGTTATGTGAGTAGCCCTCTCTGCCTCTCCCCCTCCCCATTCCATTCCCCTCCCTGCTTTCCTTCACCACATTCAATTGTGGTCTTTCCTGGTAAGTATCCGAAGAAATGGGCATGCCTGCCCCAGTTTCATAATTTTCTTATCAATACAAGGTTTGGAAAAGCCGCTATGCGGAGGGGGAAAGTGAGTTGATGATAGAAGTATGTATAATAGGATTGTCTCATTGAGGTTATGAAACACAAATCTGGAGTGGCCCCGGTCAGAGCAGTTGTGTGACTTTCTGGGAGGCCAGAGTAGAGTTGCATTGACTCACCAAGGAGTCAAGATGGGGAGGGGAGAGTGGTCATTGTTAGGGAGATGGCCTGGGAGAGAAGTGAGGAGTCAAGAGATTAGAAGTCAGTGCAGAGTAAAACCAAGGTTCCGTGAGGGATGGCAGAGAGAGGTGAATAAACAAAAGATGGTCAGATAGGGGGATTTCAGAATTCTTGGCCATGGGGGTGGCATATAGGTATGACCATCTTTGTGTGTGGCTGAGGTGGGGGAGGGGAGGAGGGTCTCAGAAGTTGAATGGTTAGGAGCAAGGTGTATGCTGATGCCCCTTGATAGGAGAGAACATTTTAAGTCAGGCATCGAGCTCACTGAAGAAAGGAGAGGGACCTGGGGGTCTGTAGACAAAAGCCTCCCCAAAGTCTCCCTAACTTCAATCGCATCCAACACAGGTCTACCTGTGCTACTCCTTGGTGGATCCCTCTTATCTCTAGGACCACGTGGCATTCCAATCTCTCCGGAACCCTTCCCCTCTCAGAGTCTCTCCAACATCATTCCTTTCCAATCACCGTAAGGCAGCACCTACTATGTGCCCGGCACTGCCAATCACCGAGGTAGAGAGAGGCAAGAATGCAGACTGCAGCGGGTGCGCCCACGAAGGAGAGAAGTTAGGAAGAGCGCTAAGATCGAGCGGGTTTTTACGTTGTTTTTACGAGACCTCCACGTCGAGAAAAGAGGCATCTACCATGTGTTAACAAGGCAAGAGCGCGGTGGGGCTGAGGACGAAGAGAGCGAGCCCGGGGCCGCACAGGGGCATGGAGGGGCACGGGGGGCACGGAGGGAGCACGGAGGGCACGGGGGCACGGAGGGGCACAGGGGGGACGGGGAGGCATGGAGGGGCACAGAAGCATGGTGTGAGCACGGGGGGCACGAAGGGAGCACGGAGGGGCACAGAGGGCACGGGGGCATGCAGGGGCACGGAGGGAGCACGGAGGGGCACAGAGGCACGGAGGAAGCACGGAGGGAGCACGGAGGGGCACAGAGGCACGGAGGAAGCACGGAGGGGCACGGAGGGGCACGGAGGAGCACGAAGGAGCACAGGGAGGCACGGAGGGAGCACGGAGGGGCACGGAGGGGCACAGGGAGGCACGGAGGGGCACAGAGGGCACGGGGGCACGGAGGGGCACAGGGGGGACGGGGAGGCATGGAGGGGCACAGAAGCATGGTGTGAGCACGGGGGGCACGAA
>CM053770.1:689691762-689776208 GCA_028658325.1 Potorous gilbertii
CCTTAGACAGGCTTGGGGGCCCCTCCATCCCCCCCCCCCCACGTCCGTGTGAAGGATCACGGGAGCGCAGCCCGGCCTAGGGATCCTTAGACAGGCTTGGGGGCCCCTCCATCCCCCGCCCCCCACGTCCGTGTGAAGGATCACGGGAGCGCAGCCCGGCCGGGAGGGGGCGTGCCCTTGTGAGCAGCGAGGCCGGGGCTGGGGAGTAGAGGGCTCCCCCGCCCCCTCCCTGGGGTAGGCCTGGATCCCCGGACGCCCCCTACCGGCTGGAGGTCTCGGAGCTTACCGTCTAGTGGGGGAGTGGGGGGCGGGCCCGGGAGGGGCGGCTGCTCCGTGCTAGGGGTGGGGGGCTGGAGGGTGGACGGGGCGGGGCAGTTTCCTAGCCAGCGTCCCCGTCCCTCCGGTCTGACGGATGGGGAAACCGAGGCAGGCCAGGTTTCCTGCCTGCGGGCCCAGCGCTGCGAGAAGGGGCGCCCCCTGTCGGGTGGGAGGAGCCTCTGCGCTGCCGGGCCCTGAGCCATTTCTCCAGCGGCGTCACTGCCATGACGCCGCCGACACGGCTGGGCGCGCGTGCGCCGGCGCGGGGCATTGTGGGACGCCGCGGCCCAGCCCGAGCGAGGGGGGGCGGCCGTTTGTTCCGGGCGTGCCTGGGCCTGCGCGCGGTCCGCGGCCGGACTCCGCTCTCCGCGCCCGCCCTCGGCCCGCCGGCCCTCGCTCTCCTCCTCCTCGGTCCCCGGGCCCCCCTCCCCCTCCCCTCCCTCCTCTCACTCTTTGTTGTGTGTTTGATGTGTTAAAGCAGGAGCGAGCGAGGCCCGACAGCGCCATGAGCACGCCCACCGTCGTCCCCAGCGCCGCGGGCCCGGGCCCGGGGCCGAGCGGCGGCGGAGGCCCGGGGGGCGGGGGCGTCCCCGGGGGCGGCAGCGGCGGCGGCACCGAGGTCATCCAGGTGACGAACGTGTCCCCGAGCGCCAGCTCGGAGCAGATGCGGACCCTCTTCGGCTTCCTGGGCAAGATCGACGAGCTGCGCCTCTTCCCGCCCGAGTGAGTGGCCGTTGTGGGGGAGGGGGCCGGGCGGGGCGGGGCGCGGGGAGCGAGCGGTAGGGACGAGAGGGGAGGCCGAGGGCGACCTGCCCTGCGCCCCGGGGCTCAGGCCTCCTTCTCTCCGCCATTATACTATTTAAGAGTCACGGAGGGCCCCAGAAAGCGTGTGTGTGTGTGAGCGATGACGTCCGGTGTTCGCTGCGGTGCCGTGCGGGCTGTAGACCCTGCGAGTGCGTGTGTACTTAGGAAGTAGCGAACGCCGAGCGCTGGCGCGAGCAGCACTGACTGAAGTACAGCCTCCAGCCAGAAGAGGCAGAGTAGCTGTTTGTTTGTTTGTCTTCCGCGTCTGCCTTGGGAGAAGACGGCCTGGGTCCTTCTGTTTGTTTCTGCGTTCAGTCTGGCGTTCATGCGCTGTCCGACCTCTAAGATAAGTGGCTGGGATAGGAAGGAGTCTTCAGCGTTTTCAGGTGTCCATGGGTATTTTGTTTGATACTACTCTAAAACTCAACTGCTTGTAGTTTCTTTAGTTGCCATGTGAGATCTAAAACCCTATCTTGAATTTAAAAAAAAATCCATCAGCATATCTTGTACTTGGAATGCACCTTTTTACCCCATGAAGGATTTTGTAATATTTCACACATCAGTCATTTCAAAATATTGGTATATGCAGATCTTACTAACTTTATTGTTTCCTCAAGGATTTAAATGAAACTGATGGATTGTTTTTACTGGGAACCTGTGTCTGTGAAGAATACGGTGACTGCTGGTAGAGTTTGGTGCCCCCACCTGGAGTCCATCTAAGGCATCAGCACTTTGACACACCATTGCTTTGACACTTTTAGTGCACATAGTAACATGGTTGTCCCAGGATTAAGCATGACATTGAAAAGTTATTTGATACTTTTAAGAGTTCAGCTCTGTGAGATACCCTGAAATGATTTGTTGGTGCCAGTACCAGACCAACAAGCGAAACAGGAAGTCCAGCCTAATTTGTCCCTTTGTGAGGCAAAAGTACATATCTGTAGATAAGATATCAACTCTGTCTGCATGTTGCAAGGAAAGCTTTCATTCACAACTCACAGTCTCTGGGACTCTCCACTAGGCACTGGTGAGAAAACAAGTGGAAAGGGGAAATAATGACTTGGGATGCTTCTGACCTGAGGACCCCTGATCCCAGCCCATTTGGAGAACCTGTACTCTTAAATGAGTTAGAAGAACAAGTTACCTCAGGGGTGGATCTTCCCTTTGTTTGACAAGATAATTGCTGATGCTGATCTGAATGGCGAAAAATATTTGGTACTGTTTCAGAGAGACTTCGTATAAAATGATCATCATTCTGCCTATAATCAGTACTGATTGTAGGCTTTTAAAAAAATAACGTCTTGAGACGTTCGAAATGGTTAAAATGTTAGTGTGATTGATAATGAAATAAAAGCACAAGTCACAGTCAGCATGAAAACACTCATCTCTGAAAAAGGCAAGAAGAGAACAGTTTGTCCTTCCTTCCATTATAACATCCCGGAACAGTGATGTTTTGCCTTGATAAACGCATTTTTTCTTAAAAAGTAGAAACTGGGGGTTCTTTGTCATTGTTCACACTTCTGCACACCCCTTTTGTTCCAGCGAGATATTATACTAAAGAATTATGCAGCTGGGAAATCAAAGCAGAGTATATACATCAGCATTCAATTTGTTGCGAACACCAACGAGTCTTTTAAAAACCTGGTGAATGATACATTTTTATTTTAAAAACAAATTCTGATGCCCCTTAACCACCAGATCATTTTCAGCTCTTTCTTTCCCCTCCACCAGCTGCTTTTCCCTTTTTTTCAGCTGTCATTAGGTGATGGTGGTTCAGTTGAGATTCTGAGAGAGTTCTCTTCCTAATTTAAAATATATGTGTGTGTGTGATGTATGTATGTATTTCCATGACAATATCAGGCACTATGATTGAACTCTCTATGTTTTAAGTTTTTGGTTCTGACTCCTTGTTATCTTTATCCTTCCTGCCACTGCAAATAACACTGTCTCTCTCAAGTTCTAGATGGAGGACCAATCAGATAAGTGGGTGGAAAAGTTACAACAATATAAAGTGATATATACGTTATGCAAACCTCCATACTTAACGATACTTGATTTGGGCCTTACACCAACTTTTGAAATGTAGGTATTAGGTACATGGTATTTTACTTTATTTTTATAGGTAGAATAACTGAGGCCCAGAGTTAAAGTGACTTATCCATGGTCCCGGTGATAGTAAAAGGGCCAGATACAGAATTTTTTGAACTCAGATTAACTGGTTCCCAAGTCCTGCACTCTTTACAAATAGTTGGTTGTCTTAGTTTTGACCCTGGTGCCAATTGAAAAAAACATCCTCTTACTCTAGACAGTCCTTAAAATATTCAAAGTATAACCCTTGCCTGTCAGACCATACACTCCCCTTATCTTCCTCCTCTGAGGCACAGTTTGTTTTCCTCTGTTCCCCAAGCTAAGTACTCCTGTTCCGTCTAGTCATTTGATGGCATGGTGTCCAGGTCTTTTACAGCTGAAATTAGAGTTCTATCATGTAGCTAAAAAGCAAGTGATTGAGGTTGCATTTTTGAGAGAGTCTTGAGTCGTCAGCTCACCAGCTGTTTGAGTTCAGTAAAGGCAGCAAAACTCAAAGCAGCCTCCTTGACCTGGTAAACTTTTAATGGTAGTATACTTGTAAACCTGAGATGAGGGGGAAGGAGGAGGACACTTGATTTATCAGGTTGTATGAGTTCATGATGGGCTCCAAAATTCTCTCTTACAACTTTGGAAATTATCATTACTAAACTAGAATAGCACAGGGGTTCAGTTGAAAATGCTCCAAATACAGGATAAAACTCATCAGAGCAATGGACCTTGGATGTTTTAAATAGAAAAGCATGCGCATGGTGTAGTCTTGTCCAGCAGATAGGTCCCCTGCTTTGAACACTAATGGATAAGTACTTGATAAATTTTTCATCTCCAGATTTCCTTTTCCTGTGTTGTACTTAACAGTGGTCATATTTTCTATCATTTATGTTAGATAAGTGACATTTCTTTTGTAAAAACCATAAATGTATTCTTGAAATTAGAAACATCCTATTGTATTTCTATCTCGCATAGATCAATCTTGTCATACTGTAATAGAATCATGGCCCCTAATTTGTACATAAGGATCCTTGTCAACCCCATAATGACAGTGTAAAATAAAACATCTGTATTTTATTTTATTAAATATTCCCTAATTACATTCTAATACAGTTCAGACTGCTTGTTGTCACCTGCAGCAGCACATTTTCTGATCATTTGTTTGAGTAGATTACATTTACAATTGATATATCACTTATTTTATATTGATTCTTAAAGGATTTTAATACAAATTATTTTCACCTTGTCCCTAAATACACCCTTAGGGATTTGTTTGCTTGCAATTATTAACTACAGGTGGAAGATTTGGGTAAAGTACTGGTGTTTTTTTATTGGATAGCATGATGATAATTTTTAAAAATAGGTTTAGACTTTAGAATATTCATTTTACAGTTTGGGGTGGGGAACCTATCACTATGGTAGAATGAAAGGAGCATTAGATTTAATATCACAGAACCTTGGCTCGCATGCCACCTATGTCAGTTTAGGATCTGAGTTACCTTGGGCAAATTCCTGTATTTCTGAAATGGATGATTTGGGTTTCATGATCTCCAGATCCTTTGGAGATCAAATCTGTTATCCTCAGAGGCATTTAGGGTCGTGTGACTTCTTCACACCCATGGGTAATTTGAATCCAGTGCTTCTACATCCACCTGCCTTATGGCTACAGAGATTATCCTTAAAACAAGTTCTGTGAACCTTTATTAAGAGGAGTCCTGTTCACTAGGAAGAGGGAATCTGAAGTGTATTCTAAGATGAAAACTGTTAGCCGTCAGAACAAGGGGCTGTAGGTCACTAACTTTATTTAAACATAAATAGGAAAATAAGTTAGAGGAATTCCACTGAAGAAGTAGAGACCCAGCCTGAAAACCTGGGTTTAAGTCCTACCATTATGTAACTCTGGACAAGTAACCACTTCCTGCCTCCAGGCAGCTCTCTCAACTTGTCTTCTGTCTCTGAAGGTACCAATAGAGGCACTTTCCTTCCCTGGGAGTTCCCTGTACCAGTGCAATCTCAAGTCCACTCCCTTTTACCCAAGTTCTTTAACTTTTTATAACCTTTGAAGAGATTTACCAACCACTGATTACCATCTTTCCCTTGTATATACTGCTGTCCACCAAAAAAAGGATGTGCCCTTCTTCACACCACCACCACTTCTGGTCTATTGACCCAGCATTTTTACAGACACATTAACATTCTTGCATCACATTTAGATACACTTACCACAGCAACATTTATGTAGTTGATGTCTACTGAATTATTTGCAAACATAGTAGAAATTAAATAATTTTGACATTTTGGTTTATGATTAAATATGTACAATAAAGAGAGACAGTGAAGAATGTCTAATGGCTTAGGGATCATGGTTTTCCCATTCTGAAGTTTAGAATTTTTTTTTTTTTTTAAGTATCACAGAAAGAGCCAGCACAACTGGAGTGGGAGTTTAGAAGAGACTTTTTTTATGTTACTCAAATAACAGCTACACAGTCATGTTTGAACATGGAGCACTCACCTAATGTCACCTTGAACTTGATTAAACCTCAGAGTTCTTGAATATAAATGTGAATTACTTCAGGCGTTTGTGCTCTGTTGGCTTGAAAGTGTGAAGTAAAGCCTGTGAAGTACCCTCCCTAAATTTTCAATAGCTCCCTAGAGGAGAAGAAGCCACCCTTGCTGAAGTTTACCAAGATCAGATGGATAAGCAAAAACTTTTCACTTTTCCGCCATCTCCACCTCTCCCAGAAACCTCTATGGCATTTGCTCTCAAGTTTATATTTGACTATAAATTTCTTTTGTTTTTATCATTGTGGTCAAGAGTTTATACAGAAGAATGGGCAGGTATGTGAAGCCTGGAAGGTGCAGACCAAGGGAGTTAATTCAGTTCTCTTACCAGGCATCCAGTTTCGTTGGAATGTTCGTATCCTGCCAGGAGCCAAACCATCCCCACTATTGGGAGCATGATTTGTGGGGCATTTCATTTGGAGCTTGTTTATGTTGTCTGTCTTAATACATATTAGCTAAAGGTTCAACAGATATTTTGGTAAATTTTGGAAGATTGAATGACTTTTGGTTTGTTAAATCATAAAGTAGAGTCAGGCTTGTTCTTTTGGAAGTCCCTGTGTGACTTTAGTGTTCTAGAGCGTGAACACTGTCTGGGAACCTTTGACTTGTAGCCCCCAGTTGTGATTTTTATTTTTTGTAGTAATGTAGTACTGTGGTAGCTAATCTCTTTTCTCTGTTGTCTGTCTCTCTCTCTTTTTATTTTAGTGATTCGCCTTTGCCAGTATCCTCACGTGTCTGTTTTGTAAAGTTCCATGATCCAGACTCAGCAGTTGTGGCACAGCATCTGACAAACACTGTATTCGTTGACAGAGCTTTGATAGTCGTTCCCTATGCAGAAGGTTTGTGCTTTGTTTCACTGCCTTGTGGCCATCTTCTCGATGACCGTCTACCTCAGTCTAGTTTTGTAGAGTGAGTAATGGTAGCATGTTCAAAATCTAAGCAATTAACATTTTGAGACCCTTGGTATACTGTGGTCCATAGTTTTTACTTACATTATGGCCAATTTTTAGTCACTCTTAATTCTGAAAATTAGAATCAGCTCCAATTTTTCTAGTTTAGCTCTTTATTAGTAAAAATAAAATAACTGTCCTTAACTCCAATTCCTAAAAGACATTTAGTAAGTGATTATCCTAATTGGTGTTGAGTTTAAACCCCTCTTCTCTCACCCTTTACAAAGGCCCTTACAAATCAGTAGTCTGATATATGCACCTTCATATAGATGCCTTTAAAAATGCATGACTTGGAATTTCACTTTAATAACACATGAGAACAGTAGTCATTTTCTGTCACTGATATTTCAAGATTAAATTTACCAAATTGTAGATACCAGTATACCAAGGGTTGAATGATTGTGGTTTGTGTGAAAAGCCAAAAATTCCTTTAGGTTAGGTGCCAGAGGGGCACTGGGCATTTTATTTTATTCCAAGTTTTCTTGTTCAGCCTTGCTATACTTTATAGAATTTCACTAAATAATAAACTCTTCTCTCTGTTATTTGTGTGTGTGATTTTTGTAGTGGAGAAGGCAAATGCAAAGCCCTTCCAGATGACTGAAAAACAGTGGGTCCTCTGCCGCTACAGGGGATTCTAGACAATAACTAAAGGCCAGCAAGCCCTGCTCAAGCCCCCCAGGTGTTTTCCTGGTGTCACCAAATGTTAACCACATTTTCTCTCTTTCCACATTTTAGGCTGTTAAAGTAATTGGACAGGACAAAAGTTGGGGTGGGTGGATCTTAACAGTGGGACGAGATAGCACTTTTACAGCCACTTTATGAAACTTAAGGCAGACTTTAGTTCAAATGTACCTTTACTTGATTTATTTCTCTATAAATGTAGCACATGGTTAAGAAAAATCAGGGAAATATCAGAGAATTACTGGGATTTAGGTAAATCTGTATAATGGCTGCATTTATTGGCCAGACATTTAAAATTCTGCCATTTTTTTTTCTTTCATGAACTGGTCAGGGCAAAGTAGCTTCTTGATACTGTCTTTTCTAAAAGGCAAATTCTGTATATCTCTCAGTATCAATCGGAAAATTTTCACCATATCTGATAATTGATTGAGTTTCAAGATATCTAATCCAGAAAACTTGGAAAGGTTGATTTTGTTTTTCTGAAGAAATCCCTTTGGTTTTCTGCTCCTGGCACAGGCACTCTATACCACTGTAGCAGTTTCAGGTGCCAAAGAGGAAGAGCCTGGCTCTGAAGAAGCTTCCCTGGGGTAGCGTGTGTGGGTTAAGCCATTTCCTTTTTGTCATCGTCCCTCTTAGAAAAGAAACTCGGCACCCAAAGAAATCCAGAACTTGAGCCTGACTGATGGGTCTTGGTGCAGGCCTTTGGGGCAAATGCCCGTAAAATAATTTGTAAGGACATTTGACTGAGGCTTTTCTAGAAAAAGGAATCTCTTGTCGGATAAGCCTTTCTATTCAAGTATTTCCAGATGCTAAATAAAACAGAGCATATCCTAAGATAGCAGTTTTTCATACACAGTTTAGAAGGAAACATTGCTAATTTTTCAGATGAGTTTTTGAAAGTGAATTTTTTTAGTCTGTTGAATTATGGATGTTTTTCATTTCCGAAACCTGTTCTTGGTGTATTTCACTTACGATGTGCAGTATTAATGTTGCCTCACCCCGGGTGTCTCACTGCACAAATGCTCCTTCCCTCACACTTGCACTCCATTTTTAGCTCTTGCCCTTTGGTGTTGGCTCTTGCTCAGTGTGTTAGGGTTGTACACACGGAGTCCATGGGAAGGCATAGCCTTAAATTGATAACATTGTGATAATAGTCAGATTTGGCAGAAACTCTTAATATTAATGGATTTGGGAATTATTTAGGTTTCTTGGTTAATGTTTGTTTCTTTTGTCTGTTTCTTTTTCTTTCATTTCTACACATTCATGCAGTATTTCATGGTTCTATCAAAGCAGCAGTAAAAAAAAAACTCTTGACGCATGAAAATTAACTGGTGAGGGGCCTCATTGCTATTTTCAAATTGTAGTTTTATTTTTAAATAGTTTTTTTTTAATCAGAGGATCGGATGCATGATTTTTTTAATGGATGCAGATCTTCTATTAGGTGTCTCACAATAAGTTCAAGAGGATTTAGATTTAGATTTCCAGAAATGTTTCCATTGCACTAATTTGAGATAGAGATGTTGCTATTTTATATATCCTCTTTCTGAGACATAATTTTGCATGCAAAATGATCCCTTAATCTCTGTAGGTATGTTAATATATTGATGCATTAATTAGTGCCCAATATCCAAATGATCTTCTCCCCCTTGTCCCTCCATAACTCTTGGTATCTAAATTGATGACAGCTCTGACACAAACAAGATAACAGTGCTGTGTATTATACATTTGTTTATATTATCGGCACTCTCAGTATAGGTGGAAGGAACCATTACCTTTATTTAACAGTGGTTTTTCTTTTTTGTTGTTGTGTTTTACAGTTCTTTTCCCTGGTTCAGCCTGAACTATATACCAGGCCCTGCTGAAAATACCACCCAACAGTTTTCTTCTGCAGCTTATCCAGTTTCTCTTAAGTGCCCTGTACATATTGTATGTTTTATGATGAGATGCAGTTTCTTAATATGTATTACAGAAATACTACTGGTATTTGCAAATATGTAGTTAAATTGTATTATTGAACTCTCATTTTGGGGGCTTGGGCACATTAACAGATTAATCCATCTATCTGTATAGGGCTTTTGCTGTTGGATAGGTTTAAAATTGTCTACTGAGTATGTGTCTATAGGACCCTTATTAATATTTATGCTGAATACATAGACTGGGCATTTCAAATGGACATATTTGTCTTTTGGCTTCAAGAGTTTGGGCCAAAGTTTGCTTTTTAACTGGCAGTATGTAGCAGCATTTTTGGCACAGTTAGTGTGGCACCTATGGGAACATAAAGCATTTCACTGCGCAGGTAAGGAATGTGCCCAAGTCTGTGCCCTTCACACACCCAGTGAAGATGCAGAGATCCGCAGAGCCATTCAGATTCACTTTGAGTCAGCAAAAGCCCTACGCTTGATTCAACAGAAAATTTCCTTACATACCTTTCTTCTCTTTAATTTTGACAAGATTTGTATGGTAGGTGTAAAAAAAGATCATAGTGAACTGTGCCATATTATTAACCCCTAAATCACCCTTTTTTGTCTTGTGTATCTTGATTTTTCTGTGTGCTTTATAGTGAAGCAGCCGACACGAGTCGTGTTCATAAAACAGCTTTTGAAAGTTGAGAGCACACCCTGGACAGCCGACTGTGCTTGCTTACCTTTGGTTCATGACTTAAAAATCGAGTACAGGTGATGACATCTTGGCAGTGTTAACAAAAAAGTAGTGTGTATTGTGCTATTTTTTTTTACTCTAGAAACTTAACCATTTGTAGAGAAAAAGGAAGTCAATTTTTCACACATTGAAGTTTCATTCTGACATAAAATTAGTGATAAATATTAATAGAATTCAAGCTTTATATTTTAGCCAACATAAGTACTTTCAACAAACTCAGGTGGTGTATCAGGGAGACATTTTCTGGGTGTTTTTGTGTGTTTTCTGTCTTGAAAAAGAATGTATTCTAATGCATGGCTATTTCTCTGCAGGAGTTATTCCTGATGAGACTAAGGCTTTGTCTCTGTTGGCACCAGCTAACGCAGTGGCAGGTCTTCTGCCTGGTGGTGGACTTCTGCCAACCCCCAACCCCCTTACCCAGGTACTGCTCCTCATTCTTTTGAGAAAATGTCCATGACACTAGTGAAGGCTTTTTAACTGCACAGGCAGGGAGTTAGGAGCCATCCATTCACTTACAGTGCTTTTTGCATGGTATGGGCTTTGTTATTTGCATCTGTGCTGTCTAGAAATGTTACTTCAAATCTTAATTACATCACGTAAAACTGCAAAAACAAAATTCCTGGTGCAGCTTCCCAGCCCAGAAATACAAGGCACTCACTGAAATAAGCTAGCTGTCACATGTCAGTTAGACCTGTAGGAACTAAACACCTGGCCATGCTTATTTCTACAAAAGTGGCTGCTGCCAGGGCTTAGGCTTTCATGAATTAAAAGTTAGGACCTTCCTGAATCTGTCTAATTGATTATGGGAATAATTTGATTGAATTGACAGTAAGGATACTGTGGTCCATAATTCCTAAGCCTGAGGACTCTGAAGATTCTTAACTGTACTACACGCACAATACAGTAATGTCAGTACTGTGCTGCATAGATTGAAAAGAAAATCTTTATACCCATTGAAAAAGTCAAAATTTTCTTCTTTTTCTCAAACCACTGTTTGACACAGTTCAAAGAAAACAAAGCAAAATAATAAAAGCATTGTAAATTGTAAGAAGTCAGAATTACCCATTTATGGCTGGCATGATGGAATACTAACTGACTGAAGAGAATCAGTGAATAAAATAAAGTTAAAAACTTGGTAAAGTTAGCAGAATATAAAATCAGTCCAGGAGAATCACCAGCATTTCTGTATCTAGAATTAAGAAACAGTAAGAAATTATTATATTCTAGATACTTACAGAATGCTTGAACCGTCAGAACGTTAACCTGCCAGGACATATGCATGGCTTCTGTAACTACAGCTCTGAAGCATTTTACAGGAAAAAGGAGACTCTGATAACTGGAGAGATGGATACCTTGCTTATTGTGGTAGTGTTCACCAAACTTAAGTTTGGTGAATCTGAATCTGCTTGTTGATTTGGGGGTTGGTGAGGGTTCTCTGAGAACTTCTTTAGAACTTGATAAAATCCATTTTAAATCAGGTATTAAGGGCAGTGGGGAGGCAAACAACTGAAAGAGTTGGGGTGTTGCCATATTTTAAGCAAGGTTTTAAAACAGCAGGGGTTAGAATGGTTTGATCCGGGTTTTTTAAAATGTAGTGGATAACTAAGAAACAGACTGATGTCTACTAAGCTAGAGAATTGAAGGAAGTCCTGTGGGGGAAAAAGTGTAGACAGAGACTTCTGGGGAAACGGGCAACTTGGCAGAAAAGAGGTTTCAATCGTCGTCTTAACTCTTAGAGCATAATAGGTTCGCAGTGGGGATGTGACGTTACTGTATAATGTGACGTGAGAGAGAATCGAGTCCCTTTCCCACAACTGTTGGTTGACTAGTCATAGAATTCTTAACACAGGATATATCAAAAATATTCAAGATAATTTTTACTTCCTAAAAATTAGAGTTTTTGTTATTTTTAAAGTCAAAGACAGAACATTTCCTTCAAATACTGGAATTAGAGTGAACTGCAAAGCCAGGAAGACTTGGTTACCTCCTGACACAGACTGACCTGAGCTAGTTACTTAACTGTCTGCCTGCCCCAGGCAGCTCTCCTGAAGCCCTTTACCTGTCAGAGAGCATGCTGACTTTAGAATTTTCTTCACCTGGAAGTTCCCTAAACCAGTAAAACTATACAGTTCCATTTCTCCTGTAAAATATAAAGCCAATCAGCACAAAGCACAGAACAGATCCATTCTTTAAAGAAGAATTCAAACTGCCATCAATGACCTGAGAAAATTCTACACACATCAGTAGGAGAGAGAAATAAAATAAGGAATGCTTTGCCATCAAACCATTGAGTATTTCACAAGTGACAAAAATGCTTCGGTGCAGGGGAAATTGGAAGCAAGAATTGGTTTAGCATTTGCATCTATTTCTGGTTGACCTAGTGAACCCACAATGGATTCAAAGGAAGTCAGAAAAAAAGAAATGAACCCTGTGCCTTTCACAGTCGCATTAAATTGAAGCAAAGTGAATTTCCGTTGAATGGGGACACGGATGAACAAATTGGAAAGAAGGCTAATGAGTTGAATATTGTTGGGCCAAAGGAAATCACAAAAAGGAATTCAGAAAAGAGAAACCAATCTGGGGTTTATATGGATGAATGTAGTGAAATAAAGAGAATCTGCAACTCCGGATGAAGAGGGACTTGGTGCAAGATTGAAACACAAGCGTGCGCATGCACACACACCTATGACCACTGGGAGAATTTGTTTTGTTTGTTCATAAGGAATTGTTTCTTTTTCAGCTGAGGTCAGGGAAGGATAGAGGAAGGAAGGGAGAGGAAGGCAAATTTTGGGTTGATTAAAAAAAAATAAAATTGATTTTTAAAAAAAATCCCCCAGAAGATAATTGTAACTAAAGCAATGTAAATACAAAGATTACTGAAAGGCCCTGGGCCTCTGAGACCTGCAAGGGTAAAGGACAGCAGTGCTGTTCAGGGCAGAGGTGGGGGACTATTAGAGGTGAGGTCATGTGATAGTGAAGATTAAGAAAGGACATTAAAGTAACACAAGTTGTTTTTAACTCTCAGAAAACAAATGCTTGTGTTCCGAGAGGCAGGGGCAGGAAGGACATTCTACCGTATAGTTATTTGTTATGACTGGACTTGTGATTTCTGTACTGTGGGAAATTCAAGGTGAGAAAATGCCCTCTACCAGGGGAGGTAGCTCTGCTTCAGAGTGACCTGCCACCCTTCAGCACTTGGCCACCTGCCACCCTACAGTGGCCATCACATCATTTGTATCCTTTTCAGTGGATGGGTTCCTTTGCAGAAGACTATCATTGACCAAGATAGTATGAAGAAACTTAGTTGTTATGTCTGTGACCTTGGTTTTTCAGACTTGAACCCAGGTCTTTAGGCCCCGTGGCCAACTCTGTAATACTGTGTTTTCTCTCTGATGTTTTTAGCCAATTTTCTTTCCTTAAGGGAGGGTGGAGTTTGAATGAATCACAAAAGGCATCAACATTTATTTGAGCATCTTTGGGTTATGCTGTGGTAAAGCTCAGAAAACAACTGTGCTGTTAAAAGTGTCCTTACAAAAAAATAAGTTATAACAACCACCAGAAATTTTTTGTTACAGTTTTTTCACAATATTTTTGCCAGAAATCATATTTCTAACCCATAGGAGGACCTAGATTAAAAAAACACTCTTTTACAAATTAGCAAGTAAAGACGTTTGGATTTACTTGGGTTGTGGGGAAAGAACATAGGACTCACCAAGCATTTTGACCTGTTGGTAGGTCTTGGGAATATTCTTTCCCTTCAAATGATGTTTGGGAGTTACAGTAAGGATTCTTGGTAGGGCTCTGAGGGAAGATCCAACTGAATCCACCATAAAAATGATGAAACACTTGATTTGCAGAAAGTCTGAAAATTTGGAGCTGGCTGGGACCTAAGAAGTCAGTCCACTCAGAAGAGCTGAGGCCAAGAGAATAGAAGCAACTGGGGGAAATCAGCTTGATTCCCACTCAAGTGTGAATCCTCTTGATAACTGGACGTAAACCACATGTATTTGGAGGAATGAAGTGACTTTTTGATTAGAATTTATCCTTGTTTTCTGCTGCATAATCTCAGTTTACTTTTTTAAACTTTACCACTGGGTGCAGATTATCTTCCAGCAATGAATCTGAGACAAGTTGTTTTGGGCAAACATTTGTACCCAGTTGTTCAGCTCGCTCTTCACTGACTAGCTGACACACTTGTGGAGCCACAGTTGACTTGTGTATGTTGAAGTCTCTAGACTCCTTCCTTTTCTCATCCACAGATCGGTGCTGTTCCTCTGGCTGCTTTGGGGGCCCCTGCTCTGGACCCTGCCCTTGCTGCTCTTGGGCTTCCTGGAGCAAACTTGAACTCTCAGGTAGAGTTTCCTTTTATTTTCTCTTTGTCCTGAATTATATCCTTCATTCATGAAGGCTATGTTTCTGTGCCTGTGATGATTGTTGTTTAAAGAATTATAATCATGTCTTCTTCTCTTGGTGTGGCGATAATTGTTTTCTTCATGTAAATTTGATATTAGGAGGCCCAGGTGGCATTTGGGGTTATTGGTGTTGCCCACTTGGTATTGCAGTGTTTTTATAGCTGCCAGTTTTGTCTAAATTTGGACAAGTAGTCTATGTGTCAGCAATTTGAGCTAGTCACATTTACCATTGTGAAGGATGGCTTATGTATCTTATACATGTAAGTCGATTTGCGGCATATTCTTTCTTTCACATATTGTTTTCCAAGACTGGGATGGAGGGGATACAGATTCATCAGTTATTTTATAGGACCATTGCTATCATGGAACTGTTGCTTGTCATGTAACATTAGTTAATGAACTTTGGGCTTTTAAATATATAAAAACCTGTCCTTTTGTTCCATCCTCACCAACCCTTACAGGACATGCCCAAGAAACACGAGAACTTTGTCAAGTCAGAATGGTGTGGGCAGTAGTGTGATGGCCACTTCCCATCCACTGGCCCCATGGGATGGGATGAACCCTACATTTATTGAAGAGAGAGTATGTTCTCTTTTTTAGATGTCCTTTTGTCTTTTTACAGTCTCTTGCAGCAGATCAGTTACTAAAGCTGATGAGTACGGTGGATCCAAAGTAAGTTTTCTTTAATACAAATCAAAGTGTTACAAATGAGGAATATGCATGTTTAGGGCACAGCTCCTTTTTGAATGATTTATGTAGCAAGTTAATTGACTATTACATGGATTTTTACTTGAATTTATGTGTCCAAACAGATTTCCTAATTTTACCTGTGTGAATTCTCTCTTGTCAACCATCTGTATGCCATCTATGGTTTGACATGTTAAATACAGTTATTTTTACAGCCCCGTGGACTCTCAAAGCATTTTATGGTTGGGGTTATTCATTCAGTTGGGTGTGTGGGTGAGGCAGTTGGGTTGGCATTTACTTTGATTTCTGAAAATACCCGAGTCCTAATATTTCAGCAGAAGACTGAGACTCTTGATTCTCTGAATGGTGTGCATCATTTTATGTAATTGTACTGTGGCCCGTTTGTGAAATGGGTGCTGAGAGCTTATTTCCAAAGGGTATTTTAAGTCTTAGAAACTTCTGTTTACTGTCTAATGCAGTGTGCTATTTCCCACTAAGTATGTTAACAGAGGGGCAGTGTGACCCTAGGAACAGCACTGGCTAGCCTTGGATTCAGGATCCAGAAGGTTGAGAGACTCAGATCTTGTTTTCAGAATGTAACTGACTCATCTGTACTCATAAGGGAATTTCTGCAGAGGGAACATAGATCAAGGGGTCCCAAAGTCAGTATCAGGCTGCACTAAGACTTTCAGGACACTTTGTGTTTGTGAATCAGGGGTGATCAAACTCCAGTCTCTTGGATGCCCAGTGGTTTCAGGATGTCTAAGGGTCCTGTCACCCACCATAAAAATAGGGTAGCTTTCATCATTTCTTGGAACCTCAAATCATTGTAACACAGTAGTCAGTAAACGTTATTTATTAAATGCCTTTTATGTGCCTGGCAGCATGCTAAAGCTCTGGGGTTACAAATACAAAAAGAAAGAAATGTCCCTGCTCTCCAATGGGAAAGCCAGCACACAAAAGGAAGCTTGAAGGTAGGAGAGCATCCTGATGGAGTCAGAAAAGTCCCCAGGGAGATGAGCCAGGGAGAAAGGAGGAAGTGTCTAGTGAGGCCTGCTTAGTCAGGCTCCTCAGCGGTGTGGCATTTCTCTGAAGGCATTGGAGCCTTGCACACTCCAGCTGTGTTCTTGCGTAGACTTTGTATCATTATCTAAAAGGAGGAGGAGGCTCTCAAAACATCTGGTCTGAAATCCTACTTTGAAAGTGCACGATAGAACTGACCTCTTCATTGATTTCAGGTTGAACCATGTAGCTGCAGGTCTCGTTTCACCAAGTCTAAAATCAGATACCTCTAGTAAAGAAATAGAGGAAGCCATGAAAAGAGTAAGAGAAGCGCAGTCACTCATTTCCGCTGCCATCGAGCCAGGTAAATCCTGATTTTTCATGTGTTTGTGATTATGTCTCCTCTTAATCATTCTATCCGAGGGGCCAAGTAGACTTCAATGCATTTGAAACAAGGCGTATTTGCGGTTTGGGGCAGCTAGGTGGCGCCAAAGTGCACAGAGTTTTGTTCTGAGGTCTTTCTGAGTTCAAATCCAGCTTCAGACACTGGTGCTACTGGTTAAGCCAAAGTATCTAGCAGAGAACATTCTGAGTCTGCAGATTTGCACATATTTTACTGATACATGAAGAAGTGAATAGTAGTAAACAGATATTTGGGTTTGTCCTTTCTGGCTTATGAGACATTTATAACCCTGGCTTTAATCTGAGAAGGGAGTTAGGGATGTGTTGGCAATCCCAGAATTACTGAGAAGCAATCATCTGGAATGTTCTTTGAGGCACCTTTTTTTATTTTTGTAGACTATGATGCAGTGGAAAACCAGTCTTTGCAGTATATTAATTAACTTATTGAAAAGTGAAAAGATGAGTAAAAACTCAAACTTGACAGAGCCCATGGATGGAAAGGCCTTGGGTTAGCAGGGTCATATAAGTTTGGAAGGATCCTTAGAGTTTTCTTGTGGGTACCTCTCATATTAATGATAAAAATAGAACCTTAGAAGGGGTGTGTCTCTGGAGTCCCAGGCCAAATCTTTGAGCTCCAACTTCAGGGCTCTCTCATGAGGAGGAGTACCTTGAAAAAGGCCTCACACTTATTAGGTACCTCATAGCTATTTCCTGGATTGAATTAGAATTCTGCCATCATAGATGCTAAAGAGAAGGAGCCTGCTATAGCCATTTGGGATTGGACATGAGAAGGAGAAAGAGAGGCTTCTTTGAACATGAAAGTCTTTCTCATCCCCTTTGAGGGATCCCTTCCTGTAGGAAAGGATGTAAAAAGAAAAGATGATAGTTCTGAGATGGTGAACGTTGTAAAGAGAAGAGCTTGATGGGTAGTGGAATTTGTCCCTTGATTGACCAGTCTCATAAAACAGTACTTGCCCTGAGCTCAGGGACTTATTACTGAAATTCTCTTTTATGAAGAGAAATCAATCCTGCTTCAGAAAACTGAATTCTAAGTGCCAGTGAGAGGGGAGATAGAGAAGTTACAGTAAGAAAATGGCTATTGTTAAAGATACTGTCTCCAAGGAGTTGATTTGTTATGATGCTGTCCAACATACTTGGAAACCCAGGCATTTTTTTTTCCTTTTTATTTTTAGATAAGAAAGAAGAAAAGCGGAGGCATTCAAGATCACGGTCACGTTCCAGGAGGAGGAGGACTCCTTCGTCTTCCAGGCATAGGTTAGAGCGTTATGTGCCATTTGTAACTGCCTTGTCCAAATGTTCTTTCGTGTGTCACACACTTTTTGGGTACCTTGCTGGGCATTGGTCAGTTTTGACCAGAAAAGTAATGCAGACCCGAGAGTGCTTATGCAGTTTTGTAAGAATGAAAGCAGTATGAATGTAACCTTGCTCTCATTGACCTCTAGTCCTTCCTATTTTGTTGGCTTCCCCCACTTACCATTTCATTGACATGTTTGCCTTTATGCATTTGTGTGCTGTCTCCTCTTCTCTGCTTGGAAGCCTTTAATCACCTTCATCCTTGTTAAGCATGTTGGACTCTTAGTGACCCTGTGTGCAATGCTGTCCATGGAGTTTTATTGGCAAGGATACTGGAGTGGTTTGCCATCTTCTCCAGTGGGTTAAGGCAAACAGAGATTAAGTGATTTGCCCCAAGTCACACAGCTACTAGGTGTCTGAGGCTGCATTTGAACTCCCGCTTTTCCTGATTCCAGACCCAGCAGTCTGTCCTCTGGGCTCCCTCCCCACTACATCCCACCTTCTGCACCGGCGGCAAAGTGGATTTCCTAAACCTCACCCTTCAAAGTGGTCTCGAATGGCTCTTTCATCACACTTCTCTCTTGGGCACTTTTCTAGTCCTGCCTTTTCTTTTTCAGTCTTGTTACCATTGACTCCCCGCCATGTGCTTTATCTTCCTACCTCCGTTGTGTGACCCTTAATCCTCCGTTTTTGTTTGTACCAACTGTCCCTAGGTCATTCTCATTCTGTCCTCCCCACCCAGCCCCCCAGACAGACAACCCTGGAGCACACTGGCACTCCCCTGCAAATGAACAGTGAACAGTTAATGATCACTCTGTCTTTGTGTAGGATTCTCGATCATTAAACAAAGGCTAGTTTGCTTTCACCTTTTATTGATGAAGTGCTGTTATTCATGTAACTGCTTGCTTCCTTGGATATTTGGAAACTTTAATAATAGATTAGAGAATTTTGCCAGGCTAACTCTAATGTTAGGATGACTTTTTTTCAAAGCTGAAAGAGTCCACCAACAAACACTGAGCAGCAATGGTGTGGTTAGACAGGAGTTGAATTTAAGAAGCCAAGCCCAATAAGAGGAGCACACTTCATACCTCAGTCAAATAGCTCTCTGGCTTCTTTACTGAGTGGCACAGTTCCTGACCTACAATATTGAGCTCTGTTCCGGGAGGGACAGGGACAAGCTAGGGCTTCCATGTGAGGACTGGAGGCCATGCCCTCTCTACTCCCTTTCCAGCTGCCTGCAGGCTTTGAAGTGCTCCAGACTCCAACCTCTGGACTGCAGAGAAGTGTGTAGTTCAGGAAATTACAAGGGATCAGAGCTATGTGGAAGCAGAAGATAATTGCTTTCAGAGGGGAATTTTGTAAAGAAAGTACCTGTTGTATAATGGGTGGGGCTAGGATGCCCCTGAACCTTTCTGTAAAGTCACCTCTTGTTCAGTTACACTGATCTCCACATTCAGTATCTAGCCAGGTACTGACCTGAATCCTTAGCTGAGCACGTTGGAGTTGTCCTCATTTAAAAGAAGGTAGAATTCTCTAACCTAACAGCTCCTATTTTATCTAAGTATTCTATAAAATTTATATTTTTGTCATTATGTTAGCACTTAAATATAAACCCTGAGTGGGATTTCTTGAACTCATAGTAACCTTGTAGTTTATTTCCTCTTAGACGATCGAGAAGCAGATCCAGAAGAAGATCACATTCTAAGTCAAGAAGTAGGCGACGATCCAAAAGTCCCCGCCGGAGAAGATCTCATTCCAGAGAGCGGGGCCGAAGATCCAGGAGCACATCAAAAACCAGGTATGGCACACACACCTCAAGGCCCAAGCTCTTTGTCGCCTCATACATTTCTTTGTGATAGAAGAGAAGACTGATAGCGAATCCACTTGTGCCATGTTGGCATGGACTGGTGGGGATGAGATGGGAGGCATGGTCAGCAGCTTCCTGGGTAAAGGCCCCTGTGGTTCTCTGAGTAAGAGGAAAGGCCATTTTCTCTCTGAGGCCACCTCAGCGCTCTTGTTACCTCACCACTTTCATCCATTCCTTCTGGGGTTAAAAGGGCACATTGAGGAATGAGCCAGCCCTCCCGTTGGTAGCATAGAAGAAAGGGGGCAGGCCTATAGACCACACAAGGATCAGTCCAGTTCTGCCAGGTCCACTCGATTCCCTTTAGGAACAATATTTTGAAAGGGACCTGCATGGTTGTGGTCTTTCATGGTTTTGAGATGATTTATAAATTTAGCGTAAATGGATAAAGAGCTGACTTGGAGCATCAGTGCTCGGTTCCTCAGCTGCTTCGTAAAAGTGGGAACGAAGGGGCAAAGCTCCGGCTTTGGGGGCCTGAGTGGAGAAGTCACAGCGTTTTAGTCTTTAGGTGTCAAGTGCCAGCACACTGTTGGCTCTGAGTGTTCTCACAAGCATTTTAGGTCATTGGGGAGGGAAGCGGTTTTGCTATGGAAACAAACATTCCCACCATCATGATAGAATACGGTGAGAAAATAAACTTTTAAAGAAACTTGCCCTCCACCCACAGGTGCTGTCGTCTCCTCACATGCTCCATAAAGACAATGTTGGGGGGTTTTCTATCTGATGTGCCTTAAGAGGCATGTACACGTTAGAGTAATGGAAACTTTTAAAATGAATCTGTTTTATTCCAATTTTAGAGACAAAAAGAAAGAAGAAAAAGAAAAGAAGCGTTCTAAAACGCCCCCCAAAAGCTATAGCACAGCGCGGCGGTCGCGGAGCACTAGCCGGTGAGTTGAACAGTATTGGTGATCTCTCTCCCCCATCTCCTCACTGTGCACAACGTTGGCTAGACTAGTGTCATGTAAGCAGGGCTGCATGGGAATTGGATTCATTTGGGTGAGTGTTGTTGCCTTGCCCTTGATTCCCTCCTTGGGCTCTTTGACCTCTGCAGTAGCGGGCCTGAATGCCTGCCCTTTGGCCCTTTACTCCTGGGCTTCCCTCCCCTGGCCTGGGACACTGTATTCACTCCTCATCTTCCTCTGCTTCCGTGGCCTAAGGATCAGTCAGGTTTTATTTTGGGTCAGGCTTTTGACCTCGCTGGGCCTTAGTTTTTTTCATCTGTAACATGGCAGCATTGCAAATTCTGTTGGTCTAAAATAGAATTTATTCTCTCGACCTAGAACCTACCCCTCTACTTTATATGAGGCTGTTTGTTTCCAGGGTACATGGTCCTTCTCATCCCCTAGGTTCAAAGGAGCCTTTGCCAGCTTGGCCTCTCCCTAGGTCCTACCCATTGGTTCCTAAGGATGCCTCTGGCACATGTCAGTCCACTTGTCGCTCTGCTGCCCAAAAGGCCTCTGTGGCCTCAGCTGAGTCCCGGCAGACTTCCTGACTCTTTCTCTCACCTCCACTTCACAAGCCCCTGAGCCATGGCCTCAGGAATGCTTTTTTTCTCCCCAGTCCCCTCAGAAATGGTTGAGTGTGGGCCTGGCACTGTGTTTGCCTTCATGGTTAGAAGCTCTTTCATGTCTCAGCACCTGCCAAGAACCTGAGACTTGATGGTTGCTGATGTTCTGGCTTCCCCCACCATGTCTTGGTAGACAGTTTGTTATAATACAAGGTTTGGGGAAAAGGGGTCTCAGCGGGGGTAGCCCACCAATAACCTCCTGGCCTGCCCTGTGCTGATGGACTTTCTTGGCTATTTTATGAACATTGGTCTGTCAGTTAGCTTTCCACAAACTCCAAGACCCAATGTCTTTTGTGTGACCTGGACAACTCATCTAACCACTCTGAGCCTCAGTTTCTTGATCTGTAAAATGTGATAATACCTGTAGTATCTTAATTTGGAGATGATCAAATGAAAGTATCTGTGCTTTTCAAACCTTAAAGCCTGGTATGTGGTAGGGTGTTGGATTTTTTTATTTTTTAATATTAAGATCACTTGATCTTATGGCATCAGTATATTCACCCTGCAGATGGTGGACTTTTAGACTGGAGTAACTTGCCACTGCAGGTAGGAGTTGCAGCAGGCAAACGTTTGGGCTCCCTTCTTGGGCAATCATGACAAGAATGGATGCTTGAAGTTACCTTGAAAGTGGGTGGGTGGCAGCTCTGGGCAGACTCTGCTTAATGCTGGGATGTTGTCTTGAGGACAGGGACGTAGGTGTCATAATTGTCAGAGTGGTTCTGTACTAGGTGAGAGGTGTCATTAAAATTAAAAATTAAAGCACTGAAGAGACCTGTCTAGTCAAGGATGGACCTAGGACTGCAGAACATGGGCACATGCCGGCTGGGTGTGTGCTCCATGGCAGGTGAGAGCAGAGACCTGCATGCCTCATGCTTGGTTACATTTTGCAGACCTTTGATCTGCAGGCTTTGGTAACCAAACATTTGGACAGTGACCCAAAAAAAAAAACAAAACAGCGTGGTCCCAGTCGAGTACTGGGGAGAAGTGCTCCTGCCCTAGTTTTGTGACAGTGCTCAGGAGCTGGATGCTGATTTAACTGAAGAAATGGTACCTGCCTCTCTGGTCCCAGCAGGTGTGTCTGCTGGAAACATGGCTCAATAGATTCTCAGTAATGGGACCAATCTGTCCTTGAATTGGAAATCTTTTGCCTTCCAAGCCCCCCTACCAGGTGATGGAGGATAAATGTATTCTACCACGACTTATGCCATTTTTTGATGATTTTTCCTGACTTCAGTTCAAGTTTTGTATTGGGCACAAACATTTCAGGACTGAAGATGGAGAGAAAGAGTATTAACAGATGGAAGGATCCAGAAGGGTCTCCTAAAGGAGAGCGCACTCCCTGCAGCTGAGCTGAAACAATTGGATTCTAAGAGGTCATGGTCTTGAAGGGAAGAGATAAAATACGCATCCTTTGGAGACCAGCGGAGTTGGTATTCCATGCCAGTGAGCCGCTGCCAAGCGAGTCATGCTTGGTGTTAGGAAGATCGTTGTGCAGACAGTGGCTTTAAAGGGGAACAAGTGTAAAAATGAGGCCACAAATCTGCTCAACAGAAAGAAGTGATGATGCCTGAATTGGCGCAGGGAACTCTGCATGGAGGGGATCTGAGGAGGAGACAAGGTCCATGTTGGATGTGTTGGTGTAAGGTCCTGAAAGGATGCACACTTGGTGGTGTCTGGCAGATAATGTGGGCCCTGAAGATTTAGGAACCTTCTGGGTAGAAGTGAACCCCAGGAAGTTGATGAAGACTCACCACAGGGAAGAAGACCCCTCGGTCAGGAGAGAGCTCTTGCCCTCTTGGACGTGCTCACCTTTGGGGACACAGCTGTCGTGTGCCAGAGATTCTAGCTGCTCGTTGAATCTCACCAGCGTCTTGGTTGCCTTGCTCTGAGTGTGTTCCCGATGGTCACTGTCTTCTCCAGATGTCCCTGTTGTCAGCACATCATCCCTACGTCACACTCCAGGCTGCCATTGTTAACTCAGGGATCTTGCAAGCCACTGAGACATACCACCCACCATCCTGAATGTTTTTCAAACCAAGTGTGAGATTTTGCACTTATTACAGTTACTTTATAGGAATCAACCTGAAAACTACATAAGTACTAATGACATTAGAGAAAAGAACTCATTTGAGAAATGACTTGTTCAGATATGGGCAAAATGGAATTGTTACTTAAATTAATCAAAGGCCCTAGCATTGGGGCATAAAGGGTCCCTTTAAAGGTCATCAAGTCCAACATTCCCATTTTACAGATGAGGAAACAAAGTCCCAGAGAGGTAACACCTGGAGTCAAACCCTGGTTTTCTGTGCTTCTCCTTAACCCAGCGGTTTTGTAAAGAGCTGTTGTGATGCACAACAGAAGCCAGAAGGGGAGTACATGGAGTTCAGTCCTCTTGGGTCCCATTGCATGAACTTAAGGGGAGGCCTTAGAGAAGCTGCTGGAACCACTTGAGGAGCTCCTGAGGAGTGGGGAGGGGGCTGGGTTCGGGCCTAATCTGGCCTGGATGGGCCGGCAGGGATCCACAAAGGGAGGCAAGCCCAGCAGCAGTTCTGGACCCTCCATCTTTGGTCTTTGGGTCTGGCGAAGAGGTCAGAATGATGAATCCTGTCAGATTGGAAAGGTGACTCAGTTTTTTTGTGTCTTTAAATGGAAATGATGCCCCCCTCACAGCTGTGCCACATAATGACCCTTAATAACATGAAAGCTCCTTTAGATAGGTTGTTACTTTTGAAGAGTTACATTCACCTCTTCAGCCTAAGGTTCAAAGCTATTTCCAGTTAAGCTCCATTTACGAATTCACGTAATTTTAATAGCACTTAAATAGCTGTTTGCTCACCCTGTTGGCCTGAGTTTCCTGTCTCCCAAGGTGGTTGTGAGAATCAAATGAGAGAATTGCTGTAAAGGCATTTAGCCCCGATCCTGTAGAACTGTTAAGAGAGGAGAGTTTCTCCTCACCATTAGTTCCTTGTAGTTTTCTTTAGACTGGCAGTGCCAGCGCTCAGTAGCCATTTGCTTCTCCGTAGTATTAAAGTTGTGCTTCTAAATCTTTTCAGAATAAAGGATGCTGAAGGATGTTTGGGGTCAAGGAGGAAAAGAGGGGAGTGGGCAGACTGCCAAAAAGGAGACTTGGATAAGACACTGGAAACAGCTTTCATATTTAGGAGACAAAGGAGAAAGAGAGGTTATCCTGGGTCAGTCATGTGTCCTGGTGCCCAGGGCTTCCTAAAGGCCACTTATCCTTTTGTCTGTGCAGGGAAAGGCGGCGCAGGAGAAGCCGGAGTGCAACAAGGTCACCCAAAAAGCCCCGCTCTCCGAAGAGGAAACTGTCCAGGTCGCCCTCCCCAAGAAGGTGAGAAAGTACAGCTTGGGCGGGCGGGGGGGATTACCGTGCCTGAGAGGTGCAGCCTTAGACGGACAGCAGCTGCTCTGTTGTGACCCTTACTCCACCTGTCATTGTAGGCACAAAAAAGAGAAGAAGAAAGATAAGGACAAGGAGAGGAGAGATGAGCGAGAACGCTCAACCAGCAAGAAAAAGAAAAGCAAAGAGAAAGAGAAAGAACGGGAAAGAAAGTCGGAGAGCGATAAAGACGTCAAAGTATGTCTAGGGTGTGGTTGGGGGGGGTTGGTGCACCCACAGCTGGCGCAGGCAGGGCCTTCCTGTACAGAGTTTGACTTTGCTTGTCCTTGTCGGCAAAGCAGGTGACAAGAGATTACGATGAAGAAGAGCAGGGCTACGACAGCGAGAAAGAGAAAAAGGAGGACAAGAGAGCCCCAGAAGCAGGCTCCCCCAGGGCCAAGGAGCCGCCTGTGGAGAAGGGCGGCGGGGATTCCCTGAGAGAGTCCAAGGTGAATGGGGACGACCACCATGAGGAAGACATGGATATGAGCGACTGAGGGGGCTTTGGCATCCTCCCCCCTCCCTCCCCTGTCAAGCTCCTGATCCTCCTAGTTCACGGCCACGGTGCCTCCATGGGATTCGTAGCCGAGCGGCCTCACTGTGCGGGGCCGCCGGCGGCCACAAGAGTGACCAGCTGCATGCATCTCCAGCGGGCATGGATTGTGGATGTTGTGTGATCTCCTCCTTTATTAAATAAGCTCACGTAGACGACTTGTAGAGTTTGATTCCTTACAGTCCTAGAGCCGTATAGGGAATGCACTGATTGCATGTTATTGTGGCAGGAATGTCCTCAATGTTTCTTCAAGTCTACACCATAGACTGGAGTCTGCTTAGGGCCTTCAGTGGGGGCAACATGACAAAATTAACATTCATCGGTAACATCGAGAATCTCCTAGGAGCCTTGTGGCTAATTTTTTTTTTCTGTGCGTTTGGTTTGGCTTTCAAAGTTTAAAGATGCACTAGACTTTTTTTTAATCATTAGGCTTTTTTTAAGTTTCTCCTTTTCATTCCCCTCCCTCCCCCAAAACAATTGAAATGGAGTTCTACATTTTTCCATAACATCTATTTTGGGAGTTGAGATTTCTTGTACTATTAATTTATCAGTGCCCATCTTTGAAACTTAGCTTGTACTGATTTCCATTCATAGCGTTGTACAGTTTTTGTTTTGTTTTTCTTTTGATTCTTACGTTTTGAACTCGATGTTGTTGGGGGAAAGGTAGTGCATTTTTAATTGACATTTGTATGCTTTTAAAACAGTTCTCCTTGATAATGTCCTTTTTCTTTGGTCTCAAGTTGTGTTAACTGTCCCTGCAGTAGTAAACTCACACACGGTGACTCCAGGCTGTAATGCAGTTAGGCAAGCTGTTTTCTTAGCTCCCCAGTCCGAACTTTTACTTTTGTGCAGGTGAAAACAGAAGTAGGCGACACAGTCTGTGCCATGTCGATGTACAGTTTCTGAAATTGTTTTACAAGACTTTGATAATAAAACCCTGAAACTTAAGCTCATGTTCCTGTAAAACTACTTGTATTTATTTACACTTGAATGTATAAATTTTACCTCATTCATCTAAGCAAGGAACCAATATGGCCGTGTTTATGTGTGTCAGGATTCAGAGGAAGGTGTTGGAAAACTCAATACTTTTACCTGAGATTTTTCCTCCATTTTCTGGCTTTTTTTTCCCGGTGGGAGGGTGTTGAAAGAATGGTGAGCTTTAATTGACTGTAGTCCGTTAAGTAACAGCCCTATCCATGTCTAGTACATTTTCTATTTTCAACGAAATCTGAACACTTGCCTTTTCTGGAATGGTATTAACTGTCCGGGGTGTGTGTCTATTAAGTGGTTCCCTGCTTTATTGTTTGTTCAGGTGGCTGGCAGGGGAATAAGAGAAAAGACTTGGTGCTTTTAGATTTTTAACCAAGTCAATCTCAAAATTGTTTTTAGCTGCCTTTTTATCACAGGCATTTTACAGTTTGCCATCTATAAAAGCAGCATTTTTAGAGTTTATAGAATGTAACTTTTTAAAAAAAAATTTTTTGCCTATACAGTATATATTAAGTTAGTGAGTTGGTAAATGAAGGGATCCTAAGTAATCACTGCTTTTAAAAACATAAAAAACTTAAATGGCTTTTTAAAGTGAAGATTTCGGTCTTATTAAATACTTAACTCCATATGGAAATAAGGTCCATCCAGAAACAGTTACAGCATCCAATTAAAGGAAGAAAAATGGCAGAATCCGCTTTAAAACATGGCAGTGGTTTTGACATGCTACAGTGACTGGCTGATGAGATGATCACTCAAGGGCAGGGCTGGGAGGGGCCTCCCTCACTCACTGCTTGGCCCATTTATAAACACAGATTCAGATACCCAGGTGAAATCAAGTGAAACTGCCTCCACACTGAGCTTTGTTCTGTATTTGGTAGTAAAAAGAAGAAATGATTTAAATAATAAACTGGTTTTATTAGAAAAACGTTTGCGTTGTTACACATTATTTAACCTTGCTGGTTAACATGGCTGGAGCAATGGGGTCTGAAGTCAGAAAGACCTGAGTTCAAGTCCAGCCCTAGACATCACTGAACTTGCCTGCCTCAGTTGCCTCACTTACACAAAGGGATAAAAATAACAAGTACTCCTTTTTCTGGGTTGTGTGGATCAAATGAGTTTATAGATGAAGTAGTAGAATGCCTGTCATACAGTACATGTTTGATCAAGTAATCTGATGATTAAACTGGAGGGAGAACTGTCTGGAGTTAGGGTTGGCAGCAAGATGCCTGTTTGCTTCCTCCCTGACTTAACAACAATGTTAAGTCCAACACTACCATTTTTTACTCTTAATTTTAATCATTGCATGAAGAGGACTGAGCTGTTCCTTCAGGTTTTGTGGTTTTGCTCTAACGGGTTCCACCAAGCTGGAAAGGCTTCAGATCCAGTCCAGTACGGAGCTTGTCTCCACTGTGGATGAACCAAGCAGTTCTGTCTGCCATGGAGCCAAGCATTGTTTTGGCTACCATAATTCAGGACACTTTTCTGCTCGTGAGAAGGGCTGTGATAGAAGACTGTTTAAGAATGTCTAGATCCTGGGTTGCTGTCCTTTGACTTTGAAATGGGCTGAAGTTCAGACCATGTGATGACTTGAACTAGTACCTAACCCGTATTGATATGTGCGCAGTGTTTGCCTTCCAAGTATTAATGAATGATAACTATTCCTAGGTCTCTGCCACTAGTTGTCACAATAGGCTCTCTAACAATTAAATGTCTCCTTAGAAGAGCCAGTTTTCTTTCTTTGCTGCTCTGGCATCTGTAACGGTTAGCATAGGCCTAGCTGAACAACTTTTCGTCTGCTTATTCATCTGATGAGAGTAAAATGGAGAACATAAAAGAGCAAAATCTTCAGGATTCACAAGGGGAAAGGAACTGAAATCACTGGAAAATTTAGGACTTTATTTGTAATAACCAAAAAAAAAATATCCTTGTATAAATGCTGCAGAGGGAGAGTGAGACATGAGTCCTTTCCGTAACATTCTTTCACTTAAAAGAAAAAAAAAGAGGCTGGGTCCCCCAGTGCACATTTTTCAAAATCACAGAATATTTGCATTTACAGATGAAGTGAAGATGACACCTTATTACCAGAACTAAATAGCTGCATTTCTTCATGCTGACAAACTAAAAGGTAGGCTAGCACATGAGTAACATAAATGGTAAAAGGCCTTGAGAACTGCTAAGGATCTGGGGTCACTGGATGTTGGAATCACAGGAAGATAAATCAGCATTTAAGGAAATTATAAAACTTAGGAACAAGGTAACAAGCTTTCTACATGAAGAGTGTAAACTTAAAAGTCAGCAAAAGCACTAGGGCTGGAAACGATACACCCGTGAGTCACAAATGACTTCAAAGCTCTTCCAACCATGTGACAAGTGCGCAAAGATGACAAACAGGAGGCTGGTTAAGAGCACTTTCTACACTGACTCCAAAGATTGCTTTCCCACACTTTATTGTCACTTTGTAGTTGGGGATGTACAATGGTGCGGCCAAAACCGATTATGCAAATTTACTGTAATACTGGAGGATGTACTGAAGTCTCAGTATATGTAAATGAATGAAGTCTGTTAGATTTTGACCTTGAAAACCGCAATGACATTTTCTAAAGAATTTTTTAAAAAGTTTAATAGTGACTTAGAATCTTAAAAATTTCATTTTACAAAAGATCATCTGTAGACTAGACTTGGCAGATTACTAGTAGGTAGTTCTTCGACAAAATCCTTTTATTGGGTTTTATTTTTGTTATTGCCATGAAATCGGTGGGTGATGAAAATAGATGTCCTAACAGCCAAAGCCTCCCCACCTTTGCAAAGTTGGTGATCACCCTTAACCACAGCTTCAAAGGTCAAGGAAGCTGGGGAAGGGTGGTCCAGGCTCAAGACAGGGAGACACCGAACGGGTGAGCTATGACACGCAGACACAGCAGATGCAGACCGCTGCATCCTTCCATCACTCTCTCTCACGTAGACAAATGATAGATACTATCTTAATGTCCATTTCTCAGTTCATAGCAAACCACAGCCACTGGCAAGAGAAAACTGAACTTGGCTTTACCATGGGCGTAAAAGGCTGCTACTCTGCCCAACAACTCGTAATATTAAGACTGCTGAGCAGTGTCCATTTCTTGTCCTTTTTCTTTAAAATCTGCAACATCCCTGGATGCAAGACAGTGCGCTCCAGGACAGGTTCAAACGATGGTCTCAGCAAGCTCTTATCTATCCTGACTGTCCTAGAGCTTTCTCTTCGCCCTCCCCAACTTCCTCCACCCAGACCAAACTTGGTTGTAACCTACGTAGCTCAGAGTTAGAAATGAGCTGGTATCTGTTGTTCTTAATAACTGGTCTTGGAATCCTATCTCCAAGGGAAAATCCTAGCTGACCTCCCTGCTTTCTAGAAAGGTGCACCTCCTCTCTGATGCCCGAAGCTCCCTTGTACCCGTCCTGATGTGAGACTGCATTAAGGTCATGACTCCAGTGTAGACTTGTCACTGGTATAGTGTATTTGTGTACGAGTCACTAAGACTTCCACCCCCGACTCCTGTGGATACTGTCAGATGGAAGTACACCTTTAGTACCTTGAAGAGGGTGGCGATCAGTCAGCCCTTATTATTTCTATGAAATGCTGCGCACAGTAGAGGCAGAATATTTTCTGGTAAAAACCAGCTTGTTTAATATTCCCTTCCAGCATTATGTAAACAGCAGATCCTAGTTTTAAAATACTCAGTAGCACTTTAAAAACAAACTGCCCTATGAGAAAAGAAATAATAGTGTTTGGATGATTTCCCCTGAAACAATACTTATCTGACAAACTAATTTAAAAATCACATTCCTGAAAATCTGTGAAATACTGTGAAAAGTTTATTTGCATCAGAGTTGATTCCTAATAGTTGCCACTGGAAGAGATATGGGGGCATTTGTTCTTCCTTCGTGACTGGGGAGATGACAGCACAGTGGAATGGAGAACATGTGTTTCTTAAAAAGTACAAATGTGTGCAAAAAAAATTCTAAGTGCAAAAATATTCAGTAGTTTTTCTACCTCCAGTGCACCCCCATCAAATATTCACAGCTTTCAGGAGACACTGACCAAGCCCACACTGTGATTGGATGAGATGTGATTCCTCCTTCCCCCCAATAAATGATACGACTTACGTAAGACTCTACAAACTAAGCACGGGAAACTAGTCGCCCACTTGCCTGCTTCCCCATCCCCGGTGGGGGACCTTGAAGAGACAGGATGATTCCCAGCACATCAGTAAACGCTGAAAGGGAGACAGGCTGAGAAATGAGCTTTTCTTCCTTCAGCAAAGCAGGACTACAATTAATGCCCATCCCCAAGGTCTAAGAAGCCACGTACAACAATAATTAAAATTTTAAAAATTTAACCATGAATACTTTTTCTGCACTATAAAAATCATTTCCTTTCTTAATATTAAAACATGAACATATATGCAAAGTCATATACACTGATATGGAGACAGCAGCCTTAGAAATTCTTTTAGAAACTTTCCTCTAACAGTGTTGCTTCTGACTTTCTAATCAACGCCATAACCCTGCTCTGTAAACATCAGCTTCCTGTGGAATCCTGTGGATCGCTGCGGAAACAACAGAACGCATTCAAGCTTCCGGCCTTCGACACAGGCTCGCCAAGGCTGTGCAGCTCTTTTGGTCCTGTGTTGGGTTTTGGCAGAGATCCTCTTGGAATAAAAGGCTAAAAACCTCAGGATAGTTAGAAATTAGCCAATCTGATTTTGTAACAATCAGATGACTTCTTTGGGAAATCCTGACAAACTTATTTCATGATCCAAACAGTAGGGAGAGAGGAACACATTCCAATTAATTCCAATTAAGTGGGCCTCCTGAAAGAGGCTGAAGGACATGTTTATATAAATCACATCACTTACAGCTGAATCCTCTAATATATACTGCACACTGTATGACTGTCAGAATTCTTACTAATTTATTTTCAACTTTGGACCTTCAAACCAACTTGGAATAATAAAACAGGAAAGATTTAAAATGCAAAACTGAGAATCCATGATTTGAACACTGGGAGACTAAATAAATAAATATATTTTCCTTTAAGTGGCTTAAGAAGAAAAAAAGATGAAGAAGGAATTGTCATGAAACTTAATTGTACATTTCTAGAATTTAACAAATGAATTTTGTAGATTATATGAAACACTGATACCCTATATTCAAAGTGTTTGATATAAATATGGGGATATATTTTCAGAGTTTTAGGTTTGTTTTTTTTTTTTTTTCCTTTTTTAAGATTGCGGACACCTCTAAGTTTACCCTCACCCCATCCTAGCCACGAACAAGGCCACCAGACTGATCGGCACTGAATGGGAAGCCAATTTAAAAAAACTTGTGAATTCCTTTTTTTGAAAGTGCGAGAATTTGTCAGATGAACATTTGTAAGCATGCTAACCAATACTGTATCATGAACATAGATTAGAAAAGAAAATTAGAGACTCTATGGCAGAAAGATCAGTAAGAAACATTCTCCGCTTGAGAATTCTGATAAAAACACGAGTAGCACCACACGGGAGTTGCACTAAGGTGCTAAAAGGAGGTACCATGTTCCCTGCAGAGCCAATGCTAGTTCGGAAATGTATTGCAGTGGGAAAATGCAACTGTTTAATGGTCACCGTTTGGGTCGTTCATCTACAGAAAACTGCATCCCTTCCAGTTCATCGTGTTCACTCAACTTATACATAATGTGAAATACCTTACAATGGATGAAAACCAAGCTTGAAGGATGTCTGCCATCTTGGAGAGAAGGTGACAAGTTTAAAGGGACTTGGATCTAAAATGTTCATGGTCCAGGAGTGTTTCCTTTTTATGCTGAATCCATTTATCACTAAGAAGTGTAAAAAGGTGTAAAAACAAAGCACAGCCCCCACAGCTGTCTGGCAACCCAGCTCCTCAGAATCACCGAAGTGTCCAACTACCAGGTTTACAATGTGTGTATTTAAAAAGGCGGACAACAGCACACATCAGGTCACCCAGACACTGACTGAGGTGCTGATTCAGTGTGTTTCCCTTTCTTCTGCTGAAGGAGTATATCCTGTCCGTCTGAACGAACGTCACAGGTTCTGGGCATCCACCTGCTTTCTCACTGGTGAGCTGGTATTGTTTTTCCAGGCAAGTTAAAGATCAGGAAACCGGCTTGGATCTTCCTTGTAGTCATCAGGAATAGTGAAGATGCACTCGTCAAATTCATCGTATCTGAACTCCTGAAAAGTCACAGTGGCTGTGATGGTGGGAAACACAGGTATATCTACAGGAGAGGAAATAAACAATGGCCAAAACATGAACAGCTCAACAAAAGCATTCCCAGCCCGAAAGGGAGAGCTCTGTGCTAAGCAAGCAGTAACGGGGCTAAGAAATGAGCAAACACCACCTGAGAGGCAGCAGGCAAACATCTGCGGCAAAACCAACAGAACAATCAACCGTTGCATTACTTCTGTGTTAGGAAACATCTGAGCTTCAAACCCAGCCTCTTGTAACTCTGTGGGAAGGGAGCTCCCCTCACCAGGGCAGGACTCTGTTTCACAGACCCTGACAATGGAGAAGCAGCCTTGCTGAGATGGAATGGCTTCACTGCGGGCTGGACGGGCCGAATGGCCACCCTCCCCAACACCCATCCCCAGGATGGGAAGCCTCTATAGGGCAAGGCCTCCTTTCTCCTCCTGTGCCCGGCCCTTAAGGAGCACTTGATCCATGTTTTAATTCTTCATTTCATAGATGAAAGGGCCCTTAAAAGGCAGCTTCACTGGACAAAGGAAATGTGGTGAGCACGGCCTCCCATGCCCAAGGACTTCCCATGGAATTTCATTCCACATCTCTGTGACTCACTGTCTGGAAGGTTTCCCTCCCAAGGAACAGGAATCATCGTTCTGAGCCCTGTAGGCACATTAAGACTCCTTCTTCTTTCATGAATACTCTTGGAAACAGCTATTGAGATCAGGTTGGCTGATCATCTGAGCATTCTCGCTTAATTAACCATGTCATTCATAAAAGAATGAACCAGACCTCAAAAGGCCAAGTGACTTAAATTGCATAAACTGACACTCAATCTTGAATTAAATTAGCCATTTCTTCACTCTTTCTATCTTGTTTACCCTACAATGCTCCTCAATATCCTCTCTAGGATTTCATCGCTCCTAAAGCCCTGGGGAAAACAGATTTCCACCCCTCCTCTTCTCTCCCCTTCCCAAACCTTACTGTGCCTCAGTAAATCCTCTTCTTCTGAGGTTTAATCTATTTAATTTGATGACCCCATCTCAGTTTCCATTTTCCCTTCAAAAGTTCAGTATCGAGCTAAGAGTGTCTCCACTCCACTCCCAGATATCAAACTTTGGACGCCAACCTATGTCAGTGTCCATCTGAACTCCTGGCTTCCTAAAAGGCACTGAATTCAAAGGTTCTGCCACACAGAAACATAAACACAACTTTCAGCGGCTTCTCCCCCATGACTGTTCCATCACAACCCAGAAGTCAAAAATTCTTTTCTTCCACCAACACCTCACTCTAGGACTTCCAATTCCTCATCCCTGAACTCTAGCCACACGGAACCTTTCCTTCCAGTTCTGATGAGTTTAAACACACACATCCATTAACCCTTGAATCTCTTTATCCTCTACTGCCTTCTCACACTAAACCTGTTATTCCATCTCAGATCCGACCCTCAGAACATGCTTCTCCACCACTATCCCTCCTCTCCGACTGCCCCTCACAGCTTCCTTCATCAGCCGCTCCATCCAACTTGGTCTTGGAGGAAGAGGTGGCCTTTCCTGACAGGGATGTGACTTTTCTACTCTTTCCTCTTGCAAAGCCTTCCCCTTCAAAGCTGCCATTTCTTGTTTTCAATCCCACTGCATTCCTTCCTTGCTGCTTACAAGGACGCCAAGGTCTCCTCAACCTGACACCCCCATTCCCTTAAGGTACGGCCTGTCTTCTCTCCATCACAGTCCCCTCCCCCTCCCCAGTCTCTATTTCCTTACCTTTCAATCCCTTGAGATCTGACTTCCTAAGCCAGTGCCTGACTCAGACAGCTCTAGAAGGGGATGCTCAGCTTCCATCCTTCCTGACCCCTCGGTGCTTCTGACCCTGCCACGTCAGCCGCTCTCCACTTCTCTCTTGGGTGTCCTTCCTGCTCCTTGTCCATCTCCTGTCTCCTTGGACGCTGCCCCTCACCCTCTTCTGACCATCTGTCCTGCCCAGCACTATGCCTGATGATCTGACTGCTCCTTGGATTCCTTTGCAGGATCTTTATTATGTTGGATCTGCTGCACCCCCCCCACCCACTGGCTAGGCTCCATCCAGGGGTCACTTCTCTTCTCCCTCCCTGTGACTTCACTGCCTTCTCTAGTTCAAGAAATGCCTTTGGATTTATTTCCATGCACAAATACTGTATCTCACACACCTTAGCCCTGCCCCAACAATGGGTAGAAAGTCTTTGAAGGCACCCCTTCTCTTTGTAACTTTCAAACCAAGGAGCTTCATAAACACTGACTAAAGTAAACAGAAACAACCATGAGGTGACCCACCATGAGAAGACCCCCTGAGCTCATGTGTGGCACTTACCGGTCCTCAGCTCAGAGTGTGAGCACACCTTCCCTTGGAATAAATCAAACTCTACTTGCTAGAATTCAGAATGACACTTAAAATTCTGGGACAGGTTCGATGCAGAAATTTCTCTGGCATGACTATTTATATGTGTCTGAAATAGGATTTTCATTTTCTCCTCCAATCTCAATCGAGGTCGAGGTGGAAGAAGAAAGTGGATTTTTTGCTGACTAAAAAATTCATACATGATTTTTAAAAATCTACTTTACCCTTTGGTTTAAAAGAGTAAATTGAACACTGATTCCCCAGAGCATCTTTCCAAATCTTTTGATCTCATTCAATAATTACCTTGGAGCTGGTGTGTCTCTGACCTACTTCTTTGGCCCTGCCTTCTCTCCCCGTGGCCAGCAGAAGTCTCCTACTCAGCATGTCCCCCTAAACCCTCCCCCTCTCCCAAGCTTCCCTATTACTTCCTCATGACCCAGGTCCACATCTCCTTACACCCTCTCATCCCTGCTATCCCATGTGCTGCCACATCTCTTCTCTGTTGGCTGGTGCAGGCCTCCCTCCCTCCCTTATCCTGCTTACCAGGCTCCCTCCCTTCACACTCTCTCCACTCTGATCTCTTCTCCCCTCAGTTAGCAGGGACCTTCCTAAAAGACCATGCTGCCCCTCCCCAACTCAATCAAATCCAGTGGCTCCTTATCACCTGGAAAGTCCCTCATAACTGGCCTCTTCCTACCGGTCCATCTCCTTACACAGCCTCCCTTCTCTCTCCAGAAGGCTATAAATCATCATCTACTCCTTGCTCACCGTTTCCATGCCTAGAATGCTCTCCTCACATCTGTCTCCTGGCTTCCTTCATGTCTCAGATAAACCCCACCTTTGGCAAAAAGCTCTCCTCAGTCCTCCTTCACATCAGCGCCTTCCCAAGGCCCAGATCCTGTACACGAACCATTTGTAGATCATCAGATTGAGAGCTCCCTGGAGGCAGGGGCTGCTTTTGCCCTTTGTTATGGGGGGAGGTGGCAAGCACAGCTCCTGGCAAAGAACAAGCACTTAATAAATGCTTGTCAACTTCTCTCTGATTTCATCAGTGCTCAATGACCCTCTTTTGTGCCCTCTCCAGAATCTACACATCCAGCCCTAATCCTTCCCCTATCACCTCCTGCTAGAGATCACCACCTGGACATCCAACATGGACCTGAAACACATGTGGAACCAAAGAAATGATGCTTCCTCAACAAGCACTAATTGAGCACTTACTAGGTGCACAGCTTGATGTGAAGGAGCCTGTGGCTAAAAGAGAAGACAAACCAATCTACACGAGCTCCTAAATCCTTCTTTCTTCCTTAAGCCCCACGTAGCTGATCCCTTCACGATCTCTCTCTCACCCTAATCGCTCACAGCTGACCAAGTTCAAAATTCTGCCTTGGCTGGCCTGGACTACTCCAAGAGCCTTACTGATCGATCTCCTGGCTCAACTCTCAACCTTCCCTCCTCTTGGGCCTATCACTTCCAGGAGAAAATACTAACAGCTGAGCTCAAGATACAAAGCCCTTCCCAGCCTGGATCCAGAATCCTTCCAGAATAATATCAACTAATTCCTCTCCTATACAACCTGCTCCAACACAACAGACTTGCTACCTCTTCAACCTCTATCCCTTTGGAAGTGACCATCCAACTGGGGGATGATCTCATCTCCACTCCTCCAAAGGACAGCTGAGGGGACACTCCCACATGAGGCCTTTCCTGGCTCCTGCAGGAGGCCCATTTTCTTTCTCAAGATGTTATTTAGGACTTATTTACAGGCACATCTACTGTTTTCCAGCTGCCCCCAAAATGGGACATGAGCCCCTTGAAGGTGACCAACTAGACATGCTCTATAATCTAATGTTCCTCTTAAATTTCTGCACCTACCCACACCTAAACCCAATTCTACCCATAAATGCATGGTGAGCTACAAAGTGGGATTGTCTTTAATGAAAACAGGCATGCTGACACATAGCTGAAGAATTAGCAGAAATATTCAGAACACGGCTTCACTCAGAGAATCATTACAAAAGGAAACAGTTGTCTATAAAAACTTTCATTTCCCAGTTTGAAAATATAGATGGATGTGTTTAATTTTTAATGAGGAAAACCTCTCCCTGACAGTATAAAATGTTACATTTGAAATACAGAAATATTGTTTATAGAACATCATTGTGTTTTCTAATTGTTAGTAATTAATCTAACAATGTACCTCTCAAAAATACCCATTCATTCATTAAGGCAGTAAGGTTATAGCTTGAGCGGCCTCTTACCGAGCTTTACAGGAAAGCCGGGAGGAAGCTTCATCTGAACAAATTCTCTAAGCTTGTTAAAGTGCTTGAAGGGCGCAATGACTTCTAAAACATTCAATAATCTGGAAGAAAGGTCAGAAAAAAACCCTTTAAGCAGTTACTCCCGTTGATGTCTCTGCTTCACGTCAAAACACCAAGCGTCTCATTTGTCTGCCAACCCTTTGAAGGCTGGGCCACCGTTCAATGGTCAGATCTGTGCTTTATGTTTACTAAGACAGAATTTTAAAGGCATAAAAAAGTCAAGACAAAGAATTCATTCTAGATACAATCTCTATAACTTAATAAACATTCACAGTTAGGAACATCAACTCACAATTCAATTCCTAAGGGAAATTCCTGGCTCATGGCTATTGTGGCTTTAAAGGTTTTCTTACTCTCCTTGCAAACAAGTTCTCTACCCAGATGAGGAGCTCTGCAACAGAAAGGAAAGAAAACAATCAATTCTGTCAGGGAATTATTTTCACCTTACAGAGAGATTTCTATGGTATTTTATTAAGCTCACTGTGCTAAGAGCGCATTTTAGGAATTTTTTTAAATGAAGTTTAAAAATGCGCTGCAACACTGAATTAAGAACAGTAAGAGAATGATCTGTACATTCTGTACATTCCGGGGAGGTTTCCCGGTTCTCAACAATCCCACCTTTCCCCACAGATGAGGCCTCTCTCTGAAGAGGATCACACCCTCCTGGATACAACAGGAGTTGCCTCTCTGCCACGTGGGGCAGATCCCTCCCATGAGTTTTCTATGTACATGACGAATGAACAACCAGAAGAATTAACAACACCCGACTCTGCGGAGAATGACCTCAGGGAGGAAGATGTGGTAGTGATGAGGTTGTTTGAAACATAAAAGAAAAAGATGATGCCATTAACCACCATTAAATTGTTTCCTTGTTGATCATGTTAGCGAAATGCTAGTAAAAGAGAAATAATGAACTGAGGAATTAAAGCAGGAGAGTTTTGATAGCCTAGGAATTTTAACAAGTCAGGTTTCTCCAACTTAATGACAGTTTGCCTCTTATATACTGTATGACAGGTGCTGCACTGTCAGATCTCAATGAGCTCAGAAGCCAAGGCCTTGTCCACTCCACCCAACAGTGCCAAGTCCTGCATTTACTCTGAGGAAAGAAAACCGTAAACTGAAAACAGGTCTGGGGGAGACAAAGGAGGCTGCCTGATTTTCTGAAAAGTTGCTTCATTTGTTTGTCTTTGATTCTAAAATAATGTTTTGTACGAATACTCACTTCCCATTCTTTGCAGATATGTACTCTTCCCAGGTAATCGTGTTAGGTGGGGGTGGAGTCAAAGACTGTCTTCGGACAGGCTATAACAGAAAATGGGAGAGTGGGGGTGAGAAACTGCCACTTGAGTCATGGGTTACAAATCAGAAAAGAGAATCCACAAGGGAGCCTTTGGCTTGTCTCTGCTTTCCCTGACAGGTCTACAAGCCTAGACCAACAGGTCTTCTGCTGTCCAGCCTAGGGCTCCCTGACACTGGGGGAGGGGAGGACACAGTAATGGTTCAGGTATTTTTGACACCAAAATGTTTTCTTGGAAGTTCGACGAGTATTATGCATCACCAAGGTCATCCCTCCTGGGGAAAGAGGAAACCAACTGTGGACAGGAGCTGGTTGAGGGGACAGAACCCTGTGCTGTCCAGAGCTGGCCTTGTGGGAACGGGATCTAGGTTGGAGAAGGGAAAGTAGAGACAGACAGAAGACAGACAGGAATAACCTCTCCATCACAAAACCAAGAGTCAGAGGAAGAACAAAGTGCTAGAACAAGGCTCACGTCTTAAATCTGGGCACCAAAAGGCAGGAGACTCTCTACTCAGGGGATGAAGACTGAGGAGAGGTCGTTGAATTTGATTGGATCACGGAGGACTCCTGAGGGAAAAAGTGGAGAAGCTGGACTAGGAAGGGCAGTGGGCAGAAATGGGGACAGGGAATGTCAGCCTGGGGTGGAAGGCAACAGTATCCTCACGGAGAGTAGAAAACTGCACAGGCCAAAACACTAAAGCATGAGAGCAGCTCAAAAGAAGGTGTCTGTGAAGCAGGATCCCTGCTATAGGATGGCCTCAGGTCTTGAATTCACTCAAAAACCATTTATTAAGTGCCTACTGTGTGCCAGGCACTGAGTTCAGGACTGAGGAAACCAAAAGAGGCCAAGACAGTCCCTGCCCTCAGGGAGCTCACATTCTGATAGAGGAGACAACAGGCAGACAAGTCTATACCAAATGAACTATACACCAGATCAAATAGAAAAGAATTACCAGGCTACAAAAATGTGCACAGCCATTGACCCAGCAAAAATGCTTCTGGTACTCTACCCCAAAGAGATCGTAGAAATGGGAAAGCATCCCACATATACAAAAATATTTATAGAAGCTGTCTTTGTGGTGGCCAAGAACTGGAAATCAAGGGGATGCCCATCAATTGGGGAATATCTGAACAAGTTGTGGTATATAAATGTAATGGAATACTGTTGTGCTATACAAAATGATGAGCAGGAAGACTTCAGAGAGGCCTGGAAGGACTTATATGATCTGATGCTAAGTGAAAGGAGCAGAACCAGGAGAACTTTGTGCACAGTAACAACCACGGTGTGCAAGAAATTTTTCTGGTAGACTTAGTACTTCATTGTAATGCAAGGACTTAAAAAATTCGCAATGGACTCTTAAGGCAAAACACCTACCACATCCAAAGAAAGAACTATGCAATTTGATCACAGAAGGAAGCAGACCATTTTCTCTTGTGTTATGTTTTGTTTTATGATTTCTCCCATTCATTTTAATTCTTCTATTCAACATGACTAAGGTGAAAATATATTTAATAGGAATGTATGTGTAATACCTATATAAGATTACATGCCATCTCAGGGAGGGAGTGGGGAAGGAGGGGAAACAAAAAAAAAAGAAAAAAAAAATTACCAGAGGGAAAGTCTTGAAATTCAGAGGGGTTGGGGAAGGCTTCCTTCAGAAGGTGGGACTTTAGCTGGACCTTGACAGAAACTGGATAAATCAGAAGCTACAGAGAGAGAGAGAATGGATGGAGGGTCTTCTTCATGGAAAAGCCAAGAGGAGTTGGGAGCGGGGGAAGGGAGAGGGAGAGAGAGAGAGAGAGAGCGCGTGTGCGTGTGTGTGTGTGTGTGTGTGTGTGTGTGTGTGTACTGGGGGAGGGAGGAGGGAGATAAGAACTCTAAGGGGGAGGGATCATGTGTAAAATCACATGCCAAAAGTAGGAAGAGCACAGGTGGAATTTAGACCTATGCTAGGAAAACAAGGTGCAACAGGCATGAGATGGTACAGATGCCTCACAATTAAAGCTGTCTCAAAGTGGAAAGGGCAGATCAAGTCCATGCCCAGAGACTGAGCACAACAGGCTTGCAGGAACTGGTGAGTCGCTTCAGGCAAGGGATGGACCACATGGTTGATGAGGTCCCTCCCACCTGTCAACTGGTCTCTCTAGTTCTGTGATACCAATGGTGACCTTCTCTTTGTGAAAGAAAGAAGGAAGGCCAGGAGGCACCCCCTGGAGAAGCGAAGCAAAGCAAAGTGGGACTGGTCAGCTATGCTGTGCATCTGGGGGTAACAGCTGTGTTTGTTGTAAACACATATGTTTAACACAGTTAAACCTAACTGCAGCTTAGAAAGAGTATAAAGAATTCAGTAAAACCCTGCAAATGAAGTCAGCCTATTTTCTAATACACAATGCCTTAGTGCAAAGGTGAAAAATGTATGTAAAAGCATGGTTCAAGCGTAATGAAGTGAGCTCACACTCCACAAAACTCAATGCCTTTAGGAGACACCAAGTAACATTAGCACAAAGAAAATGATTTTGTTAGAAGAGACAAGAAAATACTTATTATTCAAGTAAAAGCTACCCTATAACTAACCTTCTGTGTACAGACAACCACCCCATTCAGAGCAGAGAGAATGGATTTTAAACAACTGAGAAAAAGACAGTATAATTACAACTAGTGAGAATGATAAATGGGAAGCAGTCCACAAAAACGATACTAATACTGACTATAATCACTCTGTACCAAAACGACAGCAATGTAAAGCTTCTGACCCATCAAGAATCCCAAGAGCCCCTCAAATGTGTCAACTAACAACTAACTTACTTGTCAAGAGGCAACTATGGCTAAAAACACCAGTTTAAAATATCAGAAACGGTAATAACCGTGCCCACCATCACCTCAGAAAGCAGAGGCACCTTCAAGAAATCTTGGCATCAAGAATCCCAACTAACCAGCCATGTCAAAAACATCTAAGGACCAGCACGGAAGAACAACGAACAGAAGAAAACTTACTATAAACTGTGTCAACTTCAAAGACAATGGAACCGTTAGACCAGGGATGTCTGGTGTCCTAGATTTCCCTGCAGAATGGTAAAAATGGCATCCCGGAGAGCAAAGGCACTGGACTGGAATATGGGGAGGTGTATGGGAGAGCGTACCAAGACAGCAGGAGAACCACCCACCTCATGGTCTACTTTCCTATCTCTGAACCTTCAAGAGACAAACAGGAGGAGGAAAGAAGGCAAGCACTAGTCAACAATGGACCACATTTTTACCATTTCACAACTAAGGGAAACAGAGAATAAATTATCTCCACCGTGTTGACTGTCTGAGGATATAAATAAGCATTTATTTACATAAATAAATACAGTGGAGCAAATGCCCAACTTGAAGGCTCTCTTGAAATCAGGTGTCTCCCATTCATACATTAAAATCATTCAAGATTCCTTGAAAGGTAAAACAACAGAAATAACACTGTTCACAAACACCAGAAGAGGCACAAAACAGCCATGGCCACCAGGGCACAGTTCAGGGACAGAAGGATTCCCTTGCTTCAGCTGCTGCCTTTGGTGGTTCCAACATTGCAGAACCTCCCCCAAGAAACCAGTCATCACTCCAAGCCGTGGAGTCTGCGTGGGAGCCCCCACACAGGAGAAAACACATTGGTGAACGAAGTCTGTGCTCAGACACAACATGCAACAGGGGATGGACAACTAAGTGACAGAGCTCGCCCAGAAACAGCAAGTGCAGACTGGCTACGCAGAAAGTCAAGGGCTGCACTGCCTTCAAGAAGCTAGAAATGAAAGCACATCTTCTCACCACATTCTCCTGGTGCTCCTGGACAAGACTGGAGTACAAAAGTTTCCAAAAAAGAAGGAAAAGAAATATCACCCAAAAGGCAATGAAACGCAAGTAGCTGAAGGAAATCTTCAAACACTGGGAATACAGAAGTCAGCAAGGAAATGCCTGAAAGGAAAGAGAAAGCTGGGACGATCCAGGGTCAGAGGGGAGCATGACATGGAGCCACTGATCCCCTGAGATTTCAAGAGAGAGCCAGGGAAACCTCTCGAACAGCAACCTAAGGGACTCTTCTGACAACACAGACAATCGCAAGGACTTCCCGAATCAGGAAGGCCACAAATCCATCTGAGTTTACTGCTCATAGTAATGGGGGGAGGAGCTCACTCACCCTTCCAAAATCTAAGTGAACCAGTTCTCCTGAGCTTGCCTTGATGCTACAGAGACCCCTCGCCAACATCAATGGCCCAGAGCCCTGCGTAGGTCCATAGTCAATCCAAAAGCCAAGCATTTCAAGCCTAACCTTAAGTGGAAACCACCATCCCCATGAAAGAAAGGAAACAAAGATCCCCCGAAACAACACAGCTCTGCACCTCCCTTTCATTAATGACTTCAGAAAAAGAGACTGGCTCTTCCTCTCTGGCTCTCAGGCTGGACATAAAAGCAGGCTCTCCCCAGAGTTGCTGGTCCTCCACAACACCCCATACACCACAGCACATGCTTTGAACAAAATAACTACTGGATGAATAAGAGAATGAAGAATCATGGGTTGGACAAGGCAGACACAGCTCTGTGGAGGCAGGACTGGAAAAAGTATTTCACAAGTGTGTGACCAAAAGCAAGAAGGCAAGAATTTAACAGCACTGCACACGTTTTAATAAATGGTAAGGCAATTTTTAAATAAAGGATTGATCAATAGCAAAAATTAGCTCAAAAGAAAATTTGAAGACTAAATTCTTGATTTATGAGGCCTCCTTCCCCCTTTTTAAATGTCAACTACAAAAAAAGGTTGAAGTTAAAAAGAAAACAAACAAGATGTGAAAAGTAAAGCGAATTTAACAATTCACTATTATCAGAAAGACTGATGATCTCACCTCACATTTTTACAAAACAAAGTTATTTTTGCTTACTGTACCTCAAAATTCTGTTCCATCAAGTTTCCACCTTTACTTAAACTCTCCATGATGGCCTTATTTCGAAGAATATCTTCTTCACTAAGGTGTTCTCTCCTTTTTCTGGATTCCAAAACAAGTCCATTCACCAGGTAAAAGTAGGCCAAGAAGTTTCCCACTCTTTCCTGAAACGAAATCACCTACTTTAAAGAGGTAAGAAAACCTATAGTGAAAGGAATCTTCAACAGAAAGAACCTCCCATTTCATCACTCATTGAAAAGCATGTGAAATCGAAATGCCTTCATCACCACAAGACAAGCTTCATCCTCTGGATCTTAATAAATAAAATGCATTAGAATTGATCAACCTCCAAGTTTAGATGAGATTAAAAAATAAACACTGAAGTTTCTAGACAAGCTACCGCCCATGGGGTGGCCTCAAGTTAGACAGCTACCTGGGGAATTAGTAATATTGTTATAAAAAGAACATGTGATGTTTCGGGTTCATCATCTGAACCAGTCTGTCACTTGGTGATGCCATCAGCCCCTAGAAATGTTGTTCCTACATGGAGGACTCCTACCTCATCTGAGCTCAGCAGACACTTCAGACTTGGAACGCTGGCAGATACCTCAACTCCACATGTCTAATAATGAATTTGTCATTCGCCTCCAAACTCCCTTAGTGCTTCTGAAAGACCACCATCTTTCCAGTCTCTCAGAGTCACCCTGGGGGTCTCTTTCTCCCTTATCCCCCACATTCAGTTGCCAAATCTCTTCTCTCTCTTCAGTAGAAACCCACAAATACCAAGTTGGTGAGCAGCTGGAGAATACAGGAGATAAAAATGCCACTGAATAATTAACTAGGGGGTTTTGATGAGGTTTTTTTGGAGTGGCAAACAAGACTTATCTTCGTTTAACTTCCAATCATACTAACCCAAAACCAAATCAAAAATCTTATCCCTGTGGTTTCCAAAAGCAGTTGGAAGGATCAAGCTTTGCAAAATCAAAATCAGATAAGGACAGCCATGCCCTCCTCAGCCATGCAGCCTCCATATAACTATACAACTATGACTATAACATATAACTATATAACTATATCCATATAACTATGACTGTCCTGGTAGCAAAATTACTGGGCAAAAAGAGCGTGAATTTCTTAAAACTGGTTCTGTCAGCTACTTCCAACTTCATGACTGATAAAGACTTAGGTAGAATGAAAGATAAATGGTTTTATGAAAAATTAAAATGTCTGATTCACTCATACTGTTTTGTCTTCCCGGAAAAGCCATCCTGTTTGGGCACGTGTGAAAGTGATGGATTTGGTTGATAAAGTTGCGGAATAAATATCGCTGCTCATTAAAATGTCAACTTCTTCCTCTGTTTCCATCTCTGATTCCTTAAAGAAAAGAAAAATAAGTCTTGTAAATTAGATTTCATAATATGCAGGTACTTAGAAACCGCTACAGTACATCATCACTATAAAATATTTTTAAAGTTTTCTGTTTGTTCTCCCAGGAAACAAAGGGGAAGAGAAGAAAGCAGATTCCCTGGGAAAATTCCTTTGAAAATACTATAATCTTTTAAGGATACATTATGTCATTAAACAATTTTTAAAAAATTTTTTCCACATTCTCTCCCTTCTTTCCTCCTCCCCCACCCCACTACCCCTAAGGCAACAATTAATTAGATAGAGGTTAAACGTGTGCAGTCCCTGCTAAATGTATTTCCAATTCTGAAAACATCCTGCTCATCATTTCTAACAGCACAATATTACTCCATCACAACTATATACCACAACTTATTCAGTCATTCCCCAGTTAATGGGCATCCCCTTAACTGTCAACTGTTTGCCACCACAAAAAGAGCTGCTGTAAATATTTGTGTACGTATAGGATTTCCGGGGCCAGCTAAGCGATGCTGTGGATAGAACGCCAGGCTGGTGTTGGAAGATTCATTCATCTTTGTGAGTTCAGACACTTAACAGCAGTGTAACCCTAGGCAAGTCACTTAACCCCGTTTGCATCAGTTTCTTCAACTGTAAAATGAGCTGGAAAAGAAACAGCAAACCAATCTAATATCTTGCCAATAAAACCCCAAATAGGCTCACGAAGATTCAGACGCAACTGAAAAATGACTGAACAACAAAAGGTCCTTGTCCATTTTTTAAATCTCTTTCATACACAAACCTAGCAGTGCTACTGATGAGTCAGAAGCAATATGGAACCATGCCCAAAGGGCCCCAGCAATATCACTTTTAGGGCTATATCCCAAAGAGATCACAAACATGGGAAAAGAACCCACAAGTACAAAAATACTTATAGCAGCTCCTTTTGTGGCAGTCAAAGAAATGAACAGGTGACCTTGTAGTATATGGATTCAATGAAGGAGGAAGGCCAAAGGTTTACCACAAAGGAAGGCCACAGGTTTACCACAGAGGTCTCTTGGACACCAAAGTCACTCCCCAGTCACGCTGCTGCGGCCCCAGATCTCTGTGCGAGCGGCTCGCAGATCTTACCTCATGATGGATTCGCTGGTAGACTCTCTGCTCGTTATCTAACACTACAAACGACTCCGAGGGCGCCGCATCGCCACTGAAGATGAAGCTCAGGTCCCCTCGTTGGCACTTCATGTCAGTAAAGTCTATGAGAGTTGTGTCGAGCCTGTGGAAGATACACCGATAAAACATGCTGAAAACATCATGGGCATATAATCCCCATGAAGCAGTTGTATGAAAATCTAAGACCAACATATTTCACCATCAAATCCATACTGATTTACATAAAGGATTTAACATTCCACATCACACACGGCTCCCAAGGTCTGCTCTGCTCCGACCCTTTCAGAGTCATTGTCTGTGACACTACGAACGTTGCTGTCAAGGTTATTCATTTACTCAACATCTACTGAAAAGCTGTTACACGTAAAGCAAGGCGCTGACGCTTTAGGGGATGTAAAAAATCAGTACGATTCAGACTCCTGTCCTCAGGAAATCTGTCCAACTGATTTACTTCATCAACACTGACAAATCAAATGTAAACAGGGTTATAATTAATTTATAATTTTCCTTCTTGTACCTTTCCTAGTTATAGATTTCCTTCTAGTTCAAAATATATTTTACTTCTATTTGACATAAGGTAGATTTTAAAATTCTCTCATGGAGCCATTTCATCAACAATTAAACTGCAAAGATACCCCTTTATTCAAGTTCTTCCAAAAGCCCCTATCGCTCCATCATACCGTATCAATGCATAATATCTTTATTTAGGTCCATATTCTCCCAATTCCCTGCCCCAATGGGAAGTAAGCCCTTAAAGAACAAGAAGGGGGCCTTTTTGAAAATCTGAACCCCAGCACTGAGTCCAGTGCTTTGAAAACTGCTAGTTCTTGCTTTACATAAATTCATACACTGCAAATGCAACTTTACGTAAAGAATTCCGAAAGGCCAGGGAAGATGTAACAGAAACAAGCATAAACAGAGGTTAGGAAGAATATACGCCTACAGGTTATTCCCATCTTTCATGGCTTTGACAAAGATAAAATGTTTGAAGAAAATGAGTAACAGGATTGTAAAATCAGCCCAAGAACTGGAGACAGAAGTGAGTGAGAGAAGCTGATCGAGCTGCTGAGCTGCAAGGACCAACTGCGGCAGGGAAGCTTCGGGATCTGAGGTCAAACCAAAAAGATTTGCTAGGACAAACAGCCGGCAGAAGCATTTCATCTTCTGACTGGGTGGTTTTGGGGCTGAAAAAATGGATCCAAGTAAGTCAAGATTTTCAAATGCTCAAAGACTAGTTAAGGATAATAGATACAAGAGGGGTGAAAGAGAGGCAGGCACTGTCCATACACCTCTCCACAGCACCATAAAAAAAGCAAACACTAAATAGCCAATGCCCAGTGATAAAGGCCAGGGGCTTTCTAATTCTGTTTCTTATCACAGACCAGGACTTCATATGCATACACTTTGGGGCTTGCATTAAGATACTCTTTTATGTGCATCTTAGTTATGTAAACTCAATGCAGTGGATGGGTTGGGTCAATTTGCATTATGTAAAAATAGCTTTACCCAGAGGTCTGAGGAGCTAAGGTAAAGCTGGAATTGTCTAAGATCCAATGTTTCTTGAATGAGTATTGTTCCAGGACAGCAAACAGCAGGCATTTACAAAGCACTGTGAGCTTCGCAAAAAGGCTTACATAAATTACATCTCCTTCAATTACCCACAACACTCTTATGAGGTAAAGGGATATGTATTATCCTCATTTGGCAGATAAGGAAATCGAGGCCCAGGGTCCTACAGTTAGGATATGTCTGAGCCAAAAATGCAGACCCAAGTCTTCTGGAAGCCCTGTCCAACAATCAATCCTGTAACCCCACTCCATGAGCCATGATATGATGTTCTCTGTTCAAAGTTATTCAAAATAACAAAGATTTTTCAAAAGAAGATTTGCTTCCTTAAGCTATCAGAAGTTACAAGTGGATATAATTTCTTTTAAACAGATTCAGGGATAAAGTCATTCTAAAATCACAAGAAATTAATCATCTATGACTTTTAAACAGAATCCACAAACAAAAAACATTATTTCCAGAGGATTCTTCAGCCACAATATATTTCTAATTTATACACTTTCTAAGAATGATTCCATGTTGTTAAACACTAAGGTGACTTTTTAAAAGCTTTCATACAATTTATGGAGAAGAGCTCTCCTACTTCAGCATTTCTGAGAGAAGAAAACAATCACTTTACCAGTTCATTTTAAACTATGGTATTCTAAATGCTAAAATCTAAATGTTTTCAAGTAAAATAACTACTAGACTCTGTAACACATTCCCAGAAGTTACCTACAATGCCAATTCAATGTTTTACAATTAAATCCTTGTCGGAAAAACAATCAAAGTAAACCTTGGGTCAAGCAAAGCATTCAGAAACATGATGAATTTTTCCACCCCTCAGGAATGAAAGCAAATCACCTTACCTGATATTGATACCTTGTTTGTATATCTTACATGCATCAGAAGGCAGAATTCGGGAAAGTAAAGGCACTATATTGGTAAGAGAAAAGATTAAATAATTGATTCATTGAGAAACCCACTAAACACTTCAGCAAGTTAAAAACAGCAATGCTAAAATTTCACTAATTCTATGAACGTTCTATTTAATTACTGTTAAAACAGATGTTTCAAGCTAATTTGTTTAAAGATTAAAAACAGAACCCAAAAAAGCACCGTTCTCCAACAATTTTAGAAAGCTGACATTTAATCTAGAATCAAAGGTGACAGGAATGACGTTTCTCTAAGAAAATGAGCTCTGAGCTCCAACTGGAAACCACCATGCCTCAGGCCCAGATCTAGGCCAGGCTTGTGAGGGAGGTGAGGAGGAGTGGAAGGAAAAGGGGAAAGAAAAGATTCCACGGAAGGGAAGAAAGAAGAGGAAGGAGTTCCTGCAGTCAATAAGCACGGCTGGATGTCTGTTCATGTGCAAGACAGGAGCTACCTGTCATGTTCTTGCTGGATCAAAGATCTAACACTTACAATTAATTCCCCCAGCTAATTCTTTTTGAACAGGCTTGCAAAGAGGCCACACTCTAGAACACATGAGAGAATACAGCAGGTTCTATGGGTGCACCTATTACATTCAGGCACAAGATTCAGGCCCAAATTATAAGCCTCAGGATAGGATGCCACACAGGTCACAAGGGACACTTTGGGCCGTCTGGTAAAACCTCTGGACCTATTCTCATAATGAGTGGTGTTGCCTACATTCATAATTGAAGGAAATGGTAAATTTCAATTACAGGTTAGTGAAAATAAAGACACATTTTTCCCCCATCAACATTCAGAGACTACCCCTAAAATCTATCCCCAGACTTCCTTAGACTCTTAAGGGTTAAGAACCCCTTTTACAGGCTAAAGTTATGATCTGGTGAATATGATTTTAACTGTGACATATCTAAACTCAGATGAAGAATTGTTTATAAGAGAATTCCACACAGAGAAATGGGAACAAAGTAAATGCTTAAGGTTGTGTGTCATATATACTACCTTTTACAGGTGTTTCATAAAGCTCTAATATGTGAAACTTAGAAAGAAATTATAGATCATCCCCAAATGTTTAACTGGAAAAAATAATGCTGGTTAGTCTTATGTGGAGATTTTTATTAATGGGGCTCCTGCACACTTCTAAACATCTTGCAGCACTTGGCCACTGTGGTCAGTACTGACTGGGTCATTCTAGATATCTCAAATTAAACATTTCTAACATAAAAACAATAGCTGCCCTTATGGAGAGATAAAATTTCTTTTCCCCAAAATCAGGGATTCAGAAAGATATTAAGTTGTATGCCTCTCTGTCTATATAGGGGGTGGTAGCTTTCAAGTTTTTACTAACACCCGCTCTTTCTCCCTGCATTTGGTGCCATGTGAAGCAAAGGAAAACTCAGAAACGTTAGCATTAAATTCCATGATGGCTTCAAATGTACTAAATTTACTGATGTAACTGGAAAAACAATGGTGCAAAATAAATTCTAACATCTGCCATGTGAAGCCCATCTGGCCAAGCTCCAGTTCTCAACAAAAAAACTCAACAATGTAATAGTTACAAGTAAAAGCAAACTTTGTAGAGAAGCTTAAGGAAAAAATATTTGAATAACTATCAGTTTAATTTTCACCAAGAATTTAGCAGCAGGAGAGGGAAAAATACTGTATTTTCAAAATAGTGCATTTAAATAATTTGTGGGTTCATTTAAGTATACTCTCGTTACAGTCTGCCCAAAGCACCTAGCACAACTTCTGTTACACAGGCAGTAAGAATCGATTTTTCTGACACTTTGGTCTATGGAGTTCAATTTGATCTTTACTTTAGGCACTATGGCCCAAAGAACCAAAGCCTCGAGACAGACCCACTGGGCTCAATCCTGGTCCACCATTTGTTTAACAGGGCACCTTGGATAAGTCACTTAACTATCTCAGCCTGTTTCTTCATCTATAAAATCGGAATAGTCACTTCTGACCTGCTCAGCTCCCAGCTGTAAAAGCATTCTGAAAGCTGAGATGTGACATACAAATGAAAAGCACCAAGTACTGAAATACAGTGCAGGAAGAAAAAAGGGCAAAAAGAGTGAGCAACAGTAATTAAAGATTCCAGAGCACAGGATTGTCAGGATCACCATGTGGTGATCTCCAAGAATTACACATCTGGTGCCGTTTTTTTGTTGAAAAAAGAAATCTGAGTTAGGGCTGGGCACAAGAGGCAAAGAAGAGTCAGGGAGATGACTCAAAGGAAAGACAGAAACAAGAAATCTGGCAGCGAAGGGTCAAAGCACAATGCTCGGCAATCTTACATGACTAAAATATTGCCATCGTGATCTCTATGCAGAGAAAGCTCATAACAGCCAAGTACAGCCCCTTACGGAAGCCCACATCTACGACGGAGTCAGGGCCAGTGATCTATGGAAAAGCACAGAGCATGGTGGAGATGACATTTGCCTAGAAACAGACAAATGTCTTGATTTCTAAAAAAAGAAACTCGTTTCTTTAAACTGGAGGCCAGAGAAGTAGACTCTGATTCATTTGTTACCACTACAATGAAAGCATGCTCCACAGTCTAGTTTTATCAAACTAACCTCCTTCCCTTCTGTGCAATTACTAAATGAACAGGAAAGGAGACTGTTGCACCCAGAGTCACTCAGACTCTAGCAACATGTTTAACAAAGTCTATCATGGTATGTTTAGGGATAAAAATTAAGGAGAATCCATCAGTTCTAGCTGGGTCTTGTAACAGGTACTAACTGGAACACTGGCTAAAGAGAGGGGGAGCTGAGACTCATCTAGTAATACACATCTAGTTAGTCCAGTTAATTAATATGGCATAAACATTATATATATTTAATACCTGTTTTTCACATATTATAATTAGGGATAATTAGATAAGAGTCTTTCTTTTAACAGGCCTCAAACTTTAAACTACAAGCTATAAATAAGTTCACTGTTCAATGTTGACTAACCTGTCATAAAGTCCACTAGGCTAACCAGAAGAATGCTGACCAGAGGACGGTATTGCTTTTGGGTGATGAAGGCGCAACCAGCCCAGTGTGGTGGGATGTCTCAGGGGGATATGGCAAGTACCCAAACTTATTTTTGTATCTCTGGACCAGCCTCTTGCCCAACATGAGGAGGGGTCACCTTATGACCACTGAAGTCTTGCTCATTCTGTGATACCTATGTTGACACATCACTTCTGGCCCTGGTCTATCAACAAAGACCCTGTGTTTTACTTTGCTTCTTCTGAGCATCAGGGGATCAAAAGCCCTACGTGACACCCTGGGGAAAGCGGGCTTCCCAAATCATGAGGAAGGCTGGAGGTCCCAGCTCCCTCTAATAAGTGGTTATGGGCTCAGAGCTGTGCCTCAGTAGTTCTTCTTGCAAATTGGACAGTTTCGATCGGACCATACAACGTGTTTCTGTTCACTATAAAATTCTATGATTCCTCATCTAACCCTAACCCTAAATGCACCCAAAATAGACATAAAAATAAGTATTTTGATACATACATGATTTCACATTTAATACTTTACAGGGACCTCTCTCACAGAACTCCCATTCACATCATCTGGATCATTCTGGCATCCCAGGACAATGCCAGGAATGTCATGACAGCCAAAGGTAACCAAGGCAGCTGTGAGATGATCCCCCTGGACCTCTACCCAGAGTTCCACAGATGGCAATTTCCCTGCTTATCCCAATTGACCTCATCTTCCAAAACCATCCTCCTGACTTGTTAATACCAAATGGGTTTCTTCCCTAAAAATCTCTTTTAAGAAGAACATAGTTTTATTCAAGTTAACCAGACTATTTATCAAGACAAGTTAGTGACTTTTATTATAGCTATGCCCATATATTATATGTGAAAAATGCTTCATGATTAAAAATAAGGTGGGTACTCGTACACACTCTGTGCCCATTAACTGAGTAAACTTGTTACACAGTTATCAAAGAGAAATACTCATTCCTACTTACTCTTTAGAATGATAAACCATAAATTGATGAAAACTATGCCAGACAGCAATTATCATCAATGAGATCGGACTACTTTGATGTAAGGTTGAGTCTGAACTTGTTTCCTCATCTTTAAAATGAGAAGTGACTTATCTTGGTACTGCAAAATTATCCACAGAGAATAATTTGTAAATGTGAAGGTCTTTTAGAACTCGGTTAGACAGTCTATTGATAAACTGAATGTGAGGAAGAAAGGAAATCAGTAATAAAGGAAATGAGACATGAATGGTCAAAGATGAAAAAATGTAGATACTATCAAATCATGTTAACCAAGTTCTTTTCCACATTCCAACAACTCAAACATACTTTTAAATCTTGTAAGTAATATAATCCAAGAAATCCTTTACTATCTCTCTGAGCACTTCTACAACTTTTGCCTCACACTGGTAACATCATTAGAATTTCTCTATTCAGAGTTTTTGTCAAAGTCATTTGGAATACAGTAGAGGGCAACTTTATTTTCAAAGAATAATGCAACTTACTGTTCAAGTTGAGTAATTATGTATAGCGGTAAAACTTTAAAACCATTCACATGCAAAATTTGTTACGATGTCAATTACTCAGTAAAACTTCATGCAAGTGACATTTATTATGCCGATAAATTGGAAAATCATTTTGCGCTTGCAAGTCTACATTGGTAATCGCTTTAAAAGTAAAATATAGCATACTTCTTACCCCAGCTTTGAAAATCCCAGTGAAGCTCTAGATAAAAGTCACCTAGCTGAGAAATGAAATATTAATAGTTACTAAAGATACATCATTCACCAGCTCTTAAATTTGCTTAATATTATCCTTCTATAAACTAATTTTTTCAAGTGGAGAGGAATGGGTAGTAAAATCAGAATTAATCTCAAATATTTCGGTTTAAAAAAGTTTTAAAAATTTACAACACAACAGAACATTTTCTTTCATATATTCACACAATATTATAGGAACATTTTTAATTAAACATGAAAAAGAACTGAAACAGACAAAAGGAGCTCTCCTTATTGATGTAATTTTCCATCATTAGTACCGGCTCACAACAAGGATGCAAACCCAAAACTAAAAACTCTGAAATTTTCCTGAATCTATAAATTATTAAAGGAAATCATACACAAAATATTCCACATTAATAAAAAGGAAGAAAACCAAAATATTAAATCCTAATTCATAAATTACATTTTGGAAAGGGCACTGACCATCTGAAGAGAGTTCCAAAGAAGTGACCAGAAGGACGGTGAGGGACCCTGGGATGCCTAAGCTGGCTGGAAACCTCAAATACATGAAGGGTCATCATGCAAAAGAGGGCCCTCGTTAGAACACAATTAGGCAGCGTAGGGGTTGGACAGAGGTGGAAACAATTCAAACTCAGACTCAAGAGGCTCGCTGCCTCCTCAGATCTGGGGCCTCATCGAGCAATGGCTGGGGTTATTCCAAATACAAGAGAAAGGCCTTATTTTGAACTATGATGGATCAGATGGCCTCTGAAGTCCCTCCTAAATATATGCCTGTGAGGTTAACTCAATTTTAAGTCTTATTTTTAAATTCTCTTCACTGAAAATAAAGATGTGCTATTAATAACCTTCTGCTAAACTTTTCACTGAAAGCTTTCACTTAATGGAAGGACAAGATTCATCCAAAGAATGCCTACTAATGATCTAATGTCTATGGCCCATGTCAAATTCCTACCATCAAAAACCATACCCTTTGACTCACACATAATAAAGGCCATTCACTGAAAGGGGCATGGAATGAGCTATCAGGAAAACCTTGGGTTCAACTCCCAATCCAACACTTGTAGGTATGGAGCCAAGGGCAAGTTTCTGACCTCTTCAGGTTTTAAAGTGGGGCTGATACTTGAGAGGCAGGATCAGAGACAGAAAGAGCTCTTAATCTGGGGCCAGAACTCCTGGGGTCACTCCAGATCACTTACTACATGGGTGTCTTTGGTTGGCTCTCAGGGTCAGCATCTGTAAAATGACGGGGTTCAACTAAGTGTACAGTAAGGGGCTATCTACATCTAAATCCAACAAGAAAAAAAGAGCAGTGATGATTCATTTCAATATCAATATTCATAAGATAGCTGTGTCTTTTTCCATGTTTGTATAGATCAATGTCATCTAAACTATCTTAAATTATAATTTCTCTTAAACAGAGAAAACCAGGGTTTATTTTATATAGAATTTTATCAAACATGTTATGGGTATGCAATAAAATAATACTGTTTTACAAAACACAGTACTTACGAAAGAATGAAAATAGAAATACAACTCTTACTCTGTTATTTTTGAAACAACCTTTTTCCCGCTGAAAAAATATTGATGGTCAGGCACTCAACAAGCATTTGTTAAGTATTTATTTACCATGTGATCGACACTATGGACCAAATGGATATGGAGGAAAAGACAGAAAGGAGGTCTTCCTTTCCCAGAGGTCAATAATCCCGTGGGCAGTTTAAGCCACACCCTAACAGAGGGCACATCGTGTCTCTCGGGAAGGTGAGGGTCACCTGAGAAGTTCCTCAAACTGGTCCCTGAACGTGTGACAGTTAGTCGAGCTAACATGAAGTCATGGAGTTCTTATACTCTTCTACAAGAAGACTATGTCTGATAATTTTCATTTGCAGTGATGGGGAGCTACGTGTGCGGTGGATGGAGCGCTGGGCTTGGAATCAGGTAGCCTCCTCTTCCCAAGTTCAAATCCAGCATCAGACACTTCCTACCTGTGTGACCCTGGACAAGTCACTTCACCCTGTTTGCCTCAGTTTCCTCATCTGTAAAATGACCTGGAGAAGGAAATGGCAAATCATCCAGTGCCAGAAAATCCCAAATGGGCCGCCAGTCAGACACAACTGAGATGATTGAATGATCACCTCCATTCCTCCTGCAGCAGCTATTGTGACAGCAGGAAAGTGCCCAGATTCCATGAGGTTCCCATGGAAGGTTCCGAGAGGAGGGAGATGGCCAACTCTCCAGAGAAACCCTAGGCTACCCAAGGCTTTCCTCAGAATCCGCATGTGAATTTCATGCTCCTGACGAGCAATCTAAGGAGAGCTGGCCTCTACGCTATGAAGAGAGGGCTGGAAGTAAAGCCGTCCTCCTTCAGCTTAGGACAAACCTTTCCACCACCAAGTCTTCCCAGGTTGACACTGGGAGCCACGCTGCTGACAGTGGCAAATCCTCCCTACAACAGCCTCAGGGCCACTCATGTCCGGGGCCTTTCACCTCCCTTCTATTTTTATGCTCCTATAATGATAAGAGTGATTCCATCCATCACCTCCAGTCCTGACTGCTGTCCTGTGATCTACACACGCTCTCACACTTCCAACTGCTGGATGAATTGTTCACAATGAACATCCCACCAGCATCACAGACTCAACTCCAATTCCTCCCACCTCCTACCATTTTCCCAGTCATTCCATTCAATCAGTCACCACATCCTGAGGTTTCGATGACACATCCTGTCACAGTTCTGCTAAGACCTCAGCCCTTCCTTTCCATGACCATCCCCTTACTTCACGCTATCCCCTCAATTCTGGAGCACTACAATAACCTTTTAACCTGCTTCTTCAGATCTAGCAGGTCCCATTCCAAAACCATCCTGGCAAACTGTCATCAAATTAATTAACATCACAGAAGGTTCCAAACCCTTCCTAATGAGATCCCCAATGAGCTTTCTTATCCCAGCCCTCCTCTGTAGGAAACCTTCACTCCAGCTAATCAGGTCTGCCTGTAAATTTCATATGATTTCTCCCCTTCACTCATGCTGTTCCCTCTTCTTGGAACGTGCCTTCCTTCCCCAAATGGACAGCTCTCAAACCCTGCTGCCTCCTTCATCACACTTACTCCACTCAGCCCACTACAGAGTGATCTTTCCTATCCTGATCTCAAACCGTACTTTCTTTGTACTTGTAACATTTAACTAACACAGAGGGCAGCATATGCCTGTGTGTATCTGCCTCACAAAACCAAAAGCTCACTGAGGGCAGGGTCCTATATAATACACAGGAACTGGTGAGTATTACACACAAGATGATGGTAAATGCGTTGCTTGGGAAATGCGTTGCTTTGATCATATTCAAAGAGCTCAGAGGAAAAACGAGATCTCAGAGACTAAGCACAGGAGAGATAAGAGATGATCAAAAATAAAGCTCTGAAGATAAAAAGGGAAATAAATCCACTAGAGAAGAAACACAGAATTGATCTGAAGAGACTGAGAGCAATGCACCAGGAATTTAATCAACTTAGAGTTAAAAAAGAGTTAGAGTTTAAAGGAAATGTACATAAAATGGAAGCAGGGTCAAGCAGGGTATGATGTCTCTAAGAACATCTCTAACATGATCTGTCCAGTAAAAATGGTGTCAGGAATGCTGACGGCTCAGCATGGAGTGGGGCTGGGGAAGGAAGCCAAGTACAATAAAAAGGGGGTTGTGTTTTTAAAGACATGATGGCAGAAAAAGGAAGTGCAAAGACCTTGGGTTGGGGAGGGTGGAAATTGATGACTGGGGGAGCCCCCTGGCCTTCCCTTTCTTCTGTTATTTTCTCTGCCAAAGGAAAGATAAGGATATCGAGGCACCTTGGCGTTAAGGTAAGCGGTCAGGACCAAGTGACTTACATCCTTAGATCTTCAAGGAACTGGCAGAGAACTGCTGACCACAATCTGAGCTATCCGAATGGGCCCTGTGAGAACAGAGCACAAACCATGGTGCTGATCATGATTTCAAGTCTTAGAAAAACATACAGCAAATAATTAAAGAGATGCCTGGCTAACACCTAGACAGGAAGGCACTACAGCTCTTTCTATAACAGGTCATGCTGGTCTAACCTCATTTCTACAGGCGGGAAATGCTGCAGAGAAAATGGAGAGAATCCAATTAGATAACATAATCTGATGCATTCAAAGTTGTTTGGATGGGCAGATCCAAAGAACAGTTGCCACTGATTGCAGGAGGACTCCAGAATTGGTTCTTGGCCCAGGGGCACAAAAGGCATAACTCGTAAAATATGCAGATGACTCTAAGCTGGGAGATGCGGATAACACTTAGAATCGGGAACAACGTCAAAGGACAAAACCCAATTAATACAGCAGACAAAGGAGATAAATATAAAGTGTTATATTTGGATACAAAAAAAATCAACTCAAGGCTGTATAATCCAGGGAGATGTGGTTAGACAAGAGTTATCCTGAAAAAAGATCCAAGTGGTTCAGTGGCCTGCAAGTGAGTTCCCAGCTGGGAGTCAACAACGTAATATTACACCATGAGGCTCTAGGAAAGGAAGTGCAGCGTCTAGGAATGTGGAACTGACTGTTTCACTGAGCTCTGTGCTGCATAGTTGGAATCAGGGAGCCCTGAATTCAGCTCTAGGGTTCAAGGTTTAAGGAGGACATTGATAAGCTGGAGTGTTCAGGGATTTACCAAATGAAGAAAGCCTTGGGATCCACAGCATAACTGGACAGACATTTAGCCAAGAGAGAAGAGCCAGAATCAAGAATCTGAAGGACTGTTGTACAGAACAAGGACCACACTTGTTCAGAGGACATGAGGAGTAATGGCCAGAAGTTACAAAGAGAATTTAGATCTTCAAAAATGAGCTGTTCAAAAGCAGAATGGCCAGTGTTCAAGGAAGTCTTTACAGTGAGGTGGGACCGCCCCCTACTCAGGTGTAGCAGAGTGAGAAGCTGGACAGCTGGTCAAGGCAGTGTAGAGGCCCAGCTCACTCTCAAGTCTGTGATGCCCTAAAGATCCCTTTCAGAAAGCACAGAAAACATAGAGTCTCTCCATAGAAAGCAACGAAAATGGGCAACAAGACAAGATTCAAGAAATTAAAATTTTACACATTAATAAAAACATTACAAATGCATATGAAAAAAATTTCTAGATAAAGTCTATAAGGATATAAGCAGTTGGCCCGCTGTTGGGAACCGAGGGCTGGAAACTGGCTCTATCCATATAGGCCTAATGCTGTAGTCCTACAGAGGTGAGAGATCCACCCATGAGCTATAAATAACACTTCTACAAAAGATTGATGGGAACCTCTGCCTTCCTAAATCTAAGCCTAGCATGCTGTCCACGATGCCTCACTGCCCCATATACAAGTAATTACCTTCAAAATACAAACAGCTGAAAGGGGTTTCTTCCCAATTCATATGATTAACAGCTTCATAAATCAGAAAAACTCATTTGAATGTACTGCTAGAATCACAACAAAGACCAACACTCTAGAGTACAGCTGCCAGACAAACTCTGCCTGGTAGCAGGCAACCTTCTCCAGGAAAAGTGAAATTGGGAAATGGTTATTAAAATAAATAAAACTACAGCAGAACAGAGACAATAATGTTAACAGTAGTTTTCTAAGTCAATCAATGGCCATAACTGGGATCCACAATTCAGTGGCTCTCTGATTCCTTCAGTTTGACAGCACAGCTATATACTCTCCAGCCCAGAGGGGCCTGATGATGCCTCTTTTAGCCCAGAGTGGGTCATACAGTATTTGGGACTCCTAAACAGAAAACTTTACAATTCTGTCCTATGATTTCACACAAGAGAATCAACAACAACCACCAAAAAAAAAAAAAACAGAGAAACTGATATGAAAAAGTACTGAAAATCAAGAATTAAGAATACAAAATATATTAACTGGATTGTTAAAAAGCCCAACGGCAAACAGCAGCCAAATTATACCCCAGATGAATCATCACTGCCGCATCTTATCAATCTTACTAACTTAAGTAAACAGAAATCTTAAAGATTCTTATATCTGACAGAATGATTTTACATGGCAGGTGCATCTTCATTCTTTATAATTCAATATTGATTTTTAAAATGGTTTCTCTGTTTCCCGTATTTCAGAAAACAAAAGCAAAACCAAAATCTCCAGAAGACCATAGTCAGACTACATATAAAGTATGTCATCATATCAGACCTAAGAAAAAGTTAATTCAAAAAATTAAATTAATTTTTAATTGTATAACTAATCAAGGAACCATTTTGATCTAATCTAAAGTCTAAATAACCAAGTGTAATAAACATAATAAAATAGCCGTAATTCAATCCTCATTATTTGAACATGCCTATAAACACTCATTATATATTACAAACACATCACCCACTGAAGTCATAATCTGATGTCTCATTGTGGCATGAAGTTTCTAGGGGAATGTGAATTCTAGGTCTTATCAAGTTGAAAAAGCGTAAGTATGAGCCTTGTGGCTGACAGTATCCTGTTGTCTGCGGATCAGCCTCGCTAACTGTGGAGACCAACAGCCGACGATGCAGAAACTCTCCAACAACATATATTGCAAAGGCAGATTTACAAGGGCAAGGCTATACTTTCAGTAACAAAATTATAGACCCTCAGAGAAGACTACACAGGAGTCTTCCTTAGCATAATGTCTTCCCTGTTATTCTGTCCCCTGGGCCTCCAACACTATTTCCCAGAGATGAGAAAGGACCTGAGATCAAGCTCTTTGGTGTGATCAGCTGGTCTCCCTGCCTTTCCACCTATAACCCTGCTTCCTCTCAGACACAGAAAAGTCACATGAGCAGAAGGGAAGTCAGGAGAGCTTGCCACTGCCCCTCCATGGTGACCCACCCAGCTTCTCAGCTGCCCCTGGAGCTGAACTTAAGGGCTTCTGAGGTAACTTTAAAAAAAGATAGTGGGGGGAATGACAGCAGCACCAGCAGCCAAGTGGCAGACCCCCCACCAACTGGCCTCTGCCAGTGGCACTGGCCAAAGGAGACGTCTTTCCCGCTCTTCCAAGGCGGCATTTTATCATCTCTTATCTTTGCCGTCCCCTGTCTCAGGAGACAAAGAGAATTAAGACTACTAACAATAAAATTTCTGAGTTTGTAATTCAGATTCTTCATTAATTGACAGGAAGACCTTAAACCACTTGACAATCAATGAGTGATTCATTAACTGTGAAAAGACTTCACTTTAGTCCAATACTGACGCAGCTGAGATTTGGAAAGGAAAACAGAACCAAGTGATGGCTCACCTCTTTCAGGGCTTTTAATAATCGAGGTCGCTTTTCTTCAACACTTTCCCTGGACTGCTGCTTAAGCTTCCTTAAAAGTGCTGTAACTAAATTTGAGGAGGGAAAAAAGTTAATTAAAAAGTTCTCATGTATTTTCACTTGGCTTAAAAAATAAATGCTTCTAAAAGGAAATGCTGCCCACATGCTCTCACAAACGTAAGCACAGATGTGATTTCACTAACTCCAAAACACCAAGAAAGACTTTGCCAGAACTCATGACTGCCACCCCCAAGTCACTAAGCACCTCCTTGCGGGCCTCTACCTTACCCAACGATCTCCTGGTTAATTGGGGAACACCAAAGTCCTGCTGGAGAATCTGGGATCAATTCACTTCATCAAACTTAAGCTAAAGAAGAGCTCTTCATCCTATTACAGAACATTAATGCTCAATAATATAAAAATAAAGAGGAAAAAAAATCGGCAAGTCAATCCCAAACTAGCAATATCACTAAAGCTATATAGAGAACATAAAAAGGACCTTCTAAATCTCTCTAGGTAATCTTCTAAATCCCAGAGATGTCACTAACTTCCCCAAACCCTCCACAGCAGGCATACACTAGAGCAGAGGCCTAGAGAAGACCCAGATTGTCCAGGCCGAGCGTTAACGTCATTGGCCACAATGAACACTGCTTGTTTCCACAAAGTCCTGCTTCAGTCATGGCCCAGAGCTGCCGAGTTCTTGAAAAATCTGCCAGTAAGGGGGCAAAGGTGAAAAGTCTAAAGAAGTTAACTATAATAAGATGGGTTGAGGAGAAAAGATGGGTTCTGTTTGAAACAGACTGAGCTTGAGTGCCTGTGGCATGTCAAGGTGTCAGGCAGCAGCAGATCAACACAAGAGTGGGACATGCAGAACTGGGGGTAAGAGCGTAGAATGAAGAACGCACAGGAAGTGACAAGACCACCAAGAGGCATCAAGAGCGGTGAAGGGACAGAGCTCTCGGCACACTCTTGGTCAGGGGACACACCATGCACACCGAAGCTACCGAAGAAACTGAAAAGGACCCGCAGACAGGTAGAGAGGAAACCCCAAGGAAGGGGCAGCGGTGGCATCAAGCATCCCCAGGGCTCAAGGATGGCCAGACTTCCTCTAGCAAGGACTTGGCAAAGCACAACCAGCAAGAGGACAAAAGACTGAGGGAGATTCAAGGCCAGGGAAGCATCTGGTTCCATGGGGTAACCACAGAGCGGGGGCCCTGAGAAAAGGGCAGAGGCAGCTGCCTGAGAACAGACAGGAACAGAAGAAGGGACAGGATGTGACAGCAAAGCCAAAGAAAGATCTGGAGCCCAGCTGGAGAAGGGCTGAACCAAGTGGACATGTGGAATGGTCCTCTACCAAAAAGGGGACGATGATGGATTCTGAGAAAACAGAGCTATCCCAGTGTGAAAGGAGGCTGTGTAACGAGTAGGACCTGGAGAGGGCTTAGGTGATGACCAGAATAACAATGTGCAGGAAAACAAGTTGGAAAGAGCTCAGAGCTCAGACCAAATGAGTGACCAGTCACAACATGAAGAGCATCACGATGAAACACGGCTCCCCACCTTGGGCAGAAGTGATGAACTCAAGTGAGGGACAGAGGGAGAAACAAGAGAAGACAGACTAAGGGGGCACAGAGGGAGGGGAAAGGAAGGCGGAAGGCAGGCAGGAAAGAAACAAGCACTTCTAAAGTGCCTGTTATGTGCCAGGTCCTGCGCTAAGCACTTGGCAAACGTGACCTCATGTGATCCTCACAACAACCCTGACAAGTTGGTGTCATGTTTATCTTTACAGATGAGGAAACTGAGGCAGACAGTGCCGACATGACTCACCCGGGGTCACCGAGCTACTAAGTGTCTGAGGCCAGATCTGAAGGCAGGTCTTCCTGACTCCTGACCAGATGGCGCTATTCACTGCGCTGCTCGGCTGCCTCTGAGAATGAAACAGGCATTTCCAGACCTGGCCAATGGGAACAGTTGTCATATCTATTAGAGAGGAGGGTTTCCACTGACAGAGAAGTGGGTTAGTAGGGAGTGACAGACATGAAAAAAGATCATCAATAAAACATTTTTTAAAATGCACAAAAGGGAAGAAAGTGCCAAAGAGGACCTAATCAGAGGGATTCTCTTACCACCAGTTGTTTTATTTCTTGTTTAAAAAACTGATGTGAGAGAAGCTCAGTTTGTCATACAATATTCTGTATCTTGAGATGTCTGTTTTTGTGAGTGATTCCACGTCTACATTTTAAAAAAAAAATCCATTGAGGAGAGCCAAGGGCAAGGCTGGAAGTTAAAAAGCATCTGGTGAGGGTCAGAAGCTAGAAAGCACCTAGCAGGATAGGACCCACACATGCCCAAGACAGAGCCACAGAGGCTACAGCCACATGTACAGTCAAGTCTCCAAAGATGAGAGCAGGGGTCAAAGCAGAGAGAAGGACAAGACCCTGAACCTGAGCTCTTTAGAAAAGGAGAGAGGATGAGCAGGTGCCTGGCAAGGAGTCAGACCAGGTGTCAAAGATGGAGCGGGGCTGGGGGCAAAGGAACAGCCCAAGCAGGAGGCAAGTACAGAGAGGAGGAAGGAAGAGGAGGACCTAGGACTGGAGCCACTCATCACATCACTGCACCTCTTGAGGAAAACCAGGTTTCTATTGGAGCAAGTTCAAAAGAGCAGCAAGTCAAGAACTCTAGGATGGAGGGAAGTCTGTTAACATGGAGTATTTATCAATATGCAGTGGCATGCATGTAGAAGCAATTCTAAACACTATCCCACCCTGAAATAATGGCCAGACAAGAAACGATCGCGGCTTCTTACTCATTTGTCTGTCTCCATAGCTGATGGCTTCTGCCAGAGGGCTCCATCCCTGAGCGTTTTTCACCTTTACTGGAGCATTGTGGGCCAAAAGCAAATGGGCACATTCTGCAAAAGAGAAGGCATTTTAAACACACTGTCCCTGATTATTTTCACATCACTGAAAAGGAGAATCATTCAAGGAATCAAATAAATATAATCACCTGACTCTTAAAAATAGCTAATAAATGGCGTGCTGTTTAGTGTCCATTATAACAAAGAGTGAATCCCAGCCCTCAAAAGCTTGTCACTTAAACTGCCACAGAAACACGTTCAAGGAATTCAATCACTCCAAAGGGGGAGGGGGGCAGCAAACAAAAATCTAGTTACAATAAAGCGAGAGGCTTCTCGGCCCTAGAAAGTGAGCATCGGACCTGGGGTCAGGAAGAACTAGGCTGCAATTCCACTTCAGACACTACCAGTGTGGCCCTGGAACCATCATAACATCCATTTCCTCATCTGTAAAACAATGGGGCTGGAATCCCTTTCAGAGCTAAACCTACTAGAACAGATTCATCCTCTCCACAGATCTGTTTTAAGCAGAGTTGTCTTCAGATGAATCAGGGCAGAGCAAAGGCCAACAGACGAACAAGCTACATCATCAATTTACCCCAAGAAGGGAATGTAAGTTGTCAGTAAAGTCCGCCAGTAGAACAAATCACACTGGCATGTTTTTTAAGGGGTGCAGCTAATTCTCCCCAACACCCAAGAAGGCTGCCATTTCTTCATTTTTATCCCATGAAGAAACTGAGGTTTTGGGAAAGACTAGAAAAAACAAAGGAAAGGAAGTCAGCAGAGCAGCCTCCAGGCCAGAATCCCAAGAGGATTCAAGCCTGAGCAAAGTGCCAGCCTGCAGACTGGGAGGCCACTGGTACTCCAAGGACATGGGGAAGACTGGTCTAACTTAAGCCATAAGAGAACGAAAGGGCGAGTCCAACAGAGGTTCCAAACTTGCTCTAGGGATATTCTCAACAGAACTGTTTCATTAATAATTAAACTCTAAGCCACATTCAGCCACTGTGCTAGCAGAGAGACAATGACAAAAATGAAATCACCCCTGCCCTCAAGGAGCTTCTGCTCTATGAGGGGAGCTAACACACAACTATATGGGGATACTCAAAATCCAAAACAGAGACAAAGGAGAGAGGGCACTGGCAGGCAGGGAGAAAGTGTCAGGAAGGACTTCATAGAGAAGTGAGATTCTGGGGGATGGAAGGGAGGATATAGTACATTCCAAGTATTTAAAGTTATGGACACAGGAATGTAGTGCCCTGTGTGAGGAACAAGGGGGCCCATAGAATGTGGGAAGTGAAGGAATAGCTAATAATCCTAACCACAGCTGGCATTTATACAGAGCCTTGCAATCTGCAAGCGTTTCATAAATACCTTCTTAATCGTTACCACCCTTTAAGGTGTTCTTACTATCCTCACTTTAAAGATGAGGAAACTGAGGCACAGAGAGGTCACAGAGAGTCAGGTGAGTTAAGAGGCTAGAAGTCACCCTGCAAAGGGTTGAAAAGTGAATGACAGCCACAATGAAAGAGGCAAAAGAAGATCCCATGGAATTAGGGGAAAGATCAGGCAAGGCTTCACTGAAGAAATGATACTGGATTCCCACAATTGCTCATCAGGAGGATCCCACTGTCTCTGATGCTGATACAAGCAAAAGGGGAGGCCTCCAGAGGTCTACAAAAAGAGATGAAAGGGAGGGGGGAAGAAAAGGAAGAGGAAAAGAGGAGGAAGCAAGGAGAGAGGGTAGCCTTTTCCATGAGTCTGGCTCCGAAAGGAAGAAGTGACACAGAATGACAGTTTAAGGAGGTCGTAAAGTTAAGGATGCAGATACTTAGGTCTGATGTCAGGCAAACAAAATGGGGAAAGCGGAAGAGCAGAGAGAAGGGCGCACCAAGAGGCTCAGACGCTGAAGAAGATGAAGGGAACGTGTATGGTTCAATGACAACTTTGATAACTCAAGAAAATGGGAAATTATTTCTATTATAATCACTTTAAGATACTCTTTAAAGAGTATCTTAAATTGGGTTGTTTGCACTCTAAGAAACAATGAATGATAAATTACTATGCATACCAAACAAGCACATCCAGAATGTACACAATTTTTACAATAATGTAAAGGAAAACTCCACTAAAATGAAGGTAGAGCCTGAGTAGTTCTAAAAAGGCCCAGGCTAGGGAATGAGGAAACGAGCCTTCTGCTCCTCAGATTCAGGGCACATTTGGGAGGGCACAGTGGGCACACTATCAGACAGTGGCACTAAGTTGGCTGGTTTTGCTCCTTCAGGGATCACTGGGAAGGCAATAGAGTATAAATGGGGAAATAACAAATAAAAAAATAAAAACATCACTTTTTAAGGCAGGGAAGTAGAGTCATTTTAGAAAAACTTCCATTAAAAAAGTTCAAGTTTAGAAATCCAAACACCTAAATAATTCTAAGCTACATGGAAAACTGAGCTATACACAACTCACTCCTAAGATTCATGGACAGATGAAATTCTACAGTATCTAGGAATATAAAAACTGATTAAAGTACTTTGCTTTAGTTGATTTTTTAAAATAAAGACTAGAAATTTAAGTCTTTATAACTGCCTGTGACACAAGGAACTCAAGAAATAAATTCTACAGAGTACTGTTTCCTATATGTTCAAGCAAACCTCACCATGTCCAATCTGTTGCCAAGTCTTGTCAATTTTAGCTTCACCATCTCTCTCCAACACACCACATCCCCTTCTCTATCAGCTGCCACCACCCAAGGACGGACCTTCAGCACCTCACAAGTGGGCTTTGGCAAGAGTCTACTGGTTAGCCCCCCACCCCAAAGTCTTTGCTTGCTGCAATCCATCTCCCGTTCCACGGTCAAATTAATCTTCCTAAAGCAGAGCTATGACCAGGTCACCCTCTGCCTAATAAATTCCAGTGGCTCCCAATGCCTCCAAGATCAAATTCCTGCCCTCATTCCTGCCCCCTCCTGCCCTCGCTTGCTCCCCCACCATCCTCTACCAACCCAGCGACACAGGTCTCTCTGCTGTTCCCCACGCAGGTGACTCTAGCTCCTCCTGGCCCAGCATTTTCACAAGCCAGAAGGCATGCCTGCACAGCTCTCCCTCCTCACTCCTCCTCTATCTCCTCAGCTTCAAAGTCCCCACTAAAATCCCATCTCTTACAGGAAGTCCTTCAACAACCCCTTAATTCCAGTGCTTTCCCTCAGGTGACTATCTCGAATTTATCAGGTCTTTCTCTTGCATGTATGTGCACAATCATCTATCTGTTGTCTCTTCAGTTAGATCATGAGTTTCTTGAGAGGATGGCCTGTCATCTGCCTTTCTTTGTATCCCCAGCATTCAGCACAATGCCAGGCACACAAGAGGTACTTCATGAATGCCTACTGCCTGACTCGGAGATGATACTGAGTTATTGAAGACTTTTCCAGAAAACTCTTAGCTCTGGCAAAGACTGATCAGAATACAAGTTTGGAGGAAGACTCAACAGTTGGCCAACTGAGACAGACAATGAGAAAGGTTCATCCTCACTTTTCTGCACGGAGATTTCTCTTTAAACTACAGCAATTCTCACATACCACCTTCCTAATTCCAGAAGGAACGCTACCTGTGCCAATAAGGAGAAGCCATACCAATGAGATCACAAGTCATCGAAATGCTGATGCAATTACGACCTCCTTGGATGTGGAAAGTGTAACCAAGACTCAGCTGGGCCTCCATACTGAGTTGTGCTGATCTATCTTAGACAAACATATACCATATCTACTGTGCACTGGAAAGAATCAAGTCTTATACAAAGGGTAAACCACAATACAATTATATTAGTATTCAAAGTGACATAATCCTTAGATTCTTCAAACACAGAAAAAAAATAATTTTCCTATATTATGAATCTTTAATAAAATTATTAATAAAACCACTTTCAAATGTTATTAAGAATTTCAATCTGATTTATTCTGTTCTGTGACAAGGATATGGTGGAAAAAGAAAAATTATCTTTCTATATTTAAGACACTGCCAACTCAAAGAGCAGTACTATATGTATATTCTAAACTTGATAGAGCTTGCCAAATGAAAGGGGAAAATCTCCCAGGTTTAGTAAATAATCAAAACTAGTGACAATGCAAAAGATTTTAGCTTCATCCTATATGTTTTAAAAGACCAACTTTACGTTAAAATTTTAAGATTGTCCATGAACATGTTTTAAAAAGAAAAAAAAATTACATTTACTAACCTTTATTTCCTAACATCACAGCAAGATGTAAAGGAGTGTTTCCTAAAACAAAATTAAAAAAAAAAATTAGATGAAATAAAAGAACACAAGACAATTCATTCAAATGGTGTTCCTTATTCTGATAAATTGGATGTGAAATTAGGGATAACATCCTACAACCAAGACAAACCTGCAAAATCAGAACATGGTGATTTTGACCTGACAGAAGAGCAACCTCATATGTTATAAATAAGTTGATCAACTTTGCATGGAAACCTCTTCTTTACTATTTGGTTAAGAAATAGCTAAAGCTCTATGTGAATGCATCTATTTTTATCATACATAGAAAAAAGATGAATTTAAGATAGCCTTAATTTATCTCAAAAAAATTAATGCCATATCTACTTTTTATTCACGATTTTTCTGATGTTAAAAAAAAAGCAAGCTATTTCAGAAACAAATTCCTAGAGGAGCAAGAAGAAACAGGAAGAACAGGCCTAAAGTAAAATAAATAACAGGCAACTAATCATCATCCACCCAATGGAAAAGAAAACAACATCGGTAATCCAAAACTAGAGACAATTCAAGTCATTTTCATTTTACTTCATGCTAACTTTCCAACAGGGGTAGGGAGGGTTCCCAACCGAAGCTGAACGCCTCCAAAACTGCCCACTTGCCCTGCCGGGCACCTGCTGGCCTCCATCCAACTCCTCCTGTCACCGATTTATTCATTCATTCAGAGAAACATGCAAAGGCTCAAGGGCTTCTGAGCACTAAGAAAAACGATGTTAAACTACAGGCCCAGCCCCCAAAGAGCTAAATTTAGTGCAGATAAGCAATAAGCCAAAAACAAGTCATTACCCCAAGTCTTGCAAAGAAACTGCATTATCCAGTTAAACAAGCAAATTCAATGAGGTTAGAAGAAGCAGGCTGTTAGGAAGTCAGGGATAAGGAGGTTGAAGAGATCTGGAGACAGAACTTAAGTTAGAAGCGACCATCTCCTAAACGTGAGGAAAAAGTGTTCTATGTGAGTATGTGTACGGATGTGGATGTGTGGGCTGCTTCTCCAGTAACAAACTCTACCCCAATCTTACCCAGCACTTGGACATTCAGCTCTCTCCTGCAATTCCTGCACAGACTACAGTTATCTCTACATGGATCCTTGAGGGTAAGTAGGGATGCACCTTAGCTAAGTGTTTGATCTCTTCAGTCCTTTACCCAATATCCTGCAGACAGGAGCTACTTTTAAAATGTGTTTGCCATTAAAAAAAAAAATTACCATCCACTTCCAGGGAGAGAAGCAATAAACTGTGAATGCAGACTGAAGGACACTCTTTTTTACTTTATTTTCCTTGGTGTGCGTGTATGTGCTTTCTTTTGCAATATGGGTAATAAAGAAATACGCCTCGCATGACTTCACATATATAACTGATATACTGCTTACCTTCTTGAGGGATGGGGGGGAAGGAGAGAGAATTTGAAAAGTCAAAATTTTAAAAATGAATATTTAAAAATTATCACATGTAACTGAAAGATGTTTAGCAAAATAATTTTTTAAATAAAAAACAAATGAATAAGATCTATTAGCCAGTTAGATGTCTCAGTGAATGGAGCACCGGATGTGGAATCAGGAAGGCCTGAATTCAAATCTGACCTCAGGCACTTATACTAGCAGCGACACTTGGACAAGTCATTTAACCTCTGCTTGAATTTCCTAAATAAGAGTCCCCTCTCCCGCACTGTTGTGAGGATGAAATGAGATCACTGTAAAGCACTTAGCACAGAGCCTGGCATATAGTTGGCACTTAAGAAATGTCAGCTACGAGGATGATGATGACAACATTAACCATAAACAATGAAGATGCAATCCTCCTGGACTACTCCATGTACGCTGTTGGAAAGAGAAGGCAACATGGAGGCATAAAGTGACAAGCACAAAAGCGATCCAAACCTTGGTCCCAAGGATGGCAAAGCCAGAAGTGAATCCTGAGGATGGAACAGAAGCACAGGAGGAGGGGGAGGGAGAGAAGGCTCATTTCTACAAAGATATTCATTAACAGCATTCTTCTGAATAGGGAATATTTCTATTATTGTGTATAATACTTGGAAACTGGCCCAATAAATGCTGCTACATAAATGCAACCGCCTAAGAGGGGAAGACACAGGACATGCTCCATATATTGGAAAAAGCAGAGTCAGCATACATGAACACAACTATGTAAGTAATGAAGACTGCTTCCAACTCCAGAACACAGCCCAGAATTAGACATTCACAAAGACAAAGAGGAACAAAAAGGATGTTGGCGATGGTTTTAAGGGGTTAATTTTTGCTGTTTAGTCACAACTCTCATGATCCCATTTGGGAATTTCTTGGCGAAAATACTGAGGCTGCTCACTATTTCTTTCTCCAACTCATTTTATAGATAAGGAATTGAGGCGGACTGGGTTACCTGACTTGCCCAAGGTCACACAGCTTCTAAGTGTTTGAGGCCAAATTTGAACTCAGTTCTTCCTGACTCCAGGCCAAGTTCTATCCACTCTACCATACAGCTAAGCAACATAAAAACAATTTCGTAGGATCAATTTTTATTCTTGTTTCTGTACCTGAAAATGACTAACTTTAGAATTCTTTAAAAAATTAAATGATGTTGAATGAACAGAATTTTCTTACGTACCATGTAAAGGACTTTGTCAGCATCAAATGTTCCCTTTAAATTCAAACAACATTCACATATTCCCCAAGGGAATGAGAGTTCAGAGAGGCTGTACAGCCAGATGGCTAGAGAATGAGCCAGCAGACATGGGTTCAAATGTCATTGCAAACATAATAGCTACCTAACTGCGGTATGAGCTTGGTGGCGAAATGAAGGAACACTGGGCCTGGAGACAGGAAGATCTGTGACCCTGGGCGAAGCCCTTAACCTGTTTGCCTCAGTCTCCCCCCAAGTCAATATAACAAAAATGTCAATTCTACCTAAATTATTCAGTGTCATACCAATCAAGCTACCAGATAATTTTATAGAGCTAGAAAAAAATAAAAAAATTCACCTGAAAGAACAAAAGGTCAAGAACAGTAAGGGAATCAATGAAAAACATTTGAAGGGAAAAACCTATGAAAATTTTTATGAACTGATGCAAAGTGAAGTGAGCAGGTTTTGACTTCACATGTATAACTGATCATATAGTTTGCCTTTCTCAAGGGTAGGGGAGATCAAGCAGGAAGAAAGGAGAGAATTTGGAAGTCAAGATTTTTTTAAAAAAATGAATGCTAAAAATAAATTTTAAATTTTAAAAAATACTTTATAACTTCCCTCCCCACAAAAACAAAACAAACAAACAAAACACAGTGGCTCCCAAAACACACAGAACGTGAGGTCAGACTAGTGATGCTCACTCCCTGTTCTAAGGGACCACAAAACGCATCAGCTTCTTGGGCTGCTGGATGACAATTCTAATTCCTGCCTAGCACCCAGAGTCAACTAGAATCATCAGATCCTTTTCCAAACTGCTATCTAACCACGGCTCTGGGGCCTCTCACTCCCTCCCTCAGTGGCACCCTTGAACCATTCATGACTAAACTATTCTTGGACTCTGCCCACCCAAATCACAAGAAATATTCTGGATTGTATTGTCTAATCAATATCTTTCCACCTTCCTTCTCAATCAGAATAGCATGAGACATCTTAGCAAAAGCTTTGACAAAATCTGGGCAACTTCCCTTTATTTGCTAATTTAATAATGTAGACAAAGAAGGCAATGAAGTAACAGAATGGCATGACCCTATATACTGTACAATCACCGCTCCTTTTTCTAGCTTTAGCCAAACGTCTCTTTAATGCTCCCTTCTAAATCAAAGTCTTGGTTAGGAGCCCAATCTGCAGCTGACATTTACCCTTATCGAATCTTCTCTTGCTTTCATTGACTCTACAAACACCTAGTGAGAGAAGCCTTCCAGGAGAACACAGGTTAATTCCAGTTGAAGCCAGGAAACATTCACCTAACAGGGGACAGTCAGCAACAGAGATCAGAGCCAGAACTTGAACACAGGTCATCTGGACTACAAGCTTAGCACTTTATTCACTCTGTCAGGCTAATAATACTGTAAGAGATTAATGAAACCAAGCTTACAACAGGTTATTAATATCCACCTCATGTATGACCTCAACGAGTTGTGAACAACTTTTTTCCTTTACCAAGTCAAAAGTCAGTCTTAGATGTAAATGTTCAATGACCCTTTAAAATTATCAAAGGTTCTAATAACAAAATTTGTTATAAATAACTATTTTTATCCCTGACTCTACAATAAAGAACTTTTTATCATGGCTTTAAAAAGGTATAATCTACATAAATTCCACTGAGTCACTTAAAAGTTAGTTTCAAAGACACTAACACACTATTATCTGGTTCTTAAGTGTGGTGTAATGGTAGCACGGTGGACAGAGTACCAAGCCTGAGGTCAGAAAGACTCATCTTCCTGAGTTCAAATTCTGCCTTAGAAAGGTCAAGGAAGCCAATGACAATGTGGGGGTTATGAAAGGTTCCAACGACTATATCCGCAGGGCAGCTGTAGTCCAGAGCACAGAGAACTGGTCCTGGGGCCAGGAGGACGGAAGTTCAACTCCAATCTCAGATATTTACTAACTAGGGGACCTTCCGCGTCACTTAACCTTGTTTGCCTCATTTCCTCATCTCTAAAATGAGCTACAGAAGGAAACAGCAAACCATTCCGTGTATGTCTGCCAAGAAAACCTCAAATTGGGTCTTGAAGAGCTAGATGCAGTGAAAATATCACTAGATTTGGAGTCAAGTTCTGGGTTCAAATTCTACCTCTGACAGTTATTAACTGTGTAAAAATAATATACAAATCACTACACTACATCTGTAAAAATAATGACTTGTGCTATCTACTTAACAATTATTGTGAAGAAAATCTTTATTAAAGTACTATATAAATATGGATTACCATCATCTCATCAGTGAACCATGTGTACATTTCTTCTAATAATTATATCACTAATAGCTCAAGCAGTTTGGATAGGGCTGGGCTTAAATTCTACCCTAATATGGACTAGCTATCTGACCAAATCATGTCCCTAAAGAAACTCCCTACACTTTAGTAGAGAAAAGTTGAGTTCCCTACACTGACTAAGTAACAAATCCTGCATGTATCTGCATAAAGCAAAGTAAGTAATTATGAAATACTGATTCCCAAATTAGGTATTTTTCTAGCAATCCTTACTGGATATTTTTCTGCCCAAAAAGAAAAAAAAGTTTAGGGTTAGAATTGAGCGCATTTTATCCCCAGACACACAGTTTAGATCATGCAATCACCTGAGCACAGACAAAATCTTTCAATAGTAAGAGTCACAGCTGATACAATCTCTTCAAGAATTAAACCAAAATTAAAAAAAAAAGTTTTAGAGACGTGTCCCAAGAGCTGAACTCAAATATCTGGATCATAAAAACAGACAAATCCAAAATTCTTCTCTAAGCACAAAGTGGGTGGGCATATTCTGAACCTAGAACTGATGACTGACCACAGTCCACAGCAATCAATGCCCACTTATTAATCTATGCCAGGTCTGTGAGCTAAGCAGTCCTACTTCCAAGTAGAGGCCACATGCAGAGGAGGGAGTCTCACAAAAATCTGGGGAGAAAGGTCCTGCTGCTGGGATCAGGAAAGATTTCACGGAGAAAGAAGGAAGCCTGAGCTGAGCCTTAGGGTGAAGATTTGTACCAAATGAATTAGAGTAAACAGGACCAGGAGGGTAACCCATACTGAGAGAAAAACGTTCCTCTAGCCAAGGACCCACCATGACTCCTGAAGAAGGCTGCATGCTGCCCTACTCCGGACAGTCAATGAACTCCTGAAGTTTGGGGTATGGTCAACTCAAGACTTGTTTTGCTTGATTATAGATATCTGTTAGAAAGATTTTGTGTTCCTCTTCTTAATGGTGGATAAGAGGAAGAAGAAAAAGAAATGCTTTGCTAGTTAAAAAAAAAAAACATATACCTATGACCACCAAAATAAATTGATTGTTTTACAAGAAGTCATTTCAAAAGTCACATGCCTACTGATCATGGTTTGTACAGAGTAAAAGTTCAAACGACATGTAAAATTAGAATAAAGGATAAAAATGAGGGGAAATGAGTTAATTATAATAGCTCCAACATGAACTACTTGCTTAGACTGCTGACCTTCCCTTTGAACTTCCTGAAAAATCAGAAGTTGGCAAAAATGACAATACCAAGCCCCATTTGGGGCAAAATTTAATCTATAAAAACTATCACCTCTACAAGGAAGCTCCTCAAACAACTTTACACAATTTCCCTTCAAGGTGAGAAATAAAGTAGCCAAAAGAAACGCTTGAGCATCTGCAAAACATCCCAAGGGATAATGGAAGAATAAGGAGCCTCAGGGAACTGGAGCTGAGCCACAGTCACTCTAAAAGAAACACGAGGCACAAGAAGTGGGATGCACCAGCCTGCGCCCACTGCTGCTTCCACAAAAGCCCTTCACCTCTATCCTCCCAAAAAGTTTACTCTGAAACCTATGCAACTTTGCGAAGTCAACAGGAAATCATACCTTCACCAAACTTAGCTGAAAAACTAGGTTTATTCCAAGAGGAATGAACATGCATATGGAAATCAAAGCAGGAGGAGAGTTCACAGTTCTTAAAGAACTTTGCATATTTATGGCAGCAGGACAAAGTGACTAGGGGACAGCAGGAAGGGACAAGACATGGGAAGTGGGAAAGTGTAGTCAAGGTAGGAAAAGGATAAAACCTCTCCTGACTAGGAGGAGAAAGGTCATGGCATTCTTTTCCCTTAGGACCTGCTAGACTCTGAAGAAAGGAGGGTCCGTTTATCGGCAAGGGACCCCAGCAGCACAAGCATTCTCCCAGCTTGTCACGGACTGGCCGGTGCCTGTCCTTCCTCCCAAGGACACGCAGGAAATCGAATCCAGTTTGGGGTGCAATGACAAAATATGTCAGTTCAGGCCAGGTTTCTTCCCTGGCACATTAAGAGCCTTTCGCATGCTTCTGGAAGGGTTAAATCAGATTCAGGGAAACAGGTATCTGCTGCTTCCAGCTAAGTGGACAGACTGCTTTCTCAACTTCCTTCAACCGTGGCACAATTCTCCCCACCCTCCTCTGCGCCAGCCCAGCCATTGGGAAGCCCACGAGGAGGGGAGCTGTTTCTTTACTGAGTTTGTATTCCAAGCACCTAAGAGTGCTTTACCTCCAGTAATCACTTCATAAAAATTTTCTTTCATTACCTAGTGACCAACGGTCTTAAATTTTCTCAACTCCATCTTTTTGATCAACATAGCCCCCTTTCCCACCCCCTTCAACCACACAGCACCATAGGCATCCCTGGATTCCAAATGACCAAACTTCCAACTTCCCATTTCTCACCATGCCTCCCCTCTCCTTCCGTTTCCCATCCTCTCTCGCACACCACTCTCCATTCCCATCCAGTGAGCCTCTTCTCCCTACTTTCCAAAACTCATCCACTGTGGTCCCTTGAAATAACGGCCTGTCACTTTAACGTATCTCTGGGACCTAGAATTCCTTTCTGAATGAAAGAAGTTCAGGAGGGGTGTCTTAGCTGGGCTTCAAAGGACTGTGAAAAATTCTGTAAGTTAGGACATAAAGAGAAGATATTCCAGAAATAAGGGACAGCAGAAACAAAGCAATGAAACCTGCCCATGCCTAAAGTCACTTATGGCAGGTTGTCAGATGGCTCAGTGGGGAGGGTGCAGGTCTAAGCACACAGAAGAGTGTTAAGCAGATAAAGGCTATAATCAGAGTTACATACTAGTAAGAGCAGTCTGGAAGTGGCACTAAAAGAATGACTTGAAAGGAGAGTGGAGGCTACAGCACCTGTTAGGAGGCCAGTACAGTCCTACAGCGGCTGTGAGTAAACAGAGAAGATGGAATAAATGTAAAATGAAGCCAGATGAGAGACACTGCTGGAAGTCAATAGCCAAAGAGCTGCTGAAGCCAGGACAGGAGAAAAAAGGAAGACACATCAGAGAAAGACTCTTGCATGAGTGAAATGACTGGAATCTGTGACTGGGGAGGAGAGGACAGAAGTTCAGTTGCTAAGTGGGTAACATACATGGCTGAAGTGGAGGGAAGGGTTCGGAAATAAGGAAGCCTATGGGAGAAGCTCATTACCATTCCACTCCCAGGGCTTTCTTGCTACACAGAAGGCCCCCAGATCTAATTTTTCAGCTACAATCCCTCCCCAGAACTCTAGCTCCCACTAACAGTCTCCTGAACATAAGAGGGCGGTGATAAAAATACGAATCTGGGAGTCAGCAGACCTAGGTTCCAATTCTCTGCTATAGAAATGCCCATTAATCTCTCTGGGTTTCCATTTCTTTTCTGTAAAAGGAGAGGGGGAACCAAGATGCTTCTAAGGTGGTTTTCAACGCTTCTCAGTGCCACCAGGACATCCCTCTCATGTGCACTCTGACTTCTAACATGTCCAAAACGGAAATCGCCTCACAAAACCTGCCCTACCACCACTTCCCAAATCACTAAAGCTTAATCATATATAAAACAGTATGCATGCGCATGAGCAAAAACCTACACACATACCCCTCCAAATCCTCTTATGCTCATGGTAGAAGAGACTAGCCTATTACACTGTCTGATCAGGTTTCTAGTTTGGGTAATTTCAAGATACGTGATTTGATGGTGATGAAACATAAATGCTTTTCCTCCCCAAACAAAACATACTGTATGAGATCATCATACTTCAGTCATTTAAGATGTATCTGACTCTTCATGACCTCATCTGGCATTTTTTTGCAAAGATCCTGGAGTGGTTTGCTACTTCCTTCTCCAGTTCACTTCACAGATGAGGAAACTGATGCAATCAGAGTTATATAACTTGAGCAGGATCACACAACTAATGTGTGTCTGAGGCCACATTTGAACTCAGGTCTTCCTAACACCAGATCTGGCGCTCTATCCATTGAGCCACCTAGCTGTCTCAGAGTTCCTTAGCAGCATAATATAGATTCTGTCATTGGCCATATTCTATTCAATGCTTTCATAAGTGAAAACATAGCCTTTTATGGCTAAGAATTGGAAATTGAGGAGATGCCCATCACCGGGGGAATGGCTGAACTCCCGGAAACGACGAGCAGGATGATTTCAGAAAAGCCTGTAAAGACTCCCAGGAACTGATGCAGAGTGAAGTGAGCAGAGCCAGGAGAACGTTGGGCAGGTAAAAGCTGTGTTACACAATGAAGAGCCGGGAATGACTCAGCTACTGCAGCAATAAAATGATGCAAGAATCTCAAAGAACTCATAATCAAAAATGCTACCCACCTCCAGAGAAAGAAATGGCACCATCTCAGTACTGACTGAAACAAATGATTTTTCTTTCTTTTTTCCCCATTTTTTATTTTGAGTCTTCTTTCAAAAACTAATATGGAAATGTTTTACATGACTGTACATACATAATTCATATCATATTGTTTACATTTTCAGGAAGGGGAGGGAGAGAGGCCCTTCTCTGACTCTTATTAAGTCTTAATCACTGACTGGGCTAGGGTTGAAAAGGCCAAGGTCCTGAACCATCTCCAGTTGTCCCGGTCTGTGTCTGGTCACTGGACCCAGCTGGCTCCAGAGAAGAGAGTGTGGCTGGTGAACTTACACAGCCCTCTCTTCCTTATGTCATGTCATCACCTCCCTGATGTCATGATCCTCTTCGACAAAAAAGGACAAATAAGAAAAAGGTATAGGAGCAAAGCCAGTTAGTGGCAGGAGTGACTCAAAGTTGAGGCATAGCAGGGTTTAATCTGTTATATGAAAAGAGGGCATAGGGCTCAAGAGGGCAGTATAGTATAAAATTGAACTGGTTCACCAAGGGGTTGAAATGAAGGGAAGAGAGTGTAGTAGGGCTAAAGAGAGAATTGAGGGGTGGAGGGACTGAAGGTTACAAGAAGCACACAGAACAGTCTTTCCAGCACTGGAAGGCATAGGGATAGGTAGAATGTCAATAGACAATGATTAGATAAGGGAATTTCAGAGTCCATGAACAAAGATGTCATCCATCTGTGGATAATGGAATGATCAAGAGTATGACCATGGCTGTGTGTGGCTGAGGTACACCAAAGGAGTAGATCATGGGAAATCAGTAGAGGAACTAGGAATTAGCATTTGAGAAAATAATCTCTGTCCATCCATCCATCCATCCATCCACCCATCTCTGCTGAAGCACCCTACTATGAAAGCAGGAGTTGGGGAGGAAAAATTGTGATGCAGGTATTGAACTCATCAAGGAAGGAAGGGGAAAATCAATAGACAACAGTTACCAGGATTTTGATTGGGTGAATTGTATGAACATCACTAAGTGACAGTGGTAATAAGGCATAAAGAGTATTCCAACTCCTCCACTTTGACCAAAGAATAAGAAATCAAAATGTAGGTGGAAAAGCATGGGAGGCTATGTCATCAGGAGGAAGTCAGCTCTCAGTAAAAACCAGACATGAGAAAGGAAAAGATTTAGGATGATGGGTTTATTGTCTATGGTACAGGCATTCCAGAGGGCACAGTAGGAGGGGTGGGTTGCTTTAGGGTAGGGAGGGTTTGAAGGGAATAGGAATAAGAAATCTGGCAGTAAAGGGCAAGATGAGGGTTTGAAGGATGACTTACACCATTCAGAATTACTGGGATGTAAAGGGTATAACCAGAGGAGAGTTGGTTAATCATTAAGGGAAAATTTTAGATGAGCCAAAAAAACAAGAGGAAAAAAACTTCAAAGGGCTCACTGTAAAGTCTTAAATACAACTACATAAAAATAGAACAGACTCCTGATGTGAAAGATCTTGGAAAAAATATAACAAGGAAACCTAACTCTAATCTTAAATTCATAGTAGCATTATTTGTAATCACAAAGTTTAGGGAAATATATATCCAATGATAGAGTGAAAGCTAAACACACATGATTACAATGGAAAATTACTGCACTGTAGGAAATGACAAATATAAAGAATTCTACGAGACATGGGAAGGTTTATACAAAGCGACCGAAAAGGAAACAAAATCCAAAGATCAATAAACACGCAAAGACTTACAAGAATGAAAATGAAGAAGACACTAGAAAAGGACAAAGCTCAGAGCACAATTGGAAGTGTTGGTCCTAAATTACTAAATAAAGCACAAGTACTTTGTTATCAAAATGATAAGGTATAAGAACTGAAAGTTACATGAAGCAATCACGTAATGCACCATTTTGCTTACCTTTTTAGAAGAAACTCTGGGAAGAGGGGAACTAGGAAGTCATACTGATGTGTAACCAAAAAAACCACTTTCATTTGAAATGAAATTTTTCAAATATAAATTGTTGGGGTTTTTTAACTTAAAAACTAATACAATCAGAATGCATGAAGATAAGTATAGCATTCAGAACAAGATCGAAAGAACAACACATTATTCCGTTCTGGTCATATGTTAATACAGCATCCTGGAACACTTCAAAAGTGACTCAATAACAAGATGGTGAGGGGTGTCAAACCATATCGTATAAGAAAGAGTTGAAGGAACTGGGGATATAAATCTTGCTAAAGATTTAAGGAGGTCTACGATGTGAGAATATACTTTACGCAGCAGGTGTCCAGGGCAGAATTAGGAAGACTGGAGAGGGAAGCAAAATTTAGCTCCCTATTATATAAGCCCGAATATTTTAAACTGTCCAATTATCACAGAGACTGCTTTTAAAAAGAGTGAGCTCCTAACTCAGGCAGCTGGTATTTATTAAATGTCTATGAGGTGTTGGGCTCTGAGGATCCAAAGAAAAAATGGCTGTCTGTGAAAAACATCACAGAAGGAATTCCCACACTAAATGGAAGGCTGAATTAGCTAGTCTAAGGTCCCGCATAGCTGAGGCAAAACTCTTAACTACTTTGAATTTTGTTCACATATGACAATAGACTGATTACATTAAGATCCAGACCATCACAGAACCTCCTAGAAGCTTGATGGGAAGGAAAAGATTTTGGCTTACAGAACAGGAAGGACCAAGTTGGTGAAGAATGTTTAATGCCCACATTCCAATAGGTTTGGATGGATGCCCTCCAGGGCTTGTCCTACAAGTCAGGACAGACAGCCGAGATGTACACTGAGATCAGCACTAAGTTGATGAGGGAGGAGAGGGTGGGTCAGATGGCTTTTAAGAAATTGCCAAGTTCTTATTGGCCCTGAATTTCCCACGGAAGCAACTACCTACTGATCTTTTCCATATGAAAACCTTACTGTTTTGCTCTATGGTACAGCCATGTTTCTGAGGAATTGGAAATGAGCATCACTTAGAAAGCATTAGAGGGGCACATGGCAAGAGGGAGTGAGCAAGCTGCAAAGTCTAACAAGAAAGCCCAAAAATGAACTATCAAGGGCATCATGGAACCTTGTGGGGGAAAAGCCAGCCTGATCAAAAGGCAAAGTAGTGCAGGCGGCCCTCTCATGGTGGAGGAGAGTAAGGAAGGCCTTCAGTGCATCAGGTGAATCCCATGGGACAAAACATTTGAGAGAATACAGACAAGAGAAAAGCAACAGAGGCGGAGGGCATGGAGAGCTGGGATCTGCAGCCTATCAAGAAACGTACACAGCTCCTTAATTATGAGGGCTCTCTATGTAAATTAATATTTAAGGGCAAGAAGCATGTATTATTTATCTTTGTACCTCTCAAAACAGAACAATGCCTTGTATTTTTTAACACTGATTTGCATCCTCATGGAAGGATAATATCTTCAAAATTTAAATAAATTATCCAGACTAGCAATAAGTGCTCTCCATCTGTACCTTTCTATTCCAGAGAAGCAAGTGATCACAAACCAGTGAAGCAGAGTTCTCCTCCCCTACAGTATATTAGCAATGTGAGAAGAAAAAGAACCTAACAACATCTACATGTGCAAGCAACTTCTGGGCACGAAACTGCATTAACACTGAAACAGAAACAAGAGGCAAAGATACGTTATGCACAAGGCAAACAAAAATATCTGTCATAAACAAAGAGGAACAATTACAGGAAAACAGTTTAAAAGAGGACCCGAGAGTGAATCATTTCTGTTTCAACAAAACTGTAGATAAATACTGGGACTAGACGCTGCAAAGGAAGTTTAACCCTTAAATCCTAGCATTTCTGTGGATCATGAAACAAAATCAGTTGCCATGACATTAGTCTGTAAGTCACAGTCCTATCTAATCCTCTCCAATGACAATACAATGGTTTATCGGATCATGCATGGAGAATCCTGGCTAGTCAAATCTAGTCTAAATTACTCTAGTTCTACATGTGGGAAGTCTTGGCTAAATATTATACCAAGAAGGCTCATGATAACATCAACAGAAACGGTCAGACATCTACTATGTGCACAGCCTTCCACTAAAATCATCCAATGCCTCGCTGTGCCCTGGGGATGACAGGCTCTTGAAGAATTTGGAGAGGGCCAAGTTACAGTAAATCATAAAGGTGGAGTGTGGAGCATGGACCCTTTCTCTCTTTCTCTGCTCCACTGGAGGATTATTCTAACTAAATTTAAAAAGACTAGTCACAAAGTTGGTCAAAAGGTAATAAACGTTTTGGGCACAGCAGCTCTTGAAAAACATCTTCCAGGTCCCAGAGGTGCTAGAAATCTGCATTACTGCATTTATCATACTGATAAAAGCATGGAATTGATGCAGTTTTGAGGGGTTCAAGACCTCTCAAGAACCAGGTTGCAGGACAGGGTTATCTGGAAAGAATTCACCAATTCAAGCATTCTTTAAGTCAAGTTAGCAAAGGTCTACTTTTATGCTATTCTGGGGACAAAAGTTCTTAGGGAACCTTCCACCTTAGAGGGGTACAGTTCAAAGTTTATATAAGATAAACTATAGTTAAAATACAAAGTGCCAGATATACAAATTAGATGACTCTGGGCAAGCAGTTAAGGAGAAGTTAGTTCTTAAAGAAACGCCCTTTTTGCACCTAAGTCATCATAGGTTTACCCAGAGTTCACCAGGAAAAGCCCAAGGAGGGGACTACAGGAAGGTGTGGTTCTTAGGTGTGCTACATCACCAAGTGAACCAGGAGTCCAAGCAGCTTGAGGACTGCCCAGTCTGCCACCAATCAAGGCCTGGTTTGACCAGATAGGAGGGTAAACAAATGTCTAAAGTGGAGGACTCAGGATGCATGTAAGGAGGTATGGAGTTGGTACAGATAATCCAGAGGCTACAGAGTATGTTTATGAGCCGCTACAAAGCAAACTCAAACTAGGAATTCCTACAGGTGGGCTTTGTGACCGCCCCAGGGAAAAAGACAAGTGTTTTCCTGGGGCCTGATCAGGAGTAACAGTTGCATCCTTGGACTGGGGAGAAACTGCCAGATAGTTTTGAGGCTAGGGAGAAATATGGTCTTGGAATTGGGGTCAGGGCACAGGCACTCAATCACCTCACCTCATGAGAACCTTAACTTCCATAATGATACAAGATCAAATGTAACAGCGGTCACTATCTATATGGGCTAAAGGAGTTACTGATTACAGACTAATAACTCAGGGACACAAGCCCCCTCCCACTAATAATTATTTCCTACAGTTAGTAGGTGACTCTATAATCACCACCACGAATAGTCAACACTGAGCTTTTTATTGTAACAATCCAAATGAAGAGACAAGGAAATAAAGTGGTCTATGAAAAGAAAAACAGTGTAATTCCAAGTAACCTTTTTGTTTAGGATGTCATTGATGAGACTGAAACGTTGAACACATTACACACTCGGTAACGTGAAAATCAGGGCACCGTATAAACAACGCGTCTTGCCCCCGTGACTGACAGTCCCGAAGGTATTTCCTTGGCTGGCCCGACTTTCCAATAGTCCTTAGGAGTTGGGGACCTAACTTTAGAAGCCCTTCTACGGGTGATCTCCTCCATCCTTCGGGCACAGGGCCCCCGCTGGGAGGGGGGGTGCTGGAGGCGTCTCCAGCCCCAGGGCCGGCTCCCTCGTGGCCCCCACGGAACAAGCTCGCTGCTGAACCTCGGAAAGTCCACCCGCGGTTAGGCACCCGCCTCTAACGGGGCCGGGGTCTCTGCAGGGCCTCCCTTCGGGCGCAGGAAGCCCGTCACGACCTCGGGCCCCGCACACACCCGCGCACCCCCAAAACCACGGGGCCCCGCCGGGCCGCACAGGGGCAGCTTCGCGCTCGCCCTCCGCGGCCAGCAGCCGAGCCCAGGGTGGCTCCGGTGCCGACCCATCCGAAGCTCTCCAGGGCTCGGACGAACGCCTGCCCTGGGCCCGGGACGCGGAGCGCCCCGAGCAGCGCCCGACATCCCCTCCGTGAGGGGCGGCCGCGGGGATCCCCTCCGTGAGGGGCGGCCGCGGGGATCCCCTCCGCGAGGGGCGGCCGCGGGGATCCCCTCCGTGAGGGGTGGCCGCGGGGACCCCCTCCGCGAGGGGCGGCCGCGGGGATCCCCTCCGCGAGGGGCGGCCGCGGGGACCCCCTCCGCGAGGGGCGGCCGCGGGGCCCCCCAGAGGAGGCCGTGCGGGGCCCCCACTCACCGTGAAGGTCCTTCTGGCCGATGTGGTGCGTCCGGATGAGGGACGAGAGCCGCCGGACGTCGCCCTTGAACACGCACTCGTGCACGGGGTAGAGCGAGGGGCCCCGGCCGGGCTCCGAGGCGGCGGCGCCCACGGAGGGGGCCGTGCAGCAGCCGGGGCCGGCCGGGGCCTGCGGCGGCTTGAGCCGCAGGCGGGGCTGCGGGGCCGCGGGGCCCGGGGGGTGGCCCTGGCCGTCGCGGGGCCCCTGCCGGCCCGCCTTGCCCCCGGCCCCGGCCCCGCGCGCCGCCGTGAAGGGCCCGGGGGCGGCGGCCGCCTCGTCGTCGCCCGGCTCCAGCAGGTCGCCGTCCTCCTTGCCGCAGGGCTTCGGGTCCCTCCGCAGGGAGCGGATCTTCTCGCCGGTCATCGCCGCCTCCGCCGCCGCCGCCTCGGCCTCGGGCTCCGCGGACTCCGGGGGGCGCTCAGAGCAGCCGGGGCGGCAGCGCGGCGCAGCATCCACTCCCGCGGCGGCCCCGGGCCCGGCCCGCACGCATGTCCCGCCGCCGCAGCCCGTCCTGGGCTCGCTGGGGGGAGCTCGAGTCTCGCCTCCCGCCGCTCGGCTCACAGGCCGCGGCGGCCCGCGGCCATCTTGCCCTGCCCCCCTGCTCTCGCGAGAGCTCGGCGGAGGCGGGGAAGGGAGCGGGTCAGGAAACACCGCGAGAGGAGCGCGGCCTCGCGCCCCATGCCCGGCCGGCGGCCCTCGCCGAGGCGCTCGGGGCGGCGGCGAACCAGGGGCACGTGCCGAGCGCGCCCCGCCCCGCGACGTCCCGCCGGCCCCGCGCGAGAGCCCCCGGAGCGCCGGCCCCGAGGCCGGGATCGTGTGGGGCGCCGCCCCACCCCCACCTCCCCTCCGCGGGGCCGGAGCCTGCGTTACATCTCCCGGCCACCCGCGGCTCGGAATGTGCGCTCATTGGCCGGAAGTGACGTCACTCAGCGCCTTCGGCCGCGCTCGCCGAACGTGACGTCAGGCTCGCGCGGTCCCGAATGCGGCGCGCCGGGAGGCGGGCCTCCGTCCTGGACCGCCTGGCCCGCGGCCTCGGCCTCCTTCCAGCGCTAGCCGCGGGCCGGCGCACGTCGTGATGGTTAAAGACGTTCCCAGCCTAGCCCTTGCACGTCGTGATGGTTAAAGACGTTCCCAGCCTAGCCCTTTCGGCGGGGCACCCGCTAGGCCCGGGGGAGGAGCCACCGGGAAGGGGCGGGGTCTCGTGTGTGGGCGGAGCCTCCTGCGGAAGACGTCGGGGCTGGGCTAGGCCTGCTCCCCGGGCGTCGTCGGCGCCGGTGGGGACCGCGTGCTCCGAGAGGGCGGGAGGGGGGGGAACCGCGTGCTCCGAGAGGCGGGAGGGGGGGGACCGCGTGCTCCGAGGAGGCGGGAGGGGGGGACC
>CM053770.1:689776708-689794001 GCA_028658325.1 Potorous gilbertii
GTGGGGACCGCGTGCTCCGAGAGGCGGGAGGGGGGGAAGCCAAAGCCGGGCCGTGGGGACCGCGTGCTCCGAGAGGCGGGAGGGGGGGAAGCCAAGGCCGCGGGGATGGAGGCCGAGGGAAGGCTCCCTCCAGGGCCGGGACCGAGGAGGCAGAAGTGACCAGAACACGCGCAGCGGGCAGACAGTGCAGGGCATGTGCTGTCACCGATGCCCCCCAGCGGAGCTGGCACGCCGGCCCGCAGCGCTCCCTCGGGTGCGGGGACCGGGCGCGGACGGTGCGGGAGGGAGAGGGCTGCTGTCTCTGCTTGAGTTCCACCTGCAGCTTTGGACACTCGCGTCTGGAGCCTGGTCGTGGCTGTTGGCACACCTGGGTCCGCTTCCGGCCACCCCCCCTCCTGGCTGCCTTCTCCCAGTCCTCCCCGCGTGGCTCTGTGCCTGTAACCTTCCAGATCTGCGTGGGTTGTTGGGCTGTCCTAGTCAGAGGACCCATGACGTCACCCGCTGACGTCCTAACCCACGGGTGAACTGGATGTCTAGGAGGCAGAGTGGGGCAAAGGCGGCCTTACTGTCTCCCGGTCACTGAAGTGCGGCAGGCGTTGGCTTCGGGTGACCTTCTGGCCGTTCACGTGGGGAGGCAGACCCCTCCCGAACCCATGATGGGTTGGAGGCCCGTAGGATGCCCTCAGTGTGGCTTAGCCCATCTGCAAGACGGACTGCCAGGGTGTGGTTCCGTGGAGCCACAGGCGACACCTGAAAAGGGTTCAGCCAGCCCTCGAATCAGAGGCACCCCATGCCCCCCAAAAAGCCTAAATGCTCCTTGGCCACCCGTGCCCTGCATGTGTTGTGGGCTGTGAGTTCTACCCTTCTGCATCGTGTCCCTGATGCTCACCTCATGCTTACAGTGTTCTCTCTTCCCCACTTAATTTAAGAGCAGCTGAAGCACCGTCTTTTAAGTAGTTCTTAATCTTCCACCTACTAGGTATTCCTCCCTTGATAGTTTTTATTTATTTTAACATTGTTCTGTTTACATTTATTCAGTATGTATGTATGTATGTATGGACGTGTTTTTCACAATAGAAAGCTCCTAAATGCTTGTCGATTGATCAAAGATGCCTAAAAAGTATTAGAACGTGAGCTCCTCAAGGACAAGCTCCTGCCTTTCTTTGCATCCCTCCTACTTGGCACAATGCCTGGCACGTAGTAACCCCTTAATACGAAGTTAGTGATTGGCAGTGGAATCGGAACTTTCCTCAGGAGGTGACAAGGAATCTCATGATCTTTGAGTGGAGCAGTGATACTCCCACAACAATCTATAACAAAGGTTCATGGGGGAGCATGGGGGCAAAGGAAGAAGGACCCATGAGAGAGATGCACGTTGTTCTGTGCAGGTGATAATGAATGAGTAAAGAGGGAAAGCGTGAGTCTTCCAGCAAGGAAGTGATGGATGCAAGAGATGTCACGGAAACAGAATCCACAGCACTTTGTAACTGATGGTCTGAGAACAGAGTCTGAATAAGACTAAGACTTAGAGCATGGGAGACTGTGAATGCTGCTACTGTTGACAGAAACAGTGAAGTAAGAAGGACACTTAAGTTTCCAGAGAAAAACAGGATGCTCAGCTCTGAACAAGGTAAGTTTGAGGTGCCAGCAGGACATCCTAGCAGAAATACCCTGTCGGAAGCATTTATTAAGTGTTTATAATGTGCCAGGTACTTTACTGAGTGCTGGTGACTCAAAGACAAAAAGACAGTCTCTACCTAATCTAATGGGGGAAGATGTCACAAAGAAGGAGACAGAAAGGGGATGGGGTAAAGTAGAGGGGCATGGTGCTGAAGGCCCCACCGCAGGAAGGGGAAAGAAGACTGGCTATCCTGGACCCCTCCACAAAAGGGAGTTTCCAGGAAGAATTCACCATTGGGAGAAGGGGAATGGCATAGCAGAGATATGCTAGGAAGAGGCCACAGGATGACTGCTGATGAGATGCAATTCTAAAGTCCTGGACATCACAAGCGCAACAGCCTTAATGGGGGATGGAGCTCTGAAAAGAGGTCAGGTCCTGAAAATGAGTTCAGAGCCTTACATGCAGAGATGTGAGTGTGAGTGAAATGACCTAGAAAAAGTATGAGGGGTGAGTTTGAGGCATCAGGAAGCTCAGGAGCCAGTGAAGAAGCCAAGACGGAGGGTGTAGGGTGATACTTCTTTAAGCCTAAAATGGAGAGTATCCAAGAGAAGCTGGTTTCCAATTGCGCCAAAAATTCTGCTGAGATTTCCTGAAGGATAAGGACTGAAAAAAGAAATTTAAATATGGAAATTAGGTGGTCATTGGGACCTCTAAGAAGAGCTTCTGTGAGTTGGTAGGGCCAGAAGGAGGCCTAGGAGAAATTGGATCAGGAGGAAGTAGAGGCAATAGATGTGGACAACTTTCACCAGACATTTGGCAAGAAGTGAAGAGAAAAGAGCATAAATACCAGCTGGTTGGAACAGTATATTCAAAGACTTTCAAGGTGGGCTAGATTTGGGGAGTGGGGGGTTTGTGAGACTGGAGCCAACCTGAATCAAGCCGATCACTCCATTTTCAGTGAGCGTATTTGCACCTTGGAAAGCTGCGCACTACAAATCAGGGTTTGATTTGTTCTTTGCTGATTATTTAGACTAAAAAGTGTTAAAGGTGCAGATTGAATTTAAGAATGTGTCATCTTCTGTACATTCCCCACTCCCCAGCATGGTTGTTAAACATTTATCAGCACAACCCTGGGCAAGACCTAAGCACTTTTTTGAGCAGATGGAAAGTAGGGAACTGAAGGAGCATGAGAGAAAAGGGGAAAGGGAGCATTATTTATAACCTCTTCATTTTACTTGATAACTTCATCCAACAAAAGGTTAAAGAACTGACTAGGAAATTCTCCTTTCAACGTGCTTCACACTCACTGGGAAGCCCTGGTTGCTGGAGTACAGTCTTTAGAATAAGTAGCCATTCCTTCACAAAGAAGCAGAGAAGAGGTGATCAATTTGAACTGCAGCCTAGGTTTGAGGGCTCATTGCCATCTTGGTTATAAAAGTAACTTTCCAAGTGAATTTAAGAAGTATTGGGTACCTCAAATTAACAAGACTCAGTAACCAAGCACTGGGAGAAAAGACTCACAGTTAACTGAACCATGCTCCCCTGACCCAGCATTTAGCAAATTTAAGGACTTAAGAATTTAAGTACATTTTTCAGTTTTCATGTTTTTGGCTTCCTTCACCATCACAACCAAGTACTGTGAGCTGAGCCACAGAAAACAAAATAAGCCCAGAATTCCAAAGGGAAAAAATAATCTAGTTGATATTTCTTGACATTTAGCTGGTTGGAAACGTAAACAAAAGAGGCATCACATTGGAGAAGTCAAAGAAGTGCCAGAGAGAGCCTGGAAGGGGGCTGTGGAGATGGGCCTCATACATGGGCCACCCAGTGCAACAGTCTAGGGAAGCAGGAGTGGCTGTCATCACTAGGGGGTCCCCTTCTCCCACCTCCAGAATGTTCTAGGTCAAGGTGTGGTGAGTACACCTGGCAACACCTTGCACACCCCATTAGATGACTTCTCTTGCTGATTGAGTTTCATTCTAGAAGTGGGTTAACATTTAACTGCTGGCCTACAGAAAAAGCAGACAGCATTCCCTCTGATGAGTAGGAACCTACCATTCAAATTTATCTAGCAAGGATTTTGCTAAATATTTGTTGTTTTCATTTTCACAAAAGATTATTGCTAAGAGATAACATGAGCAAGTAGACTCATGGACATGGCAGTTGATATTTCTGAATTCTAAATGAAACTCCTGTGTACTTAACATGTGGTGCTGTTTCTCTATCTCTGTTTCACCTGATGAAAGAATAATACCTGAGTGCTGTGTAAAATAAAATGACAGAGATTGATAGAGCATCTCCTCCCATTTAGTATTATACACAGATCAATGGACTGTAATTGGTGGACGTGAACAGGCCTCAACACATTCCAAATGAAGAACTGCAAACATGCCCCTTGAGGTGAATTTAGGAAGGGAGGTGTCTGGACAAGCTTTACAAAGAGGCAGCAGAGGTTCATCTGTGTAGGAGATCAGTAGCTATAATTAATGGTGGAATTTATTAATCACACCCCAACTTTGTGTTTAGTGTGTAAGGTAAACAGTATCAGCGGTGACTTCAAGGATTGTTTCCTCTCAAATATTTTCACTCTCTTTTATTTAAAAAATAACGAAAGAACATTTTCCTAGATTCCCTATTAAGACAGGTCTCTGAGCATTCTAATTAACTAGGTAACATAACCTGTGGCCAATCAAGTTAAACTATCTCAGGCAACCCTGAAAGCAGCTATCAACCATCCAGGTTCAAATACAAAAGATAAACAGCTTCTTTCCCTGCAGAGAAAGTATCTGAACCTCTTGCCAGGCTTCAGTTATCAGCATCCATATCCAATCCTGACAATTTGCCTCTATTATAGGACATCTGGGGAACTTCCCTTTGACCCAACTCATTTTGCTCAGCAGATCTAGCTGGGTCTCTGTTAACCAATCAAAACAAGCCTTTGATGGCCAGAGGAGAAGGTTGCCTGGCAGACTAGAGGCTTCCCAAGCTCATAGTGGAAGAGATCTCTCTGAGCCAAAGCTTAAACACATTCTCTTTGTCTCTTTCTGTCTTTTTCTCCACTTCTTTCTCTTTTTTTCCACATACACGCAAAGAAAAGAAATGGGAAGAACAGCAAAATGAGAAAGGAGTAAAAATGATCCCAAAGAGAAAGCTTCCAGGTTGGTGAATGAGGTACTGTGGTTGTTAGGGTGGGAGAGGATGTCTGAGTGAAAGAGAGAGAGGTGGTGGGTGTGTAGGGGAGGGTGGGAAGGAGGCTCGGTAGTTTATGGTGGGGGAAGTTCAGAAGAGCATTCTTAGGGAAGCCTTCCCTGGAGGTCTAACTTTGTCATGTATGTAAATGAACAGATTTAGTTAGCATGTCCAAGACACATAGCTGTAGTTTCAGTTCTTAGTTGTGAACATTGCTTTTCAGAATTAATATATGCATAGAGTTGAGAAATTGTTGAAAAAGTGTGTGCTTGTAGATTAGAAGTCATTATCCAAGTCAGAATTTTCATCATGGTCTCATTCCCCACCACCTACATTTAAATTATCTTGGTGGTGGTAGTTGTTTTTAACTAGATCCGTGATCCCATTGACATAGGCAATACCAATGAGGAAACTTCCTCTACCAACTGTGCCTGCTCTGAAACCAACAGTCTTAGACTAAGTTTCCTGAGACACTTGCCTTGGGTTTACATCCCCAGTGTATATCAAAGGACTGACTTGAACCCAGGCCCCTATAACTATAAGACCAGGTTTCTAAGCACTGTGTCTAGCTGCCTTTCTGTGAATGATATTTTTAAAGAAACACCATTTTTTTTTTTAAATACATAAAGAGCCCCCATCAGTCAGAATATAGGTTACCATATCAAAAGGAGAAACAAGGAAACTACAGTATGCTAAAAATAACCATAGCCAATAAACCAATATCAGTAATAAACTTAGGTGCTCCAAATGTCTTAGCATCCAAATTCATAAAAGAATTACTGAATAACATTAACTGAATTACAAGAAGACATCAACCGCAACACAGTACTGAGAGAAGACTTCAATATCTCATTTTGAATAAGTAAAAAAAAAGGGGGAGAAATGTGAAACTGAACAAATTGCTGGAGAAACTAGAATTAAAAGACATGGCATCTTCTAAATGGGGTTGCTAAAGAATATACATATTCCTCATTATAACAAAGAACTTTTTTCCAACATTATGTATTAGGGCACAGAGGTATCGCAAACAAATGTAAAAAAGACAAATAGTAAACATCTTTTACAGACCATAACACAATAAAAGCAGTCATTGGTTCAGGGACTACACAGACCCAAAAGAAGAATTAACAATGAAATAAATAACAAGTGGGTCAGAGACCAAATCATAGAAACAATAATTATGTGGGGGAAAATAATGAAACAACATGCCAAAATTTCTGGGATACAGTTAAAGCAGTCCTCAAGGGAAAACTGATAACCCTAAAAACATGCATTAACAAAATAGAAGATTAATGAACTGAATGTGCATTTAAAAAACTGGAAAGCCAATAAATAAACCTAAAATAAGCACATCGTAAGAAACAATAAAAATTGTAAGAGAAATGGAGAGTGGAAGCAAAAAAGAAATAATGAAACTATAAGCTGTTCTTTGAAAAGACTAATAAGAATGATAAAATATAAAAAGGTAAACATGAGTGAGAAATCCTAAGCTTAAACTGCTTGCTTACTTATGTGAGAGGATATATATATATAACCTTTCAGAACTTTATCATCACCAAGGGTCATAGAGGAAGTCTAATTAAGCAAAGGGCCTGGTTTTGATTCTGTCATATTTGAATGCTCTCAAAATGAGGGTGAAAGAGTGGGGAGAAGGAATGCACTGGGAGACAAGGGAAAGAAGAGGAAGACTGGGAAAAATGATCTGACATAAGTGGGATATGCAAGAGAGAATATATAAAATGGAGGAAGCAGTATGGGGTGGGAGGTAATGGGAAACACTTAAAGTTTAATGGGAACAGGGCAAAGGAGGGAAGAATACACCTACCCACATCTGAGTACCAGAAATGTATCTTAACCAACAGGGTATTAGGAGGAAAAGGGCATAAGGGAAAGGGTGGGGAAGGGTATGGAATAATAAAAGAGAAGGTAGATTAATAGAAGTAATAGTCAGAAAAGACAAATTCTGAAAGTATAAGTAAGGAAATGTATAACTGAATGGGAATGAGAGGGATTAGAGCAGAATTTATTATGCTTCACATGAAACTAAAAATGGCAATGATAGCAATCATGATCTCAGACGTAAGTAAAAATAGACTTGATTAAAAGAGAGAAACAAGAAAAATATGTTTCACTAAAAGATACACTAGGCAATGACTTAATACAAATGCTAAACATTAATATGCCAAAAAGACCCCAAAACTACAACAATGGGAGGCCTCAATATATCTCTCTTAGGCCTAGATAAATCTAATCATAAAATAATAAAGAAGTTATATAGATGAACAAAACTTTTGGAATCTGATATGATTCACCTCTGGAGAAGACTGAATAAGATGGAAAAGGGTATATTTATTTTTTAGCAATATATGTCACCATGAGAAAAAGTGACTGTGTTAATGCACAGGAACCTCATAAACAAATGCAAAAAATCAGAAATATTAAATGCACCTTTTTCTGATTAGAATGCATTGAAAATGACATTCCATGAAGACCTTTGGTGTAAAGATTAAAAATTAAATAACTGTCCTAAAGAATGAGTCAAAGAAGAGATTATGGAAACAATCAATGGTATCATTAAGATAATGACAGTAAGGAGACAACATACCACAACCTATGGGGTACAGTCAGTGCAATGCTCAGGGGAAGTTTCATATCTCTAAATTTCCTTATGATGGGGTATACGCACTGGGAGCCTCCTTGAGCTCTCCTTGAATCTTCCCACTTAATCTGGCTTTTCATACCCGAATCTGTTTAACCTAGCCAGGCCCTCCATTGCCTGTAGCCTCCCATCCTAGATTACTTCTTCCTCAAACCCTCGGTTATCTGATACCTCCCAATTGCCTCCAGTTGTTTTCCACCCTTGATTACATCACTAACCATTCCCGGATCTCTCCCACAATCTTTCCGTATATAAATTCCATCTGGCCTCCGTGAAGGGACTCAGATTCCATCCATCTCTGATTCTGTCTGGCAGAAATTCCTATCTGGTCCACTTGTCAATACAAACATCACAAATGGTTAGGTTCTTAAGAATCAACCTGATGTGGTGAATCTTTAATAAACTTTGTTGTACTTTGGCTGAAAGAAGGCTTGAGTCAAATTCATCTGGCAGGACCTGGTGTGGCCATATTTTGGGGTCCCAAGCACCCCAAACAGTTACCTGACCTCATCATTATGATTCCCTGATGGGGAAACACTGCTAATTTGAAGTTCTTCTCCAGCCAGGACTGGAAAGTATGTAAGCCTACCCCTCTCCTTATCCCCTTCTCTCTTTCTCCAAGTACCTTGGAGGTGTTTTTCAGGCCTGACCTCTCAGGTCCCAGTTGTTCAGACAGCTAGGAAGCTGTCTTGTACAAGTTCTCAGTCCAGTATGGTTATGTTGCAAGCCATGTACCTGGGCACACTTTCTGAAGCCTGGAGGACAGGAACAGAGGCCCTTCTTTCTATTCTATCAGTGCTAGGATATTGGGAAAGCTTCAGGTACCTTTTTGTGGGTTTTTTTGTCTTGTTTTGTTCTGTTTGTTTTTCAAGGCTTATTTTTAGATCCTTCTTTGTGGAGGGAGGCCCTTTAAGCGTCAGTCCTTTTCAATTCCCAAAAGTTCTCCTTTGAGTTGTCCTTTACAAAATGGGAAAATTTTAGTTTCTCTAAAAAATTTAAAAATAAAAAGTTGTTCTTCTGCAAAACTATTTGGCCCCAGTAGGGTCACAAAGCACGGCGCATTTGGGGACGTTAAAAACTAATACTCTCTTGCAGTTAGAATTATACTGCTTCCAAGAAGGAAAATGGATAGAAGTTTCCTACATAATAGTTTTTGTTGAGCTCTCTCAGAACCCTAATCTCAGGAAAAGATTGTAAGATGCTCGTAGCTAGAGCTGCCCCACAGAGGGGCAATGGGAGTCAACTGCACATTTTGGATGACCCCCTTCTTATGGCCCCCTCCTCTCCCTGGCCTTCATTCCCACCTGCCCAGTTCCTATCCCCACCATGGGTCTTGCAGGGGTGCCTCCCTTTGTGGCCCCTCCCTCGAGGCGATGCCCCCTCAGGGCTCAGGCCCCACCCCCAGGGCAGTCTCTGGGGTATTTCTCTCTCTGACCTCTACCCCTCCTCAAGGGCCAGTTGAATTTTCCCCTGCCAGCCCAATCCCCTGGCCTTGCAGCTTTATCCAGTTCAACCCCTCCCTCACAAGAAGTTGAACTTCCTATCTCCCTCCCCAATCCCCTGTCCCCACATTACCTTCAAGGTTTTTTCTGTTGAAGGAAGTGCCTGCCTCACCTAGTGGGACAATTAGAGTGCATATCCCATTATCCATCTCAGACCTCATTCAAGTTAAAGAAAATCTGGGGACATACTTGGAAGACCCCACTAAGTTTACTGAGGATTTTAGGAACGTATCTCTACAATTCGAGCTTTCTTGGGGTGATTTGCATATCCTCTCTCTACCTGTTGTACCACTGAAGAAAGAAAAAATAAAATAATTTGATTTTAAAAAGAAAACCATATGATCAGCCTCAGAAATGAAAAAAGTAAATTTGCAACCAATGAAGAAAAAATAAAAGCATTTATTAAAAGCTATTCCATCCAACATATATCAATGAAACTGACAATCTAAATAAAATGAATGTTTACAAAAATATTAATTCCTGAGATTAGTAGAACAGGAAATAGAATTCTTAAATAAGCATTGATTGTGTGGGAAAACAGGAAGTAAGATTTATTTCCACACTTTGATGGGATGTTGTGACTTAGCATGGACAGGTTAGAGGTCAAAAACTAATGTGCAGGCCCATGGAGCTGTGTGAGGAAGGGCCTATCAGAGAAAACATGAAGTCATATGGCCAGGGAATGGTATCTTGGGAAATTCAAAGTTCAGAATTCTATAAGGGTCCTGCCTCATCCTGACCTGGTCTTAGTCTTTCCAGTGGCCATGCTGGAAGGTATCCATTCCTTCAGGGGAAGAACATAGGCCTTCCCTACTCTGAACTCCATTTTTAATACATTTTTCTTGATACCTTTTTGTGTATCAAGTTCATCTCTAACAAACATGGCACCCAACATGGAGTTGCTTTAAAAAAAAATTTCTTTCTGAATTCTAGAACACTGGCCAGGTTGTGAATGTGAAAAGAAAGATGTTGGCCCTTTGCAGTGTATTCAACTTAAGAAAAATGTAGCTCTATTAGTTAAAATATTAAATTGTTAGGCTCTTAACTGCTAAGTTTCTTTTTAAGGAATAAAGAAGCTGGAAGAGGTGGTGAGTATTCGGTTCCTTTGAAATATAAAAGGACGGGAGGAATACAGGTGGGATGTGCTTGGACCTTGTACTCCCTTCTCCCCCAACCCAATTCAGAAAAGTTTTAGCTTGATTGGGAAACCAATAGACAAAAGTTATGGAATGTTATTGCATTTAAAAATGTTAAAGTTGTTTACTGTGATTTGTAAGTATTACTATTAGTTATTAAGCTCCCAAGCTTCATGTTTGGAAGTTGTCAGTATTAAATTATTTAGGCCCTTTTGCCTGGGCAAGGAGGCTCTTTAATTAATATGACTCAAAACTTTTTTTTTTGAATCTGGGAAAGTCTTTCCTCCTAAGATATGGGAGTTGCAGGCCATTCCCAACCTTACCTACAGGAGGATCTCTTTTGTAATGGAAATTAGCAGAGTAAAAGACCAGGCAGTCTGGAGTGGAAAGTTGAGTTTTGATTTAATGAGATCTCAAAGCTAAAATCGTATTTTTTGGTTAAATTAAGTAAATATATCTGATACCAGAGTACGTGTGTAAAAGTGCAAATTCACTTTAGAATTTCAGTGATTTCTCTTAGAAGAATTAACTCTGTCCAAGTGCTCAGACCAGGTGCACAAGGGGGAGGTTACCCCCTCCCAGTCTGAGTTAATTGGGAAAGCTCCTGGTCTGGGGGAGGGGAGCCAGAGGATGGCGTTTCAGCTCTTTAAGGAAGTAGAGTAAAAGGGAGTAGGCTATTCAGAGCTGAAAGTGGCTAGCCACGTGGTCCTTCTAGGGAAGTTTTCTTTTACTACAGGAAAAAAAAAAGGAATACAAAGCAGCATCTGAGAATGCTCTTCCTATCAGGATTCAGCAGAAAAAAAGATATTGTTATTTGGCATGGATGATTGTAGAGTGCTAAACATAAGGATGGGTGTGTGTTAGATGCAACATTAATCTAATGTAATTATGACACGTTTTTTAAATTTGGAATTTGTTACGTATAGATTGGGGTTTTAAAAAGGATGTGATAGAAATCTGATAATTTGAAACTTATATTTGGTTATAAATAAGCAGTGAAAATGCTGATGTTTGCTATATAATGGTCGAGTTACTGTGCAAGGTGATGTGGAAATGCATTCAGCTGAATGGGCTTATTTTAAAGTTTTAAGTAAACTTCAATAGTTTTAGATTTCTAAGTAAATCTAAATGTTATATTAGGAATTGCACTGTTAAATTAGTGATGAATTGGTTTAAAAAGCTGTTATGAATTCTGTGTAAGTTTCTATGTTGTAGAATTCCTATTGAGAAAATGAGAATTCTTATATATATAATATATAATATATATATATTATATATATATATTATATATATAGACACATATATTTTTATATATGGGTGTGATTTTCAAGCCTGTTCCATCTAAGGATGTATTAAATATGTTAAAAGTTTATTTCTGCTGTTAAGGAGGAAGTTTTAAATAAAATTGTTTTTGCTATGAATCATGCATTTACAAAAGTAGTTTTGTAAAAGGAAGCATATGGGCAAATGTGAAAAGGCCTTGTTTTAGGTGTTTTCTTGTAATTTTTGTCAATTAGGTTCAAGAGGGTTGTGATAAATTGTAAACTGTTCTTGAGAGAGGAAAATATTTGTATTAAGAAATTGTTGGTTTTTAGAAGGCCTACCCAATTTGTATTTGTAAGTTAATTTGTTATATAAAGGTTTTATGGTTTTATGGGGATTGTAAAATAAGAGACTGGAAGGTATAGAAGCCTCTCCCCTTTCCTTTTCTCCTTCTCCCTCTCCAAGCACCATGGAATTGGTTTTTGGACCTGGCCCCAAGTCCCAGTAGGTCAGGCAGCTAGAAGGCTGTCTTCCACTCAGGTTTTTGGTCCAATCGCTGTGTTCAAGGCTTTGGACCCGGGCACACCCTCCAAGCATAGACAAGGACAGATGCCCTATTGGGAAGTGTGTGGCTAACTCTCTGAATTCCCTTGGCACAGGGGAATTAGGGAAATATCAGTTACCTCTTTTCTCTTGTATCTTTTCCCAAGGCTTACCTCCACATCCTCCTTTACAGAGAGAGGGACTTCCAACCCCATGCCTGTGTTCTCAGGGAAGATTGTGAAATGCTTGTAGCTAGAACTGCCCCTCAAAAGGATCAGTGGGGGTCAACTGGACATTTTTGATGATCCCCCTTCTTTTGACTCTCTCCCTCTCTCCCAGCCCCAGCAACAGGTCCTGCTGAAGTGTGACTCTCTGTAGCCCCTCTCCCTGAGGCCCCTTTGCTTAGGCCTCAAGCCCCACTCTCACAGCAGTCTCTGGGTGTTCCCCCCCCCCACCCCTTCCTCTCTTCAGGTGTCAGCTGATGTTTCCCTTTGCCCAGAGGGATCCCCTGACATTGCAGCCTAATCCAGTTCAGGCAGCATTCTCCAGCCCTTCCCTCACAAGAAATGGGACAATTCCATCTCAGACCTCGTCCAGGTTACAGAGAAACTGGGGAGATACTCGGAACACCCTGCCACCGAGGGAAGCTTCCAAGCCCAAAAATTTGGGAACCTTTGGGCTAGCGGTGACTGCACAATACCCTCACGAGCAGCTGCTATTCCCACTAGTGATCTGGGATGGAATTACTCTATTGAAGGGGCAGCAGCTACAGCCTGGAAGTATCTAGGTTCAGGACATAGCCACAGCCATAGGTAGAGGGTGAAGGGGGATGGGTCAGGATGGGGCCCTTGGCTGTCTGCACTTGGTAAGACATCCTTCTGCCAATAATTTTTATATGACATGGAAATGCAATTGATGTCACCTGAAGTTTATTGTTTGTGTTCACAGCTAAAACAGTTTGGTTATCACTTGCGAAAATTGTAAGTTTTGCTGTTTATAGTTTTAATGCTAAAACCTAAAGCTGGTATACTGTGTGTATGTGTGGCAAGTAGCAGTCCTCAGTCTAGTCAAAAGGTACAGCCACAGCAGCTGAGGAGATTGTATAAAGAACTGGCTTTGGTGAGAATTTGAAAATGTATAGAAATGATCTCCAGGAATTGGATTTTAAGACATGTTATGGGAGTGATTAGATAAAGGAAAGGAAACCAAAGTATAAGTGTGATACTGTATCATTGTTCCCTAGAACTAGACTGGAATTTAAAGGTTACTGTAATTGTATCTGATCTACAGAGGGAGAGAGGAAGGAGTCTCTTAGTGAGGCAAGGTGGCCCCCGGTGGTCTGGGGTCTCCAGGAATGTCAGTAACCTGGAGATTTGGATTGATAGGATTAAGAGTGGGAAGCAGAGCAGAGATTTGGGCATACTGATAGAGTGGGCCTCAGGAAAGCCAGTTTACCTGGGGAAAACCAAGGGGTTTTCAAGGTGAGATTTGTCCAGGGCCTTTTAAACTCTTTTGGGGTAATGGACAAAGGTGCCAACTTGGAATTAAGTGTTTACATGTTACAAAATGATGTAAAAGCCATTGGTATTAAAACAATTGACTGAATTAATTCCTAGGACTAAATCAGAGACATTAGTTTGGGGGAAAGAATTCAGTCTAAGTTTCTTAGAGGCAGGTAAACTCTGGTAGTATTTTGCATTTATGGAAAAGTTAAATGTTTCCGTTTGGATATGAATTCATTTCATGAACATAAGTTGAAATTAGTGTTTGAACTTATCATATGTGTAGTTCATTCTTTTAGATTGAGTGGGGTTAGAAAGGTATAGGGAAACTTGGGAAACAGATGTAAATCTATTAAAGCAACAACTTATGGTTTTAATGGTAAATTTGGTTTTCTGGTTGTTATTTAATCAGGAACTAGACCATGTATAGAAAGGCATGTAAGCCACTTAAGACTTGCTTCAAAAGATGTTCTTTAGCTAATGTGAAATTATAGTCATATATAAAACTAATTATTGGAGCTTGCTATTTTAAGATTTTATGGGACTATTAACTGACTGTTCTTCTGAGTCTAACTCCAGGTATGGATAGCAAGAAAGGCAGTCTCAGCCTCCAATCCATGATGCCAGTAAGCCTGCGAGATGCTGCTGGTATGAACTACAAAAAGATGATCTCATAGGAAGGTTGGGAGAGCCTCTGTTTAGCCTGGGCTGAGGTAGGACTCTCCTGACTCGATTTCCCTACTGACACATGGAAGACTTTAAGTCTGGCTGAATGCCAATTGACAATCTATTCTTGCCTAGAATTGACATGAAGTTAGGGAGATACTGTTTCCCTGAAATGTCCCTACTCTTAATGGCAATTTCCTATAGTCAAAAGTTTTGTAAGCAATAATACCAGATCTATTAAGTAATAGATTGTTGGTAGGGGAACATCTGAGATTAAGTCTAAAATTAAGCTATTATGCTTAGAATTTTAGACCAACAACAGTAAGTTAGGGTCCTTTAATTCTTACTAATAGCATGGAAACCATTAATTGAGGACCTATGAGGTTAGCATACATAGTTATTATTTTGTCTCAGTTGGTTAATGTTAAAAGAAAAATGATTTATGGTCTATATTGTAAATGCTTTAAAAGAAGCATTACATGACCAGAAATTGGAATTGTTTTATGATGTATTCAAATGACTATTTATTGTATTTATGTCAGTACTGGAGCCTGTTATTGACTCTAGTGAAATCTCATCTTCCTGATGGGGGAAATGAATAGTGAATTAATGTAAAATGTAAAAGCCGGGTTCTAGTGTTAATTTCTTAATCATGACAATTGGCCAAAGTTCCAATTTTGACTTTGTAAGAGTGATAGGAATGGTAATCTAAAACTGTATTAAGGTCAGTTTTGTAGGACAGCGGACATCTGGATTTGTATAAGAAGATAAAGGGAAGAAGATGCTGAGATGTTGTGCTAAAGACAGCTTGAAGGAGCATCCTGACCAGAAAACTGCATCAGATGATGTTCCTCCCCAGATCTGCTGTATGAAATGGAACCTCTAAATGGACAGTTCACTAATTTACCTTTTCCTTTGAATGTCTGTATCTATACTTACAACAAGGGGACTGCCCCCTTGTAATTTGTCAGTGTCAGTCAACTTTGCTCCCTTCCCATATTCATATAAAAAGGAGATAGATGAAGGGAAGAATTCATAGGGGAAAGAAAGTGAGGAGGTATTTGGATTTAGGTGTGGAAACAAAAATTTTAATGAAGGGAAAAGGAGGAAGTTTGTGGGAAAACAGGAAGTAAATTTTATTTCCACACTTTGATGGGGGCATGTGACCTAGCATGGACAGGTTAGAGGTCAAAAACTAATGTGCAGGCCCATGGAGCTGTGTGAGGAAGAGCTTATCAGAGAAAACATGAAATCACATGGCCAGGGAATGGTATCTTGGGATCCAAAGTTCAGAATTCTATAAGGTTCTTGTCTCATCCTGACCTGGTCTTAGTCCTTCCGGTGGCCATGCTGGAAGCTATCCATTCCTTCAGAGGAAGAATGTAGGTCTTCCCTATTCTGAACTCATTTTTTAATAATTTTTTCTTGATACCTTTTGTGTGTGTTATGTTTGCCTCTAACAATTAGAAAAAGAAATTGAACTAGCCATAAATGAACTCTCAAAGGAAAAAAAAAATCCAGGATTAGATTTTTGAGTGAATTCTACCAAACGCTTAAGGAACAATTAATTCCAATGTTACACAAACTATTTTTACAAAGTGGACAACAAAGGGATCCTACCAAATTTCTTATATGACATAGATATGGTCTTGATATCTAAACCCTAGCCAGTCAAGAGAAAGAAAACCCTAGACCAATTTCCCTAATGAACACTGATGCAAATTTTTAGTTAAAATACTAGCAATGACTAACCACAATTCCAAAAGACGAATAATGAATCGGGAGTTTAGAACAAACTGCACATGGAGGGGAGTCAGCTTAAGGACTCTACAAGAACTTCACACAGAGAGTTCAATACAGTGAAAGTAAGCTTCATGAAGACTGCGGAAGAAAGAAAAAGGCTTCCATTCAACAAAGAATTGTGCGTTACCCTCTGATACAAGTGTTTTCTAAGTTTGAGCCCACTTTCCCAAGTGTACTCTCCTTTTATGAAGAACGTATCCCAGATTTTCAGGGGTATATTTTTGTACCATTGCCTCTTACTATGCCAGAAAAACAAACATGACTAAGAATGGCAAGTATTTATATATAGTAAGGCCTATAAAATATGTAATTATGCAAAGTGATATAGATGTGCACCCATAGGGATTAGGATTTTCTAATCACATTTTTGGACCCCAGTTTCAACGGTAAGAATCAAGTTATGAGTAAGGTATTAAATGCAGTCATAGAAGGCTTGCCAAACCAGGAAGCTCTCCTCTCACCAGTCTGGAAATTTGATGAATAGCCTACCTCTCTTGCCAGAAGCAGGTGGGAGAGAGAAGGCAAGGAACAAAATGAAGTGAATTTAATCCTTGCTTTCTTCCTAAAGTCCGATGACTTCCAAAGTTCCATTTGGAAAACTAAAGTTTTAGTAGGGAGGAGCCCAATTTGGCATTTTCTCCCCCTGCCCTTCCCCTTTCCTGGAATTATTGGGACACTCCCTTCCAATCAAGGTAGTAAAGGACTTTTGGTCTCCTTAGGAATATGTGATATATCAGTTAGTAAGGAACTAATTAATGACAGTCCATCAAGAAAAGTACCCTATTTCCCTGTCACCAGCCCCTGCAGCAAATGCCATGAGGACCCCCTGGAGAGAAAGACGTCTCTGACACCCTATTGCTCCAGACCTGAGCCTAATTAACACTGTACCTAAAGGTCATATCCACTTTTCTCACCCCCACAGACTCTTCAAATGCCCTTTGAAGGAAATCCTTTATAACTATGATATAACCCCTGCTTCTAAATCTAACCCTATTTCTTACCGTATTCCATTTTGAAACCTGTCTGTAACTATGTAATCCTAACCTACTTATCCCATCTATACCTTTCATATTGTTTCCCTTATTACCCTGTGAGCTCCTTGAGGGTAGAGACTGACTTTCTTCCCATTCCCAGAGCTTAACAGTGTCTGTCACATAGTACATAGTTAATAAATGCTTATCAACTGGCTGACTCTACTTGCTATGCCACTTGAATAAATGCCTTCCCTAAAGAATTGTCAGCTGGCTGATTTTTTAGGAGAAGCACTCTGGGGAGGGCTCTTGAGCCTAGTGGCAAGTCATCCACCATATTACCCACAAAACCTTGAACTAGTCACAGCCACTCTTTGGCAGCCGGAAAGGGAAGTTTGTCAAGTGAGCCCAAAGTGGGCGGGGGGGGGGGGGGGGGGG
>CM053770.1:689794101-689982197 GCA_028658325.1 Potorous gilbertii
AGAGGTTGTACCTTATCCAAGATTACACAATCAAGGACTGATTTGAAACCAGGACTCTCTGACTTAAGAGTGGCCCTCTTCTGGAGAGCAATTTAGAACCATGGCCAAAGGACTATAAAGCTGTACACATCCTTAGGTCTGTGTCTCAAAGAGATTGGAAAAATAAAGGTAAGGACTTATAGGTGCAGAAATATTTATAGCAGTTCTTTTTGTGGCCATAAAGATTTGAAAGTTGAGAGGAATGTCCAATCAATAGGGGAATGACCAAACAAGTTGTGGTATGTGATTGTAGTGGAATAATACTGTGCTGTAAGAAATGACAAGCAGGATGGTTTCAGGAAAACCTGGAAAGACTTCCATGAACTGATGCAAAGTCAAGCAGGTAGAACCAGGACAACGTGGCACACAATAAAAGCAATGTTGTGCATTGAAGAATTGTAAATGACTTATTCTCAGCAAAACAATGATCCAAGACAATTTCAAAGGAGTCATGATGAAAAATGGAGTCTGAATGCAGATCCAAGGATACTATTTTCCACTTTTTTCTGTCATGTTTTTCCATTCTGTGTTTTCTTTCGCAAGATGGTTAATACAGAAACGTTTCCCAGGATTAGACATGTATAACCTATATAAATTCTTTACTATCTCAGGAAGGGGAAAGGGGAGGGAGATAATTTAGGACTCAATTTTTTTTAGAAGAATGTTAAAAATTTGATTTTACATGCAATTGGGGAAAAAATAAAATATTATTCAAATAATTTTTAAAAATAGACTGGCCTTCTACTCATACTCTACTCTGTGACTCATTTCACAAAGTAAAAACAGTCATTTCCAGTGGGAGGCCACTATTAACAAGGCTGTCCTTGAGTAAGAGTTAGCCTTTGAGCTGAGCCTTGAAGGAGCCTAAGCAAAGGATTTTCTAAGAGCAAAAGAGAGAAGGAGGGGCCCTGAGGGTATAGCATGATAGACAAGAGGGCACCACTTGTGGTTAGTAGTTCTAATGGTTATCTCTATGCCCTCAGTATATTTACAAGTTCAGTGGCAGTTCCTGATACTGAAAACTAGCTCATTGATTCCATCCTGCAACCATCTCATCTTGAGTGAAGGAAATTAAGAGGAAATTCCTCATGTAAAGTTTCTGTTTCCTAAAAGCATTACATTTCACAGACCCACACAAATGCCATAGGCAGAACAAGGCAAACGAAAGAGTCCTTGCCAGGATCATTGAGTCATATGTCACCTGTCATGTAATGTTTAAGTAGTTTTGGCAGCAATGTGGAACCAGACTGCCCCTTCTAGATAATTATGGATGGCCGTCTTCCACCAAGATTTGTAAGTCACAGAGCAATCTTTGCCAGTTACTGTGGTTCACATGGGAAATCTCATTATCAAATGTAGCATCTTAACTCATTGTACTAGAACAGAAGTAAGAGTCCTTCTTCTGTGTAAAAGGAATGTCTTTTCCAGGAAGAACTGAACTTACAAAAATGATTCATGATGCTCCTATTTGTCTCTTGGATTCCAATCTCAGAAAGGCCTTCCTTTGGCCTTCTCTCTTTCTTTTTTCTCCCTTTTCATTTCTTCCTTCGTTGAAAAAATCATGTCTTGCCAAATAGGTAGCGAAAGGTAGTTTCAGAGAGCATAGGGGGTCTTTGAAAGTTTTCCAGATGGTCTTTGTCTCTTGTATGGGGAAGAAAGGGAAGGGAAGAAGATTTATTAAATACCTACTATGTTCCAGCTACTGTACAAAGCACTTTCACAAATATTATTTCATTTGCTTTCATAAAAGCCCTGTGAAGTGGAGTTATAATTATCCCCATTTTATTGTGGAGGAAACTGAGGCAGAGGTTAAGTGACTTTCCCAGGGTCACATTAGTAAACATCTGAGGCCAGATCTGAACTCAGGTCTTCCTGACTCCAGGCCTAGTACTCTACTCACTGCGCCACTTACATCTCTATATGGAATATTAATAGCTAAAATAATGAATTCTTTAGGAATGATACTCCTTTACAATAAAGTCTGCTTTTTTCTGTTTTAAAGGTTTATAAGTTACATGTAGGAGGAGTGTTCCAGTCTTCTACCTGAATAATTATAGAGGGCCCAGGCTTCTACTATGGCTCTTCATTTTAAGTCTTTTCTATCTGAATCTGAAAGGAAAGCCTTCAGCCCTTGTTTCAGGAATTCAGCCTCGGCCAGTAGGTAAGTGAGGACAGACATCACAAGGGGCCCTTGCATGATGGTAGGCTGTGGGCTCTATCAATGGAGTTCCTTAGGCAGAAGTGAAATGGGCATCTACTTGTTGCGGATCAATGCATTTTTCATCAATGCACTTATATCAACATGCATTTATTAAGTGCTTACTATGTGCTCAGTGCAGTGCACCAAATATACTGTCAAAAATGAAACAAGTCCTACCTTGAAGGAATATGCATCGTATCAGGGAAGAAAACATGTCCATACAAAGATGAAATAGCAATGGATCAATCACTCAACAAATATTTTTTTAAGTATGTGGCAGACACTCTCCTAGGTGCCAGAAATGAGCTGGCCCCTCCCCCCCAAGGAGCTTACATTTTATAGGGGGAGACTATATGCACTCGTATATGTTTATGCAAAATAAATACAAGGTAATTTGGGGGAAAGTATCAGCAGCTGAGGGGATCCAGAAGGGTCTCATGGAGTAGGTGGCTCTTTAGCTGAGCTTTAAAGCCAAGGAGGGATGCTAAGAAGTAAAAGGGAAGAGTGATCATACTCCAAGAATTGGGACAACTTTTAAAAATACAGGGAATGGGAACTTGCAGCCCCAAGAGGGAGAAGTGAAGAAGAAACCTTCTGAAGCCTTCCCAAATTCCACTCCAAACAACTACAAAACCACCTCAGAATTGATCTAGGAATAGGGAAGCAGCAAGAAAGATCTGCCTCACTGGGCAGCAAGGCATTGAAATGTAGAACAGCAGCAGAAGCAGCCAGACCACAACAGGGAACCTTCAGCAAAACTCTAAGTCTGAGCAATCTAACACCAAGCCCTGCCCTTCTGCAGACCAGCAACCCCCTAGGCAAGTGAGTATTCTGTGTAGTAAAGCAAAGCCCCACCCTAGCAACCCCATTGTTTACCAGTAGTGAAGCCTCTGCCCCTGGGTCTTACTAATAGAGAGACCCTATTTCCATTGCATGCAGCCTAGCCCCACCACTCCAGCAGACCAGCCATATGATCCTTCCTCCAGGGCCAGCCACCAAAAAGACTGTTACCATGGCAACTCATAGCAAGGCCCCACTCTTGGGAAAGGCCAACAGCTAAACCCCACAACCAGGAGAGGCCAAAAGGGAAGCCTACCCCTCAATACAATCCAGAAGGAAAGCCTACCTTCCAGAGGAAGCAAGCAACTAAGCTCTGAAGCCCAATGAAAACCAGCAATAAGACCCAGAGCCCCAACACAAAAAGCTTGGAACAGTGCAGGACCAGAGCCCAATAGTCACATAAAAACATCAAATTGAAAAAAAAAAAAGCAAAAACTTTACTATGGTGATAGGGAGGATCAAGGCATAAACTTAAAAGAGGACAATAGTGTCAAAATGGGTACATGTGGCACCTCAAAGAAAAATTTGGCCTCAGACTCAAAAAGAATTTTTGGAAGAGCTTAAAAATGATTTTAAAAAGAAAATTAGAGAAGTAGAAGAAACATTGGGAAAAGAAATGAGAGTAATGCAAGAGAAACATGAAAAAGGAGTCAATAGCATGGAAAAGGGTATACAAAAATTTACTGATGAGAATAATCCCCTCAAAACAGAATTGGCCAAATGGAAAAACGTACAAGAGCTCACTGAAGAAAATAATTCTTTAAAAATTAGAATTGAACAAGCAGAAACTGATGACCCTATGAGACATCAAGATATGATGAAACAAAATCAAGAAAGTAAAAAAAAAAATAGGAAAATGTGAAATTTCTCACTGAACAAATAATTGACATAGAAAATAGAGGTGGGAGAGATAATATAAGAATTATTGGACTACCTGAAAGTCACAATTAAAAAAAAGCCTGGACAACATTTTAAAAGAAATTAACAATTACAACACAAAACCCCTGCCCTGATATATTAGAACCAGAGGGCAAAAGAGAAATTGAAATAATCTACTGATTACAGCCTGAAAAAGATCCTCAAATAAAAACTTTGAAGAACATCAAAGCCAATTCCAAAGCTCACAGATCAAGGACAAAGTATTGCAAGCAGCCAAAAAGAAATAATTCAAGTACTATGGAGCTACAGTCAGGATTATACAGGATTTGGTAGCTTCCATATTTAAGAACTAGAGGGCTTAAGAATACACCAGGAGGCAAATAAGTTAGTATTACAACCAAAAATCACCTACCCAGCAAAACTGAGTATCTTTTATAACAGCAAGACCCCTGGCATACACAAGAGGGCCTGCTATATTGTTTTTAGATCTGCTTTTCTAAAAAGAAATCAACTTTTGAGGGGCCAACAATCTACTTTAATCAAGCATATAAATCATTCATTTAGTTCAGAGGAAGAAGGCAGCACCCTGTACATCAGAGAAAATACAATCAGAAGTTACAAGCAGAAATTTCAAACAGAAAGACCAACAGACAGGTCTTCCAAGTGTCTGACCATACATATACACATACATCATTACCAGAGAGAGTAGCACCCACATCTGGGTTTTCAAAGCCGAGGAATTTCTTAAAATGGCTGCCCAGAGTCGACAACCTTGTTCGAAAAAATAAGCCCCAGAGCAAAACCTCACCTCAGAGCATATAAACTCTTTTCATGCATGATAAGCCTGGAAAGATAGACTGGAATCAGGTTGTGAAAGATTTTAAATGTCTAAGAGAAAATTTTGTAATAATAACAATAGATTGCATTTATATAGTGCTTTACAAGTATTATTCCAGTTTATCTTCACCACAAACTCAGAAGACAGATGCTATTATTATTCCAATTTTACAGATGAGGAAACAAAGGTTAAGTGACTTGACCAGAGCTATACCACTAGGAGGTTTCTGAGGCAGCATTTGAATTTCCTTTTGCCTCCAAGCCCAGCACTCCAAACATGGCACCATCCCCCTGCTTTATATGACTGTCAAGTATCTCAAGGATTTTCAGGGAGCCAATGGAGTTTATTGAACAGGGGAGTGATATGGTGCAAAGGATTTTGTGTCCAAGAACCTAATCTAGTGCCATGAGTAGAGTTCAATATACCAGAAGGCAAAGAAGTTAGAATTACAACCAAGAATCACCTACCCAGCAAAACTGAATATAATCTTTTAGGGGGAAAATCGATATTTAACGAAATAGAGGTCTTTCAATTTAAATTTAATAGTGATAATGATATAATTCCCAAATTTGGGTGATTTCACCAATTCAGTTCATCAGTCCTTCATAAGTAATACTTAACTTGTGTATAATGCTCCCAAAGGTCCTAAATGTGTGGAAAGCGATTGTTTCATTGGAACCGCATAACAATTCTGTGAGAGAAGTACTCCTGACATTCCCTCCATTAAACAGACAAGGAAATGGAGCCTCTGAAAGGTGAAGGGATTTTTAATTCAATATTATTTCCTCTCAAACACCTGGTCTTCCTCCTAACTTTCTTTGCTCCACCATCCTCTCAGACACCCAAAGCTCTCATATTTAGGGTTAGGGACCTGGATGGGAAAGCCAGGTGTTTGAGGAGAAGTAGTGTAGAATTAAAAGTGCCTTTAGAATATCTATGTGAACATGGTTAGCAGAAAGCTAAGCTTTCAGGATCTGATTAGGGTTGGTTACCTAAATTTGGAAGTCAAGCAAAAAGGCAGTATGATATGATCGGAAAAGGATGCATGCTCTTCAACTTACTGTCTGTGATCTTGAATAATGACTTGACTTTTCTGCACTTTAGGTCTTCATCTGCAAAATGGATTGAGGGGTCAGATTTGGCCTCAAATATCCATCCCAGCTCTATGTCTATGATTCTGTGAGGTGCTGATTACACTCACTAAAGCAGATGAGATCAAAGGAGGAAAAGGAAGAGAGAAAAGGTTTGGGAGAGACTGAATTTTGGGAAACATACTCACTTGGAAGGGAATGAAAAACAGCTCAGAAGATCAAGGAGTGGTGTGAGGTGGGAATCAGGAAGGAAAGCCATCACAGAAGCCAATCAACCAACCAATCAACTAGCATAACATTTTACTATTTGCTAAATGTGGGGGAGTACAAAGCAAGAAAAAAAACTATTCCTACCTTCAAAGAGCTTACATTCTGGTAGGAAGACAGCACATAATTAGACACCTAAGAGATATAAGAATAGATGGAAGGTAAACACAGAAGGGAAGATTCAAGCCATTTAGTGGACCAGGGAAAGAGGTGTCCTTTGATTCAAGTCTTGAAGCAAGCCAAGGATTCTAAGAGGGAGGAGATAAGGAAAGCCTTCTAGATAGGAGGAAAAGCTAGTACAAAGGGAGTGAGGTAGGAGATGAAATTTTGTGCACAAGAATTAAGATAAATATGGTTAGATATTAAGAGTATATTGAGATGAATCTAACAAAAGGAGACTAAAAAGCTGGAAGGGGTCAGATTGTAAAGAGCTCCGAATGCCAAACAGAAAAGCTTATATTTGCTCTTGAAAGCCATGGGAACCCTGGGAATTTATTGAGTAAGGGGGTGACATGGTCAAACCTCTTCTATCAGAAAATGACTTTGGCAGTGCTGTGGAAGATGGATTGCTGTGGGTGGAGTAGCAGAGACCAACTCCAACATGCCCAGAGAGATGCTAGAGGTCTGAGCCTCTGCTCTTGAGCGTGTGAGCAGAGAAGGGGAATTATTAGAGAGGCTGTAAAGGCAAAAATAACAAGGCTAGACAACAGATGGAATATGGGGGGGTGAGTGAGACTGAACAGCCCATAATGGCACTCCATTTGAGAGACTGGGAGGATGATGATGCCTTCTATGGTGATGGAAAAGTTCAGAGAAGGAGAACCTTTTTGAGGACTGGGGCTGAGGAATGGAGGTGGGCAGAGAGATGAGTTCTCTTTGGGACACATGGAATTCGAGATGCTCACAGGAAGTCCAGTTCAAAATGTGCAAGAGATAGTTGGTGAGTACGCTTGACATGGATAAAGATTGAGCAAAGGGGGCAGGAGAGGAATGGCCAGAAAGGTCGGGGTAGAAATCAGCAGAGGGCGGGATTCCGAAAGGCCAAAGCAGAACAGGTATACAGGAGGGAGGGGGTCGTCAACATCCCCAAACACTAGAGGTGGAGGAGAGTCAAGCCACCAGCCCGGCCGCTTCCATCCGGTTTTAGTGAAAGTCCCGGGTCCCGCCGGGGCGCGGCCACAGGTCGTTGGCGTTCCTTCCTCAAGGCCGGCACCCACTCAGGGGCAAAGGGTAGGTGGGCGTTCCGTCGGGGGCAGGGTGGGGGAGGTAGGTGTGCCATGGACACTGACCTCCGCTCCCTCCAGCGCGTGCCAGGAACATCCCACCCCCGACGAGACCCTGCTAAGGAACCTCCGTCTCGGGGCTTCCCGATCCGGCTCCACTTTCGGGACCCCGGGAACTGAGTGGGGCGAGGGACGGACCTCGGGGTGGAGGCGGCTGCCGACGTCAAGGCAACGCCTCCAGCGCTTTCCAATGAGCGGCGGGGGCTCGTTCGGGGCGGCCCCTCGTTGGACCGCGCTGTCTCCGCCCCGTGGGTGACCGCGGCTGGCCCGGGTGGTCTTTATAAGGCGCGCTTGCCGGGCTGCGGGGCCGTGTGGCTGCGTGCGCCCGGGCTCGCTCCTTGGTGTGCTGCTGCGGCGCCCGGGGGCCCTCCCGCGGCCTCCCTTCTCTCTGCCCGCGGCCTCCGGGGCTCCCTCCCGCGGCCTCCCTTCCCTCTGCCCGCGGCCTCCGGGGCTCCCTCCCGCGGCCTCCCTTCCCTCTGCCCGCGGCCTCCGGGGCTCCCTCCCGCGGCCTCCCTTCCCTCTGCCCGCGGCCTCCGGGGCTCCCTCCCGCGGCCTCCCTTCTCTCTGCCCGCGGCCTCCCTTCTCTCTGCCCGCGGCCTCCGCGGCTCCCGCCCGGCCTCCCGCCGTCCCCGCCGCGGAGGATGCAGGAGCCGGGAGCCTCCCACCACGGCTTCCAGCCGCCCTTCCCGCACTTCGGCACCGACGCCATCCACGCAGGCCAGGAGCCCGAGCAGTGGACCAGCCGGGCCGTGGTGCCGCCCATCTCGCTGTCCACCACCTTCAAGCAGAGGGCGCCGGGCCAGCACGCGGTGAGCTCCCGGCGGGCTCTTCCGAGGAGGAGGGACGGGCCGGGGGAAGCGGGGGGAGGGGAGGCAACCCGGTACTCCCCGCTTAGCCCTCCCGGGAGGCTTGTCCCACGTGGTAGGAAGGCCAGGAGGCATTTCTGAGCAAGGCTCCCTGGCCATTGCATCAGAACGAGCCGGAACGGCGAGCTCAGGAGCCATCTAGACCAGCCTCAGTCATTTTTACAGGCTGGACAACGGGCCCGGAAAGGTGGAGGGACTCGCTTAAAATCACTCGAGCAGTTAGTTAATAAGCATGCACTATAAAGCGCTTCCCGCGAGCTAGGCGCTTTGATGAGCGGCGGGGACACCGGCAGGCGAAAGCAGTCTCCACTGAGGCGGCTCACATTCCAATAGGGAGAAATGGACAAACTCATGTCCTCTGACTTCAAATCCAGGGCTCTTCATCCAATCCTTTTTAATGGACAAAAGAGGAAACGGAGGGAGAGGGGGAAGGGGAAGAGAAGCTAAGCGGGAGAGAGAAGGACTAGGGGGAGAGACGGGAAGGGGAAGAGGAGAGAGGGGGAGAGAGGTAAAGGGACTTGGCCAGGGCCATTTAACAGAACTTGTGGAAGGGCTAGGATTAGAACTGGGACCTCTGCACTCCCAGTCACAAGTAACCCTAAGCTTGGCTGCCTGAGCTGACTCATGGGTGTTTCAGTAGCTATTACCCTTAGACAAAAATCCATGTTTTAAAATTTTAATGCAAAATTACATCAAGGCATATTTGAATGATCTCACTGCAGCACAATCTATATGTAATGTAAATAAAAAATAGCTGACCTGGGAATAGGCTGTTCCAGGGAGCTCAGTTATGGCTAGCTTGGGAAAAGTCTTTCACAAGCTGTGGTGATAACAATGCTTCTAAAACAGCTAGTGAGTGCAGACTCCCTGCTCCTAAAGTAGCTTCTTCCCTCTGATCAAGCTTTACCTGAAGTTCTGTGGTCATGGGAAAGGGTGTGTGTATGTGTGTGTGTGTGTGTGTGTGTGTGTGTGTGTATGTGTTGTGTGTGTGTGTATGTGTTGTGTGTGTGTGTGTGTGTACACGCTGGCAGGATTTGTAGAGCCTGAAATGTGTGTGTGAAGTTTAAAGGACATAGGAAACAGAGGTAGGATTTGTAGAGCCTGTAGTGTGTGTGTAACTTGCAAAGTTCACTTGAAACAAAAAGGTAGGATTTGTAGAGCCTGTAACAAGAAGTCCAAGAAGCCTCTTTGGATTTGCTGGAAAGCGTTTGAGTGCTCCTCGACTGACTTCCTCAGTGCCCTCCTGAGCTGAAAGTTTTCTTGCTTTTTTTTTTCATGGAAATACTGACACTGCTCTTTGAAATCTCTTAACTGACACCCTGCAAGGCTAGAGAGAGGAGCCACATTTCCAAGAACCAAGTGTAGAAGGTCACCAGTTAGGTGGGATTTTCTTCATTAAATATTTGCAGAAAACCAAGTTTTGTAAATGGTTAATGGCTTGGCGGGAAAACTGCTTTATCCAAGCTGTGCCTGCCTGTTTATACACAACCTACTTTAACCAATGTATCCTTTCCTGCTCTCTTACAACAATAAAAGAAGGAGGAAAGTTCATCAAAACCAACACATCAAGAGTCTGAATGAATAAGCTGTTATGTGGTCAGCCATGAACATTCAATAAGTGCTCTCAAGGCACACACAATCTGATGTGGGAGTCAACGTGTAAAGCAGCAGTGTAGGAACAAACTATCTCTGGGATAAGTGGAACTGTTCAAGTTATACTGGGGAAGGTTTCTTGGAGAAGGTAGATGTCAACTGGAACTTTAGGGAGACCATTCCAGGCAGGGGCACAACCAGTGAAAATACCTACAGTTAGGAGGTGGAGGTTCTTGTTTGAGGAAGGTGGAGGAGGTCAGTGTCACTGGATGCCAGTATGGGAGGGTATAAAGTACTGGTCTCTGAGAACTGCTAATAGGTAATACATATACAGAGCAGTTAGGTGGTGCAGAGGATAGAGGGCTGGGTCTGGAGTCAGGAAGAGGTGAGTTTAAATCTAATCTCAGACACTTAATAACTGTGTGACCCTGGCCATGTCACTTAACACTGTTTGCTGCAGTTCTCTAAAATGAGCTAGAGAAAAAAATGGCAAACCACTTTAACATCTCTGCCAAGGAAATTCTAAATGGGGATCACAAAGAGTAGACAGTACTCAACAAGGGATCCAGAACTGGAAGGGGAGTTTAGGTGTAGGCTCTGAAGGGCAAGGTAGCTGTTGAGCACATAGTGGGGATTAAAAGCAGCATGGCTGGGGCTGCCTAGATGTAGGTCCCCAGAGGCCCTCCCCAATCAGGATGACAGGGGGAGGATCCAAATCAGGAAAAGTTCTGGGGCCAAAGAGTGTTCTACTCCATAGTTCCAGAGTGCTACTGGTCTAGTCCCCCGACTGTAAAAGCGGCTTTCTCTTTACTCTTCTTCAGGGCTAAGCTTCTCTGTGATAGTTTCACAGCTGTGAATTTTCTTCTTTTCACTTTCAGTCTTATCACCATCATGTATGAATCTTTGTTTTGGTTCTGCTTCTTTTACTCTATTTTGGTCTATCCAGTTCTTCCCAGGCTTCTCTCTTCATCATTTCTTCCAGCAGAGTAATATTCCCTTACGTTCATGAGCCAGCCCCATTGATGGGCAGCTGCTTTGTCTCCACCTCTTTGCTGCCACAAAAAAGTGCTGCTAGGATTTTATTAGTATATGTGGGAACTTTGGATCAGGCTCCTTGGAGTATGCACTACTTTTTCACTTTCACAAGTAGCACATTTTATTCAGGAGACAAGGAATGGAGAATTTCTTACTGCTAGGCTCCAAAACTTGCCCTTTCCCCTACAGATCTAAGTATCTGTAAATGAATTCTTACAGAAACTTGGAAACAATTTTTAAAGAGACCTGTGGCATTGTAGGAAAAGTTTTTGCCAGATAGGTGTTAACCCATGGATGCCATGGATTCTTTCATGGTAATCTATGACTCCTGGAGCCTTTTGACATCATACCCACCCATTTTGTGCTTGGCCAATATCTTTCCCAATGGGGTTCGACGAGTTTTCTCCATTTCTGGTCAGCCTCTGGAAACCAACTTGGAAAGAAGAGGAGAAGGAAGTCAACATTTCTACAGCATCTACTAAGTGTCAGGCACTAGGCTAAGTGTTTTACAAGTATTACTTCATGATTAAGCTTCCCAACAACCTGGTAATACAGGTTTGATTATTTTCAATTTAAATTCAAGGAACTGAAGCTGTGAGGTTGTGTCTCACCCAGGGTCACACACTAATAAATATCTGAGGCCAGATTTGAATTCAGATCTTCCTGAATCCAGGGCCATCTCTATCCACTTTACCAACGAACTATGTAGAGGATGAAGGGCTGAACAAGGCAAGGGAAAATTGAGCTTGGTAGGCATCGAGAATGTCTATGTTTTCTTTAATATATATATTACATGTATAATTTACATCACCTAGATTTCTCCCTTCTTCCCAGAGAACTACCACTTGTAATACTTTCTTTTTTAAAGAATAAATGAAACACCAGTAAGCCCATCAATATATCAAAAAAAATCAAAATATAGAAAAAAAAACTCTTAACTTTTTAGGCCATGTTCCCTAACCATTCCTCACCAGCCCTACCTCCACCTCTGCAGGGCATCTCATGATGTCCACAGCTTGCTTTTGGAGTCACATGTATGGTCTTCATCTGAAGACCCGTCAACCCTAGCAGGATGTGGCTCATAGCTTCCTGTTGCATCCTGAACAAAACTTCCTTGAGTCACTGCTGATCTCACTGCTTAGGGACTGTGACACAGGCTGAAATTTGTGTTAGGCTTTGGTCCTGAGGATGTTGATTTTTCCATAAGTAGTATGGCTAACCAGAGTTTATAAGAAGTTCATGTGAATTTGGGTGAGAGCTAAGAATTCACATAGAAAAATGCTCTAGTTGGTTCCTTGCTTTAGTCTTTTTTGCTTCTAGTATTTCCTAAGTCAGCCATTCCAACTGTAGTGTTAATGAGAGTTAAACATCTTCCCTATTCATTAATGGACCTGCCCATTAACCTTTTGTTAACTTCTAGTGAGGCACCGGTTCTCCAGGGTTGTGATGCTCTTCTGTGTACACACACACACACACACACACACACACACACACCACACTGAAGTGGGGCTTTGTTTTGGCTAAGGAACCCAGCTCCCCCATTTTGAAAACCCAGGTGTTGATGCTTCTCTCTCTGACAACTATATGCATTGATCAGACAATTTGGATCTGTCTGTTGATCTGTAATGTTTGAGTTGCTTATGGTCAGACAGTTGGAAGCCCTGTCTGCTGGTTGATCTTTATTTCTCTGTATTTTTTCTGAAGTCAGGGTGCTGACTTTTTCCCCTGAATTAAGTGAATGATATATGTGCTTGATTAAAGTAATTGTTGATCCCTCAAAAGTTGCTTTCGTTTTATAAAAGCAGATTTAAGAATCTGTACAGCAGGCCCTCCTGTATGTCAGGGTCCTTGATGTTACATCGACCTAAGTTCAGACCTTTCTCTCACTTGAACTATTAAAATAGTTTTGCTGTTATTTTGAATCAATCCCCCCAGCCCCAAACTATCCTATGTGCTATGGACAGAATCATCTTAATGGAGAACACTTTAGATGTCATCCCCTGCTCAAAAATTGTCGATGGTTTTCCATTTCTTATGGAATTAAGAAAGAATCCTTGACCTGGTATTCAAGTTTAGCAGCAAACACAGGTCAAAGCTTGATAAGATTTGCATCAAAGCACCAAGATTTCCAAAAGACTTTATATATATTTTATATTTATATATATATATATATTTTTTCCGTATTCCTCACAATGATCTTGACCTGAGATTAGCTCCAATTTAACCTGAATGCATCTTGTTTATATCTAGTTGTTTGTGGTTTCATCCATTAGACTTTGAATTCCATAAGAACAAGGACTGTGGTAGAGTTTTCCCCTTTTTCTTTGTATTTCTGGCAGTTAGCACAGTGCCTGGCACATAGTAGGTACTTCATAAATGCCAGTTGACTTGCCTTGTTGGGCCTGTGAAGTGAGTGCTGTTATTGTTCCTGTCATATAGATACAGAAAGTGAGACAGAAAAGATGTGACAGGATCACACTTAGGAAATATCTGAGGTTGAATTCTAACCCAGGTTTTCCCTATTCTTAGTGTGGAACTCTATTACATCATTCTGCCTTCGTGTACTTCATATCCTTATAGATTTAGATGTAGATGGGATGGAACAGATTACACATGCCAATAAATAAACCTGTAAATAATACAAATATGTGTAATTATAGCATATATTTTGAAACAAATTAGGAATGAAAATTTTGGGAAAAAATTGACTGGACCATTTTGATAGCAATACATTCTGGCTGCCACTTGGTTGTGGTAGTTCTCATGGCTGCAGTTTATGGATGCCTTTCACGTTGTTGTGCCTGTATTGAGGTTCAGGGGTGCTGGCGACCCCGAAATACCGACATACTGGGTCCTTCTCGAATGAATTTGACTCAAGACTTCTTTAAACCAAAGAAAAACAAAGATTATTAAAGATTAGCCACCATGGGTTGACTCCAAAGGAGCCTAAGCTTTTATAATGCTCAGATTGACAAGCAGGCCAGATAGAATCTTAGCTAGACAGAATCTGTGCTGGATTAAACCTGAGCACCTTCATGGAGGCAAGATGGACCTTAAATACAGAAAAAGACTGAGGGAAGAATCCAGGTGCCACCCACTAGCCTGGGGCCTCAGGGATGGTCTTGATAAGGGCCGGATGGGAATGACTTGTACCCTGGGGTGAATACAGGTAGACTCTAGGGAGGATCTTGATGGGAGTGGTCAGTAGCCTGGGGAAGGGGGTTTTGATAGGATCTAGGGTGGGGAGTGCAACAGAGACCTGGGCACTGAGATAGTCCTTGGGTTTTTATTTTGGGAAGATTAGATTTGAGTAAGAAAGGCCAGATTAAGTGGGAAGATTCTAGGAGAGTTTAGGAAGGTTCCTGGAGTCTGAACCCCATCACCTGTACATACGTGGCAGGAAAGTTAAAGGCTGACATTATTGCAGTTTGAGTCTTCACCTCCTTCAACCGCTTTTTCAAAGGTGAGAGCCAGTTTGGTTGCTTGGTAGAGGGGATGGAGGCAGAGGCTTCAAGCCCTCACCATTCAGAATTCCCGGAGAGACTGAAGTTCTGAGAAGTCACCTAGAGGGTGACCTGAGGGTAGATTTAGAGGAGGAAAAGGAGACCCAAGAGACAAAATGTCTTGTCCAGGGTCACATAGAGTGTAGGCCTGCTTTGAATTCAAAGCCTCTGACTCCAGAGCCATCTAGTTCTCTTTGCTCTTGTATTATTGAGGTCAGGGAATCATAATATTGAGGTTTGGGGTGCTCGGGACCCCAAAATACGGACACACGCTCCTGCTAAATGAATTCTTCTTGTATCTGGCTTTTCATATGCAAATCTGTTACCCTTACCCTAGCCTTGCTCTCCTTTGTCTGATATCTCCCTATAGCCTGCAGCTAATTTTTCACCCTCGATCGGTCACCCTAGTCCCATTAAGATCTTCCTTGGACTCCAGACCCTCTCTAAACCTCTCCTCCCTTTGCCCTAGATTACTAGACCATCACCAGATCCCTCCCACGGTCTTTCTGTTTATAAGTTCCATCTCACCTCTGTGAAGGTGCTCATATTCTATCTGGTCTGCTTGTTAATGCAATCCTCACAAATAACAAGGCTTCTTAAGAGTCAACCCAATATGACAAATCTTTAATAAACTTTGTTTTACTTTGGCTGAAAGAAGGTTTGAGTTGAATTCATTCAAGCAGGACCTGGAATTCAAGCAATATTACTGGATTCCGAGCACCCCGAACCTCAATAGTTGCCTTATATCAAGGCTTCTTAATGTGGGGTTTGGAAACTTGTTCTTTAAAAAATTTTTTTAATAACTATTTCAATCTAAATGGCTTCCTTTGTTATCTTATATATTTTATACATTTAAAAAGATTATTTTAAGGAGTCCATGGACTCAAAGAGGTCCGGAACCCCTTTGTGAAGGGGGGAATACCCTTGCCGTGATCTAGGGTGGGACTTCTTGCCCCTTCAAATACTGTCTTCAAAACCTAGCTCACAAATCTTCTGTTGTATCTGGAAGAACCTAGTAGGTCACGGGGAAGGGAACGTGCTTTTACTGAATACCTACTGTGTGCTGGGCACTGAGCCTTGCCTTCCTCATTTACAGAACTGGGATGCTAACACTCACGGTAAGTGCTTTAATGGGTTGTTGTGAGGCTAGAAGGAGTTAATGTGTTTAAAGTGCTTTGTAAATCTTAAGGTAGCATGTTAGCTGATCCCTCTGGACAGAGGTGACATCTCCCTTGTTGTATTTTGGAGAACTATGTATCTGTCCTGTATACTCATCATATTCTAATTTGTATTACACACATATCCAATGGACCATACTGATCTCTCTTACCCAATTACAAATGCCTTGATGGCACAGGATACATTTTTATTCATCTTTTCCAGCATAGTACTTGGTGCATTTTTTTGGTTGGGAGTTAAGACTATGATTTCATTGGTTTGTGTGAAAACTGGAGAGTTGCCTGAAGCACTGAAAGGTTAAATGACTCATCCGTGGAAACCCAAACTGTAAGTATCTGAGGCAGAGGTTGAGCTCTGCTCTTCCTGGCTCCTAGGTAGGCTGCCTCTCCCTTTGCATACAACTGACCATGGATATTGGGTATGGAACTTGAATTCATGACTTGACTATCCATTTGTAAGACCAAAAGGGAGCAGAAGCCTGTTGGTTCCACTTAAGAAGATGGATGAGGGAGTATTACAAATAATTTTATTATTGAATTGAAATGGCACCTGAAAGAAAGTTCTATAGTTGTTTCCCAAATTGAATGAGTTTGAGACTATGCTTTAAAAAAAATACTTTGAGCTTCTGTGGTGTTAGTGGAACAGGTATTCTCTTTACCAACATAGCAAAAAATGTTTACACCTGCAACCCTTGTGAATAATGCTCTTCTTGAGCCTTCAATCCTAGAAAAATGGGAGTTACTAGCTTTAAATCTTTTTTCCTTCTGATGATCAAGTGAGATAGCACATGGCTTGCACTTTGCAAAAGTTTGAGCACTGTATACATGCTAGCTAGTATCATGAGTGCCAAGATTGCTATTGGGAGTCACTGCAAAAGGAATTAGGTGTAGAACCAGACTTAGGGTCATTCTTCACGGATATAGGATCACAAATGTTAATGTGGAAGAGACCCCAGATACCAGCTAGTCAACCCTCACCAATTTACAGATTAAGAAATAAGGCTATGGGAGCTAACATGATTTTTCCAAGGTCACAAAGGGAGTAAACATTGAAGGTGGAATTTGACTTTGACTTCAGAGCCAGGGCTCTTTTTACTGTCTTTCTAGAAGCTTCAGTGATTAAAGGGCAAGAAATCTTTGTTGACAATCCTTTCTGAGTTCTCGAGGCAGCTGCTGCCCGGGTACCACATTTTGCTCTCCACAGTCAGCTTGATATTCAGTTTGAGTCAGATAAACAAACCTTTAAATGTGTGCTATATGCAAGATGTTACACTAGGAACTGAGAACACAAAACCAAAAATGAAACTGTTTCTGCCTCCAGGAGGCTTCCATTCTGCATCAGTATGCCCTTGAACCCAGGTCATCCTGACTCTCAGCCCACCACCCCAGGGTCTCTCTTCAATTACATAGAGATAATACAGATATGAAAAGTGTATATTTCCTTCTGATAGAATCACTTGAAAAGAAAGTATCTTAATAGAATGTCTAAGTATTTGCTACGTTGTATCATTATCATGTAGCATTTCATCACCTCAGCTTCTATAGGGAAAAGTAGCCAAGAATAGCCCCACCTTTCTCCTCTCCCCTCTTAGAAAACAAACCACTGGTTTGAATAGGTCAGGTCGAAGCCACTTCCCTGACATTTTCTCATCCTCTCCTTCATTAGCAAGTTGACTGTTAACTTTGCTCTGAGAAGACAATAGACAGAAAGTGCACAGAAAATGACTTCTCATGCGGCTTCCATGTCAGAAGCAATTTGCTTTCTGCCACAATGTGGCCAATTTCAAAGGGCCACAGAGAGACAGGCAGATAGACACACACTGAGTGAGAGGAGGGAGAGAGAGAGATCCCTCATCCTTAACTTCCTTTGGAGTCCTAGGGGTGCCTCCTTGCCTTGATGAGATGTGGAATAAAAGCACTTAGAATTTTAAGAATTTTATTTGCCCTTTTCCAGAAGCAGCTGTAACATGCATATGGTTAATATAGGGCTAAGATTATAAAATGTTAGAACTGGTTGACATTAGAGGCCATTTGGGTCAACTCCTTCATATGGTAAACCTTTGAAATGGCTCAAGCTGTGATAAGAACCAGGTCTCCTGACTCTTCCCTGCATGATGCCACCTCTCCTTTCCATCTCCTCTTTCAGAATTATTTCTTGAAAGGTGACTTCTCCTATAGAATGATGCAACATTCACAGGTTCTTCTGCATCGCTCAATTTATAAGCCCCTCCCATGTTGAAGGCACTCGGGATACAAACAGTAAAATGTAACATTTTCTGCCCTCTGGAGTTACATTCCATCTGGGAAGGCATCATATCTACTTGTTAATAGATACAAAATATATCGAGAGTAAATACAAGGTAATTTTTTTGAGGAGAGGGCTCTTGCAGCTCTACTTTCTCAGTTGTGTGGTTTGGGAGTTAAAGAAGCTTCATCCTTTAAGCCCTGCTTTGCAGGCGTAACTGTAACACACCTCCTAAAACCTCTCACTGTCTGGAGACTTGTATTTTGTTTCCTTCCGTGCAGATCCAGCCACACTGACTTTCTTGCTGTTCTTTGAACATGACATACTTTCTTTTTACAGACGTATAGTCAAGCAAGATAAATTTCCACATTAGCTATGTACTTCCTAAAATATGTATATGTCTTGTCCTAAACTCTGAATCTATCACTTATCTGACAAGAAGGTAGGGCAGCAAGTATTATCGTGAGTCCTGTGCAATGGGGTTGTTCATGACACTGAGGGGAGAGTTCCTGTCTCTTTCAGAGTTCTTTGTCTTGATGCTGTTGTTGATGGAATACATTATCCTCACGTGGTTCAGCCCACTTCATTCTGCATCAGCTCATGCAAATCTTTCCAGATTTTCCTGAAACTGTCCCCTTCATGATTTCTAAGAGCACAATAATATTCCATCACATTTTTATATCATTGTTTGTTCAACTGATGGGCATCCCCTCAGTTTCCAGTTCTTTGGCGCTGCAAAAAAAAAAATACTGTTACTATTTTTGTCCTTTCTTTGAGTTTATTTTGCTTTGTTTATTTCGACTAGTTACTCCCTTAATCTGTTCTGCATATTCTTTTCTTGCCCTTCTCGCTTTCCCTTCCTATTTCACTGTTGAGTGAAATGAATCTCTCTCTCTCTCTCTCTCTCTCTCTCTCTCTCTCTCTCTCTCTCTCTCTCTCTCTCTCATCCCCCCTCCCTCTTCTTTAACCACTTCAGATAGGATTGAGGTTCAGGTGTCACCCACTGCCCCATCACTTACTCTGTATAGACTTCTATTTGCTCACCCAAATTATGTGACGATTTCCCCCCTTCCATACTTTTAAAATCATTAAGAGGTAACAAAACACCCCCAGGATTTTGGTTTAATTAGACTCCATCTGTGAAACTTAGATGATGATAGAGTTCAGAAAGGAAATCCATTTTTTCAGTTTATTAGAGGGTGAACAGTTTATCCTTGTTTAGTCCCTTTTTATTTTCATTCCTGCTTACCTTTTAATATTGATTGTAACCCATGTATTCAGACTTCAGAGTTTCTATGCAGCTCTGGTCTTTTTATCAGGAATGTTTGGGAGCCCTATTTCATTAAAGGTATATTATTTTTCTTGCAGGATTATACTCAGTTTTGCTGGGCAAGTTATTCTTGGTTGTAAGTCTAGATCCTTTTCCTTCTGGGCTAGTATATTTCAACCTCCTTGCTCCATTATGGTGGTAGCAGCTAAATCCTATCTGATCCTTACTGTGGTTTGGAATTAGGGCTAAGAGCAGAAACAGATTTAGGGTTGGAGATAGGGTTGATATTTGGATGCTTTAATTCTGACTGTAGTACTTTTCCTTTGATCTGGAAGCTGTAGATTTTGGCTATTATTTATCAGGGAGTTTTCATTTAAAGATTTCTTTCAGAAGGTAAGGGGCAGATTTTTTTTTTTCTAGTTTGCACTCTGGTTTTAAGAGCACTGAACAATTTTATTTTATGATTTATTAAAATATGATGATCATGTCTAGTTTCTTTTCTTTTGGTCACAGCTTTAAAGTGGTCTCCTAATTCATAAATTATCTTTCATTGATCTGTTTTCCAGGCTAGTTGTTTTTCCAAAAAAGAGAACTTACATTTTCCATATTTTTTCAGTTTTCTGATTTGTTTAAAGTATTTATTGTGGTCTCATGTGGTCTAGCCTCTTTTTGGTCCACTTTAATTTTCAGAAAATTTGTTGTCTAGGCAGTTTTTTATTTGTTGTGCCAAGATGTTAATTCCTTTTCCAATTCTTTCTTCTATAATTCTCATTTCTTTTCCTGTTTTTCTTCTAGTTCTCTTAATTTATTAAACCATTTTAACTTAAAAACCTCTTGCCTCATCTCTTTCAGGAATTCTAGTTGAACTTTTGCTATATTTCTCTTTGTGGCTTTTCCTAGTACCTGTACTGGAGTCATTTGCATCTTCTGGATTTGTGTCTGAAGTATCTTTGTCATCATAGTAGCTTTTAATGGTGGGATTCTTTTCTTTCTTCCATCTTTCTTTTGATTTTTCTTTTATCTTCATAACTTTGAACTTTGGTAGGGCTGTCTCTACATACTTCTGGAGAGAAGGTCTAGGCTGGTCCTGCTGTTGTTTTGTTGGGTTATTGAGTTTGAATTAGAATGTGTGGTCCTTTAATGGGGGGGACTATTTTTGCCCTTATATCTTCAGCAGACATATTGCCTGGCATATAGTAGGTGCTTACTAATGTTTGTTTACTGACTGATCCTGGATGAATTAATTCAACATATTTTTTAAGCATCTATTTTCCTCTAATTAGCATACTAGGCTTGGTGATACAAAGAAGAAAAATCTGTCTCTCTGTTTCTTCATCTGTAAAATGGTACCAGTATCACTGGTGCTGCCTCCCTCACAGGTTTACAGGGTTGTTTGTTTGTCTGACTTGATTTGTATTGCATTCACCTCCCAGGCTAGAACCTCCCTTCTTGTTTCAGAAGAGCAGAATATGTGAAATTTGTAGAATTGCGAGAAATTAGGTATTACAGGAAGACCTTAAGCCCAGGACTCCCTGATGATCATGAGAATCAAATGAATTACTAAAGCAGTACTGGACTTGGAGTTGGGAAAATTAGGGTTCAAATCCCCTCTCAAGGACTTCCTAGTCATGTGACCTGATTGTTGCTTTTAACTCTTTGGACCTCAGTTTCCTTATGTGTAAAGTGATGGAGGTTGGACTTCATGATCTGTCTCCAAGACCTCTTCCAGCTCTAACTGATGGTTTCATCAGTTAGAGTGCATGGCAAACCCTAAAATATTATACAGCTCTCCGCTCCTCCCTTCTCTTATAGGTTTCCTCAAAGCTCCATCCAACTGCTACCTCCTACATGAGGCCTTTCCATATCCCTCCAGCTGCTATTGCCTCCCCCTATTATATTTATTTTATAAAATATATATGTTGTCTCGTCTGATGGAAGATAATGTCCTTTGAGGGCGTGGATCACTTTTGTCTCTTGACCGTCCCATTTGGCACAGTACCTAAAGTATTATGAGTACTTTTGATTGGTTGATTGGTTGAGCTATTGCTATTTGGTTCTACGTGTAGACTTCTATTCTGTTGTGCTGCCATCTTATGGAGGTTGTGATATTAGTGATGGATTTGGAAGGATGATTAGGAGACAAACTAAGTGTGTTTATGTGTTTATCCTGGGCCAGAGGACAACTAGGGCCAATGCATAAGACTGGATAAGATTTGGTGTGCTTGGCAGTTAGCTAACTAGCCTCCATTTATCTCAGGCTCAGCCAAAGCCCACTTGATCAGGCTGCCTTCAGATTAACAACAAAAAATGAATGGCTGAATGAAATTCATGACTAAATGAATGAATGACTGAAAAAGCATTAAATACACATATGCTGAGCACTGCGCTCCACATGGTATAGAAACATAAAAGTAGAGATAATTCCTGCCTTCAAGGAACTTTCATACTATTTGGAGAGACAGCATGTGTAGGGGAGGGTATTTTGGTTCAGAAATTTACCAGGATGGTAAATGGAGGCATATGGGAATAGACTGATACAACCTTCCAGTTGCAAAGGCATTAGTGATTTAATCACTTGAAGAAAGGTGGCAAAGAGTCAAGTGCAGCATGGTTGGGACCATCTAGATGCGGTAGGCTGGGTGAGTCACTCACCAGTCAGGAGGGGTTGGGGGAGAACAGTGACTCCAGGCATAGCCACTGATCCAAGGGTGCAGTGATCACTTGGGTGACTGGGGAGAAGATGCCCATTGTTGTATGCAGGTTGTCATTCCCCCAGAAGAGATTTCACTCTTGGGGTCGTGGGGGCTCTTAGGGACTCTAAGAAGCTTGATTTATTGCCTGAGAATACAGTGTAGCAGCATCAGTTACATTAAGCTCCTTTTCCACGTTGCCCAGTGAGTGACCTTCTGTCCAGTGGCATCCCTTAAAGACCCAGACCCACACAAGGCTAAGTGAGATAGCATGCCTGAGGGAATTGTGATGGTCTCTTATTGTCTACAGAAGACTCCAAGGAATCCCTCTCAATGAAAGAAAATAAACTTTACCTTTCTTTTATTTTTTAGGGTTTTGAATACAGCCGCTCTGGAAATCCCACTCGGAATTGCTTGGAGAAGGCTGTGGCAGCTCTGGATGGTGCTAAATACTGTGAGCATTTTATGTTTTCAAAATGTTCTCCAACAACCATGTGGAGTCCAGGTCAATCTGTAGGTGTGGAGAGCACTACTGAGCATTTGAGCAGAAGGCCCTTAGTGGTTGTTATCTAGTCTAGAGGTTCTTAGTTTGGGGTCTGTGAACTTTTTTTATATGTTGATAACTATATTGCAATAAAATTGAAATTGCATTTTATGACTTCAAAAATTTTCGAGACACAATTTCTATATAGCCTTCCCCAGATTGCCATAAAAATGGCTAAGAGCTCCTGGTCCACTCCAGCCCCTTCCTTTTAAAGAGGAGAAGATGGGTTCAGAGAGGGGATGTAACTGGTCTATGGGCAGACCAGCCATTAGTACATTTTAAATTGGAATTGGACCTTTCACAATGTTTGACTCCTCTTTGGAAAAGTTAAAAAGAAAAAAAGATCTTGCAAATTTGCCCTATTTTTGAAATCTCCAGTGGATGGAGAGGACTTATGGGAGAGTGCAAAGAATGCTGGACTCCTTCCAGCAGAGGCACCTAGGTGTGTGACTAGAAAGACTGAAAGTAAGCCTTAAAGGTTAGGGGTCAACACCATCAGCATTTTAACTCTCTGGGAAACAGATTAGTCATTTTCCATTTATTATTTTTGAAAAATGAAGATGGTAAATTAAGTTGGAAAAGTGACTAAAAATGATATAACAATTTCCCTCATTCATTAAATTCTCAGCCATCCCTTTGATTGAATGGCACAGTGGATAGAGTGTTGGACTTTAAGGCAAGGAAGACCCATGTTCAAATCCCCCCACTAGCTATGTGACTTTGGCCAAGTCACTTATATCTTCTGATTCTCATAGCATTTGATTGAGGAGGGAGCTTTAGAGGTAAATTTGGCAGTTATTTGACTCTAGCAGCCCAGAAAGAGCAATGTTCCTGGCCTACAGGGGCAGCATGTTGTGTGGGGGACTCTGCTCCTTATTGTTTGTGTGACCATGACCAAGTCACTTAATGTCTCTGTGCTCCCTCTTTTGTAAAGTGAGGGCTGTAGATTACATGACTGGGAAGCTCCCTTCCAGTTCTCACTCTCCAACTTGGGCTCTGGTGCTTCCATTTTAGGTCTGGCCTTTGCTTCAGGTTTGGCAGCCACACTGAACATCACACATCTCTTAAAGGCTGGAGACCATATCATTTGTACAGATGATGTGTATGGAGGTAAGAAGCATGCCTATGTCTTTTGGAATCACTGTTTGTGCTTTGGATTTCTTTGTTGTATCCCAAGAGGTGCTGAAAGCTTTTCTCATTCAGAAGGTTGTTGTCTGATGGAATACTGGTCCTCGTGGAACCTGTGCCTGCCATGCCACCTCAGACATGGCACAAGCAGTGGTGTGTTGGACCCTTTTTCTGGTGCCAGACTTACCCTAACCCTAATCCTTACCCTGCCTGTGTTTCAGATAGGTCTCTAAGACCATAAGCCAGTGTGCTCTGGCAGAGGAAGTTCCCTATGCCATTAATCCCAGGTCCTGTCTTCCCATTCTGACCACTCCATAAGAATGAAGGCTTTACAAACAAGTCTTTAAGGCGAGTGATACAAGACGAGCTTACCCAGATGAACTCTGCCCTGGAGAGTCCAATGTCTGGTAGTTAACCTTGCTGCCTTGCCGGTTGGTACTGTTTTGGCGATGGTGATGGTGACAATGACTTTTCAGAGTCTTTTCTAGTTGTCCTCTGTAACAAAGCCAGTTATAAGACAAGTATATCTGTTGTTGGAAGCACTGGGGAGGGAGAAAGATTTTGCCAAAGTAGTGATGTGCTGAATATCCCTCCCTTCAGTTACTAGTTGTATGACTTTAAGAATTGTAGCATTATCATTTAGTTTGCCTTGGTCAAGTTACAGGGTGCCTTAGTTTCTTCATCTATAAAATGGAGGGGGGAGGGTTGGACTAGAAGGCCTTTGAGGTCCTTGCTTGCTTTGAGAGCCATGATCCTCTGAGTGAAATCTTCCTATTCTATTGACATTATGCCATCCCCATCCCCAGCCCAGCAAGTTTTAAGTAATAACATTTGAAATGAACACCTGTCATTTTTACGTTTTTGTGCACAAATGTAGACTTAGCTTTGCTTGTATGTTTAAAATGTTTTTTTAAAATTATTGATCTTTTGCACTTATCACTTTTGTTGCCATATATTTGCTTTAAAATTTAAAAAAAGTGAGCCAACATCCTATTATAGCACTTGTGTTTTCCCAGGTGCTTTCTCAGTGGATGGTTGTTTCCATGAATCTTGCAGGGCTGGGTAGGAGAGCAGACACAGCCCTGGGCTGGGAGATGCTCAGAACTCAGTGTTTTCCATGTTTAACGGGATCTTTTTCTGCCACAGGGACAAACAGGTACTTCCGGCGTGTGGCCTCTGAGATGGGTTTGAAAATTTCTTTTGTTGACTGTTCCAAACTTGAGCTGCTTGATGCTGCAATCACCCCAGAAACCAAGGTACTGACTGGGATTGTGTGATGTCTGTCTCGCTCTCCGTGGCTCTCTGTGTCTCTGTCTCTCTCTTCATTGTGAAGTGTAATCATTCTAGAGGCTTTGATTTCAATCAAGAGAACAACTGCCGATGATACTAGAAATTTTTTTTTTTTATTGAAAAGCATCTTTTCCTATGGAAGAATTTTTTTTTAAGATATGACTGCGCCTTAGCTTCCTCAACCACTTTTTTAAGATGTAAAGAGAAAAATGTCCCAAGTACCAGAATTTTTTAAGTCCTGAGCCTTCCAGGGGGCCTCAGCAGAGCCAGAACTAGCCATGGGCCAATCAGGTTTTGCCACAGGCTGGATTCCTGCTCAAGGACAAGGCGTTCTGTGCAACTTGCTGTGAAATTCCTTTTGGGGTACAGGTTCATCTGCCCCTTATTACTCTGGAACAGGCCACCAGGCAGTCGATAAAGGTACCACCTCCCAAGGAGAAAGAAATCTCTTCCAGCTCTCAGTTGGTCATGTCCAAAAGTACATGTTTTCTTCTGCCTTCTCTCAGGAGGTGTGGAGCCACAGTCCTGGCTGGTCCCTGCACTGATCAGAATGCTGCACTCATTAACAGTGGACGTTTAAAACCTCATGTTGTAGGATAGATTGTTCTACTGATTCTGCATTCTGCAGCAGTTCAGACGCCAGGTTTCTCTTTTTCTCTCATTCTCCTCCTCCCCTTCTCTCTTCTTCTTTCTCCTGTCCCTCCTCCCCTCCTCTTTTCTTATTTTTGGTCCCATCCCCTCTCCTCTCCTCTCTCTTTTCCCTCTGTCTCTTCTTCTTCCCCTCTATCCTTTTTCTGCCCCTCCTATTTTTTCTCATCTCCCCCTGGATCAGTTTTCCTGATGTCTCCCCAACCCTATGACAGGGGCAGGGGGAGGGAGGGAGGCTCACCATATTAGTGTCAGACTTAGTGTGGACACCTGCTGATCAGCCTTAGCTCTATTAGACCTTAGAACTCCTGAATCAAGCACTCCACCAGCTTCAGCCTTCCTCAGTAACAGCAACTACAGGCTTCCCTTACCATGCCCGGCACCCTTAGCCACTCTTTCCAGCACAATTCCATTGTATACATACACCATAATTTGTTCACTTGTTCCCAACTGATGGGCATCCCATTCGTTTCCAGTTCTTTGTAATTGCCAAGAGAGCTGCTGTAAATAGTCTTGTATGTATAGGTCTTTTTTTTTTCTTTCTTTGCTATTTTCTTTGATTATAGTGGTATTTCTGGATCAAAGGAGGTACGTGGTTTAGTGACTTTTGGAGTGTATTTCTAAACTTCTTTCCATAATGACTGGACTGATTCACAGCTCCACCAATGCTGCATTAATGTTCCTCCCTTCCCACAGCTCCTCCAGTAATTGTCCCCATTACCCAGGACAGTGTCATTCTCAGCCTGGCATTTGTGTTTTTGGAATGTGCCCTCCATGAAAAGGGAAGATCAAGACCATGTTAACATCCATTGACTGTGTTCATTGAACTATGTTTCAGCTTGTCTGGATTGAAACTCCCACAAACCCCATCTTGAAGATTGTTGACATTGAAGGCTGTGCTCAAGTGGTCCATAGATATGAAATTATTTTAGTGGTAGATAACACTTTCATGTCAGCGTATTTCCAAGTAAGTGAAAATCCACTTGTTTACATGGCTGTTTGTACAAACTGTATATGTGTATATATGCATTATATGTTATATATATTATATAATATGCATAAACTTTAAAGTACTACATAAATGCTAGCTATTGTTGTACTCATTGTGATCATTGTTATATAACACTTATTAAGTCAATTAATGAATAGTATTTTGAAATACTACTATACAAATTTATGAGAGTTACAGACTTTCTCTTCAAAAAAGGAACAATTTATAGCAATATTTTTAACCTCTTGACTAAAACTTGGACAAGTCTTTTTGGACTATAAATACGGTTTGTTGGATAACTGTTCTGGTACAACTCAGCAAAGAAAGGAACATTAGTCGTTTCCACAGGTTGGGAGCAAGCCTGAAGCCAGTAGCAACCTGAAATCCTGAGAGAGGACTCATTGGCTGTACTTGGAAGGTAGATGAATCCTCTTTTAGAATGCTGGACAACAGCTGAGCTTGGTGTAAGAGAGGTAGGGTGTTGTAGTGAATAGCACACTAGACTTTGAAATAGGGAGAACTGACTTCAGATCAGTGCCTCAGTTTCCTTATCTGTAAATAAGGAACTTACATCCAGTGTCCTCCAAGGACCAAATCTAGAATCCTGTGAAACATGTGGGATGATCTCTAGTGATCCAGCCCCCTCAGGCTCCTTGGTCTCAGCTCAGCATTAGAATGAATCTCAGTATTAGAATGTTTAATGACTGCTAGACTTATTGCCTGTTCTTTTTCATCATAAATTATCATTTTTCATTATTAGGAAGTGTATTATATATAGATGTAAGTTTTATGACAAGGTGGAAAGCCTTCCAGAATCTGAAGTGAAACCACAGTATAAATCTTGCATCTTTTTCTGATGCCAAGTCTTCATGAAACATTAGCACGCGGTGAAACCCATGTATTCTTCTCCTGGCCATGACTTTGCCTCCTAATGCTCTTAGCTAACTGGACCGCCAAAATAAGCATCATGTATTGGAGGGGAACATAGACTCTGGAATTGAAACCTAGTTTGAACTCTAGCACCACCATGTGACCTTGGGCCTTCCTGTCATCCCTTTGAGACTGAGTATTCTCCTCTGGAAAATGGAAAGGACCCCCTTTGTACACACGTGGTTTAGGGTAGTGGTGACTGTCAGGCCCTTTAGGAGTGGGAGGTAGCATGCAGGCATTTATTCTGGATTGGCCACATATTAGCTGTGTGAACTTGACCATGTCCTGCAACCTCTCAACACCCAAATGGCATCTCACCTGAGAGCTTCCTACATGGTCAAGATCTCAGATCTGGTCCCCCGTTAAACCAAACTAAACAACCCCTTGCCCCCTACTCCCCAAAAAAAAGAACCAGTTTACATCCCATGGCAACAAAGAATATGTTGCCTGCCTCCTGAGTTGCCAGCTGCTCACAGTTCCAAGCATTCTAGCACTCTACGCTTTTTTGGGGCCTTTGCCACATTTGTAGAGTCTGTGTCATCTGAGTTGTGGTTTTATGGTTTACTTCAGAGAAGGCAAAGCCTGATAGTGATTAATAACTAACTCTGTGAGTCAACTTTGTGGTTAATGACTTTAATGGAAGTACATTCCAGCATGGTAGGACTCCAATTGCCATAAAAGAATTTTTGCAGTCATCCTGCCAACACTGCAGGGGTGAATTCTCAGGGTCATCAGGTCTCTTCTTAGAGTTCTGTGCTTAGGACCAGGGAAGATAGTTTGTAGACTCCTTCACTGATATACCCCAGGGACTAAACCCACTTCTTGCAGAGTCAGCGTGGAAGAAATCCAGGGAGAGCCTCTCTCAAAGTCCAGAAGGCCTAGATTCAAGTTGCCTGTGTGATGGTGGGCAAATTAACTTGTCAAGTCTCACAGGCAACTCAGTACAACTGCAGTCCAGGTGTTGAGAGTATGAGTGGATGGACTTTCTTTCCTTCCCTGGAGTTCCCTATGCCAATGAGATTTAAAAGCCTGTCCCCCAACCTCCAAACAACAACATCTCTTTTCCTGAAGGGGTGAAGTCCAGGATGTCTGCTGGTTTTATTGTAAAATGTGCCCTTTCTCTGGTTACTGTGAACAAAGTCATTCAAAGACTAGAATGTTAAACAGAAAAAAAGCATGGTGGGAGAATGAGGAGTGATCGATTTCTTATTAAACACCTTTAGAGAAAGCTGGCAGATGGAGTTTGGGCTTGATGGGACAAGTGTAATGAAAAAGTAATTAGAACAATGAAACAAGCCTCATACCAAAGTGTGAACAATCTTGGCAATAATATGATCCAGCTGGTTTTTACACTTGGCTTTGAGACTCTCTCAGAGTTAGCGACAACTGTTTGGTGCTTTTATTAAAAGAGGAAAAATGGCCTTTGATCCCTGACATTGTCTCAGAGGTGATGGTTAATCAAGACAAGGGAAGTCAAGAATCTTACGTCCTTAGGCCTTTAAGTGTCCTTTCAAAACCAATTATGTAGAAATTCTTGGAAATAAGCATAATACTATGATCTTACATGTATGTATAACATGTGTACATACAATAAGAATACATACATACACACATACACATGCATACACTATATATATATGTATGCATATATCTGCACTTAATTGTAGCTTTGGAGGAGGGGAGGAAGGGGGAAAAAATGAAAAGGGCCCAGCAGAGAACAAAAGAGAATGTCCAAAGGAAAGCAGGGCAGCTTTGCAAACAGTGGGTAGCAGTTTTTATGTGGTTTTCTTGAAGAGGACATCATTGCTTTGTATTGAATTCTGTCTTGTCTTCTGCATATGTGACAATGGTTTTTTTTACTTCTCATTTTCTGTTCAAGTTTAAAATAAATTAAAAAATAATAGTAATAAAAGACATTCTTGCCTTCCTCCATAGCTCAGGTCAGGTACCACCTCATCTTTGAGACCTTCTTGGGTCACTTCCAGTGCTAATGCTGTTGTCATGTTCAGGTGACATTGTGACATTTTCTGTTTGCATATCTTAGCCCCTTCACTCAAGATGGTAAACTCTCTGACGGAGAGGAAGTGCCTTTTTTCTCATCTTTGTACTCAGAGTACTTTGCTCTTAGTAGACACACAGGGAATGTTTAGTGACTAAGTCGATTGAATGAACTCTGCTGAAGAGGCCAGATTTGAGGGGAAAAGGGAAGAGAAGAAAATCTATATGGAAAATAATTCAACTTTAATATTGATGAATTACTAACCAGCTGCTTAAGACAACCTCTCTGAAAGCTGGTGGAACAACTCGGTCCCCTTTGACAATCCCTCCCCAGCTCCCTTGGGTCCCACTCTTCCAAATTGAGACGGTCACTTTCTGTTCTATTTCAGCGTCCTCTGGACCTGGGAGCTGACATTTGTATGTATTCAGCCACAAAGTATATGAACGGTAAGTATGAACATGCTCTCCAGTTGGTTCTTTTTCATCGAGCTAATAGCCCAGAGTTTGACATTTCAATTCCTTTTTTTCCATGCTGCTTTCAGTTTTCCCTTCTGATTCATCTTTAGTGAAAATAATAGTACTTCTTTGGTTGGAATTCTCCAATTATTAGATAGTCAGGGCTCAAGGTCCCTCTGCCATCTTGCTTGCTCTCTCATCTGGATTCTGCACTTAGTAATGTCCTTCCTAAAATGAAGTGAACACAGAGCCCTCCAGATGTGGACCGACCCAGGCCAATGACCTCGTTTTACAGAAGAGGCCACTTGGCAAGCTCCAGGTCATTGATTGAGCCCAGGCTAGAAGCCAAGGTCTCTGGAGTCCTGCCTACCACCCCTCCCTCCCTCCTGGGCTGCCCAGCCCCCAGCTGCTCCTCATCTCTAGCAAGGGATGATAAGCCCAGGCAACCTGGTTTGGTATTTTTATGGGTATGTTTTATGAGAAGAGATTGTTAACCTGGTGCTCAGTGGAGCTGACTCACACCTACCTGTTAAATACAGTTCAGTGGAAACAGGAAACTTAAGTTTGAGTATTTAAATAAGAAACAATATTTCCAAGATTCAAGGGACAGGTTTTTCCAAAAAGACTATTTTTTTTTTAAAGAAAGTTGATCTAAATGAAATCTCCCCTCAGAAATGTGCTTTTTCCCAGCTACCTTTGATTTTCTCGTCTTTGCCACTGTTCAGTCATTTGCAGTTGTTTTATTGAGCTTATTCCTGAGACTTTATCTTCACTTGAATACCACATTAACCAGCTTAAAGCAAAGGAGACTTGACATTCATCTGTGTAATTTTCTTTCTTTCCCATCAGGTCACAGTGATGTTGTTATGGGTTTAGTTTCAATGAATTCTGAAAACCTGTATAAAAGGCTCAGCTTCTTGCAGAATGGTAAGTATCTCATTTTGAAATCTGGGGTCCCCATGTGGACTCCTGGAACCTACTTTTCTTTCAGTGTTATAAGAGAGGATACCTTGTTTCTTTCTGTTCATGCCTGTAATGAGTTTGGACCTGTGTTTTTGCATTCTTAAGAGACAAAAAACCACTAGCTTTTGTTTCTAAATTTTCAGGAGGTTCTCATACTGGGAATCTCTTAGGCTGATGAAATTCCAGATTCTTATTCCTTCTTTTTTAAAGGGAGCATAGGAGGTAGCTGCTTTAGGATACCAAATACAGTGAGTCAGTCATGATTTTTTCATTTTAAATGGTGGTGAAAGGAAAAGTTAATGTATTACCAACCATTTTGTATTTCTTTTGTCCAATTAATCTGGAGTAGGGAGAAAGTCTTTCCCTGCTCTTCTCTCCCATTTTTGGCTTCAAAAGTGATGCAACATTTAACATATATAGCACCCACCACCTATTCAAACAATGAACAGCAATTTATTTTCACTCCCTCTCATCCTCCCACTTCATTAAAAAGGAAGAAAAACTAATTTCTTTTAATATACATAGTTAAACTCACTTTCTGTACACCAGGATGTCTCATTCTGTACCCAAAGTCCAACACCTCTCTGTGACGAATACTATGTATCGTCGCTGATCCTTTGGGATCCCAGATGCTCAGTACAGCTTTCTGAATCTGTTTTTCAGTGGATTTATTATTGTTGTTTTTCCTCATTTCATTCAGTCGCATTTTCAATTTGTAAATTTCTTTTTCTTCTCATTCATTGAGTTGGAATGAATAGAGAGCCAGGCTTGGGGTCAGGAGGAACTGAGTCCAAGCTTCTAACACAGTGTGCCTGTGTGACCTTGGGAGAGTTTAACCTCTCTGTGTCCTGGGCAGCTGAGCTAATCTTCATTTGTGGAGGGAGTTTCCTCCCTAGAAGTTCCCTGTACTTAGGAAATCACAGGATGAACCAAAAAAAAAGATCCATCAATTTATATCTTTTGATAAAAGAGGCTCTGTAATGTTGGTCTTCCATGTTTTACAGTGGAACCTTAAGTCAAAATTCATGTTCAAACAAGTTCATGTTAAGGGCATGGTTCCCCTTCACTCCACCAGTGGTTTTTGTTTTCTCCCTTCCTGAATTTCTTTAACTTAGTCTGACTCAGTGAACAGGAATCCAGGTGGGTTTGGTGTCTCCAGGATCTTGTCAACAAAGTCCTTGTGTCAGCACCTTATCTTCCTTTGTGGCTCATTCTCACCCTCTTCATCCTCCAGCTCTTGGGGCTGTTCCATCTCCTTTTGACTGTTATCTCTGCCTTCGTGGTCTGAAAACTTTGCATATCCGAATGAAGCAACATTTTGAAAGTGGAATAAAAGTGGCCAAGTTCCTGGAGGGGGATCCTCGCGTGGAAAAGGTCATTTATCCAGGTGAGTTGTTTGGAGCTCTGAGCCAATGTGGCTTGGAGCAGGGCTGTCACATTAGGACTCCAATCAATCAACCAACCAACCAATCAATCAATTCATCATGAGGAGGATCCTAAGTGGCTAACTTTCCCTTTTTTTTCTGGACCTGACATTTTCCTCTCCTTCTAAGTGCAGATAAAGGTAGTTAGCCTTAGTCTGTTTCTGAAACTGGCTCTTCCTTTAAGCTTTACATAGATTTGTGTTAATTTCTCCTTACTTTAGCTTTGAACTCTGACCTTGTAAATATAAATGAATGAATGAATGAAAAATAATTTAAAAGTGTTTACTGTATGCTCCAGACAGTGAATATCCATTCTCACTTTTGTCTTTATAGCCCTAATGCTTAGCATAGGACGTACTAAAAGAAAAGGAAGAAAGGACCTGTGCTCATTGAGATTTTAGTCTAATAGGAGAAAACACTACTTATAGGCAATTAGTGGCCAAAAAAAAAAAGACTGTAGGGCCAGTGAGTTGATTCACAGGGTGGTCCAGTGACAGACCCTTTCCTAAAGGTAAGAGTGATAATTGATTTGACTACCGTGTCCAGTAATGAGAAGCTAGTTGTGGGACAGAGAGCAGAGTAAGTGGACCTTGGCAGAGAAGATGGAAGATGACTGGGAGGTGAAGCATGCCTAGTCTAGGGCTGGGGACATACAGTGTGCTAGAGCTCATTCACTCACTAACCAAAGTGTCAGCTCCTGGCTGGAAGTTCCAAAGCTGAATCAATTATTTCCCTTGGACACAGGGGCCATGGTTTCTGGAGGTTCTCTATAGAGAATGCTGGTGCTGGTAGGAACAGTCAGGCTGATGGCAGGGCAGACAAGATATCTGCCTTGGGACTGACTGGACAGGACCTATCTAGTCTGGAACTGGTTAGATAAAGAGGGTTGAGTTCATTAGTGTTTTCTCATTCATGAGCTGAGATAGCTCAGTCCCAGGGTGTGAGAAAATGACTACTGAGTTTATTCATTGGCCAGTGAATCTGGTCCCAGGCCTGGTACCCTGCTGGAGCTGTCCAGGGTAGGTGGGTCCTAGATGTTCAAAGCAGCAGCAGTAGTACTTGTTGTAATGGTTAGTATTATCGGAGTCCTCCGAGGCAGGACACATTGCAAGTAGAGAGATCCTGCCTTTGACCCAAATTGGCCGGGTAACCTTAGCAAGATGCTGTACCCTCCATTCTCTGGGTCCCTCAGTTACAGAGAATGGTCATCCTGCATGGAGAGAAGCAGCTTCCTCACCAAGGTTTCCCCTGGATTTGTGATATCACAAATATGGATAATCGCAGTCCCTATCCCTTTCAATCCCTAAGCATTTATTAAGCACCTACTATGTGCTGGGCACTCTATTAACTAGGCTCTGGAAATACAAAGGAAGACAGATGACAGTTCTTGCCCTCCAAGAACTCACAGGCTAATGAGGGAGACATCACATAAATCATAGAGTATGAACAAGCTGGAAACAGAATAAACAGAAATTGATCAGCAGAGGGAAGGCCTAGCATTAAGGGGGAATTTTAGTTGGGACTTGGAGGAGGGACAATATGAGCAGGGAGGAGACCATTCCAGGCAGGGGGCACAGCCAAAGAACATGCCTGTTGATGGGACATGGGAAACACCTAGAGGGCCAGTGTCACTATTGGGGCCTTCCTTACATTTTCCATGATCGGATTTGAACCCCAGAAGCCCCATGCAGGAAGCCTCCCATTTTTCCACATGAGGATGGTACGGCTCAGAGGGTAAGTGACTGTTCACCAAAGGCTTTGAACCCAGTTGTCTCCCAACTCCAAGTAAGTGTGGTACTCTTTCCCAAAGAAGCATGATGCCATGTCCCAGGTCATACCTAACTGCCTGGCCTACTGCCTACCAACTCACTGACATGTCCTCTCCCCAGCCTTCCTAGCTGGCAGCTGTCTGTTTTTCCTTCTGCCCTCACGTGTTTCCCTTTGGCAGGGGGATCCCTCAAGGAAGCAGTCAGAGGTTTGTATCCATGGGCAGTAAGATTTTGATTAACCTGTCAGCCTCATTTTTCTCATCAGTAAAATGGGGCTGATAATTCTTGTGGTATCACATGGTTATTGAGAGGCTCAAATGAGAGAGGTTATATGTGTAACATGCTTTGCAAATTTTAAGGCTCCATATAAATGTCAAGTATTAATTTAGAACCCGAGTTATATTTTTTAATGCTTTTCAGTAAGACATTTCAACTTTACAATTTCAGGTCTGTCATCTCATCCTCAGTATGACCTAATTCAGCGCCAGTGCACAGGTTGCCCAGGAATGATCACCTTTTATATCAAGGGTGAACTCACACATGCAGAAGCCTTCCTTAAGAATCTGAAGGTGAGAATATATCAGTCAAGACTAACACAGGTGTGGGGGGGTGGGGGGAGTTGTGGACACAGTGTAAGTCTCCCTATAGTCAGTGTGGTGCAGTGGGTAAAGAGTCAGCCAGCCTTGACATCAGAAAGGTTTGGGGTCCAATCCTCCCTTTGGCACTTTGTGGCTGTGTGACTAGTCATAACTTCTTGGTACCTCAGTTTCCTCATTTGTAAAGTGGTATTACCTGCTTCGCATAGTTGTTTCCAATGAGATGGTGTATGTAAAATCCTTTGCAAACTTAAAAGCACTCTACAAATTTAAGATATGATGTGGATATGTGAATATATGTAGCGTGTTTATAAACATTACTGTTCTTGACTCTAAAAACAGCATAATGTCAGTAATAACTAATTGACTTAATGTTGTCTCTGTAACAATTCGATGACGTAGGTCAGGGAATCATAGCTTCGGAAGTTTAGAACAGGCATCCGATGTTAGAGGCCAGTCTCCTTAGAGATAAGAAAACTGAGGGAAGTTATATGACTTGCCCAAAGTCACATAGAATATAAGCAGCAGAGGTGGAAGGTATTATACCCACTTTACAGGTGAAAAAACTGAGTTTGGGAAAAGTTAGTCTACTTGGCCAACTTCCCACAAGAAACAGAAATGAGACTTGATCTGGAGTGTCCTGACCCCCAAGTTCCAATCCCCCTCTCAAATGAGTACCTTTTTAAGTTTACCCCCTAGAAGTTAATGTAAGGACATTGTAGGAATTTTTTTTGACATCCCTGCAGCCTAACAGTGAGAAGCTTAGGCCATTAGAGCCCATAGATAGACTGTTATCTTAGAATAACATAAAGAAAAAACAGAAAGTTCTCCTGTATTTATGTTCCTTTCTAAAACTGTTTATACATGAAAAATTTCTCCATTGTCTAGGACAAACCTATTGTTGCTGTTTCATTTGGTTTTGCATTTCAGGACTGCATTCTGCTCTTTCCTTGCCCCACATGTATTTTGAGGCAGTGGGGATGGGCATAGTTAGCAGATAATCACTGGGCATGGGAATTCCATGTTTAGATTAGTTCTTCGTTTTCCTTTTCCTGGGTTGGTTGTGGTTCTCCCCAGCCCCAGACCACTCATTTTCCACCTTTGTAGAGGTCTTGAACAGTTCTAGTTTCCAAGAAGGTTTCATCTTTGTGTCCTTTGCTATAGATCTTCACGTTGGCCGAGAGCCTGGGAGGATATGAAAGCCTTGCTGAGCTTCCGTAAGTCACTTTCAATTGCTATTTACTGTTGAAATAATTGTCCCCCTTTGTCTACTCAGTACCTTGGACAGTGCTTGAGACACAGTACATCCTTCACAAAGGCTTGTAGTACCTTGGACGGTGCTTGAGACACAGTACATCCTTCACAAAGGCTTGTAGGTTGGTGGCAGTTTGACCGTAGGTAGTGAACTGTGTAAAACTTGAGTTTATAGTAAAATCTAAATAGGAGGCCGATACTTAGGATCTTACAGAGCACCTTCCTCCCAACATTCCTGTAGTGTAGGGACCATAGAGATTATCAACTCCATTTTATAGATGAAGAAAGAGCTAAGTGAGTGGTCCAGGGACACAAACTTGGGCAAGCTTTGAATTTTGGCCGTTCTTCATTTCGTAGGATCATAGTTTTAGAGTTGGAAGGTACTTGAGAAGTCATTTAGCCAACCAGCTCTTAGAATTGTATAGTTGAGTAAACTGAGGCCCTGAGTGACCTAAAGCAATTTGCCCAAGTTCATTCAGGAAGAGCTCAGCCAGAATCAGAGCCAAATTCCTTAACTCCCAAGTAAAGCCTCTTTCTCTGTGTCATGCTGCCTCTTGATTACCTAAAAGACCCATTTCTTTATTTTACTTTGCCAGTTTTATTGATGATTTCTGTTATTGCATAACTATCATTTTCTGGATATAGATGTCCCTCCTCCACCTCCCATCTTCCATCTCCTTTGGAACAAATGAGAAAGGTAAAGTTAAGTGAAGAAGCCTGGCAATGTATTCAACATTCTGCTAGTGCAGACTGCCACTTCCTTGCTGAGAAGAGGGAGTTGTGCACCATTATTTATTCTCCAGGATCACATTTGACTTTTAATGATCTTGTCATCACTGTCTGTCACATTTTTGTTGTTATTGCATAACTTCTGCATCAATTCATAGGATCTTCAGTCTTCTCTTAAGTCTTATATTTTCCATTTCTCCCTTTACAGTAACATACATGTGTTCAGATGATTAATGATAGTTTATTTAACATCTTTAAAGAAGATATTTGAGTCTCCTGAAGGCATCTCACAGGCAGGAATCTGCATATGTGATGTTAAATCTGTGAATGTGAGTTGATCGGTGACACAGTGGTTAGAACGCTGAGCCTGGAGTCCAAAGGATTTGAGTTCAAATCCAGCCTCAGACACTTACTAGCTGTGTAACCCTGGGCAAGTCACTTAACCTGTTTACCTCAGTTCCTCATCTCTAAAATGAGCTGGAGGAGGAAATGGCAAACCACTCCTGGCTCTTTGCCAAGAAAAGTCCAACTTAGTCCCAGGGTGTGAGAAGACTTGGTTGTATTTATTGACCAAGAAAAGGAGTAAAATCATAGGTTCGGAGGTGCTAGAAGACGCCTCAGAACAGGAAGAGGAAACAGAAGCCTTAAGTGGCCACATTTGAATCCAGGTACCCTGACTTTTCTCTGTAGAATCCCCCCTCCCAAATTATCATGAATCATGCTGCAAAATACAATTTAAAAAAACCCCAGAACCTTTTTAAAAAATTAAGATCTGTAGGTGGCTCAGAATCATTAGTCTTTGACTAGAAGAGTTCTTTTTTAATATAACCAGTTACTTTGCTAATAGAATATTTTTTAAAATAGATTTTTGTCAATAGTTTCTGTTTAAGAGAGCGAAGAGAAGAAATTCAGCAAAACTAGTCAACACATTGGAAAAATCCAACATATACGATGTCCCATCCCATGAATGCCAGTGTCCCACCTCGGTACAGCACAGGACCAGGACTATTGACCATCATTTAGCAACTTCCAATTTCAGTTACTTGGTGGTGGTTCTTTCCATTTACATTGGTGTAGTCATTGTGCACATACCTTTTTCCTGGATTTCCTTACTTCACTTTGCGTCAGTTCATATAAATCTTTGTGTTTCTTTGTATTTAGCTTATTGTTTCTTACAGCTTGGTGATAACCCATTACATTCATGTTCCCCTGCCAGTGTCACCTATAGCATGTTAAAAGCTAGAGGAAACCCTAGGGAAGCTTCAGTCCAAATCCTCTCTCCCAACCCCACCCTTGATAAGTGAGGCAGTTGGAGGCTAGGGTAGGGGTAGGGTGATTTGCCCACAGTCATACATCCAAGTTAGTCCCAGAGACTAGATGAGAAACAAAATGTCCCCCAGTCTCTTTCTACTGTGATTACACTGCCTGTGGTCCTGTAGCAGATTGAAGATGGAAAACGTGATGTAAGAAGAAAAGTTGATTCTCCCCAGGATTCTTGAGTTATTGGTGGTTTTAGGAAGAGGGAGGCCCTTCCTGCAAGAAAGGATGTTGCAAGGCTTTGTACCTGGCCTGCCCATCTGACTTCTGGCTTTCAAGTGATCATGATGAGTGCTATTGTCCAGTATTTGTGAATAATAATTTGATGTGATAAGTGAAACTGCTTAATATCCAACATTTCCAAAGAATGCCTGCTAGTCAACCTGCGGACACAAGAGGGCACACTCACCATGTAAAATAATTCTGCATAAAATGTGGTTGGAAGGAGGCACCACCCATGTCTTCCTTTGGGAAGATTACATATTCACTGATGTCTTGAAGTGTGTATACAAATATACTGATTTGGCAAATCCACAGGCATGTGTGTGAGTGTGCGCATGCACGCACGTGCATTTACATACATACATATACACATCCACGTATGTTCATATACACATACACAGATAACACGTGTGTATGTGTATATTACACAAATAGATCTGTAGGTGAAGAGTGGTTCAGTGTAGGGAATTGAGGGCTGGCCTTGGAGGCAGCAATATCTTCAAGGCCCATCTAAGACACAGTAGACTTAGGCCAGCACCCCACTGAGGCTCCAGGATAGAAAACAGTTGCTGATATGTGTTAGCAGAGGGTGTTTCTGGACTGGGAGTTCTTTGTAGAAGGGGCTGATCTGAGCCCCTGCCTCCTCAGTGTTATGGGGATCAAATGAAGTGTGTGCGAGTGTGTGTGTGTGTGTGTGTGTGTGTGTGTGTAAGTGCTAGATAAATTTAGCTATGATTACTATATAGATAGGTCCCAAATATGGACTGTGTTACTACATCTCTGCCTCTGTCTCTCTCTCTCTCTCTCCCTTACACACTCATCATCTCTCCATATATGTGTCTATGTACAACTTGCACACGCAGCAGCATATTGGGGCCAGCTTAGACTGGCCGGTTCCCAAGAGTCAGCTGCTAAATTTTCAGCTTAAGTCATGACTGCTTAGCAACTGCCCCTTTATTACTTGTGTAAACTTAGAAAGTGGTGGAGAAAATGGCAGAGATACAGTTTAAAACTTAAAAGTACATTGTATGTAGATTTTATTTTCTAGAGAATCATTTCAATATTTCCCAGCATGTCCTTGTGCATAAGCATGCATGTATACATGCATGTAGGTATATGCATGTTCACACCCATGTGTAGATACAGTTATAAATCTCTGTATATATTTGAAGGGACAGATATGTCAGAGGCTGCTGCACAATCTAATGCTGAGTGTTGGAGTCTGAACAACCCGGGTTCGAATCCTGTTCCTGACACTGACAGAGATCATGAAGATGAGGTTCACCTTACTATGCCTCAGTTTTAATAGAATGAGTAGCCATTTATTTGTTATTTTGAGTCTCAGATGAGCTGTGTAAAGGACTTTGCAAATTTTAAAAAATACTTCTATAATTAGCAGTTGAGATTGTAAAGCATTTTTATAAATAGCACCTGGCATTGTAGATGCAACTGACCTTGGAGTCAGAACACCTGTGTTCAAGCCTTAACCTCTGACACGTAAGGGGAATAAGTGTTTAGCTCTTAGATAAGCCCCACTGTGTGCCAGGCACTGTGCTAAATACTTTTAAGTATTTATTTCATCCTCACAACAACCCTGTGATACAGGTGATGTGAATATCCCCATTTTGCTCTTGGGGAAACTGAGGCAGATAGGCTAAGTGATTTGTCCAGATCCCCCAACTCGTCAGGCTCTGGGGTTGAATTTGACCTCACAGTCCTCCTTGACTTGAGGTGCAGTGCTCCTTCCACATCCCCCTAGTGTGGAGCTCCATCCTTGGATGTCCCCCAGTCTCCCATGACTGACTAGGGGTAAAATCCTTTGAAATTTCAGTAGCTTTCTAGCACTAATGCACACATGAGTTGATAATCTGTACTAGTAGATGGAATTTCCATGCTAGAAGTTCCCTACATATAAGAAATTAGCCTGAATTAAAAAAAAAAAAGCCTGCTTTAGAGCTCTTTCTATGCTCAACTTTTTGGGGTTTTTTTTTGGCAGACTTGATGGAATATGGGTTTGGTGGAGGGTGGGGTTGACTTAGAGCTTCAATGACTCCTCCCTTTTTTTTGGAGATACCCTGAAGGGCAGATTCAAGTCAAGGCCAGATCAAACTGGCCTCCACCCTTCAGCGTAGCTCTGGTCTGCCTCTGTGGAAGAATGGCTTTTATTTACCAGTAGAGCACAGTGGAAAGAGGGCTGAATTTCAGACGGGAGGATCTGTGCTGGAATTGAGACTCTCTGCGCTTCTACCGTGGCAATAATGATGATAGTATTATATCGCTGCAACAAGTAGCTTTCATACAACACTTTAAGGTTTCCAGAGGGCTTTACAAATGTTTCCTCATCCTCACAACAACTAGGGGGGTGTTGATACTATAATTATCCCCTTTTTGCAGATAAGGAAACTGAGGTGGTGAAGTGACTTGCCCAGGGCCATACCCCTAGTAATTGTCTGAGGTTGGATTTCAGTTCAGACCTTCATCACTCCAGACCCAGCACTCTATCCACCCCTGATACCTGGCTTGCCTACAAGTGACCTTGGGCAAATCATTTAACCTTTCTGACCCCCAGGAGCCCGTTTCATGAAATGAGTGGGGCTAGGTTAGGGCCCCTCTGCCCCCTCTATGTCTAAACTGATTATCCCTGTGGTTCTGTGAAATCAGAGAATTGGATTAAAAACAAAACAACCACTTTGTCTCTGATTAATTAAGGACAGCTTCTTTACATTAGGGCCTCTGCTTTTGTAGGCTCACAGCCTGGAGTCTTTTTTTATTTTTTAGGGCAGATCAGAGCAGGACCTTTACCTTAGAGAAGTCATCCAAAATCTCATTAGTTTTTGGGGCTTCTGGGTCACCCTTTGTGATGTGTTTATCTTCGGCTAATTCATACTGAGTCTTTGACGAATCCACAAACCCTAAGGTAATCATAAAAAAAAGGAAATCTTAAAAACTGGAGGAGAAATAGATAAATTGGAAAACAAGTAGACCACCGAATCAATCACGGAAAGGGAAAGCCAGTTCTTCAAAAAGACAAAATCAATAAACCTCGAACTTTCCTGATTTACAAAGAAGGGCCAGATTTACATTGGAGAGTTTGCAGGCCACTAACCTCTGTTCCAGCCTGTATCTTCTTCCTGTCTACTCTTGCCTCCCCCAGCATATACTGGAACAGTTGATTAGGCCAGGGCTTTAGGTCTAGTATTTCCCAATAAATGTTTTGATTTGATGCAGGTAACAAGTCACAGTGATGCAGCCTCAGTAACATAAAATTGTTGAGGTGTGGAGCTGGAAAGGGTTTTAGAGATGATCTAGTGCTGGCCTTCCTTTTTACAGATGAGGAAACTGAGGTCCAGAAAGGTTAGAATGGAACAGTCAACCCTGGCTTTATTAAGACAATATTGTTTCATTGACTTTTGGAAACTCAGGGGAAGATGTTGGAGGAAAGTTGGTTTGCCTGTGGGGAGAAGTAAAGAAATTCTGTCCCATTCACTGTTATGTTTCTTTTCCTTGCCAGGGCCATCATGACTCATGCCTCGGTGCCTAATGAAGACAGGCAGGAGCTGGGAATCAGCGAAACTCTGATCCGGCTCTCTGTTGGCTTGGAGGACGTAGATGATCTCCTGGAGGACATTAAACAGGCTTTGAAGGCTGCTGTGAGTTCATACTCTAGACTAGGTGCAGTTTTCCCTGGCAGGAAGGCATTTTAGAAGAGAGATTTAGAGGATCTCAGTTCTAGAGTCGGAAGGGGCTTCTCCCTTGTTTTACAAGTGAGGAAACTGAGGCCCAGGGAAAGTAAGCAACTTGGCTAAGGTAGTAAGCATAAGATCTGAGATTTGAACCCAGGGCCTGTGACTTGGGAGTAAGTGCTTATTCTATTATATCATGCTTCTTCAAAATAGATAAGAATTGCTCTACATAAAGTATCAGCTATTTTAATAAACTAAATCAAAGAAATTTATTGATAGGAAGCAGTATAGTATAGTGGACACAGCACTGGCCTTGAAGTCAGTCCCAGAGCTAATTATGTGATCTCTCTGTGCCTGGGGCAGCTTCCTAAGACTGGTGGGAAGAAGGAAGCAAATATTTGTGAAGTGCCTAGTATGTGCAGGGTACTTTACAAATAGTGTTTCACTTGAGCCTTACAAGAACCCACAGAGGTGGGTGCTGATATTATCCCATTTCACAGATGAGATATTCCCATGGGCGTACAGGTAGTAAGCCTCTGAGGTCACATTTGAACTCAGGTCTTCAAGGTAGGTTGATGTTTGCTGGTGGAAGAGTTCCCATACCAGGAGTTCCCACAATGACCAAATAACATCCTATTCCCTGACAGATTTTGAGCTTATCTAGACTTTAGAAGCCCCTTCAGGCTTGTTTGGGAAGGAGGTATAACAGTCAGAAGGGGGAGTAGTGGATAAAAGGGGGCTTCTGCCACCAGAAGACTAGCTGAGACTTCTCCATCTTTGACTCTCTTATCCTTTCCATCCAAAAGGGTTCTGTCGTCCTCTGATTTTCCTGGAGACTTCACTTTTCTGTGCCTCATAAGCACCTGCCTGGTGTTGTACTTACATGTATACTCTTTCCTTTTCCTTCCTTTCTTTTTTTGGGGGTGGGGGGGTGGAAGGGTGGATGGAGAGTGTAGGACTTCATTGTGAAATAGGCAGGAAGAGGAGTCTCTTTCCTACAGCCACATCACCTTTATCACTCTAGCAGAAAATGTTTTGTGAACTCCAATGTCTGCACTTTAAATATTCAGTGACAGAAAACTTGGAAGCATATCTCCTTCTTCTGGGCAGTCTTATTGGAGGAGGTGAAATAGAATCAGAGAATTAGGAGTTGAAAGTAACCTTGGAAGTCATGAATCCAGCTCCATATGGAAGCACTTTGTATATATTATTTCATTTGACTCACAATAATAACCCTGAGAAGCAGATGCTGTCATTGCCTCCATTTTACAGATGAGGCAATGGAAGCCCCATATGATTTGTGACTCCCCGAGGACTACACAGCTTACAGATGCCTGAGGCTGGGTGGGAGCCCCATTCTCCAAGTCCACTGTTTTGTCCAGTGTGTCACCCAGCTCTGACAAGTGATCAACTGGCCTCTACTTGTAACCAGGCTTGAGGGTGGGAAGGTGAGGGAATGTTCAGTTTTGGAACACCTCTAAGCAATCAGTTTTTGCTGTATCAAGCCAAAGTCTGTATCCATGTAGCTTCCATCTCTGGTCTGGGTTTGCCCTCTGGGGCCAAGCCAAATGCTTCTTCACATCCCCATGTGGGTATAATGTTTTTTTTCTTTCATTAACACAGCACCCTTAATCTCTACTCGCCATAACTAGAATTCCAGAACATGCTACTGAGAGCCTGGATTCCTAGAACAATCGATAATCAGAGACGGCTAAGGAGCCTCCAGTGATTTGCATTTGAAGATTTTCTGTGGCATCTTCCACATTAGGCACCTCCTTACCTTCTATACTGTAAACTTTCAGCGACTAGACATCATGGTTCAAGATGCTGTTCTCTTCTCCCTCTCTGGTTGTGAAATTCCAGGTTAATTCCTGCTGATGCCTTATTGTTTATATTTGTGCTTCTTCTCAAAGGAGGCTAAATTGTGGGCTGCCATTTTGCATCTTCCTTCCAGTCATAAAGTGTCTTTTTATTCTCTTTCCATTCTGATGGTGATTCATTATCTGGTGGCCTTCAGAATAATTCACACTGCTGAATAAACTCTCCATGTTTAGCTTATGTGGACAGTACCTAGAGCTGGCCACTAACCTCTGCTCCAGAAAGGTTGGGGACCTTGCATAGCCCTTCCTCACTCAAATCAAAATCAACTGCAAGTCATGTCATCTTGATGTCATGGTGCTCTTTGAGAATGAAGGACAAACACACCACCAACAACTTAGATCCACTAAGCGGTTTACGGAATTGTGGCTGTGGTACCAAAATCAGATACTTGAAACCATAATGTGAAATTCTACTGATTTTTAAATGGTGTCTTCAAAATCTCCTTTTCCATTTTAATAAATCTGTATCGCAAATGTGCCTTGCTTTGTATTTATGTTTTGGCATTAGATGCATCTGGTAATAATTTTGCCTCAGCAGGTGTTAATTCTTTTTGTTTCAGTCGTCAGTTTGCATAGGCTTACATAGGTCTCAGTTTGAATGATGTTGTGACTCACATTCCTGTTTTTAAAGTTTAAGCATACTCCATGTCATCGCCACTTGAGTCTTCCTTTCCTCTGCCCCAATGGAGTTTTACATTTCCCCTTTTCTTGAAGGTGTGATATGCTTCCAGAAGGAATTAGCCTCTTTGGAATTAGGCAGTGCCTTCTTTTCTACGGTGTTGGTAAAGACAAGTAAGCCACAAGCTCTTTCCAACTCACTCTAGTTGGGTTTGAAGCTTCCTTTCAGAAAGAAGTCTTTATTTTGTACATTTCCCATTTTTGAGACTTCTTCCAGCCAGAAATTCAAGCTTGCCCACTCGTATTCATGAATTATCAATGACTCATTTTAGGTCTCTAAAAAACCATAAGGGAGGATTTCAAACCCCCCCTAACTCCTACTCCCTCATTCCTATTAAATTGAGGCTGAAACAAAAATCTCAGGATTAGGGGTGGTTGGGAAACAGGAATGAGATCCTTCAAAGAGAAGCGAGAGTTTATTTTTCCAATGTGAGATGGTCTTTATTGATTTGGCTGCTTGTTGATTTCTTAGATCTCTTTGGATTGTACCTTGATAACTTCCTGTGTTTCCTGTAGATAACCGACCATGGTCCCTGTGCCTTACTGAGATTCTTGATAAATATACACTGAATTGTCGAGGTTGGGGAAGAATGAACACATAACAAGTGAACCACATATTTCATTTGTGTAATCTGTAGCCCAACTAATGCTTGTCAGGCTCATTATGACCTGATTTTACTGGCAAAATCAATCCCTTCTCCTGATGCAAAGCAGTGCCTTCTCTAACACTTAAGTCTTGGGAGAGTTTCCTTGGGCATTGAGGGGCTAAGGAACTTGACTGAGATCAGGTAGCCAGGAGGAGGTATCAGAGGCACAACTGGAATCCCAAGTTTCCTGGATCCAAGACTGTTTCACTACCCACTGTACCACTCTGCCTATTGGGTACTGATAATGTTGAATCATTTCAGTTGTGTCTAACTCTTTGTGACCCCATTTTTAGGGTTTTCTTGGCAAAGATTTTGGAATGGTTTTCCATTTCCTTCTCCATCTCATTTTATAGATGAGGAAACTGAGGCAAACAGGGTCAAATAACTTGCCTCGGGTTACCCAGTTAGTAAGTGTCTGAGGTCAGATTTGAACTCAGGAGGATGAGTCTTTTTGATTCCTAGCCCAGCACTTTATCCACTGCATCACCTCGATGATATGGTGTTGATTATACAAAGGTTAAACTATCTGCAGAGGAGACCACATACACATTATGCCAAATATCTCATTTTGGTCTCATAGCTAGAAGTTAGAATTCCGACAAACATCTTTTTGGATGTTTGCCAGGCATTGTCTCTGGTGATAGACACTTAAGAGAAGGCAATAGTGTCACACTTTTCCTCAGAATATTAAAAATGATTTAGAGCTGAAAGTGATCTCAAGGCCAGTCCCCATTTTACAGAATAGGAAACTGAGGCCAAGGAAGTAATGTGTCTGTCAGGGGCTCATGGCTAGTAAGCGTTCAAGGGAGGTATCAAAACGCAAGTCTTCTATCCTCAAGTCCTGTGCCTTTTCCAAAAATTCTTCATCTACCAAATTGCTTTGTGAAAAGTATTCATGTCCCCAGTGCTTGGCTTGGTGCTCGGCACACAGTAGGTGCTGGATAGATGGGGGTCTACTTTCTTCTCCTGGGGTTGTGATGGAGAAAGTACATAATTTGTTTTTTCAGTTAACAAATATTTTGTTTCCTTCTCACCTCTCTTCTCCCATTAAGGGGTAAAACCACGAAGCCATTGTAACAAATATGTATAGTCAAGAAAAACAGATTCTCATTGGCCAAGTCCCAAAGTGTGTCTCATTCTGTATCTTGTACCCATCACTCCTTTCTCTCAAGAGGTGGGTCTCTTGCTTCATCTGTCCATGGGTATCATGGAAACTCCTCACACTGATCAGAGTCCTTAATCTTTTCACATTTTGGGTCTCTATAGTGTGGAATTTATTGTATTGTTTCCGTCGTTCTACCCACTTCACTCTGAATCAGCTCTGCTCAGTTTTCTCTGAAGCCATCCCATTGTCATTTCTTACAGCACAATAATGTATCATCACATTCACATGCCATAACTTGTTCAACTATTGCCCAATTTACAGGCATCCCCTCATTTTGCAGTTCTTTGTCAAAAAGAGCTGTGTTTTTGTACTTATAGGTCCTTGTCCTCTGGGACAGCCCTTGGTAAACATTTGGGTGATTTAGAGACATCAGTTATCCCTACGATGACAATGGAAGCCATCTCATGAGCACAAGGGTTTGCCTGTGGGAGTCCAGTGAATCCCACCAAATGACCTGTTTCCTGAAGTCCAGCCATTTTAGGGTTGGGCACGCTCAGCACCAGCCAGGCTGGCTGCAGAAACACGAGCTTCCAGCTGCCATAACTAGGGCATCTCCTTGGTTTCATGAGGTCACAGATCAGCTGAAAGGCATCTGGAGTTTATCCAGTCCAATGCCTCCCTTTACAAATGAAGTGACACAGTTCAGAATCTGGACTTTGGACCCAGGTCCTCTGACTCTAAATCTAGGATTTTCCATTAATTGCTCCCATTTCTTTAGGACATCGAGGCTTACAAAATGCATTTCTTGTGAGATAGGTCTTCCAAGACTTGGCTAGCCAATTGTACTTAAAGGATGTCTGCTTCGGCAGTATTAGGGGTGCCTCCCACTGTAGGCATTCCCTCTATCAATGTAGCCCCCTCCCCCATGCTCTCACCCTATCCTCCCATAAAGGTAGTTAGTACCAGTGAGAGGATTTGAATCCAGGTCTTCTTGAGGGAGGGTAGCTACTTGGCAAAGTGAGTAGAGCACTATCCCTGAAGTCAGGAAGACCTGAATTTAAATTTGGCCTCAGGCACTTGCTCTGTGACCCTAAGCAAATTACCTGGTTTGCCTCAGTTTCCTCATCTGTAAAATAAGCCAGAGAAGGAAATTGCAAACTATTCCGGTATCCTTGCCAAGAAAATCTCAAATGAGGTCACAGAGACTGAAAAGATTCAACAAGAAACTTCTTGAAGGATATAATGAATTGCTGTTATTCCCATCTTGATGGGGAAACAGGCACAGAGGTTCAGCTTCTTGCCCAGGGTCACATAGCTAGTAAACCTCAAAGGCAGTTGTTGAACCAGGTCTCTGGGTCAGTAGAAAGGGTCATGCCATGGGGCCTCAGAAAGTCATCTAGTCCAACCCCCTCATTCTACATGAAACGTAGAAATTCTAGATGAAACTATGACCCAGGGAGATGAAGGGATTTGTCTAATGTTACAGAGGTCATGTCAGAGGTAGGATTTGAACCCAGGTCCTCTGACCACAGAGGCTCTGCCTCTTTATCACCCAAACCAAGGAATCAGATTCTTGAAGTTCTGATGAATGTATCTGTAGATTACAACATATGACACAACCCATCTCCTTACCCTCATTTGGGGGAAAAGCAGCATTAGATGTAGCCAAAATAAAATACATCTTGGAATCAAGAAAAATAAATACAAGTTTTTTCACTCAAAATCCACTTTTAGAAGCTTTTGAAAATGGAATAATTCAGACAACATCTCCCTGGCCACCACAAAATAAAACCTCCCCATGTGCTAGATCACACCATCAGAAAGTCATCTTTTAAAACAATAAACAAAAAAAAATGATGTGATTCTTGATTTCAACAAAAGCATTTTTTTCTTCAATAAAAGCATTAGATTCATTGTGGATGTTTTGTTCACCAAATCAGTTTCAGTTTCTTCCTTTGAGAATCACCTGACTTTAAGTATGGAAAGGAAAGGAAAAAGCTGCAAGGGAAGGATTGAGCTGAAGGTATTTTTAATGAGTTCTTTGTTACCTACATTTTTTTTATTTCTGTTTAGTTTCATAGAAGTCTTTGTTTTAATAACATGAATTTCAGAATGTATCACACCTTCTGAGGACCCAGTAGGTTCTTCTACATAAAAATTAAAAAAGAAATAGGGAAAACCAACCCGCTAATAAAGATGCTGACCCCATGTGGCAGCAACACTATCCACCCACAACCCCACCCCACGCCCCTGCACCAAAGGGAGGAAAGGCATTTTCTTATACCTTCTCAGATCACTTCCCAGCTGGGTCGCAGGGCATCCTCATGCCTGAGCAGGGTGTGCTCCCCCTCCCTTTTTGGGTTGGCACTCCCATTAGATAGGAAGCTCTCTGAGGGCAGGCAGTCTTATCCCTTTCTTTGTATCCCTAGTGCTTAGTGCGAGGCCTGGTATACAGTAGGTGCTTAATAAGTGTTTATTGACTCTGGCCCTGACTACAAAGGAGTGCTGGTGCTTCCCTTCAGGCCTGGGCAGTTGTAGGGCCTACCCTTCAGTGCTATCTCTATTTGGAGGAGTTTTCGTTAGCTATTCCTCTACTACATAGTTATGCTCCCAAGGGAAGAATTACTACACCCGTCGGGTCATGAAGCTGACCTGTTGGCTACCTACTGTGGGTGTAACTGGGTCTCATGTAACACAACACCTACAGGCTGAAAGGCAAGGAAAATTGGTAAAAATAAGGGGTATGTCAGACGGCAGATGGCGCTCACAAGCCGTGCAGTGCCCACTGAGAGATGGCTCTCTCATCACTCTGTATAAGATTTCTACTTCACTTCCCCAGCAGTGCCCTACTGAAGAAAGTCTGTTTTAAGGGGCACAATCCCCCCATTGGCAGCAGGTAGCAGCAGTAGTTTTTAGGAAATTAGTATCAGAAAGTAGAGTCATGGAGAAACATCGTTGACTGGAAAGCCACAACACTGGAGCAATTCCCCTCTCTGGACCTCACTTTTTCCACTTCTAATAAGACAAGGCTGGATTCTTGATGACTTCGACCTGGCTTGCAGTCGCGTGGTCTTCAGACTCTGGGTCAATGCCAAAGGCAGCTAGGTTGGAGTGAGGGATCCAGAGTCAGAGAGATTTGAGTTAGAATCTTGTCTCAGATTCTTATAAACTGTGTGACCCTAGGTAAGTCACTTAATCCATTTGAGTCAGTTTTCTTGTCTATAAAGTGGAGATATTAATATCTCCAACGTAATTTGTGTAAAGTGTTCTGCAAACTTTGGAGTACTATGTGAATGCTATTATTATTGGTTATTAATCACGTGTGCTATCTCGATCACTGAGGCTCTAAAGAGATAATATTAATAAAATCTTTATTACCGTTATTTATTGGAATGCTCTCTTCCTATTATGTGACCATCAAACATTCAATCAACAAACATCTGTGCCAGGTACTGAGGATGCAAAAGGCATGATGAAATAGTCTCTCCTCCCAATTTGCCCCGAAAACACAGCTACTAAGCAGCAGAGCTTTATGTTCAAGTCTAGGGACGTCGAGCTGAATGCTCTAACCACTTGTTCAAAGAGAGGGAGAAATAGGAAAGCTGTCTTCAAGTCAGATTATTTAGGATCTTGAATGTTATTCAGGGTACTTGCCACTGGAGGGCAAGGACTGTCTTCTAGGATCCAAGCTTCTACCACGTAGCTCATGAACCCTCACTATTGAGCTTCTCCTTAACAGTCAGCCAGTAGACACACTTAGGACCAAACAAAGGCATTTACTAAGATGACATAGTATAAATAAAGCTGTAAAACATTCCTCCTCAAAAACCTGATGTATATTCTTCTGTAAATGCATATACTGCTTGTGGAAAGCATAAGCAAAATCTTGGTGTCCAGAGTTAATAAAACATGCATGTAGGGAACACATGTGGTCACAGCAAATCATGACTCTAGTATGTTAAATATTGTTTTGGTCATTCAAAATCTCAACTTGAATATCTCTCAATTTTTATTCACTGTCTCTCAGGAAAAGTCTTTTATTTATTCAATTCATTTTACAATATTTATTTACTTTAAAAATTTTTGGCAGATGTGTGCAAGAGCACACGCCTATATTATATATGTATGTGTGTATTATATGTGTAAGGTAAATATGTAGAGGGACAGCTCATATGTCTGGTATTGAAAGGATCTCAGGATCACAGATTCAGAGGGAGAATATTCTTTGGAGGCTGTTCAGTCCTTATCTATAGATAAGGAAATTGAGGCCCAAGGATATTAGTGTCTTATCTAATGTTATTTAGGGAGAAAGTGTCAAAATGAGGACATGAACCCAAGCTCTCTGATCACATAACTGTTGTTTTTTCTCTTATGCTGATGGGATCCACAAGGTCACTGATGGCTTTCTAAGTGTCTTTGGGCACTTGTCCCCTGTTTGGGCTGTTGTTTCCCTTGGGTGTTCTCACTGCTTCCTCTTCCCCTTAAGAAGAGTGGACTTTGCCATCTCTCTTTTGCTTTGGAGCTCTTAGTGAAAGCCTCAGCTTTTTGGATGAGAAAAGCAGACTCTTCATATATCAGGTCCTCAGACCTGTGGAGGAGGAGGGAACCACCCGCTTTTCTCTTTCTAAGGAGAGGCTATCGGATTCTCAGCCACTGGACTGATGCTCTTTTGCAAAATGGAATACCCAGTCAGCTCATTATAGCTTCTGGGCATTTAATCTCTCTTTGAACCCTCAACAAGCATTTGTTGAGCAGCTACTGTGTGCAATGCCCCAAGCTAGACCCTGGAGCTTGAAGATAAAGACAAATCCAAAGCTGATGTTCCATTTCCCTCTTCCTGCTGCTTCTTCCTCCAATGTAGTATTGCACAAAGGCTGTCTCGGCTTCCTCTCTTCCTGAGTTGTCCCTGATTCACTCCCCACTCTGCCAGGAGCTCCCTCACCACTCTTGGGACTCTCTTTTCCTTGGCAGCTCAGAAACAAAAGCAGGACTAATTTTTTCTTCTGGAGGACATAGGCATCTCCCCATATTGCTTAGATTACTCCTACGAAGTCTCAGGCTACAGCCACTGACATAAGTATTGGGAAGGAAATCTGTTGGAAATATATTATGCAGAACAAAAAGGAATTATTTTAAAAACGGCAACAAATTTTGTGAGCTAGTGATTTTTTGATATCTAGTGCTCTTTTTAGTGAATGAATGTCTTTACTGCTGAATGACAGGTTTGCTCCCTCACTGGTGGCACAGAATCTCCTGAAGCTGATGAAATCTCTATCTCTAAGTTATAATCTAGTGCTCCTGACATTCATGTCTGAGATACACTGTGGTACAGTGAGTAGAGGCTGGAAGTGGAGTCTGAAGCCCTGGGTTCAAATTCCACGTTAGACACTCACTTAGATGTGAGACCTTGAGCAAATCACTTAGTCTTTTTGTTACTTAGCTTCGTCATCTATGAACCTGGGAGGTTGGTCTCAATGAATTCTAAGAGATCTTTCAGCTCAAGCTGTTACCTGCCCCTCTCCCCCTTTTAGGATAAAATTGTTGAAAAAGACAGAACTTTACTATGGGAAACTTTCAGAAGAAAGGATGTAATTGGCAAGGGAAATGGGATGGGGCCATAAGCAATACATTTATTACATTACAAAACATATTTGTATTTTCTTCACCCCCAAGCCTTCTCTTTTCTTTTCTTTAGCATCTCTGGAGGAATTGGATGAGAGGTAAACAGAATGGTGAGAGTCAATCAGTGACCAAGCCATCAGCCAAAGGGAAGAAGTCGATCCAAGAGCATAGGACAAAATCTTTTGACCTTCACCCCACCCCATTTACAAAAGTATTTTGTGTTTCTCTGATTATATGTAAAAACAATTTTTATACATTTGTTGTTTTTTTTTTTGTTCAAATTCCAAATTCTATCCCTTCCTCCCTCCCCTCCCTGACGTGGTAAGCAATCTGATATAGATTATACATGTACAACCTTGTAAAATATTTTGTGGAAGAAAACTTGGAAGGAAGAAAAGAGAGAAAGAAAGGAAGAAAGAAAAAGAAAGTAAGGAAGGGAGTGAAAGAAAGCAAAATAGTATGCTTCTGTCCAAATTCAGGTAATATCAGTTCTTTCTCTGGAGTCAGATAGCATTTTTTATCATAAGTTTATGGGATTGTCCTGGATCATGGTCGTGCTGAGAAGAGCTAAGTCATTCACAGCTGTTTATTGTACAATGTTGCTGTTACTGTCTACAATGTTCTCCTGGTTCTGCTCACTTCACTCTGTATCGGTTCATGTAAGTCTTTCCATTGCACCCCATTTCACTATAGACTCCTCACCACATGATTAACAGAGCAGAACCAGTAATACAAAGTCAACTCATGCTCCAAAAAATTCCATTTTCTGACATCACAACTCTCCTGAAAGCAAGATTTCTTCTACTTGGGGATTTCTCTTAGTGGTACTCTACAGATGTTCATGAAGATTGGGATTGCTTGTCCCCTCTTACAGAGATACATATAAAAGTCTTACATTTGGGTACAAAAATCAACTTCAAAAGTAAAAGATACAAGATGTCTGCTTAGGTAGTTCTGAAAAATTCATGGGCATCTCAATGGATCATGGGCTCAAGGTGAGTCAAGAGGGTGGAGTAGCAACTAACCAAAAAAAGATTATTGTGGTCTCAGGCTCCATAAAGGAGAGGCAGAGCCTGCCAGAGTTTGGAGATGATCATATATGTTCTGATGTGTGGCAGACCCCAGCCACTGAAGAAGTGAAGAGTGACCAGAGGAGGACAATTAGAGGGTGATGGGCCTTGAACCTTTGACATCCAAGGATTCTTTTAGGGAAATAGGTGTGTTTGGCTTGCAGAAGGCTCAGAAGGGCTTGACTACTTCATTTAGGAATTGAAGAGATGTCTTGTGGAGGGATTAGGTTGATACAGCTTGGCCTGAGGGAAGAAGCAGGAGTAGCAGACAGAAAGTAGTAGAGGGCAGGAGATTAACAATCATTCATTATACTTATTAAGCACCTACCACAGAACAGGCACAGGGCTAAATGTTGAAGACATAAAGAAAGGCAAAAATAGCCCCTGTGAGATCCCATACCAATGACTATGTTCAACTTCCTCATTAGAGCTTGCCCCAAAGCAGGACAGGCAAGAGAGGGCATGGCTTCTCCATCCTCTGAAGTCTTCAAGAAGAAAATGGACTCCTGCTTGTCTGATACATCATTGTGAGAATTCCTTTGGTGCGTGATGTGGACTGTACTAATGGCAGCTGGGACCTCTTCTAACTCTCAGATTCTGTGACTAAGATCCTATTATTACAGGACTAATCTATGATCATTCACTCAATCAGAATGAGTTGGTTAAGTGATTCCTCTCTTCTAGACCCTGTTAGGTTCTGGTATACTAAGGAAAAAAGTGAGAAAAACCTTCCCTCCAAGAGCATATATTCTACTGGGGTTCAGGACAAATTATTTTGGGTTCTCATTCTAACTATGACTGTCCTACTAACTTTCTTCATGATTTTATGCAAGGCACGGGACCTTCCTGTACCTCAATTTTCCTAGCTATGAAATGGAAAAAATAATCTATCTCACTAGGATATCATGTTGCTACAAGAAGATTAGAGTTGGAAAGTCCTTTGAAAAATGAAAATATCCTGTTCTATTTATTTGGTAATTAAATGATATCTTCAGCATATCTTAGCGAGGCTCTAGTTTATGAATTCAGTTTCATGTAATCTCACCTGTGACATAACTGTTTATATATGACCTCATCACTCCTGTCGTATGCTGGTCTTTGAAAAAAGTAAGTAACCACCATGTGTTCTTTAGAAATCTTTCATGGACCCCTGTTGTTGGGTTCTCCATTTTCAAAGAGGACCAATGATATCAAGGGGTGATGTCTTGACTTGTATATTAATTGGATTTAAGTAAGACACAGTTGCACAAAATCATCCACGTCACTTTCTTTGCCAGAGTCATCCAAGTCAGGATGACTGGTCATGGCCCCAGGATGAAGTGGAAGACCTTCCACTTCAACGTCTAACCAAGCTCTTAGAACCTGCTCCAGTCACCTTCGTGGCCACTAGAACAAATTGTTCTCATCTACCCATTCCATGGGGGAAGTCTTCACTTGCTTGGGGTAGACATCCTCCCTGACTCAAACCCATCAGTAACCCTCAACTTCAGCTGAGATGGTTTATTGGCATGTGGCCACTGTGCTGTGTGTATGTGCATACTACAGCCTTCTGGAGCCACAGGTGAGAGGTGAGTGCCAGGTGGACACCAAAAGTAGATGAGCAGTTCTGAAAAGGACTCTGCAAGACTCACACCAGAGATGCCAGTCCTTGAACACCCATATATGCCATGGACCCATACTGGAAATAACTAGACTATCAGATAGGAGAGACTCATTGAGTGTAAGAGTGGGAAGGATATTTAGAGGGAATGCAGTCTACGACTTACCTCTTAGAGAGGAGGAAACTCCAAGACTGATTTAAAGACCTTGTATAAACATTGAGAAATGTACTGAGTCAGACTTTTGTATGACTTGTTTCGCAGCTAGAGCTGGGCCTACAAAAAGTAACAGCATCTATGTGCAATCAGTGAGGTCTCTGGACTTGATAATCTTGCAAGTCCCTTCCAGATGCAAAGTTCTGTGATTTGGAATCGTCATTGTCAATGAGACTGAGGAAAAATGAAGGAATGAAAAAGCAACACAACGAGTTGTCTTTCAAACAGCAGCTGAGTATTGTGAGCTCAGTGTGCATCCTAAGTGTGGAAGGACAATCAAGAAAGCTCATTCCAGTGGAGACTGAATGATCCCGAGCTCAGATTATATAGAAACTACTTTCTTTGAAAAACTTTCTCTTATAGTAGATTGGGAAGAATTGTAGCATCATAGATGGAATGAGAATGAACCTTAAATACCATATAGCCCCTCTCCCTTCCTCCTTTGTATGTATGGGACAACTGAGACCCTGAGAAATGCCACAGTCTCATAGATAAGCATGAAAGTGACCTTAGAGGACTTTTGTCCAACCCTTGCATTTTACAGATGAGGAAAGGGAGGCCCAGAGAGATATAGTCAATTCTAGAAAGACCTTAGTAGTTTCTCATTAAACTTTCTCATTTTGTGGCTGAAGTCCAGAGATGTCATAAAGAAAAGATAGAGGATAAGAAGGAGCCCATCGTCTTCTTTTATTGAAGAAAACATTGAGATCCAGGGAAGTCTCATACTGTCATGGAACTAGAATGGAAAGGAACCTAACATTTCATCTAGTCTTTACCCCTTGTGTAATAGGAGAGGAAATTGAGGCTTGGCAAAGTGTCAGTGTCACATACTTAGGAATGGAGGTGACAGAGATGGCCATTTGGTCCTATCTTACAGATGGAGAAACTGAGGCCCAGAGAAAGAATTTGCCCAAGGTCACACAGGTAGTAAACACTTAACTAGGTAAATTAGTAAATGCTGGTAGGTAGTAAATTCTAACCTGGGTTTTCTGACTCCAGCACTCTTTTCCAATTAACAAATTGTTCAATCAACATGAATTTATTGAGTACCTACTCCAGGCCCGGAGGAAAACTTCAGCAAAAGTTCAGACATGCGGGGCTGTTTGGCTTGTACAGTCAATCAGTTGGGCTGGGGAGCACTTCTACTACTCCATATGTCTTCCTAAGGAACATTCCTCCAGACGAGAGCCATCTCTATGAACTTGACACGCTTGGAATTATCTTCACTTCATTTTGCTTATTTGGCCTTGGAGGCCATGTGATTAACCTCTTCCTCTGAATCTTCCAAGGAACCAATCCTTCCACTGGACAGCCCCTCTTTACAGATTGACTCAGTATCCCCTTCACCAGTGAGGCTGCAGCCAGGCAGCTATACCGGCATGAGATGGGCTCCATCCAGCCTCAAATATGGCAGCTAGAGACTGAAGTGGACATCATTCCTCCCTGGGGCCCCTGGGTTGAGAGATATCTGTTAGGTTGCTGGGCAGGGTTGGATATCATGCCTAGCAACAGACTTTCATTGGGCCCCTGTCAAAACGTTATTCTCCACCCCGGGTTGTGAAATATCTGTTAAGTGGCTAACAGCCATTTTTCTGTTGAGTCCCTTCGCATGGCAACCATCTGGGCCCCCCTGCCAGAACTGTTCCTGTTAGACCCCCTTTGCCAGGCAATTACCTTCTGCTGGGCACCCCCCTTTCTGACAACCATTTCTGTTGGGCACCCCCTTCCTGAAAACCATTCTCTGATTGGGTTCCTTTCCTGGCAACTACTTTCTGTTGGGACCTCTTGCCTAGCAGCAAGGCCCCGCCCTGTCAGAGAAATGATTGTTGTAGAAACCACAAGGCTGTACCGGGAAGCGTCAAAATGCTTAAATGCACACACACACCTTAGTTCGGGGCTGTCTCCTCTGGGTTTCTCCATGAGGCAGCCACCAGCCTGGCTAATAAAGATGCTCTCGAAATTCCTGATTGACTCTTGCCTGTGAATTTCTTGGTCCATCCATTTCAAGACAAGTGGTCAGAGAAGCCCTCTGAGAAGCTCCTCGGAAAAGCCATAAGAACAGGTGCCTTTTGTTATCCTATTCTGCTCCTCTGAGAGCATGATTACATTTGGGGGTGATTATGGCACATTTGGTACTTTATCTTGCTCATGTGTAAAAAGCTATAGCACTTTGCTCCCTGGAGACAGAGCAGTATCTCGGTCCCTGGTGGCTGGATTCAGTGAAGCATTAAGAAAAGGCTGCTTTTATGAGCATATAAAAGCTTTTCTATGACCTGTGAGAAGTAAGCACCATTAAAATGGATTTATAAAAACGAAAATAAGCATTAACATCTTGTTAAGAGTAAATTGGATTTTAGCAGGTCTGGGCCAATTATTGGTGTTGGCACTGGGGTCACATCTAGTGATAATGGTAGCAGCTTAGCCTTGCGTAGTTCTTTCCCAGGCAGAGATTTAATTAGAAGTCTCCCTGGAGATCAGCTGCTCCAACATATTTTACAGATGAAGAAACTGAGGCCCGGAGAGCATTGTGGCCCAAGGTCATATAGTCAGGAAGTAGCAGCAAGTCATCAAAGCCAGGTCCTTTGATTTGGAATCCAGGGCTCTTTCCCCCGCTTTTCCTACCACTTCCATTCTGACTAATTATTGGAAAAGATAAGAATTAACCATGGCGGGAGGCAGCTACAGAAACCTGCACCAGAGATTTTGTGTAGCAGGCTTTCCCTAAACATTCAAAAAACTGGGAAAAGCAGCTGATGATATTCTTTTAGGGGTGACACCCCCCCCCGAGGAAGTCACTTTATGGGAATTAGTGGTTTAAGAAAGTGCATGAATTCTTACATCTATGAGGAGCCATGTCTACATGGACATGAAATCCAGGTTCTCCTGGGCTGCATCCCCCATGAGTCTGCACATGGGATACATGACATGGTGATACCTACTTAGTTCAATGGGCTTTTATTAAGTAGAGAATGGTGAGATTCAGGGTTTGGGGAATTAGGGGTGTGGAACTTGTCATGGTCTGTAGGTGGTGATGACATGGAGAGGCAAGGCAGTGTGTTGTGCTATTGGAAAAATAGCCGCACACAGCCAAGCATGTGGAACCGAGGGTTTTCTTTTGTCCTCCGTGCCAAGGAACCCAGCACCCACAAGAGCTGTTGTCTGGCCACCTGTTATGGGTGACTGACAAATTACTCTCCCAGTGAGGTGGGGAGACTGGAAAGTTAATCGACAGCTTCAGGGGAATGGGGGCCAAGAATGCTTTGTACTTAATGTGGCATTTTTGATTTCCATTGTCATGTTTTTATTAAATGTCTTCAGCCTTGAAGTTATATGTTATTAAGGTTTGGTCTGGGGAGATGCAGTGGAAAGGGGCCTCATAAGATGGGCTCAAGGAAATGAGATTTAAATAGAAGAGTGACTCTTGGTGTCACTCAGAGGAGCCCTAGGTGCCAGGCAAGTATTACTGCATCTTATGGTTTAAAAAGAATTTGACACATGTGTATATACATATATACTATATATGTGTGAATGTGTGCATTTATGTGTGTGTATGTATTTAGGTTCTCTATGTATAAGGCTTCTATAGACCTTACTTGAATGGTCTGGTTCCTGATAGGAAAAAGATTGACTCAGATACCATTAACTGTTGTCCCCTGGGCTTTTAAACTACTGGATTGGAGTGAGGAGAGGTCTAAATTTGGAACCAGAAGACCTGGGTTTGAATCCTGGTTCTCCTACTTGCTGACTATGATTTTGAACAATTCATTAACCCACTTTGGCACTCAGTTTCCTTATCTGTAATTAAATAAAAAAGTATTGAGCAATTTCTATGATCCTGGCATTACTCTAAGCTCTGGGGAAAAGGTGAAAGCAGACTGTCCTTAAAGACTCTGTCCTTTATCTCTGCCTTTAATGGGGAGACAAAAGGTAAATAACTAAGTGCATACAAGATACAGACCAAGCGGATGACAGTTAACCTTAGAGAGGAAAGTATTAGCAGCTGGGAGGGTCAGCAAAGATCTCTTGCAGAAGGTGGGATTTTGATTAAAATTTAAGGAAAATCAGAAATCAAGCACCTAAGGTGAAAAGGAGGATATTGCTGGTTTGGGGGATAGCTGAGGCAAAGACAGGGAAGTGGGAGATGGAGTCATCCACTTGAGGAACAAGTAGGATAGATCATTTAGTACACAAAAGGCAATAAAGTATTAAAAAAAACACCTCAAAATAGAGGTGTGAATTAGGGCGTTGGATTGGATGACTTTTACGGTCTTTTCAGCTCTAAATCTGTGATTCTGTTGTCCTATGAACTGTTTGCTTATTAAGACATCATAAATCTTTAGCCACCAGGTGGTGCTGCTAACTCCCTTCCTAATCTTATTCAACATGTTGTAGCTGGATCTAACTGTGCCCAATTCACCCAGGTGATGATAACGACACATTGTTACCAGCTAACATTTATGTAAGGATGTGTGTGGTATATTTTACTCATGTGGGATGTGTATGTCTACATGGGTCTATCTAGGTGTGGTTCACAGAGAATCAAGAATAAATATCTCTAGAGTTTCCTCCCTTCCCATCCTTTTCCCAGGGAGACTTTGATTCTGGCCAGGAGGGAATGCAGGAGGCTGATCAGAGCCTGAGTCCTCCCCTCTCATTAGAGCGAGGTGATTCCGGAGCAGAATTGTATGTATCTGTTCCCTTAAATATTGTTAGTCTAGGAGAATTAGTTTTTAGGGTCAAGACACACTCCTTATTGCTATTTCTTGCTGGGGAAGGAGTGTCCTAAACTATATATCTGAGGCTTGATTCCTTTCCCCTCAAATTCCAGTTCCACAATGAACACATAGTGAATAACAAATAAACGTATTTATTCAAGTTGATTAAAAAACCAACCCAGAAATCAGAGAAGACATACTTGTGAGTACATACCAGACAATATAGAATGAATGAGCTTTCCAACTGAGAGTGGGATAAGAACTCAACCAAGAAAGAGATTCTCAGATCTCATCCAAGGGGAAATTCCCCAGAATCTCTGGGGTGATAAACTGGGGATGTGGGGGGTGACATGTTCAGTGCTTTAGTTGCTTTAAATGTTGGATTTTCCTGCTCTCTTCCCTTAGAGATGTGAAGAGTCTGAAACTGCAGGTTTTTTCTTTCAAAGCTGAAAGAAGAACAATATTTCTCATCCCTCAAGCTCTGGCCAACTCCACCCCTGAAATTGAATAATCAATCTCCACCAATTAGAAGAGTCTTAAGTAACGGGCTTTGAGTTTTTGGGTTACATTCATGTAACTCTTTACGAGTCTGTAAAGTGCCTTAAAATAGCTCATTTTATCCTCTTAGCAATCCTGGGAGGTAGATGTTATTTCCCTCATTTTATGGATGAGGAAACTGAGGCCAAGAGAGGTTAGGCTACTTGTTCAGGGTCACACAGCTGCTAAATTGTCTGAGGCTGGTTTTGAACTCAGATTTTTCTGACTTCAGAATAAGTGCTTTAACCATTGCACCACCTAACTGACTTTCATGTGTATCCAATGAACATTACTTTCCTCTGAGCCTTCCCACCAAAAAGTGCCTAGCTCTGTAGTTATGGTAGAGGAGGGAAAGTGAAAGATAGAATGAGAGGGGTGAATAGAAGTCAAGTACACTAATGTCAGGATATTTGCTCTTGTAAGCAACTCCGACCTGGAAAACAGTTTGATGGAGACCTGAACGAGACAGTGAGTAATGTCAAGCTTCACAGTATCTAACTTTAGAGGTATCTGACTTTTTTGAGACTAAGAGCTGATGCATCAGTGTTTCTCACCCTTAGCAACTCATCAGGCTATTAGAAAGCATAAGAGAAACTTTAGGAGTACAAACTGAATTCCAGACTGTCCAAATCTCCAAGCTTTTACTACATATGTGAGAGTCAGCTGACTTTAACTCACTGTGTTCCTGCTTTCTCACCCTGGGAAGCTCTGAGACCATTATGGCTACTCTTCCAAAAGGTCTCCTTACCTTAAGGTCTCTTTCACTGGGGTTTGGGAGCCTACCCACATTCCCCTGTTGCTTATCTTTTCTTCCCCCCCCCCCCCCCGTAATCTGTGAGAGAGTATATTCCATGTGCTAATGGGGAAAGCTTTCTTCTCATTTTCTTTGTAATTCTATTTGAGTAAATCTATTTTGTTTGAACATGTTCTTTGGTGACTGACAAAAATTTATACATTAATGGGGGCTTCTGAGTCAAAGGTTGACTAAAACCTGGGATACCTTCTCTGGGGGTTTCTGTATCAGAGAGGTTGCTTGTAGAGGCTACATGGAAATGACAATTACCTATCCATGGATGAAGTGTTCATCAAGGGTCAGTAAGACTGTGTTTGCCTGGAAATGCAAAACTAAGCAAAAGAAAATTTTAATTAAAAAGGAAAAAGTTTGTGCATGGGGTGGGGAACTGCTTACATACGTTGAGTATGATACATAATGTAATAATAATATTTACCATTTACATGGTGCTTCTTATAAGCCAGATACTGTGCTAAGAGTTTACACTTATCTTATTGGATCCTCACAATCATCCTGAGAGGCAGGTGCTATTACCACCTCCATTTTACAGGTGAGGAGACTTAGGCAAACAAGTTAAGTAATTTGCCCAAGGTCATATTTCTAGGATGTGTCTGAGGCTGGATTTGATCTCCAGGCCTGGTGAACTTGCCACTGTTCCACCTAGCTGCCTTCATTCTAGGAAGAATAACAGTTGAAATTCCTAGAAGTTTACAGGAGACAAAATCTTAGAAAGGAGCCGGTAGTACTCTCCATTGGCTTTCAATATTGATATCCAAATGCACAAAGAGGAAACAAGCAAGATGAACTGGGCCTCCAAACTAAAAAGGCAAATTTCACTTCAAAGGTATTACTGTGAATTGCTGGCCTGAGACCCATGACTAGAATATGGCTCTAGATTGGGGTTAACTGATTAAAAATAAGGAAAAGAGATAAAGAAGATGACAGGGTAGCATTACACATCAAGAAAGAATGCTGAGGGTTATGTCCTTACAAAGGAGGCAGACATCATGGGGGCCCAGAACAGTTTCATCGTGAGCAGGTCATGCCAAACCAACTTTATTTCTTTTTTTTCTTTAGGATTACTATTGGTAGAATTGGTTGTTTGTTTGTTGTCTTTCATTCTCAAATTACTAAAGTGATCAAGGTAATATATTGATATATTTTACTTAGATTTTGCTAAAATCTAATGCTGTTTGTAGCAATGTTTAGGGGATGGTGTGGTGATCAAGCTTGTTCAACCACTCCTATTGGCCCCTTCCCTCTAACTGATTTGTTGTTCAGATGGGTTTCCTGGGAAACAGCATAAAAGGATCTGTCTTATTCTTTTGTTAGCTCCAAGCCTCCAGAAAGAGATGTGTTTGCCACTTCTGGCAAACACTCCAGACTTGTTTCTCCTCTCACTTGAGGAACACCTCCCAACTGCATTTTGTATAAATATAATCAACTAGCAGAGGTGATATGGATTGTTACCGTTGTTTATAAAGACAAACATTTAAAATAAGTAAAATTAAACAAGTATAAAATTAGACAGATATAAATGGTATGACCCATGTACACAGTAACTAAGGCTTCAGGCTTCCAAGAAGGAAAGCTACATAAAGGATGCCTACCTTGGGTCCTGTAGTTTTGGTAGATTTTCTGACCATCCTTGTGACCAGTCCAGCCAAGTAGCCTCCCTCCCAGAGTCCTGGCCTCTGTCTTGAGGGTGCCTACCTCTGCCTCTCTTCCATACTCCCACATCTAACATAGGATCTATATGTTTTTATCAGGAGCTTGTTCCTCTCCAGTATCTTCTTGGGGTTAATGGATTGACTTTTAAGAGATCCCCTGGAAGCATGGCCTATATTCTCTAGCCTCTTGGCACTGCTTCTTGTCTGATCTACCCAAGGGTTTAGTTCACACTTTATGATGTGCTCACATTTTTACAGTTAGTTTAATAACTCACTATCTGGCCCCTTCTTTGTGATTAGCTCATTGAAAGAGTAACTCCCTTACTGATTCTTACAGGAAAACTAGAGAGATGTGCGTACATGATAGCGCAATTAGATAATGTGGAACCATTTTAATGACAGGACCCAAAGAGTAGCTATTGATAGCTCTAAGTAAACTTGAAGGTGGTTTTCAGGACAGTACTTTAGGAATCTGTGCCCTTTAGCATTTTTTTCTCAAAGACCTGGATAAAGGCATGGGCATTATCCTCATAAAAGTGAAGGACAATACAAAACTAGGGAGCATAGCTAAGACTTAAAGTTAGAATCTCAAAGATAACAGGATTTTAGAACATTGTTGTGAATTTAATAAACTGAAATTCCATAGAAATACATGAAAAGTCTTCTACTTGGATTTAAAAGACTGTCTTTGCACATACAGGATGGATGAGTTATAGTTTGTTAGCAGCTTGCTTGAATAGCTCTGCAGGTTGTAGTGGACAAACTTATGAATATCTACCTCCTGGACCCAAGTCTAGTAATAACCAAGGGCTACAAGTCAAATTAGGGAGTTGAGTTAGATGTCCTCTAGGCTCTAATTACATGGTGGTTGTACATATGTATTTGGGGGGAGGACACGGAAGAAAGAGAAGACTTCTGCTTGGTCATAGAGGGAAGACCTAAGGAGAAAAGGTTGAAATTGAAGAAAGACAGATTTAATATTGATAGTATGAAAAATTTCTTAATAATAACAGGTATAATAATAAGAAATATTCGAAACTGAAGTGGGCTGCCTCTGGAATTTGTGGTTTCCCCCATTCCTTGCTCTCTCATGCAAAGGCTGGGGCTACTTGTCATGTTATCGAAAACATTCTTCTTTTGGAGTATGGGGTCTGTCAGCACTTCCTAACTGGTCTTGACCCTCTGTGATTCGAGACCAGTTTAAGAAACACTAAAGGAGTCACAAATGGAAAAAGTTTAAGAAGCCCTGGCCATGGCTGTGGCTGCGCCTTCCAGCACGGAGAGTCTGTGATTTGCTAGTAAATGCTATCATTTAGTAGTCAACATTCAGATGTGGCAACAAAACCAAAGGGCACATAGAACATCAGGTGTAAATAAGTCATTTTTCCGCATTACAGAAATGGTGATCTCTACCATAGTAATAATATTACAGATGATAAACAATTGAACTCCAAAAGAACAAATGTTTTCTGGTCTTTCTCACTTTTTCCTTTGTTCCACATGGGATGACAGTTTTACTTTGGATGCTAAAATTGGTCAACTATTTTTTTTAATGGAGTAAGATTCTTGTACTCTTGCAAAATCTGTTGTGTGCTCATTTAGAATGAAATGGTTTTTTTCTTTCTTCTTTTAATCTCCTGCCACTGAGAGGCTATCGATCTTTTCCTCCATCTGTTTGGAAGCTGAAGTCAAAGACAGTAAAAGCTTGAATCAAAGGAAAATGATGATGATACACTAATCTTACAGCCACAGGATGATGGTAACATTTTATGACCCCAGAACACTTCCCAAACATTTATTAAAAAATGAAAATATTTTCCACCATTCAATACTCTTACAGGTGGTTACACTTAGTTCTGCTGAGATTAATTTATTTGCCTAGAAGTCAACTGAAAGTGATGGCAACAGCATCAGACTTCTAACCTAGAATTTCTGCCAGCATCTTCTGTGTCAGTGACTCCTTTCTCCCCCATCCCATGCTCCACAATTACCTCTTGCTTTAGAAATAATATTGTCTTTGAGGATGACACCATATGGAATGCCCTGGGTGGTGCAATTCACATTTGATCATGTAAACACTCTTTGGCACATCTCACCAAATGCAAAATTCTCCAATTAGCTTCGTGTTTCATTTGCAAAGGGGACATAAATGGAGAGAGTTCAAGGCTTCAGTTTGTTTGTTTTTTGGTTAGGATGTGTGATTCACTGGTGCAGAGTTTTCCATGCCTTCTACTGACCAGCATCAGCAATCTGGCTGTAACACGGAATCTCTATGGGTTGTCGGGGGCCCTGAGATAGTAATGGTTTGGGGCTTGTTCATATGGCTAATGTTTCAGTGGCTGGATTGAGACCCAAGTCTTCACTCCAAGGCTGGCTCCCTCTTCACTATGGTAACTGATATTTATGTCAATCAAGAAATCAACAATTATTTTTTAAATGCCTGCTAGATGCTAGGCACTGTGCTGGGTGCTGGAGATACAAAGCCCCCAAGAGAAACTCTCCCTGATTTTAAGGAGTTTACAGTCTGTTTTTAAAGTGATGCATTGAACTTTAAAGTTTGAAAAATACTGTGTTACCTTGTAACGACCCCTTGAGATGGGCAGCATGGGAATGACTATTCCCTTTTAACAGATGAAGAAACAGGCTCTGAGAAGCTCAGTGATTTCCCTGTGGCTGTACACCTCAGAGCATTGCTGACTTTGTAGTCTCATGCTGCCTCGTGGACCTAAATATAATATACCAGAAGAATTCTAGTAGGACATTTCAAGCACTGTCAAGGGGTGGTCAAGGGAATTATATGGAATGGGGGAGAAAGGACTGAGGTCTTCCATCTTCCCCTTGGCCCCAATGACCAGAGGATGACTTCCTGAAATTTAAAATGGGGGAAGATTTGGCTTTTAGTAGCACCATCCCCAGAATATCTGATAGCATTGCCTGCATGTGGAGCTGAGAGGACAGTCAGCTTAAGCAATCTATAATGGCAATGACCCTCAGAGGCCAGCAGTGTCTGTCTAAGGGGAATTTCATGAAGAGACAAAGGGATGTTCAGTAACCAAGAGCCATGAATTTCTCTTTGGTCACATTCATGTTGTCTAAGCATGAGCCCACTTTCCCCAGAGGCCTTTCGAGTAATTGTGGAAGGGTGTGTCTTGGTTTGGGGGAGGGGTATGTTCTTTCTGGTTTTACTCTACCATCTTGGCAAATGGTTCTACAACTATTTAATGGATAATGGGGTTTAATGGATATTGGCGATGATGTCAACAAGTAGTGTTAGCGTGGGAAAATGAGGAGGGCTCCATTTGATCAGGCAGTGATGTTGGGAGAAGAGGGGTCATTCTTACTGCCGGATGTCCCACTCACTGTTTCAAAGTTTAATTCTGACACTGCAGCATTGCTGTGGGGATGATGGCACAGCAGGAGACTGCTAATTGAATGTGTCCTTGTTTCAAAGGCTCTGGACTGTTTTAACCTTGGGATGAGGCAGGGCTGATTGAGAGTTCCAGGGGAGGCTTCAGTAAGGATCTCCAGCACTGAGTAGCAGGGCACCCTGAGGTAAGACAGCTAGGTGTCAGCTTGGTGATACCTTGGAGAAGTGGATGAGGGCTGGGTTTTTTTGATAGAGCACATGTCCCAGACAGGGGAAGAGGATAGCCCCTATTGCCTCAGCTATGGAAGTGCTAGGCAGGTACTGATTCTATTTCAGGTGTTGGAAGACTAATTGACTAACTTGGTCTTGCAGGCTAAGCCTGGGAAGTGGGATATGGGTAAGTGTGGAGGGGAAACCAAGGCAAATCAGGAGAAATCATCTCAGAGGAGGAGTGGGAATTCTCAACTTGGGGGGATAAAACCTATCAAAAATCAGGAAAGAGAAGTTTGAGGATCACAAAGTACACAGTATCAATACACATTGATTAAGCCCTGACTCTGTGCCAGGCACTGTGCTAAACCTTGAAGATACAAGTAATAAAAAAAAAAAAGGCAGTCCCTGACCTCAAGGAGTTTACAATGCAATGGTGGAGGGTGGAATGGGAGGTACCTGTAATGTGGGGTTCAAACCGGGCAGAGCAGCAGATGCAGAGCTGAGGGAGTCCAGAAGTCCAGTTTCTGCCCTCTCTCAAGGAAGGCATTGGGATGTGTTTGGTACTCTGTCCTCCAGGCGGAAGAAGGAGGTTGAGGAAACTCCCTATTATGCTCACTCTCTTGGGAGAGATTTTATTTTTTTCTGAGATGGAGCTATGATGAGGGTGGGACAACTAGGACTTTTCTCCAGAATACTCTCATTAAAAGAGGCAGCTACATGAACAGTGGGTAGACTGCCAGGCTTGGAGTCAGAAGACTCATCTTCCTGAGTTCATATCTGACCTTAGACACTTAGCACCTGTGTGATCCTGGGCAAGTCACTTAACCTGTTTGCCTCAGCTTCTTCATCTAGGAAGTCTCCCACGGTTGTTGTGAGGATGAAATGAGACAATATTTTTAAAGTACTAGCACAGTATCTGGCACATAGTAGATGCTTATTAGACTTTTTTTCCTTCTTTCCCTCACATCTTAAGTGATCCAGAAAATATACTCTGAGAAAGCTTGAATAGGCAGAGATCAGCATGGTACAGTGGAAGGGGCATTGGTTTTGGAGAAAGAAATGGCAAACTATCCTTTCAGTATCTTTGCCAACAAAACCCCAAATGGGATCACTTCACCCTCTGCCTCATCCGTAAAATGAGCTGAAGAAGGAAATGGAAAATTATCCCTTCAATATCTTTGCCAAGAAAACCCCAAATGGGATCACAAACAGTCAGAAATGAATGCAACTAATCAACAGCAGGTGGGGCCTGACCCACCAGGTGCTTCTGATTTTCTCCCTAGTTGAGGCACAGAAAGTGGTTAACATTCCTGAATTGTCAGAAGGATGTGATTGTTCTCACCTGACGGCCAATCCACCTTTTCAACTGAACCACCCACAATGCCCCCTTTTCCCTACATCTCGGTGAAGAGGGTTTTTCCCTTCTTGTTGGGCTCACTGATCTGACTGAGGGAGCCAGTCTGATCCACTTTATTAGCAGCTGTTAATAAAATGTTACCATGCTTGGAGAAAATATGCCTCAGGTGGCTTCTGTGGATTTTACTTATCTGTGTGCCCGGAACGATAATGGTGCCTTCAACAGAAACAGGAAGTTCTGAGGCAGGGTAGATTGATGAGAGGAGGGGCAGGGAGAATGATAACTTCTGTTTAGGAGCATTCAGTTTAAGGGGCACTTAGGTCGAATCCACCAGATAACTGGCAAGGTGTGGTTAGAGTTTGGGAGAAGATTATCTAACTATCTGGGAATCATCTGTGTAGAAAGATACCCACACCCTTTGTGGAACAGGTGAAATTCCCAAGGGAAAAGGATTTATGGAAATGAAGAGGGGACCATGTGCTTAGGAGAGGGAACCCTGGATTTGGAATCAGAGTACCTGGGTTTGAACTGGATTTTTGCTCTTTACTACCTCTGTAATCTTGGGCAAGTAACTTCATTTTTGGATTATTTATATCATCTGTAATATGGGAGGGTTGAATTGGATGAAATGTTAATTCCCTTCCATCTCGTAAAACAAGAACTCATGATCTTAGGGTCCAGGGTGGAGCCTTGGAGGACATCCATAGGAGGAAGTTTTTTTTATTCAGTCAGTTAATAAACATTTATTACAGGCCTACTTTATGCTAGCCTGAGAATACAAAGGAAGGCAAAACAAAACAAAACATAAAAATCCTCACGAGGAAGTTTGGTTTAGTGGAAACCCAAATTGGCTGGCTCTGAAGTCTGAGGATCTGAGTTTTAATTTCTCTGTGTGACTTTGGGTGAGTCACTTCACCTCCCTGGGTCTTAGTTTCCTTATCTACAAAATGGGGACTTTAGATAGGTGACCTCTTAGAGCCCATCTCACTCTGGAGCTTTGATTCTGGGGGCAGATTATGGTGTCTAGCAAAGACAACTGAGCCATGGTCAGGCAGACAGAGCCCAGAGACACCAGTATCACAAAGATGACAGAAGGTGAGAATATCTGCAAAGAAGTGACGTTATAGTCAACAAATACTCTACTTCTTGGGCCAGATGCTGCAACTTTGGGTAAGTGCCCGCAGGTCTCTGACTGTTGGTTTCTTCAATATTTACCCTTTTATGCCTCATGTGAGGCTGTCTTCCTGTCATCTGGATGGCTTGTTTATAGTTTGCCAGATGGAAACTGTCAGCACAGAAAAGTCTTAACTTTTAGAAACAATGAAGAAAAGGAGGTAAACAAAACCCCTTGATAAAAGAGTTAAAAACTGGAAAACAGTTAAACTAGACAATCTCTCCATTTCAAAAAACTGATTTTATTGTTTTAATTTCGTTCATCAAATTGCCAAATGCCTACTATGTTCCTCTAGGCAGTGGGGTACAGAGTCTCTGCTTTCAAGAAGGTGACATTCTCCTGGGGGATACGACAGGCACACATATGAATATAAATACATAGATAGTAAGGACACAGTAATGGCGGTGGGTGAGGAGAGGGCCCTACCACTGGAAGGATCAGGAAAAGGCCTCTTCTTCATTAAGGAATCCTGAGAGTCTTAGAGAAAGAGTTGAGGAAGGAAGGCATCATGCTCATGGGGCATACCCATACGAGCAAACATTCCAGTTTAGGTCATTTAAATTCTCTGCACATTGATACAGGTTGTAGTTGCTGATGCTTCATCTAGGCTGGCCCGATGACAGCTGAGCTCTTGGGTCTGATCACATCTTTATACTTGTATTTTTATTGAATATGTCACAAGTACTCCCTGATTCAAGATCTTTTAACCTTATTTTTATAGTTTTAAAATTTTATTTTTGAATTAAAATTTACTTTTTTTCAGTGAACAAGTATTCATTTTCTTTCCCTCTCACCCTCATTGGGAAAAAAAAAAGAGTTGAAACAAGCCCCATGCAACCATTTCCACCTTGACTATGTCAAAAAATGTGTCTCATGCCACATCTTAAGTTCAGACTCTTTTAAGATCAACACTGGCATTTTAAACAGGGCTTTCAGTGGAATAATAGAAGGTAGAAACTAAGAAAAAAAGTCGTTGGTGACATTTCTGTTTCTTCCAAGCTCATCAGGAGTAAATTGCAATGCTGTCTTCAGGAAAACTTTACAAGGACGCTTGGTGTTTTAAAATTATACTTTGGGCGCTGTCATAAAGCTGGAGAACAGTTTAATGGCCTTGAACATGATGTAAGTTATTATTGGTATATTTCACATGGACAGCCATCCCTAGTGGAATGCCCTTATTATAGGCGGAGGCGGACTCAAGTTCAGCTCAGCAGAAGACAGAGGCAGTTGTTAACCCAGCAGGCTTAATTTCGCTATTAGGCTAGTGATGCTGAGGATGCTGAAGACAGTGAGAAAGAAGGATGAAAGATGGGCATCCAGGTGGTAAATGGGTGCCCTCAAGAGACTAACAATAACCCTAAACATAACCAATAAATTTCCATGGCAGCATTCTCATAACCCTGACAGCTAGGGAGGGTCCACAGCTTCTGACTCCTGGCACTCTTCCCTAAGGATCTCTAGTGCTTAGTACACTGCCTGGCACATACTAAGTGGGTAGTTAGTTAATACTCATTGACTTGGTTTATCAACTTGTATGTGTTCATCCTTCGTTGCCGCAGAAGACCATGCCATCAGAGAAATAATGACATGACTTGCACTTGACTTTGTTTTGAGTGAGGGAGAGCTGTGCAGGTCACCAGCCTCACTTCTTCTCCAGAGTCATCTGAATCCAGTGACCAGATATTCATCAGTATGATTGGAGATGACACAGGATGAGGCAATTGGGGTTAAGTGACTTGCCCAAGGTCGTACAGCTAGTGAGTGTCAAGTGTCTGAGATGAGATTTCAACTCAGGTCCTCCTGACTTCTGCACTGGTGCTCTATCCACTGCACCACCTAGCTTCCAGCTATTGACTTGAGAGAATAGGTAGGGCCCAGGAGAAGTTGACTAGGATGCAGCTGTGGCTGATTTCTGATAAGAATGCTTTGGTGTATTCTATGCCAGAGTTCTCAGACAGTTTACAAGCACAGCTCAATTCACCACTTTCCCTCAGGGGAAAAAAGGAAAACGAAGCCCAGTTGAAGGCAATCCTCCCTCAGGCAAATCTTACTCGGCTCCCTAACCTTTTCCCTTCTATCAACACACTCCTTTCAGCAGGGGGATCTAAGCCCCATGTAGAGACCGTGGGATCTCTTTCCAGAGGTGACAAGAGGGCAGAGGAGAAGCCATTGGCAAAAATTGGTGCCTTCTTGCTCAGATCCTGATAGCTCTTCTTCCTTGACCATTGTAACAGTGTGGTCTATGAGAGTGGGGTTGGAGGCTCATCCTGTGGAGGATTTCTGGGAAAATGAGAAGACTTAGAATGAAAAGATGGGGAGGAGTTGACATTTCAGCCAGAAGAGTGGATGAAAGCCATAGATCCTTCCAAATATCCCAGACACATTTGCTATTTAGGAAACAGTCTTGGCATTACCTAATTATCAAAAAGCTAAACTCAAATTGAGGGGAGGGATGGATCCTACAGGAAAGCATTGTCACGTAATAGATGAAGTTTACCCTAAACCATAAGATGAATATTCTTCTCTTAAAGTTGGAAATGGTTTGTGAGTCATGTATATTTACAACACACACACACACACACACACACACACACACACACACAAAATGCCCAGATCAACAGAACAATAAACAATTTAAATAACTCAAATCTCAGAAAAAGAAATTGAACAACATATAAATGAATCCCCACAAAAACCTCTCTTAGAAGCATTGGAAGAAATAAAAAAAAAAAAAGACCTCAACAGCTTGTTGATGAAAGACAAGTTAAAACCTGAAAACTCAAAACAAAACAGTTAAGGCTCATTCAATTCATTTGATTAGCTCCTTGATTTCAAAAATGCTAATTTCATTGTTTTTAATCTCATTCGTCTAATGGGCATTTAGTCCATCCCTACTATGTTCCAGGCACCATGGTAGGCACTAGAAAATACAAAAGGAAAAATGAATCAGAAGAGGAAGCTTTTGTTCTGTGGGAAAAGTAATATGTACATTGATCAAGAAATCCACCATATTCAGAGTAAAGAGAAAGAATTTCATGTTGGGGAGTGGGGAGCAGAATTATTTGCTGCTCCCCACCAGCTTAATTGCTGGAAACTCCAAGAAAGGCCTCCCAGCCTAGATGACACTGGAGCTGAGCTCTGAAGGAATCTCAGGTTCTGTGTGTGAGCTGGACAGCATTCCAAGAATGCAAGTGGAGGTGGAATGGAGTTATGAAGGGGTAATCATAAGTAATTTAGTCAATTAATCAATAAACATTTATTAAGTACTTACTATGCGTGAGACACAATGCTACACATTTGGGATACAAACAAAAGGAAAGGCACTCCCTGCTTTCAAGTGGCTCCCAGACCATTGGGGAATACAGAAAGACCCAGAAGGACTTCGGAAAGCAAAGGGGGGGGGGGAGAGAGAGAAGGGACCAGTGCCAGGACTGGTGGAGAAATCCTAAGGAGTCCAGAAGGCATCTAGCTGGTGAGAAATACAGGGAAGACTGTGCTGGACCCCTCCACAAAAGGAAACCTGGAGCTCGTGAGTTCCTCTAGTGAGAAGGTACAGTCAGAGAGATGGATGGTACTGAAGGGATGCGAGTCCAAGACGAGGCTGATTCAATCTGGAAGGATAATGAGATTTCCCCAAAACGAGTTTCCTGGGGCAGGAAGGCACAATGTCCAAGAGCCGTGTAACTGGCGGGAAACGAGGAGAAGACGGCGCTGGACCCTTGCCTTAACTGGAAGCCTTGGAGCCCATGCTGTTGCCCTGGGCTGCCTCATCAAGCCAGCCTAGAATATAGATGACATCAGGGATGGGGAATAGGAGGCAGGGAACAACAGGGAGGGAATAAGCATTTGTTAGGTACCGATGGTGTGCTGTGCCCTGTGCTAAGCATTTTATAAATATGTCATTTGGACAGAAGTGTTACGTAATTGTGAGTTATTGCTATGGTTATCATTGCGTGTCTTCTGAACTTGTAGTTTCCTTAGTGTAGAGAATCCCCACTATGAAATTTCCCTTTTTGAGGCAGTGTGGCACAGGGAAAGAGGACTTGACTTATCATGGGAGGACCTGGGTTCCAATCCCGCCTCTAGCACATGCTGCTGTGTGGTCTTGGGTAAGTCACTTAACTTCCCTTGGTCTCAGTTTCCTCGTCTGTAAAATAAGGGTGTCGGATTAGTAGCTATTTCCTACAGTGGCTGTCCCTGCCGGGTCTCTATCAATGATCTTATGGTGCAGATTAGCAATTGTCTGTAACTGATAAGCTTAGAGCTTTGTGAACCTGCCCACAGATGCAGACAGCACATATCAGAAGCAGGATGCCAGGCTGGTTCTTCTTGATGGAGGTCTGTCTTCCAGGTTCTCTGCCATGAGGCCTCTTGCTTCCGTTACTATTACCATTGCAGCCAACTCTCAATGCCCTAAAGAACTATTATGTAGGACATGGATCCTTGTTTCTGCTTAATGGAGTGTACTCAGGGCAAATGAGTAAAAATCTGTATTGACATTTTTGCCTCCTCTTTTCAGACCTGCAAGTCGGGAGAATTGGCTTCATATTGCAAACAATTTCTTTTGGAGGAGCACCTAGCCTCCCTCACAAAACATCTGCAGGGCCAAGGCCAGAAGAGTACAATGAAGGAACATTTAACATAAACAGAAGTAGAGTCCTTCCTATTTACTCCCATCCTCTAGCTAGAAAGAAGTTCCTTCCCTTCTCAGCTCGGTTCTGGTTATTGTCTCTTGCTGCTGTCAAATTGCCTGAAGGCCAGAACCCTCAGTCCACAACTGGCTCCTGCTCTGAGTAGGGCTGGGGAGGGGGCCAGGCATCTGTTCTGGGTCAGTTTCACACATTTCAGCCAAGGAAATGCAGAGCTTTATACCAGCCAAGAGAAACGACTGTTTATTATTTTCTTTTTGTATCACTTTAGACATCCTCGATCATTTTTCTCTGACATGATCTAGTGAGTGTCTTCCATAGCATTTCCCTCCTTTCCTCTGCACATTAGATTAGTTTTGACGCAGCTCATCCTTTGGGATACATGAAATGCCATTTGCGATTCCCTGAAACATTTCTCCCACCCTCTGCTGAAGTGAAGAGTTTGTCTCCTTTAGCAAATCTATTTACATGGCTTCCTTAAAAACAAGAACATCCATAAAGTGAATGATGAATCCCTCCCAAGTTCAAAGGAAATGCATTCCTATTTTATCTTGCTCAAGTCAAAGATGCCTGTGGTGAAGATAATTTATATTTCTGACCTTTCTTTGCTCCTGCAGGTTAGAGGAAATGGACTAACTTTTCCATCTCACTTTCTGTGACTTAGGTATTTGCCATTTAGTCAAGGTACAGATAATGGGGATAGGCTGAGTTACTGCCATGGGAACCTCAACTACTCCCAAACTTCAATGGATCTTTTATCTTACCGATGTGCTATTCCTGTAATGATTCAGATTGTAACCCATCCGTGCCTGCGCCTGCCCATTTGGCGTCATCCTGGTCCCATGAGTTAACCTTGGGGTTGGGAGGAAGCAATGTTCACATAGGACATTCCTCTCTTTTTTTGGGACCTTTAGAAGTCATTAATGGAGCACTCAGCCTATCTATTGCCATATGAGTGAATGAAAAAGAATTCTTTAAATGCTCACTACTGCTAAGCACTTGGAGAGTCACAAAGAAGTAAGCCAGGCAATGTCTATTCTCAAGGAGCTTATATCCTACTGGGGAACACAATTCAAACAAAAAAAAAAATGCAAGAGATCTGGAATATGGCTAGGAAATGTTGCAGCAATCTGGTTTAGGGCAAGATCAGGCAGCAGCTCACCTCCCAGAGCCCAAGTTCCTAGGGTGCAGTGGGAGAGGGCACAGAAGGATGGCCAGAATGTAAGTGACATGACTTGGAAATGCCCAAGAAGATGACCATTCTGTCTACTTTTTCTGCTCACAAATTTCTTTAATGATGGCTTTGATGTAGCTTCTTTTCCCACCCCCCCAATTCTTTTTTGTGAATTTCTTGCAGCTCATTGTGCTGACACTCCTTGTCTATGTCTGACCTCCAACTTGAAATTCTTTAGTAATATTTGTGATCTCTCCCATAATGGAGATAGAACACCATCACTGTTAGTCCAGCACCATAAGCAAAGAACATCATGACTAGTTCCTTGTGCTGAATTTCTCACGAGGAAAATAAAGGGAACCTTCCACACATTGTGAAGAAATAGGACACTGAACAATGCATAACTGTTGATTGGTGAAAACCAGTTTGACTGGTACAGCCCCAGTCCATCAGGATGCAAATATGTCAAATCTAATAAGAGAGTCCAGAGACTGGGCATTATTACCAGCTCCCCCTTCAGCCTCTTGCTGGAATTGGGAGTAAGTTCCCTACTTGTTTACCTCTCATTCCTCCTTAGTAGGCAATTTAGAAATTGTGTCATTTTTCTGTGTGGTCCTCTAGATAACTGAGAAGTCTTCTATTGGGCTCATACTAGCTCTGTCTAAAATTCTGTATAAATTTGAACTCTAAGGAGAGTATGGCTAATCTCTCCTGCTCCCTTCCCCATAGAGGCTGCACACCGAGAATCACTCTCTTTTAGCAGCTGTTCCCCTTTCCTCATGAATAGCAATAGTTTGTTAACACCTTCTCTGTGAGGACTGCCCTTTTCACCTGAACTCTCTTGACCTAGGGTTACAAATGCCCTCCTAAAATTTCTAGAACAATCTAATTGCCCAGCCAATTGAGAGCACAATATCTAACTCTATTGATGTTGTGACACTATGATTTATATTACAATTGGCTATAGAGGTGTTTATGCAGAGACCCTCCGTAATGGAGCTCCTGCTGAGCTATTGTTCTTAGAAGGTAGGGGTGGGGACCGGGCACCTCAAATTCTCTGCATAAACTTCCCATTTATTTTTTCCTGGCACATAGTAGGTGCTCAATAAATGCTTATTGTCTTGACTTAAGATGAGAAGGCATGGATGGATGGTAGCTTGTTCCATTGGAGGGAAGAGCTACATTAAGGGTGTCCATTGAAGTATCAAAAGATAAATATTATTGATAATCTGTATAGCATGCTGAGGACAGTACTGAGGACAATGGCAGGGAGGAACTCGAGGTCACACCAAGATGATCAGTTGAAAGAAATGGGCATGCAATGTGGGAATTTTGTTTTCCTTGATTATGCATTTTTATTAAAAAGTATTTTCCTTTTCTTTTTTTTCCCAATGAGGGAAGGAGGATGAAAAAATAGATTTTTATTAATGAAAAAAATGAAATGCATACATATTTTATTAATGCATATATATATTTAGGAAGGAAACATAATAGATGTTTCTATGTCTTCAAATTTACAAAGGGCAGTCATGTGGATAATAGCCTTGGAAGACAAAACTAGAAGCAATGGATGAAAGGTACAAAGAAGAAAATTTAGGCTTTACATAAAAAAAACCCAAACTAATTTCCTGTCAATTTGAGTTATCCAAAAGTGGAAAGGACTGCTCACTACCTACAATGGGTTTCTCCACGTGGAGGACTCAGAGCAATGGCTGGGTAACCACTAATTAGATGAGTAACATTGGAGTTTCTTTTCATGTATGGGTTGGGCTATTTGGTAAATAAGGTCCATTCCAATGTTGAGATGCTGTGATTCTCTATGAATAGTTGTATTGACCTTGCCTTTACAGAATCATAGCATCTCAGATTCATAAGAGACCTCTGCACCATCTAGCTTAATGCTGACCAGATTAGAATTCTCTCCAAAACATTCCAGGATCCATCCTCCTTTGGAGGCTACCAGTGAGGAGCACCATCAATTCTTAGGAAGCAGAAACTGCTCCTAGAAAAAAAGCACATAGGGGGGTCGGAGACAAGATGGTGGAGTAGAAAGACTCACATATGCTAGCTCTGAACCCACAGCCCATAATTATCTAGAAAAAGAACTCCCAACAAATTCTGGAAGAGTGGAGCCGCGCAGCAATGGGGTGAAGGAGATTTCCATTCCAGAGAGCCCTGAAAAACCGATCCCAAAGGTCCGTAGTGCACCAGACGGGAGTGGAGCTCAGCCCTGCCCTGGCCGCATGGCACTGAGAGGAGTGAGCAGATCCGAGCAGGCTTCAGGGACAGAATTTCCAGCTGCCGCAAAGGTCCCTCCACCCACAGACTCACAGGTCAGTGAGAGAGATGTCTGGACGGGCTGAGAGGGGAGCGGGGTGTCTCCGGGACTCAGACCCCCTCAGGAGGCAGCGGCAGAAGCAGTGGCAGAGGCAGCAGGTGGCCAGAGGCTCCCAGAGCAGGCAGGAGCTCAGCAGGAGCTCCATTACGGAGGGTCTCTGCATAAACCCCCTGAGGGAACTGAGCCTGGGAAGGGGCCTGCCCCCACCTGAGAACCTGATTTAATCTTACCCTGAATACCAGCCAGGCCTTCACCAAAAGCCCTGAGGCTGGGGAGCAGCATTTGAACCTCAGACCCCAAGCACTAGCTGGGCAGACCTAGGCCAGGGGTGAAGAGGACTCTCAGAAGTCAAGTAACTGGCTGGGAAAATGCCCAGGAAAGGGAAAAAAGCTAAGACCATAGAAGGTTATTTTCTTGAAAAACTGATGCCAACCTTCATCTCTGAAGATGAAGAAGAAAACTGCCTACCATCAGGTAAAGACATAAGAGTCAAGGCCTCTGTATCCCAAACATCTGAAATAGATATCCCATGGGCTCAGGCCATGGAAGAGCTCAAAAAGGATTTTGAAAATCAAGTTAGACAGGTGAAGTAAAAACTGGGAAGAGAAATGAGAGAGATGCAAGAAAAGCATGAAAAACGGATCAATACCTTAATAAAGGAGACCCAAAAAAATGCTGAAGAAAATAACACTTTGAAAAATAGGCTAACTCAATTGGCAAAAGAGGTTCAAAAAGCCAATGAGGAGAAGAATGCTTTCAAAAGCAGAATTAGTCAAGTGCAAAAAGAGGTTCAAAAGCTCACTGAAGAAAATAGTTCTCTCAAAATTAGAATGGAACAGATGGAGGCCAATGATTTTCTGAGAAACCAAGAAATCACAAAACAAAACCAAAAGAATGAAAAAATTTAAAATAATGTGAACTATCTCATTGGAAAAACAACTGACCTGGAAAATAGATCCAGGAGAGACAATTTAAAAATTATGGGAAAAAAAGCACATCACATCTTAGATGAATAACCTGGTAGAAGAAAAGGCAAATAAAAAAAACAACTGGCATCACTGGAAATTATGGAAGAGTTCTCTGTTCTCAGGTTCTACAATGCATGTCAGGTCTGTATTTCTAGGGAAGGCCAAATGATTGAGTTTTATTGAAGATAACAACATACCATCTTTTAGTCTACCCACTGATGCATAAGAATAAAGGTTTTCTCTGTGAGTTTGTGTATTTGGAGGGAAGTTTTATTGGTAAAAACTTGTTTGTCTTCCACAAATGACCCAGTGCCATTTGCTGGCATTCCTAAATTAGATTGCTTGGTAAGGAGTTACCATGCATTTCTGTAATATAACAGGCTAAAGAGACTTCATCCTGACTTGTGGAAATCTAATGGAGAACGCTGACTCTTCATTACTGTCAGTAGCTAATGAAGAGTGAGGACTAAGATGTGTTGGGAAGATTTTATTTGGTTTCCTTGATTGGCACAGATTCCACGGCATCATCCAGGTTTTGTGCCTCATCATACGTAAATGGATTATGATCATTTTCAAAAATTAGGGATGGCAAGAAAATTTGGATACTTTCTGAAGCTCAAATATAGCAATTCTTAGGCTTCTAAAAGGAATAGGTAACAAGAAGGAGTGGTTGGAAAATCCTTTCTTGCTGGATCTTAAGTGGGGCGATTGGATGGCTTTAGTTGGGAAAACGAGCCCAGAGCAAAGTCAAATGCATTGGGATCAAGAAGCAGTTAAGTACAGTGTCAATTTAGTTCAAATTAAATCTTGGACACTTGCTGGATGTATGACCATGGAAAATTCTGAAACTCAGTGTTCTTATCTATATGATAAGGACAATGATACACAGAGATTTTAGAACTGGAACAGATCTTGGAAATCACCATATCCAACTATATTTGTTTATTTACGGATGAGGAAACCAAGACACAGAGAAGTTGAATTGCTTGCTTAGGTTAACTTAGTGTAGGAGATTGAATTTGAACTCAGGTCATTCTAGAGCTAGTTATCTCTCCAGTACACAATGCTTCCTCTCAGTACCCACTTTATAGGGTTGTGAGATCAAGTGAGATAATGCATATAAAGCACTATATAAATATCAGCTTTTGCTAGGCATTCAATTCAACAAGCATTTATTAAGTACCTAATATTTGCCAATCACTCTCCTGGTGTGAACCGGTGTAGCTTTCATTAATGGGGTGATATTTGCCATCATCTCTTAAGTGTAAGGTGTTATGGTAGCCACAGGACTTAACTGGGTAAGGCTTGTGATGAGCAAGCCTGGACAGGGACTAGCTCAGATCTGAGGAAGTGAAGTCAATGGCCCTTTAGCAGTGTTTACACTAATCTTGTATTGAGACAGAAATACAGTGGGATTGTTATTAGGACAAAAGAGAGACATCTCCACTCCAGCTGCAGGTGAGACTGGGCAGGTGCAAATATTCTGCCTCTGGCAATTACTTCTGGAATGGTCAAATCCCTTCATTTCTCTGGACTTGTTTCCCCATCTACAAAACGAACATGTTGGGCGACCTTGGAGGTCTCTTCAAGTTCTAGATTGATCCTGCATCAATTTCAGAAAATAACAGAGATGAGATGTTCAAGACTAACAACTCACTGACATTTTAGGAGGCATGAAGAAGGAGCAAAGCTGGGAGGATGTCTTACTGGAGTTGGAAACCAAAAAGTCAGTTGAAGAAAAAACCAGGTGATTTGATGGTAAAAGAATTCCAAGCAAATGCCTCTGAGTTTGATAAGTGCCACAAATTTCATTCAGCCTCTTTATGAGCAGTGGACTCCCTGCCTAATGGATCTCTACTGGATGGAATTAACAGCAAGTACTTCACCACGAGAAGAGCCTGATGACATTCAAAACCTCTTCTTCAACTAGAGAGGGATTGTCTTCAATCTGAGGTGGACAGGCAATGGTTTCAGCATTGCTTGATGATGGTCTGTGGAGAACACCATGGAAACATTAGACCCATCTCTCCAGGATAATGTCATTCTCACTAATCAGAGCAGCTGCATCAGTGCAGAGTAGTTGAGATGCACTATAGATCTTTGACCCATAAATAGCCTTCAGGGCATCATAAAAGAGCTTTGGATTGCTACTATCAGCATAGAATTAAATTTCATCTGCCTTCCTACTGAGCCAAGAATCCTGCATCTCTCTAAGTTTCCCTTGGACTTACTTTTGATGGAGTTAAATGCTGGTTGACACACAATAGGGGCCAATAGATCTGTCACCCCCTTTGAGCACAAAAAACAAAATACCAACATGCATATATTGGAGTATTCTCTCTCATATGCTTTCAGGATTACTGTTAAATAGTTGAGATGGTGGAGCCTTTTAACTGTGGAAAGGAGAAACTGTCTTCCTCGGTCCTCTAGCACCAGGCAGCCTTTCTGAAAGCTGTCATTTGAATGTATTTTTTCATCCTTACTTTATCACACCCTTGAGTGGTTTTGGGGATTTTATGTTTCACCATTTGTCCATTGGAGTGCACCTCATTGATGGCTCTGAACCTTATAAGGGAGTGAGTCTGATTTGGAATTCCCCGCACTTGAATGAACACGATAAAATCCTCACTCAGAGCCCCAGGGAGTGGTGATTCTTGGGCATGAATTTTTGGCCCTTGTTACATGGGGCATTGGGTGCCATCCACCAGGGCTTGAGGAACTCCGAGCTATTGTTCTTAGAAGGTAGGGGTGGGGATGATAACAAAGAAGAAGAATACAATGTATTGTCACATTTCCCTGCTTGGGAGGGATCCTGGTTATAATTTTTTTTTAATTAAAGTTTGATTGATGCCTTTTTTTTTACATTTAATATCACTCCTTCCACTTGTCACTGAATTTCCTCTTATAATAAATCACAGGTAAGCCAAAGTGACCCACACAACAATAATATGTATTTGTGTTTAAAGTTTGCAGTGCACTTTACAGATATAAAGAGTGGCTTGTCCTCCTCTCCATGCACATAGCAGGTCTGGTTCCCAGAACGAGGTTGGCTACCTCTCCCCATCACGGTTCGGAATGGACCCTCCATTTAGGGTGATTCTCTATTGTATACCCATTCAGTATCTGCTCCTGCATGCTACCCACCCAGGATGAGGGTCACAACGTAAGTAACATCGGTGGCTTAAAGATACTTACTTGCAAGTTGTAGCAAGAGTTACAAAGTATTTCCACCAAAAACCCTGGGAGCCCACTCTTCCTTACAGCACCTCATTCTCTGGGCTACCACCAGCTTTCCGGGCACCTCAAAATCCTGCCTCATCACAGCAACAAAGGAAAGAGACTGAGAAAGGTGGATCACTGTTATTTTGTGGGCATACTCAGCGCCAAGGCAGCCGCTTCCAAATGATCAGTTCTGGCTCTACCACCAATTACACAGTTATTATTAGAGTTATCCTCACACAAAACACATCACCTACCATCATCCATGTGGTCAGTTGGACGAAAACTAGTCAAAGAATATCCAGTCCTGCTTCTTGGACTTTTAAATTTTTTAAAAATATTTTATATGCTTTATTAATTTTATTTCAAAAATTTATTATTTTTTAACATTCTTTAAAAAAAAATTGTGTTCTGAGTTTTCTTCCTCCGTTGCACTATCCCTCACCCGTTGAGAAGTTGAGAAATGTGATATTAATTATATATGTGGAATAATGTAAACATTATAATGCAAATGATGCAAATAACTTATAATGCAAATAATATTTCCATATTAGTCATGTTGCAAAAAAATGCAAGAAAAATGAAAAATAAAAAAATTATACTTTAACCTGTTATCCAGCCTTCAGCAATTGTCTTTCTGGATGTGGATAGCATTTTTGTCATGAGTCCTGTGGAATTGTCTTGGATCATTTTATCGATCTGGATATCTACATCATCCACAGTTGATCATTGTACAATATTGCTGTTATTGCGTGCAATGTTTTCTTGGTTGTTCTCATTTTGCTTTGCATCAGTCCATATGAACCTTCATCATTTTTTTCTGAAACTATACAGCTTGTCATTTCTTATAGCCCAAGGGTATTCCATCACAATCTCAATTGATGGATATCCTCTGAACTTCCATTTCTTTGCCACTGCAAAAAGCTTCTCTAAATATTTTTGTACATCTAGGTACTTTTCCTTTTTCTTTGATCTCTTTGGAATACAATCCTAGGAGTGATATTACTGGGTCAGAGGGTATGCACAGTTTTACAGCCCTTTGGGTATAGTTTCAAATTGTTCTCCAGAATGGTTGGGCTCCTTCACAACTCCACCAACAATGCATTGATATGCCTTTACCCCCTATCCCAACATCTCCAGCATTTATCTCTTTCCTTTTGTTTTATATTAGCCAATTTGATAGTGAGGTGGTGTCTCAGAGTTGTTTTGATTTGTACTTCTCCAATCAATAGTGATTCAGAGCATTTTTTCATATGACTATGAATAGCTTTGATTTCTTCATTTGAAAACAGCATATTCATATTCTTTGACCATTTATCAGTTGGGGAACGATTCGTATTTCATTCATGACTCAGTTCCATATATATATATATACATATATATGAGAAATGAGGCCTTTATCAGAAAAATGTGATAGGAATTCCCCCTTCTTCCCAGTTTTCTGCTTTCTTTCTAATCTTGACTGCATTGGTTCTGTTTGTACAAAAATTATTTAATTTAATGTAATCAAAGTTATCCATTTTAGTTAATGGGACCCTCTCTCTTGTTTGGTCATAAATTCTTACCTTATCCGTATATCTGACAGGTAAAAATTTCCTTGTTCCCCTAATTTGCTTGTATCACCTTTTATATCTAAATCATGTACTCATTTTGAGCTTATGCAATGTGAGATATTGATCTATGCCTCATTTCTGTTAAACCGATTTCTAATTTTTCCAGAAATTTTTGTCAGATAATCAGTTCTTGTCCCAAAAGCTTGGCTCATTGGGTTTATAAAACACTAGGTTACTATGATAATTTACCACTATGTATTGTGTACCTAATCTATTCCACCACATCCACAACTCTATTTCTTAGCCAATACCAGATTGTTTGGATGATTACTGCTTTGAAATATATTTTGAAATCTGACACCACTAGGCTACTTTTCTTCGTACTTTCTTGCATTCATTCTGTTACTATTCTTGACCTTTTGTTCTTATAGATAAATTTTGTTTTTCTTTTTTTCTAGCTCTATAAAATTTCTTTTTGGTAGTTTGACTGGTATGACACTGAATAAGTAAATTAGTTTAGGTAAAATCATCATTTTTATTATATTTTGGTTCAGTCTACCCATGCACAATTAATATTTTTCCAGTTGTTTATATCTGTCTATTTTTTTTTGAAAAGTATTTTGTAATTGTATTTATGTAGTCCCTGAGTTTGTCTTGGCAGGTAGACTTCCAAGTATTTTATAGTATTTGTAGTTATTTTAAAAATAAAATAAATATAAATATATAAATATAAAAAATAAATATGTAAATATAAAAATAAATATATAAATATAAAAATATATAAATATAAATATGAAAAATAAATAAAAAATAACAATATTTTAAATATAAATATAAATAAAAAATATATAAATATAAATAAAAATAAAAAATATTTTAAATATAAAATAAATATATATATTTTAAATGGAATTTATATATATAATTATTTATATAATATATAATATATATTATATATAATATAATTATATATATAAATAAATAAATATATATATATATATATATAATTTCTTATGATTTATGCAGGGTTTTTTTATATCCTGCAACTTTGCTAAAGTTGTTAACCATTTCAACTAATTTTTAGTTGTTTCCTTAGGGTTCTCTAAGTATACTATTATATCTGCAAAGAGTGGTAGTTTTGTTTCCTCATTTCCTATTCTAATTCTTCCATTTTCTTTTTCTTGTCTATTGCTATAGCTAGTAATTCTAATACAATTTTGAATATTGGTGGAGATAATGGGGATTCTTGCTTCATCTCTGATCTTATTGGAAACACTTCTAGTTTATCCCTATTAAAGATAATCTTTAAGAAAGGCTTTGTTTATTCCTATATTTTATAATATTTTAATAGGAATAAGTTATATCTTGTCAAAAGCCTTTTCTGCATCTATAGAGATAATACATATTTTTGTTATTGATAGAGTCAATTATGCTGATATTTTTCCCAGTGTTGAAACAATCCTGCATTCCTGGTATAAGACCCGTCTGGTCATAGTGTATGATTTTTGTGTCGCAGTAATTTTTTGCTAGTGTTTTATTTAAAATTTTTGTATCAATATTTATTAGGGAGATTGTTCTACAGTTTTTTCTCTTCCTGGTTTAGGTTTCAGAACCATATTTATGTCACAAAAGGAATTTGGTAGGACTCCTTCTTTGTCTATGTTCCTAAATAGTTTATATAGTATTAGAATTAATTGTTCCTTAAATGCTTGGTAGAATTCACTTGTGAATTCATCTGGTCTTGGGGATTTTTTTTCTGAGGGAGTTCTTTCATGACTTGTTCAATTTCTTTTTCTACATTAGGGATATTTGAACATTCTGTTTTCTCTTCTGTTAATCTGGGCAAATTATTATTTTTTTTGTATAGACTGGTTCTCAAAGGTCTGTCAATGCTCTTAAGTAAATGTTTTCTGTTGACTAATGCCATTTGTTAGAATGTAAGGTAAAGCTTACATTCTAATGGTATGTATGTGTGTGTGTGTGTGTGTGTGTGTGTGTTTATGTGTGGGAAGACTGCACTTAAATGAGTACTAAAAGAGAGCATATGGCACCATGGTTTGGAAATGACCAAGAAGCATCATGGTGGCCTGGTTCTGGGCAACACAAAGTAAACTCAGAAGTTAACAAGTTCATTTTCTGCCTCATTTTACAACAAAACAAAACAGAAAAAAAACCCCAAATAAAAACCAAATCTTGAGGCTCAGAGAAGGTGAATGATTGGTAGGAGGTCACACATGAAGGTGGAATGAGACTCCAGGTCCTTTGACTTCAAGTCAGCTTTTCCTCCATTACAGGAAGATGGGCATATATTGAGGAGATGACAGAAGGGACTCTCCTTTAGTGATGGGTTGAACTAGAAGTAGCTGCTGACATTCTTTCACCTCTGAGATTTTGTGACACAGCTTGACTGTGGGCAAGGCATTTAATCTCCCTAAGCTTCAGTTTCCTGTGTTTAAAATGGTCATTAAAAAATCTTGGCAGGCTTTTTAACTCCCCGAAAAGAAAAAAAATCTGTGAGGAAAAATGAGATCATAAAAATAAATATCTTTTGAACTCTTTAGAATGAAAATACCATAAAAACCTTGGTGCCCCCATTATCATAGCCCCTGGTTATTTCATTTTACAAGGTCATTTTTAAACTTTCCGTTTCATTAGCTATAGTGCCAGGGTAAAAAAAAACAAAAACAAAAACCCAGTACTACAGAATACAAATCCCTCAATTATAAAGTTACTTCCTACAATAACCCTGAGCGAAAACAATTGTATTGTCTGGCTGGAATTTATCACTCCCCTCCCTTTTTCTCCTATTGGCAAAATGAAGATGGGCCTGACTTATTCCTAATAACTGGTAGATAATTACAAGACATTATTCTCCTTCTTGTTAATAGAGCTAACCTCATTTTTGGTTCCTCCAAATGCAATCGTTTATGCTCAAGAGCCGGAAGAGAAGTGAGTTTTGCTTCCAAAGGATCTTTTAAGGAATTTACCCCAAGCTGGAGCAGGAGACCTGGAATATTTCTGGAGGACAGTGAGTGCCACCTACTGGTACCTGGCAATTTTGGCAGCGCCATTTTCAAACACCCATGAATGAAGGTGGCTGCTGCTTTAACAAATGAAGTAAGTAGATTCCATAGAGAAGCTTGGTTTATTAATTTGTTGGTTACAAAGCTTTTAGGCTGCACTTATTTGGATTTTTGGATGTGAAGTTTTCCAAATGATATGTGCCATGATATTATCTATTGTGGCTTTCATACTGTGAATCCTGCATAATGAAAATAAAATCAAACCAGAGCTTCAAGGATATTCCAAATATTTTGAAATTCTTCTAGGCCTTCAGCATTTCTACGTCTAATATAATGAGGTACTTAATAAGTTGATGAAACGAAGTGTTGTCAGTGCAAGCCCATTTTGCTTGTAACTCCATGTTTAAGAGACATAGCTTGGGACTCAGTGGTAGAATAGAAAAACATGGTGGCGTTCTTGAGACAGAGGACCTGGATTCAAATTCCACTTATATATATGGCCTTGGGCAGATCACTAACCTCCTTAATTTTCCCTTTCAGTATCTGTAAAATGAAAGATTTGGATTAGATGGTTTCTGAGATGGCCTCATCTTGCCTGGAACAAAACCACCACCCTGCTTCCTGGCCATTTCCAAACTATGCCACTTGGACTCTGACTATCTTCCTTACCCTTCTCCCCCTGAAACTAGGACTTGCCCTGAGATTCTTGGGTGCCCTGAGAGATGGGTGTTCTCTTGGTTTTACCTAGAACTAGGCTACCATGTCACTCCTGTTGGTGTTGTCCAGTCACTTCAATCATGGTCTATGCTTTGTGACCCTCTTTGGGGTTTTCTTGGTAAAGCTACTGGAGTGGTTTGTCATTTCCTTCTCCAGTTCATTTTACAGATGAGGAAACTGAGGTAAATGGGATTAAATGACTTGCCCAGGGTCACCCAGCCAGGAAGTGTCTGGGGTCATAAGATGAGTCTTCCTGACTCCAGGCCCAGCATTCTAATCTTTTCACCATCTCGCGACCATTTCAAAGTCATATATTGGCTTACCACCACTGGAATTTCAGTTCCTTAAGGGCAGGAATTGTCTTGTGTCTGTATCCCCAGTGCTTAGCATGGTTTCTGGAATATAGGAAATGCTTAGTAAATACCTTTTAATTCATTCATTCATACATCCCTTCATTTTTTAGCTCTAGCTTTATGGCCCTGTAATCTTCCAGTTTGAAGATCTACCATGTGACCTTCAGGATGTCAAAATATCTCTAAACTCTACCTTTCTCAACTCTGCAATGGGAACAATATAGGCATCTTCATCTAACATTGCTGCAACCAGTGCCCTTTTACAATAACCCAGCTAAGGAATCCTCCTCTCCTGAAGTCAAAACCTCCTTAGGGACTCTGAAGACTGGTCCATCTTGGGTCTGGTGACCCATTTGAGTCAGTATTCCTCATTTGAGTCATTAGATATTACAGAGAAATTTAAGGCCCTTGTAAAAAGAACTCACAGATCAGGGGACTTTCCCCAGCAGCAGCCTGATTACCGGCAGAGGGGTAATCAGTAAATCTTGCTCCAGAAGAAGGCAGGTGCTAGGAATAGAAAGTGAGCCAGCTGACTTTGTGCTGGGCGTATGTGCCCAATAAAAGTAGGAATCCAGATCAAATCTGGATCAGTTGTGGATTGAGGTGACTGAGGTGGACAGTGATTCATTTGTATCACCCAGAGGGGCTTCTGTTTCTGTGCCTGTCCTGTCTAACTGTTTGGTTGGAGGACCAAGTCTTGGGTTAAGACTTTTTGGAAGGGCAGCCCCTAAAATGATACTGGATGCTGCATTTTAGCAATTGGATGTTAAACAGGGCATTGCATGGACTTTCTAATCCTAGTAACAGAGGTTTGGGTAATGATAGTGATAATTAGCATTTACATGATGCTTTGAGGTTTGCAAAGAATTTTATAAATGTTCTTTTATTTTATTTCCACAAAAATATTGGAAAGTAGGTGCTATGATTGTCCCCATTTTACAGATGAGAAAACTGAAGAGATAGAGGTTAAGTGACTTGCCCAGGGGCATACAGCTAGCAAGTGTCTGAAGTCTGATTTCCTGAATTCCTATCTGGCCACAGATAGCTGTGAGACCCTGGGCAAGTCACTTATCCTGTATCTATCTCAGTTTTCTCATTTGTAAAATGGGGATAGTCGTAGCACTTACTCTACAGGGTTATTGTGGAAATCAGATGAGATAACAATTGCAGAGAACTCAGTACAGTGCCTGGCACCTAGTAATTGCTACATAAAAATTAGCTATTTATGATGATGGTGATGATGATGTCTTCCTGATTCCAAGCTCAACACTCCATCTCTCTGCCACCCCAGCTGCATCTAGGGGACAGAGACTGCCTTTAGTGAGCAAAAAGTGGAGGTTAAAAGAAATTCAAAACATCTGGGGTCTACTTCAATGACTGGTTGTTTTGTTCCAGAGACTATAGCCCCTGGAGACTAGACTCTCCTTTTGGAGAGGAAAAGCCTATCACGACCAAAATTCTGAGAAGTGACAAACTCTCTTCATAGGAGCGAAAGAACAAGTAAGAGGTTTGCCCTTGTTCAATGACTAGGTACAAGAAAATTCTGTTTTTCTGAAAGAGCTGTCCCTTAAGCCTTAAGGCTTTGAACTAAAAGTGAGATAGAAGACCTCTTGACTCCCTTCAAGGGGAGGAAGTACAATCAGTCATGTATAATCAATCAATCAATATTAAGTATCTACTAGGTGCCAGGCTAAGCACTGAGAAATACACAGTTGAACTATACATGGTGGAAATTAGCAATGACTAGCCACTGGAGGTTCTGGATCAGAGCAGGGATCCCAAGCAGGATAGCTCAGTGGAGGTGGTATCCTTGGTATACAATGTACATGGCATACAATGAGTGAGTGACCCACTGGGACCAGTGTGATGTCACCACTGATGACATTGGCACCCTGCAGTGCCAAAGAGGAGGGAGCTGTTCCTCACTCATGGGGTTATAGAATAATAGATGCTTAATGTGAAAGGGATTTTAGAGGACACTGAATTCAACCTCCTCATTTTAAAGATGAAGAAACAGTCTCAGCCTCTGAGCATTTATGGAGCATCTGCTACATGTTGGAGAGATAAAGAAAGGCAAAGAACAGTTCTGTTCTTGAGGAACTCACGGTCTCAGAGAGAGACAACCTGCAAACAATTATGTACGATCAGGATGTATGCAAGATAAATTGGGGGAGTTTCTCAGGAAAGGTACTAAAACTAAGGAGGACTGCAGGATTCTTAAAGAAGGTGGCCCTTTAGCGGGGACTTGAAGAAAGCCAGGGAAGCCAGGAGGCCAGAATAAAGAGGGAGAGTATTCCAGGCCTGGGAGTCAGTCAGTGAAAATGTGCAGGGTCATGGATGTGCCCTGGTCACACGTGCTCCCAAAGCATGTGCCTCTGCCCTAAGTGCCTTTGGCATGTGTGCTGTCTCACTGAGGGTGTGCGTGTTAGATTGCTACCTAATTAAAAATCTTCCCCTTGAATAACTTGTGTCCTCTGTCTGGCTGACTAGGGAGAATAAACACAACAACAGTGGCTAGTGAGTTGGGCTTTTTTAATGGATGTGAACCTGCAGAGTAGCTCTCAAAGGCAAAAGCCAAAAGAAAACAGGAAAAGACCCCATAAGTTCTCTTACATTTTTGCCCGATTCGATTTCACAGTCCCATTCATTGTCTCAATCCTCCCTCTCTTGGACTTGGACCCTGACGTTGAAACTTCCATCTTTTGTGCTTCTTGTCCTGAGGCCTGGGGATGCCATCTTAGGGGACAGTTCTCTCCACCCATGAGGAGAGTCTTACACTGACACCTGGGCTTGAGAGCTGGGTGATAGGATCTGAGTATCATAGACTTAGGAGGGGAAGAAGCCTTGGAGGTCATCCGTTCAATCTCCTGACTCCACGGAAGAGAAAACTTGAGGCCAACAGCTGGTAGAGAGCAAGAACCCCTGACTCCTAGACTAGTGCCCTTACTCAGAAGAATTATTTTCTGGGGAATGAATTTTCCTTTGGCCTATTTTCTATTCATTGGAGCAAATGTCTCTCATTAACTTAAAATCTTATTTAGCTGCAGGATTTAATAAGGGTTATGTATTCCCTTAGGGTTCCCATCTATATATTTGCTTTTTTCCCCAAAATAATTCAGGAACCGTAAGTTACTGTTTTTACTTGGAACACTTGTAACTGTGATTTTGGAAGAAACAACTGCTTTTGTTGAGCACAGTTCAATTCAACTCGAAGGATATTAAGATCCTGCCATATTTAGGGCAGTGAGATACAATGATAAAAAAGCACCCACATCTGAGTCCTGGGGGGCTTATATTCTACTGGAGGATGGGGCGGGTACAGTTTGCACATTGGTAAATAAGCACAGAGGCATTTTCAGATGAAGGAGCATTCATTAACAACTGAAGCAATCTGGAAAGGCGATTTGTAGGAGCTGGCACCAGAAATGAAGGCACTGGACTCTGTAGATTCTGAGGCCTCTCTCTTCTCTAAATCTATGGTTCTTTGGCCCTGTAATGTGGTATTTGAGCTAGCTTTGAAGGAAGCCAGGCATGATCTAAAAGGTATGAGTGAGCAGGTATCATATCCAGGCAGAGGGAGGAGTCTGTGTGAAGGCGAACGAGTGGAAAATGGAAGGCCGGGTTTGGGGAGCAGCACGGAGGTCATGTTGACTGGGTCATAGAGGGTATGACGGGGAGCAGTGTCCAACAAGCCAGGAAAATGAGGTTGGAGCTGGATGGGAAGGCTGAGTATTGGAGAGGAGTCTGTCTGTGGGATCCATTGCTGGTGAAGTTGTGCATTTCTAATTTCTTAGGAAGACAATTTGGAATTCATCAGTGTGTCGTGAAAATGTACATGCCCTCTGACCTAGTGGTCCTGCTACCGTGATTCGGTTCCAAGAAGATTATTGTTAGGAAATAAGACCCATCTGGACCCAAGTGTTTCCAGTGCTTGAAACTGGCACACGCAAGGCCTCTTTCTTTTTTTAAGGCTGGCGAGGTGCTTGACAAACGTATCATTTTATTCTTATAACATCCCCACTTTATAGATGAGGAAACCAGAGATAAAGTGATTTGCCCAGGGTCATGCTCCTAAGTAATAGACTGAGGTCAGATCTGAATTTGAGCTTTCTTGACTCCAGGCTCAGTACTCCATCCATTGGGCTTTCTGGGTTTTTGATATAACAAAGATATCAGTGAAGTGTGTGGGTTATCCAATACTTAACACAATTCCTGAAGTATAAAAAGACTTAATAAATGCTCTATCTAGCTATTCATCTATCAATCATCTATCTGTCTATCTATCTATCTACCCATTCATCTAGCTCTCTTTTTTTCTCTATCACTCTCTTCCTCTTTTCCCTCCCTCCCTTTCTCTCTCTTTCTCTCCCTCTCTATCCCCCCTTTATATTCTTCTCCCTCTGCCATATCTTATCTATTGCCTGCTGCTCTTTGTTCCTGCCACATGTGTTCTTGCCTGCCTTCTTTTCACTTACACATTTTCGGAGAGGAAGGCCTTTGCTTTGTTGATCTTTTTTTAAATTCTCTCATTTGCTGTGCTTCATGCCCACTTGGGTCCACCTCATGCCTCCATTGCCCTCTGGGTGGATCTTCAAATTGAATCCTTTGTAGGCTGTTGTGTTCTTTGTCTCAAAGCCATGTAACAATACCAGAAGGATAGTGGCATTAAAAAGATGAGCCTTTATTTCAGGGAAAAGCTGGGGATCATTGAGACAACATTGCCATTTCCCAGAGACAATCCAGCCCACTCTCCTCCTGCTCAATTCAACCCAAGATATGAAGACAGTAACATTGCAACAGAATACTTTTGGTACACAGAGAAAGGAGTTCAGAAAGGATAAGGAAAACGAGGAAGGGGTGTATGTTCGTGTGTGTGTACGTGTGTGTGTTTGTATGTGTGTATGTGTGTGTATATGTGTGCATGTATGTGTGTGTGTGTGTGTTTGTATGTACGTGGTGATAAAGCAGCATGGAGAATCCAGAGCTGAACTGGTTTAGATGAGAGCATGCCTGGCAAACACACTTCCTCTTTTTACCTAGTTCAATGCCCGCTTGCCCAGACTACTGTTCCATCTCTGCCCCATGGTCCATTCATCCTGCCAATGCCTCCTCTCTTGAAGTCTCTTTTTCCGGTTGGCGAATCCCTCCCTAGACGGGAGAGACAAGTTCTGATTGATATTTTTGAATGTCCCTCCTTGTCAATGGAAGTAAAAATGCAATTTACATAAAATGATAAATTATATATAACCATGGTCTGTGAATTTTGGTGGGCAGGTGGTAGCAGAAAATGAAGTGCTGGGATCTTCTATTTTAAGATGTAATTTTCTTAACCTGTGACCTTTCTTAAATGATGTGAAAACATTTAATAGCAACACTTAGAATTCCAGCACATTATTATTCCAATGGATCTGTACTCTCATCAAATTGGGACTCCATCCAAGGATGAAGATCATGAGACACTCATATTCCTGTATATCATGAGCCTTTCATCCCTCTCCTCTCTTACATCTGCCTTCAGGAGTCCACCTAACACCCCATGACATGACTTAGATACTCGTGGACCCAATAGGCTCTCCACTGGTTATCCCTCATTCTCTCTTCTCCAATGCACCTGGTTAATTCCATCTGTAGATTCTGAGGCCTCTTTCTTCTCTAAATCTATGATTCTTTGGCCCTGTAATATGGTATTTGAGTTAGCTTTGAAGGAAGCCAGGGATGATTCTAAAAGGTACGAGTGAGCAGGGATCATAAAGGAAAAAAAACTTCAGTTACATAAGTGAGCCCAAGCCTGTTTCTATAGGACACAAAACACCAACTCTTTCTGTTGAACAACTGCAAAGTTTGGTGAGAAGAAAACCAAATGTTTCTTTGATTGGAGAGCAGATAATTCCATTGGAACAGTCAATTCCACAGCTCATTATAGGGACGATTGTAGTTACATTCTGTAGTGAAACCATAGTAGAACTTCTCACTTTGATTTTATGACTGAATCAACATTTAGGCTAAAAGATATTTCCCAGATTTTCCAAAGCTAATTCAATCTTGGGCTGCACTTGTCTGAAACAAGGGAGTGCAAGTCTCGTTCTGCCCTGGTGAAACCTTGTAGAAAGTACTGTGTTCATTTCTGGGCACCACATTTTAGGAAGGACATTGGTAAGAGGAGGGCACACAAGATGTCATTGTTGTCACTGGCAGTTTGTCCTTTGTGGTCAGGGAGGACCAAAATGACATCACGATGCCGGGGTCAACATGCAGTATGTTCAACTGATCAGACCATATGAGGTCAGTAGGTTCAACCATGGGTCAGTCACAAATAGTCTGCATGACCTTTTGGGAGGGAGGCGTCTTTAACTTTGTGCATCTCATATTTCTTTTGAGGTACTGCAATTCTGCTTCGCTCAGATCACATTGCCTTTTTTGACATGGGCACGCTGTGTGGGGAGATCCTGTACCAGTGTCTCTCACATCTCACAATCAATACCAACGTTCTTCAGAGAGACCACAAGAGTGTCCTTGCCATTGCTTCTTCTGATCACCACGTAAGTGTCTACCATGTGTGAGTTCTCCATAAAATAATGTGGCCAGCTCATCAGAGGTGCATTTTCTGCAGTAAAGTTTGAATACTTGCCAGCTAGGTAGTACAGTGAATAGAGAGCTGGGTCTGGTCAGGAATAGCAGAGTTCAAATGTGGCCACAGACATTTGCTAGCTATATGACCTTGGGCAAGTCACTTCATCTGGTTTGCCTCAGTTTCCTCATCTGTAACATGAGCCAGAGAAGGAAATGGCAAGCATCTTTGCCAAGAAAACCCCAAAAGGGGCCAGGAAGGGTTGACTATGACTGAAACAACTAAACAACAGAAGCAAACAGGATACCAAAGTGTGATAGGGTCCACGTCAAACTAAGATTGATCCAAGGAACTGGGGATCTTTAGCCTAAAGAAGAGAAGCTTCGAGGACAGGACTATTGTGTGTAAGAAGAGGAGGCTTGCTTAGTTTGTTCCCCCTTCATTCTCAAAGAGGAGGATGGCATCAGGGAGGTGATGCCTTGACGTGCAAGTGAACTGGATTGAAGTGAGGCAGGGCTGGGCACCAGCCTCACTTTCTCCTCCAGAGTGATCTGGATCCAGTGGCCTGTTATAGATCAGGACAACTGGAGATGGCCCAGGATGCAGTGGGGGCTTTAGCCTTTTTAAGGTCTCTGTTTGACTGAGGCAACACCCCTTCAGTGATTAAGGCTTAATAAGAATTGAGGCAGAGAATGGCCTCTTTACCTAGTCAAAAATTAAAATTAAAAAATGTTGATCTGGGAGAGGAAGACCCTCAGGATTTCTGGTCAAAACAGAAACAATTGTTATTTACATTCATTCTGAGCCAATCAGGGCCCAAACAGTGAGAGCTGTTAAAGAGATACACTTCCTGACAATTAGAATATTCTAATGAGCTGACTCAGGTGCTGATGGGATCTTCCTTACTGAATCTCTGGGTGAAAGCCCTGTTAGGAATTTTATAGAGATGATTCTTTGGTAGCCCTTGAGGTCCAACTCAATTCTAAGATACTATGATCACTAGAAAAGTAGTTTAAACAGTCTTTTTTTATATATTCCAAAGCAAGTGATAGGGATGGAGGCTGGACTTGGTATTTCATGGATACAGAAAACTCCCAGGTTAGAAAACTCCCTTTACCAAAGCAGACCTTTACCTTCTTTACAACTTATAGTCTTAGGGAGATGTGCGGGGCTCAGAGAGGCTAAGGGACTTGCCCTGCATCTCTGGATCTTCCCTGCTTTAAGGCCAGTTCTCTGTCTACTACATCATCTTGAAATACTACAATGATAGTCAAAGACAACTGTGCAGATGTCAAGTTACATATACTTCTCAGAAACATTTCATGGTTAGATTAAGTCAAACTGGTTTTTGGTGGGATGGAGGTGGTGAATGGGCATGAGTCAAATGAGGACCATGGCTTGTGGGCCCATTTGGTGTTGCTTACATACAAAGATTTCCAAATAGAATACAGGAACACTGATTCTCCTTATTCATTATGAAGCATGTCACTGAATTTTGTATTGTGAATTACTACTCCATTGAGAACATTAATAATTATTAAGTAATTATGTGCCGCTGTGCCATTTACAAACTACTTCTCATTTTGGAGTAAATCAAGTGTTACTGTCCCCATTTTACAAAAGAGGAGATCACAGCCAAAACTCCCTTTGTGAAGTGTGTCTGACCATATTTACTCCCTTGCTCCAGTCTTCAATGAATCCCTATGATCTTAGGAGAGAATGCAGTCTCTTTCGTTGGATGTTTAAAGTTCTCCCAAGTCTGACTTCACCGCAGGCTTCCACACTTACTTCCTATTACTCTCCTTTGCCCTATTATGTTTCAGCGACATCGGTCTGCTTCTTGTTACTCAGAACTTGCTGTTTCATTTTCCACCTTCCTGTTCTTGCAATAGGTTGGTCCCTCTGCTGGAACGTGCAACCCATTTCTATATGGCTCATAGAATCCATGGCTTCCTTCAAGGGTCAGCTCAATGCTGGTTTTTCCTGACCACATTCTCCTTCCTCAGTTTGTCCTACATTCTTGGATCCGTTCCAGAAGCATGTAAGCTTCTTGGAGGTAAGGAGAGTTTTTGATTTTTCTCTTTGAATATACAACACCTGGTGCAGGACCTTGCACACAGTCATAGATCAAAGAGATAATTCATGGAAAGTGCTTTGCAAACATTAAAGTGTTATATAAATGCTAGGTATTGCTATTGCTACCATAGATACTTAATAACTATTTGTTAAATTAAATTGAATCAAGTTGAATGGAATCTCAGAGAAACAAAGTAATCTCCACATCTGCCCAGCCCTCAACCAGCAGAATGGGACTCAGTAGCCTGTCCCAGGACCAATCCTGTGCCTCTAGAAAGGGCCTAGATACACCCAAGTATTTTTGGCAGCACTTTTTGTAGTTACAAAGAATTGGGAATGAAATGATGCCCATTGATTGAGGAATGACTAAACAAACTGGGGTCTGTAAATTACTACATTTTAAGGAATAGTGGAGACTCAGTTAAGGCTTTTTCTATGGGGAGTGATGTGCTCCAAGGTTGAATACGATGAAGTGGCAATATGAGTGAAGCAGACCATATGTGTAGAGGTAGAGGTCCGGAGAAGTGGGAAACCGCAGTGAAGGGACTCAATGTGAAAGGTCTAGAGGGGAAAGTGGAATAGCATTTAGACCTTGAATGATGGCGAAGACCGAATTGTGTGTGTAGGAGAGGGGAAAGGCATTTCTAGTGAAGAGATCTAACAGGAGGAACAAAGCCCAGGACAATGTTTTAGGAGAATAAACGCTTGATAAAGGCATTGAGGATACCCATCTGGCTTCCAATCGAGGGCTCTGCTAGTGTGGGCACTGAGGTTTTTCAGCACCAAGGCAATCAGGCTTTACTGCTGGCAGATGTGTGTGTAATAAAGGCAGGAATCAGGATGGGTGAGTGGAAAATGCTGACCTTGTCTCTTCAGCTTACATAGCCTTGGTTCTGGCTCAAATTCATTTGCACCCAGGTTAGAGAGGATCTTGGCAGTATCTAAGACCATAATCCTAAACTGGATTGTAATGGATGACCTCAGTTTAGACACAAGGATCTCAGGATCCCAAAGAAAACAGTTAAAATTAGCCTGACTTTGGGTAGCTTGATATGGTGGTGGCTTTGCTAGGAAATAGTGAGAAAGAAGGCAGGATATGAGGGAGATTTGGTTCAGGGAGCAAAGTTTAGTTAAACGGAGCTATTAATTTCTCTCTGGTTCTCCGGGGTATTAGAAGTATGGTACCATGTAGTCTGAAGGTAGGAATAGCTTTGTGTTTTCTTTGCCAATGTTTAAGCTTTCAGTTTCTTTATCTTTTTAAAAAATTGCAGTGAACATTTCTAGGACTTTATATTTGATCTTGGAGGCTATAAAGAACCAGTGGAGTTTAGTGTGTGTGTGTGTGTGTGTGTGTGTGTGTGTGTGTGTGTGTGTATGTGTGTGTGTGTGTGTGTGTATACATGGTTGGAGCTGTGCTTTCGAAAAACAACTTTAGCACCAACCTGAGTGCAGGATAGACTGGAGAGGGGAGGGGTTTGTAGCAGTCAGGTCAAACTGTTATTTATTGTGATGCTCCAATGTGAAGAAAGGAGATCCTGTTGGCAGTGTCAGAGGAGAGAAGGGGGAATATTAGAGAGATGTTACAAAGGAAATATTCACAGACCTTGGCACCATCCTGGATATAGGGGTGACAGATAGAAAAGTCCAGGATGACTCCTGGGGTAGGAGCTTGAGGGACTGGAAGGATGGTATTGCCCTTGGCAGTGATAGGAAAGATAGGAGGGGAGGGCTTAGGGCAAAAGGGAATAAGTTCTGCTTTGGACATGTTGAGTTTAAGAAGTCTACAGACTTCTAGTCTGAAATATTTGAAAGGCATTCGGAGAGACAAGATTGGAGATCAACAGAGAAGTTGGGGCAGGAAAGGTAGGCTTTTCACCAGCATAGGGATGATCATTAAATCCTGGGGAGCTGATGAAATAGCAAGGGAAGTATTCTAGAGGGAGGAGAGAAGAGGCCCCAGGACAGAGGCACCCAGATGGTTCCAGGGCAGGATCTGGGGGGAGGGCAGCATTTAGTCTTGTGATTTCTGTGCAACTTCCTCCACTGTTTCAAGTTCTTCCTTCTGGACCAAGCAGAACAAAGTGCATTTCTCTTCCACATATTGTGGTTGTTCAGTTGTGTCTGATTCTTCATGACCCCATGGACTATATAGCAAGTCAATCATGTCTGTGGGATTTTCCTGGCAAATGATACAGGAGTCCTTTTCCTGTGGATTAAGCCAAATAGAGGTCAGGTGACTTGCCCAGGGTCACACAACTAGTAAGTGTCTGAGGCTAGATTTGAGCTCTGGTCTTTGTGATTCTAGGCTCAGTGCTTTCTATCCCCTGAGCCATCTAGTTCTTCAAAAATGTAAATATAGATAGAGGCAGCAGTTAGCAGAGTAGATAGAGCCCCGGAACTGCAGCTTGGGAAGATCTGAGTTCAAATCTAGCCACAGATACCAATCATGTGACTGTGGGTAATAGCTGCCCCTCCTGGGTTGTTGAGTGAATCCAGTGAGAAGACTGTGGAGCGCTCAGCATAGCTTGGGGCACATGGTAGGCACTCTATGTTGTCATTGCTATTAGCGATCACATCCTCCATGAACCTTCTTTTCTTCCAGTTCCTTCAACAGCTTTTCACCTTTGAGTAGGGAAGTAGTTCAGCTTCATTACACCCCCTTTGCTTAGAATCCAGTGACGCTGGTCCTGTTTGCATGTGGGGCGACTGGAACCTCACTCTAATCTTGCTACCCTTCCTATAAGTACATGGAGGGAATTCCTGACTGGTCTAGGAATTGAGGAGGAACCTTAATTGTACCCTTTCTTTAGGCATGTGTGGGATTATAGAAATCACGTGTGTGTGTGTGTGTGTGTGTGTGTGTGTGTGTGTGTGTGTGTATGTGTGTGTGTGTGTGTGATTATTCAGAGCAGGATATAGCTCCATTTCTAGACCTTCTAAAGTACTTTTGACCCTAGAGCCTGCCTGCAATTCTCCTGAATTGGTTTGCCAGGAAAGGTGGGGCAGGAGTAGGAGTGGGGGGAGAGAAACATGAGATCAGAATCCTATCTCATACAGAGCTGGGTTAAAGTCTTAATGGAAATGTCTTTGAACAATTTCACATTTGCTCCAAACCAGGATATTGAGCAAATGAAAACAAAGATTAACCTTGAAAAATCTGTTTCTGTTTCATTTCTCCTCCCATTGCATGCTGGGAAAAGATGTTAAGAGTTTTCATTAGATGTTCAGATTATATGACAAAATTTAGTGTATTCAATAAAGCTCTCAGGCAGCACTTATACCAAAACAATTTATAATTTTTCTGTTCCCTTAAATGAGTCCTGGCACATTTCTTTGTGGTGACCCTCTCTGGCTGTCTACTTTACTAGCTGCACAAGGCTTCTTCCATCTTCACTTTCTCTAGGTCCATGTCTTCTACTCATCTCATCATGAGCTGGATTACTTTTAGAGCCTGTCTATTGGATGCATTGAAAGACCTTTTCAAGGTTACCTAGAAATATGGCAATGGTGGCTAGGTGGCACAGTGGATGGAGCCCCAGGCTTGGAAACAGAAAGACCTGAGTTCAAATCCAACTTTAGTCACTTACTAGCTGGGTGACTGGGTAAGTCATTTCACCCTATTTATTTCAGTTTCTTCATCTGTAAAATGAACTTGAGAAGGGAATGACAAACCACTCCACCATCTCTGCCAAGAAAACCCCAAATAGGGTCACTGAGTCAGACATGAATAAACAACAATTCATTCTTTATCCCGCCATTGGATCCTTTCTGATTCACTCAAGGATCCCCTTTGTAACTCATAAAGCAATCACCTGGCATGCATAAATTTTTCAGCTAAATTAATACTTTATTATTGCTCCCTTTTCTCTAATTAAGTTTGTGAAAGGCCGACTGCTTTACAAAAGCTACATAGAGTAGATGGAAGGTAACCTTAGAGGCTTTAGAAGCTTGGGGACTAGGAAGGCTCTTCTGTAGACTCAGTCTTGAAGAAGGCAAAATTCTAGGAAGTGGAGATAAGGCTAGAGATGGCAGGCAGCCAGTGAAAAGGCATAGAGACCACCATATTGTGGAATGGCAATTACTTGTATAACTTGCACTGAAGTTACTTTTTCTAAAAGTTTCCTGACTCTGCACTGTTGATTCCAAGTAGAATATAGCAATATAGGAGTAGGGCTTTCTCCATCAACTGCCCAAGCACCAATCAGTGGTTATTGATGTTTCGATAGTGAATTGTCCTGGAAGAGCCAACATTTTACTTTTCATGTGATTTTCTGACCACATGAAAGTGTGTAGAGATTTAATTCATCACATAAACTACAAATAGCTGCTCTAAAAAGGCATGTCTATTCTGGATTAAGAGTTTGTAATCAGTTCATATTTTATTTCTAAGCAAACTACTTACCTCTGTCTCCTTACAGAGAAAATAATCACTATAAGATAACCTCACTGTCATGCTCGACACCCTAGGGAGCAGAAAAATATAAATTGTTTTAGCATCAGTGCTGTCTGAGAGCTTTTATTGAATACACTCAACTTTGCCTTATCATTCTGAACATCTAATGAAAACTCTTAACATCTTTTCCCAGCATGCAACAGAAGGAGAAAAGAAACAGGAACAGATTTTTCAAGGTTAATCTTTGTTTTCATTTGCTCAATATCTTGGTTTGGAGCAAATGTGAAATTGTTCAAAGACATTTCCATTAAGGCTTTAACCCAGTTCACCATGGATAGTATTCTGATCACATATAACCCTGCCTTCTACCTTTGCCCCACCTTTCCTGGCAAACCAACTTAGGAGAATTGCAGGCAGGCCCTAGGGCAAAATGTACTTTAGAAGGTCTAGAAATTGAGCCATACCCCCTCTGAATATTGCGCCCCCTCCACCACACACACTGGGAGTGAGGCTGCTTTGGCTTCCAGTCCATATTGTGGAATGACAATTACTTGTATGACTTACACTAAAGTTTCTTTTTCTAAAAGTTTCCTGACTCTGCATTGTTGACTTCAAGTAGAATATAGCAATATAGAAGTAGAGACTTCTCTATCAATTGCCCAAACACCAATCAATGGCTTCCAGGTGTGCTGAGAGAGAAACTATATACACACATAAAAGATACATGAAGGGATGGAGAGTCAGTGCTTACCAAATGTATATATGTAGTCCTGATCTCTCCCCTGGATTCTAGACCCCAATTTCCCATGGCTGTCACACCAGAAGCAGTCCAAATAACAGATCCCAAACCCAAGTCATCTTTCATTGAAGATGTTTTTCCACATGTAGCCTATGGGCCATAATGGAAGCTATGGATCATGTAGACTGGATTCATTCTTAGGGGCTTCTTTTCAATCATGTCCTCTGGACCCTCTATCTACAGTAACTGTTGCCCTGGCTACTTCTTAAACAGGTCTATTCAATGAATGGATGTTGCATCACCCTAAGAGAGTACCTACCTGCAAAGTCCTTGGCCTAAAGGGTTCAAGGTCTCCCAGTGCATCCTGGGTCATCTCCAGTCATCCTGAGGAATATCAGGTCACTAGATTCAGATGACTCTGGAGGAGAAGTGAGGCAGGTGACCTGCACAGCCCTCCCTTACTCAAAACAAAATCAAGTGCAAGTCGTGTCATCATTTCTCCAATGGCATGATCTTCTTTGGCAACAAAGGAAGAACACAGTTCTGTTCTTTGGCCAGTACCACCGTATATATGGTTTCTTCTTGGCCTGTCTGGATTTGATAAGAATTGAATAGATTTTGTGTATACTTTTTCATGTGTGTGTTGTTTCACCTGGTAGATACAAGCTCCTTCAGAACCTGTCACAATGTCTGGTTGGTTGACAGGAGATGCTTGTGGATTGATTGACCTTGACCTTGTTCCCTCCCAGGGTACTCATGGGATGTTAGAATTCTGCTAATTTCTAACATCTAACAAATAAAGTAAAAGGGCCCTCAGTTTCCATGCACCGTGTTAGCATTCAGGCTAATAACCTTAAATATTTTTTTCTGTGTACTTGTCTCAGTCACGTCTGATTTTAGGGTTTTCTGGGCAAAGGTACTGGAGTGGTTTGTTATTTCCTTCACCAGCTCACTTTATAGATGAGGGAACTGAGGCAAAAAGGGTTAGATGACTTGCCTAAGGTCACACATCTACTAAGTATCTGAGGCCAGATTAGAACTCATGAAGATGAGTCTCCCTGACTCTATCCCCTGTGCCACCCAGCTGCTCCTAACGTGTAATGTTAAACATAAGACAGGCTTTGTTTTAACTGGCAAAAAATACAAAGGAGTCCCCAAATCCAAAAGCATAAAATCAAAACAACCATTATCTTCTCTAGTGAGTCTTCCCCTCCCCAGGAACCTCTACAGTCTTCCTCATTTGTAGCACTTCCTTGGCACTGAGGTCTTTTCTTTGCCACAATTCAGGTTCACGTCCTTTTCACCTGTTGCCTTACCTAGGCTATTGTGACAGTTTTCTAATTATTCTCCTGGGTTCTAATTTCTCTCATCTTCACATAGCAACCAAAAGAATTTTCCTGATGTATGTGTTTATACAGGTAGGTGGTATAATGGGTACAGTACGGGACTTGGAATCAGGAAGACCTAAGTTCAAATCTGGCCTCAGGCCCTTATTAGCTTCGTGATCCTGGGTAAGTAACTTAATCTTTGTCTGCCTCAGTTTCCTCATCTGAAAAGTGGGGATAAAAATAGTGACTATTTTCCAAGGTGGTTGTGAGGGTAAAATAATGTTTGCAAAGCACTTTGCAAACCTTGAAGCACCATATAATATGAGTTACTAATACTATTTTTACTACTACTACTACCACCCCAATCATAAAAGGCATTGTAGGAGTGACAAAAGAATTCTAAAATTAGAATCAGAAGAGATCTGGGTTAGAATCCTGCCTCAGATGCTGGATGACTATGGAAAAATAATTTAACTTTTTAGTTTCCTCACCTCTGAAAGTGGGATAATACTATGTTTCACTGCACAATCATTGCCACTGCATCATTGTCACATCCTATTTTTTCAGCCCAAAGATTGATTTATAATCTTTCATCACATGGCCTAATTCTGTTCCTCATACCACATGAAAGGTAAACAGAACAGCAGTGTGGCGTATGGATACACATTTATCTCTTGTAAGCTGGAAGTTCAGAATTCTTAGCTCACATGCATTGTCAGTATTTTACCAAAAGTCATCTTGTGTGATTTGTTTAGAGCACTGTAGTCCTAATGATATTGTGACTCAACTCAATGAAGAGCCATAGGTGCAAGAGGAGCAGGTAGGCAGGTGAAGCTAAGCTGCCATGAATAAGTCATGTGATATAGGAAAACTTACATCTTCCCACACTAGCTAAACTATACAGTTCATTGGCCAGCAATACATTGATGTGTGAAGCATTTCTTTACAATTATGGGTAAATCTAAAAACTACTCTGTGGGCTTCAAGCTGAAAGTGATTGTGTTTGCTGAACAGCATGGAAACAGAGCTGAGGAAAGACAGTTTTCAGGGAGTAAAAAATTGGTAGAAACTAAAAGACAAGCTAAAAAGCACAAACCTTTCTAGTTGAATGTTTAGAGGTCCTAAAACAGGTAAGTTTCCACAAATTAATGAAGAAATGTTTGTGTATTCCATGCATCCTAATATTGCACAAAAGACAGTTTAGTAATAAATGATTTTTAAGTAATAATGGAATGAAATTTTTAATTAAAAGCTTCACATAATGGTCTCACCACACTTTTTTGCAAAAAAATTTGGCATAAAATCTGTGATGATTACACAGTGAAATACGGTTAACTTACATCTTCAACTTGCTAGGCTGTTAGGAGGAGAGGGATTTGCAAAGAGTTACTACCACATTACTTTCTCCTTACAAACCTTTGGTATCTCTCTGGTATGTCAGGAACAAAAGACAGACTTGTTGACCTTGTATTTATGACCCATCACAATCTGTTGGAATATCCTTTTCCTGCCTTATTTTCACATTTCTTCTTTTCATATTCTCCACAGTGGAGCCAAATGGAACTGTTATCTATTAACCCAATGCAGTATGCCATCTCTCTCCACTAGGCATTTGTATAGGCTGTACCCTTTGCCTGGAATGCCCTTCCTCTTCATCTTTTCCTGTTGAAACCCTCCTTTTCTGTTAAGGCTTGGCTCAGGTCTCGCACTTTCCATAAAGCTTTCCCTAATTGCCCCAGTCAAAAGTGACCTCTTTGGAGACGAATTTGTCAAGAGCACTCTGTATGGATTTCTCATTTGCCTCCATCACATTTGACCGTGTATATAATTATCTATGTACTTCTCCTACACTGTGGAGTGTGGAGAGGATTATAAGCTCTTTAGAGCCAACTCCTGGGTTATTTTTCATTCTTGTATTCCCAGGACCTAGTCCAGGTTCTTGAATGCATGCAGAATGAATAGCATGTGCTTAATTTATTGAACTAACACTCTTTCATGCCAGTTCAGCTTCACATTCAGTTAAATATTCTTTTCCCTTATTCTTCCTTTCAGCTCTAAAATTCCACCACTCAAAAGTATCTTGTCCCTTTCCAATATCATCTATAGCCATTTTGAACCTAGAGAAAGCTGTGATGGTGGGTAGGTGGGATAGAGCTGTCAGAGGGAGGAAACATTCCCCACCATGTCACAAGCTTTCTAAGGTACTGAAGGGAGAGGAAATCTACCTCAGAGTAAGGCTTCCACAGGTATATGAGTGAAACCTGGAAAGGGAGGAGGAACATATTGGAGCAATGTTATTGATACTTTCTAAATCTTTCATCCTGTGCAAAAGCCTTGATTGCCCTACCCTAGCTATGCCTCTGCTAGTCAACTATAGAGACTAAGTATCTGGCACTGTTTCTGTGAAATACTTAGATTTATGATGACCCTAGAAATCAATTTATCCACTTATGGTATGTTAGCCTCCTTACTTCCCTACTTGTTAAGATACAGATATAAGCTGTATTACTTAGTGTGATAAGATAGTTCCCATTGTCAAAATACCAGAGCTGTGTATGCCTTCTAAGAGGCAGGCTCATCAAACATGTAGCTGAACTTCTGATTAGTCTTATCTTGTTAACCAAGCATTACTTCCTCTTTCTACCCTTTCTTCTATTAATTCTCAACCAGAAAACCATGAACATGTTTTCCTACTTGGAATTCAACCAGTCCAAGATGAAATCTATCCCTCCTGATGAATTTACCATGTGTTTTGGCCAAACTACAAATGCAGGGCACTGAAAGTAATACTTTGTGGTCTCACCAAATAGCCTGAGTTTGTAGCAATCAAAATTTCTTTGGGCCCTCATAACAACCTCAGTAAATGCAATGCACAAGTGTGAAAATTTAGTTTCTTATTCCCAGATGAAGTTGAATGTTGAAAACTTGTGGTATTTTACACACACACACACACACACACAGAGCAAATACTAATATTTAATACAAGCTTTCTATTCATTCATTCATTCATGCATGTGAAGGACTGAAGGAATCCATTGCTTCCACTTGTCAAGATTTGAAATTAACCTTTGGTCATTAGCATAAAGGGAACTATCTGTTTCATTATTTTCCTGGGGGCATTATTAATATGATTGCACATGTATGTACACACACACTTAATCTCTGTGATCTGCTGAAGAATTCTAGGGGAAACACAAGAATAATCAGACTACCTGAGAGCTATGATCAAAAGGAGAATCTTGATACAATAATACAAGAAATAATTAAAGAAAATTGTCCCAAAGCATTAGAACAAGAGGGGAAAGTAGAAATAGGAAAAACCCACCAAACACTTCCTGAAAAAGATCCTATGAGGAAAACCTATAGGGATATTATAGTCAAATTCCAAACCCCCAGCTCAAGGATAAAATACTATGAGTAACGAGAAAAAAATTACATATGGTGGTTCCACAGTTAGAATCACACAAGACCTAGCAGCAGCAACATAAAAAGACTGCAGGTCTTGGAACACTATATATTAAAAAGCGAAAGGACTGGGCTTCTGGCCAAAAATATCATACCCAGCAAAGCTAAGCATAATTCTGAATTTTTTTAAAGAAAGGACATTTAAGGAATTGTCAGACCTTCAGTACTTTGTTAAAAAAAAACCCCAAACTTAATAGAAGATTTGACATACAAAAGCCATGAGAAACGTAAGGTACATACCAAAGACCAATTACAAGGGACTCAATAAGGACACACTGTTTATCTTTTACATATGTAAAATGTAAAACCTATGTCTAAGACTGTTATTGTTAATTTGGTGGCTCATAAGAAAGATAGGGGTAGAATTGAGCATGATATGATTTCAAAAAGTAAAACCATTCAGGAACAGTTGAAAGGAATAATTGTACAAATGAGATGTGAAAGAAAGAACTGGTACAGAGGAATTATATGAAGGAGGAGGGCTGTTAGTTCTGGAAACTTACTTTCATCAGGAATGGGTTCAAGAGGGAATAATACATATACATCTAGAAGAATATAAAAGTCTTCTAAATTTAGAAAGAATAAAAGGGGATAGAGACGGAGGAGAGGATAAGGGAGAGATCCTTGGATGGATCTTTAGAGGGGAGGATGAGGGAATAAGTCAAAGGGGCATATTAAAGGCTGTTAAGATTTAGAGCAATGGGAGGTTAAGGCAAGAATCCTTGGAGGAGGGATAGGTTAAGTAATAGGAGAGCAAGGTAGTGGGTAGAAGTAAAGTAAAGGAGTCAAGAGGGATAGGAAATAAGAGATATGCACAAACATAAAAATGAAGATTAGAGGTAGGATCTGTTAGGAAAGTATATGTTTATATATGTATGTATATATATATATATATATATATATACGTGTGTGTGTGTGTGTGTGTGTGTGTGTGTGTGTGTGTGTGTGTGTGTAAATATATCCATGCCTAATTGTAGCCTCAAGGGGGTGGGGAGGAAAGGGGGAATGAACAAAGTAAAAAGTATACCTACAAAGTAAAAAGAAAACCTACAAGGAACCAAACAAGAAATGGACAGCTCTCAACACAATGCATAGTATTTGTTATGTAGGCTTTCTTGAAATGGAAATTTATGGCTATATATTTTAAACCCTCTCCTATGTTCTGCTGTTCACATGACATAGTTTTTCTTTTCATATTTTATATTTGTTTGTTTCTTTTTCTTTTCACATTATTTAACTTTTAGTATTTAAGCCCAAAATTAAAAAAAAAAGAATTCTAGGGGAAAAGTATGTTTTATTAAATTAGTAGCCTTAATGGAACTGGAATTTTTCTACTCTGTGCTCTGTGAAACTTTACTTCCTTTGGTTAGTTGTTTGAAAAAGGGAACATAGGTGATAGAAATAAGTTTGGAGTCACAAAATATGTTGATATTCAGAGTTGCAACTTGTTCAGGGCAAAGAGAGCTTTGTCCAGGGTGCTGATATTTTATGGGTGAAGTATTTTCTTCCTAGAGAATACATTTCCTTCCTGTGACTCCCATCATCCCAGTATCATACCTTGTATTCTTCCAGATTCATGGATGCAAATGCTTCAGGTTGCCCCTCTCCTGGAGCATTGTATTTCCTGTGAAGGTGACAGCCAGGAACTTCTGGATGGTAGACCAAGCACTCTTGATAAGCCATGGGGGACTGTCCTCTCTACTGTTGAGTATCCCTTCTCTCCAGCTGAAATTGCCCCAGCCATAGTTTTGATCTGACTACTTTCCAGCTTCACAGAATCATGCAATCTCAGAGTTGAAGGCAAGGGGGACGTAGTAATTAGCCATATAATGAACTGACTTCTGTTTTGGGGGGAACACAAAAAACATTTCCCTCAAACTCTCCTTATGAGAAACCTTTTTTGATACCCCCAATGGTGAGGTATTAAGAGTTGCCTGGTTTCTCATTCTTAGAAGAACACCGAAGGCATAGATAGGAGCAAAGCCAGGAGGCAACAAATTTTGCTTTTCCTCAATTGCTGAACTACCCTATTTCCTGTCATTTCTCCTCTTTCTCCAGTGTCCTCTCTACCTCCCCTTCTGCCTCCCCAGGCAGCCCTGAGGAAAGCAATGTCAGAGTTTGATAGAGGGAGGACAAGTAAATACTGTTCTAATTTAAAAAATAAGCTATGAGAGAAAGTTATTTGCTGCCTGGGAGCTGGGTGTGGGAGTGAAGGTGGTTTGGGGACTTAGGAAAAGTCTGAAAACTCAATCAGAGTGGAAAAGAGAGATTGCGTGCAGTGGGGAAGAACCTGCTGAGATAGGGGAACCACTCTGCAGAGGCCTCAGACATCATGCTCACATGATGTGTCTAGCTTGGGGCTAGTGGTGAGAGATGGTAGAGAAGTCTTATACTGGGAATAATTGGGTTTGGGTTTGGAAAGGGATGAATGGTAATGTGGGGGTGGGCTGGGGGAAGAAGGAATTAAGTGGCAGGAGTACAATGGAGATTTGAGCCGGTTAATAGGGGGTTCAAGATTTTTAGGGGAAGAAAGCAGAGGTAGATTCCACATGGGCTTACTGTTAGCTGGGTCTGTTTCTTCAGACTTTGATTCCTCCTTGGTATCAATGGGTTTTGGTTCGACAGAAGAAAAGGGGTTCAGAAAGGTTCCTTTAAAAGTTTATAAGGGAAAGTATTATGCAAAAATCGTTTGTCATGGGAGATCAGCATTGTCATTCTTGTTTAGCTAACACCGACCTCCAGGTAACTTATTTCCCAATGTCCAGCTCTAAAATGGTTGGTGAACTATTTTCACCCATTGCTTCTCTTGACGGATGTGAAGATTAAAGCCCTATGTAGACAGAAGTTATGTTAAATGTGAATTGCATTAGACACACTCATTTTATTTGGTGTCAAGATAGGGATTTCTCATCTCTTGTGTAACAAATGGCAATCAGAGATAGAGTTGAAAGGGGCCATGAAGGCATTTGGGTCCAATAGCCTCATTTTACAACTGACTTGTGCGGGAAGTGAGGTTGAGAGCCAGGTCTGGATTAAGAATGGCCTGAGTTCAAATCCCTCCCAAGACCTTTACTAGCGGTGTGACCCTGTCATATAATCTCTATTTGCCTCAGTTTCCTCAACTGTAAAATGGGGATGATAAAATCCTTACAACATCCCTCCCAGAGCTGTAAGGATCAAATGAAGTAATGTTTGTAAAGTGCGGAGCCCAGTGCCTGGAGGCAGCAGGTGCTTTCCCCTTTCTTCTGATCTCTTCAGTTAAAACACTGATTGGGGTCTTTCTCTTCTAGAGCTGCTGGAATCTGCACATCTGACTTAAATATGGAATCTAAGTAGTGTTTTACCTGATGGATTTATTTTTAAAGAAGAAAATGATCAGGAAACATTGCAATAAGATTATAAATCCAGTGCTTTTATATGTGTGCAATGAATCCAGTCTTTGTAGGGGCCCTTCTCTGGCTGTGGAACATCTCTTTGTTGGTCATTTCTCCCTCTTGTAGCCCTCAGAGGCCATGGCCTAGCACTTGGGCTGTATCATTGCTTGCTTATTTAAAGCCAACAAGTAGAACCCCCAAAGGAGCCGCTTAGACATCCCAGCTTACCTTTCTCTGATCTTTATGGTTCACGTCATAATCAGGTGATTCAGTGAACATCAATATTAATATCCTCCTTTCAGACATGAGGACACTAAGGCTCAGGGGAGGCTGAGTGCCCAATATCACTTCCAAGTTACAAAGCCCCTCTTTGTTCTAAATCGATGATTCATTAGGCTGTGACTTTGAGGACACAGAACGTCTATTGTCCTTCTTTGTATCCCCAGCACTTAGCATGGTGCCTGGTACACAGTAGGTTCTTAATAAATCTTTATTGATTGACTGGCCAATTTGGGCCTAAGAGGACAAAACAAAGAGCCATGGGTGAAAATTTCCAAGTAACAAATTTAGGCTTGATAGAAGGGAAAACACGCACACACACATGCACATACACACACACACACACACACACACACACACACACCAACCACTGAGCGATAAGAATGGCTCCAAAGTAGGGCAGATTGCCTTTGGAGGTAGTAAGTCTTCCCTCACTGAAGATGTTTAAGCAAAACCTTGATGACCCCTTGTCAAGGATGTTGTACTAGGGTCAGACTGGATGGCCCCCGAAAGCCCTCTCAACTGAAATTTTGTGGCATTGTAACACTGATCTCTAAGGTCTTTCCAATCTGCTGTTGCCTCTCTGCCAAGGCCCCACCGTCCTAAATGCTTCTCTAGAGAGGAAATGCTTTCTCCACCGTCTTACCTGCTTGTAACAGAAGTTGGCAAGAATCTCAGAGGATGGTGTGTTCCAAGCCAGCGTCTTTTAGAGCCTTAGGAGATGATAAGGAAAGGCAGGGCAGACTTTTTCAAGCTTATTAGTGAAAATGTTGATGGTGTCTCACCAAAGCCAGTACTTTTCTTTTTCTTCCTGAGGCACTAAGAGATTGGCAACATGGCCAATTCACTTTGGGCTGAGTTTACTCAAAGCTTGACTGCAAACGTAAATTAAAAACAAACACAAATGCACACAACAAAAACAGAACACAATTTTGGGGGATGGAAGAAGTTATCTCACTGAATCCTAATTTTAGAGCTCAGAGGTCTTATGGTTTGATTTTATACATGAAAACCATGAGACACAGAGAGGGGAGGGGGGCCTCTGGCTACACAGCTAGACTTGCCAAGAGGAAACTTTGTTTAAAAATTTATTTTGTTTTATTTTTGCTTCAGGGAGCTGGGTGGTGCAATGCATAGGGTACTTGGCCTAAAGTCAGGAAGACCTGAGTCAAAATATGACTTCAGACCCTTACCTGTGTGACCCTGGGCAAGTCACTTCACCCTGTTTGCCTCAGTTTCCTCATCTGTAAAATGAACTGGAGGAAGAAATAGCAAATCACTCCAGTGTCTTTGCCAAGAAAACCCCAAATGGAATCAGAGAGAGGTGGGCACAACTGAACACAATTTTTCTTTTGTCAGACCTGTGATTTTACCAATATAGGGAATTTTCTACAAGAAGCTGAAATCCTGAGTTTTATTCTGGCCTCAGACACTAGCTGTGTGACCCTGAATAAGTCATCATCTCTCTCACTCTGTTTCCCCATCTGTAAAAATGTGGCTAATATCAGGACCCACCCACCTCCTAAGATAGTTGTGAGGATTGATGAGGTGATGTGCAAACAGCCCTGCAAATCTTGGATCTCTCTTCCTCCTTCTCTCTCCACCTCCCCTCTCCCCTCCCCTTCCCTCCCCTCCCTCCCCTCTCCTCTCCTCTCCTCTCCTCTCCTCACTCTCTTGATTATTAGCCCCTGTTCTGCAATCTTTAGAACTGCAGAGGTGCCTAAGGGTGCTAAGAGGTTGATGGAATTGTCTGGGTCCACCAGGCCCTGAACCTTAGAGAGTGTCCCCAAGTCTGAGGCTAGCTCTGTTACTAGGCCAGGCTTCCTCTTGCTTCAGTAGATATATCATTTGACCTGGATGCCGTGACTCATCTGCTTTTTCTTCTTTTTCATTCCAGGAAACTGTATTAATAGGAAAAGAAGAAACATCCTCTTCCAATTAGTCATGGTACCCCCCATGCCCCAACGTGGTTCTCATTCCAGTCCTTGGAGCATGGATAAAGAATCTGACCTGTAATCAGTCAACAAGTGCCTATCTACGGGGCACCCAAGCTCTGGCCAGATGGCTTTGTGTGGTTTGGTCTGAAAGGTTGGTAGGATAGTGCTTACCTTTTCTCAATATTGGTTCCATCTCAACCCTGCTAATTACCACCTGTGGGACCTGGTGCAAATCATGTAAATTCCTAAGTCTCTATTTCCTCTTTTGTAAAATGAGAGGGTCTAACCAGATGAACTCTGAGGTCTCCTTGAGCTCCTAAATGATGCTCCTACCACCCTCTTCTAGTCTGGTCTACTGGCCAAGGTCACTGGTCCTCTTTGAAAATGAAGGACCACCACCACCAGCACCACCAAGAAGTCTATGAACAATGGAATCAAGCACTGCTAGGAATGAACTTGGGAAAAGTTGACTTCCCTTTGAGGCATTGGGGGACAGAGGAGTTAACACATTTAGAAATCATCACAGGTTTTCCTAAGAAGATTGGTCAGACATATTGACATGCTTCAGTGCTGATCAACTGTGCAAGGTCCTGTAGAGAGTTCATTTTCCAGGGCCCATTTAATATAGTGGAATCATTCTTTGGTTCATAAAAGGGAAAACTACGATAGACTAAGGAACAACTGAGAATCTCTGTTGTAGCCTCTCCTTAATCCCATTAATACATGTTGTGTAGAGACATGATTACCGGGCTGGGGTCACTGGTTTCAAGAGAAATGACTTTGGGAGGTAAGTTGATTTGATGTTATTTTTACAAACTATGTCGTAAGTGCTTGATACCAAATATTAGAAACTAGGAGGTCACATCAGGCTCAGAACTCTGAGTGAGCATTTCACAATCATGTTTGAATGGATGTAATGTTCGAGTCAATTAAATTTGTCCACCATTTATCAAGGCCCTATTTTGTGCAATTAATGGCGCTACTTTGTCAAAATGGGAAAAAAAAAACTGTCTCTAAAGGGGCAACCAGGTGGTGCCGTGGACAGAGTGCCAGGTCTGGAGTTAGGAAGACTCATCTCCCTGAGTTCAAATCCGGCTTCAGATGGATGACCCTGGGCAAGTCACTTCACCCTGTTTGCCTCAGTTGATTCGTCTGTAAAGTGAGCTGGAGAAGGAAACGGCAAACCATCACTCCAGTATCTTTGCCAAGAAAACCCAAGTGAGGTCACAAAGAATTTGAAAAGACTGAACAAACCCAGCAAAAACAGTTTATTGGGGTCACACTGGTAAATGAGTGGTCATCCAGCCTTTTCTTGAAGACCTCCCAATGAAGGGGGAACTCACTACTTCTCGAGTCCACCCCAAGGTTTTGGAATTCTTAATCCATGATGTTTGCCCTGTTTATAGAGGTCACTAGTCAGAATTCAACTACTCGGTAGACAGTCATCGGTTTTCTTGAACTCATGCTTTAAAAAGGATGTAGCATCTCGCATCAAGTCCTTTGAGATTGCTAAGTATAACAGACATTTAAATCTCAAGAAAAACAGAAACCAGAAGTTCCTGACACTCATAATCTCCTTCCTCTTGAGAGGTTTCGCCCATGGACATCTGAGGGGAAGGGAGGAGGGCAAATCCTCCAGCTCTGCAAGGAAATCTTCACTTTTCTCCTGGTACCTTCCATAATCTAGTTACCCTCTGTAGCTGGGGGAAGAGGACTGATTAAGTGTTCTGCCTGGGAGAGATTTTCAGCTCAATATTATTTCCTCAGCATGGCCAGGGACAGTTTCTCAACCCAACCTAATTGAATGGAGATCTCACATGGCTAGGATGGTGATTGTGAAAGGGAGGTCAGCTTTACTTTGGGAAATGTTTGCATGCACCAAATCTGAACTCTCATTGGATTCTTCCCAGGCTTAGACAACAGTTCAAACACTTGTTTTAGTGATCTCATGTGGCATTTTCTTTTTCAAAAATTTATGAATGCGTTTTGCTTTAACCCTTCCTAATGGGCACCCAATCAAATCCCTCTACAAAAGTATATTGTCTAAAAACAGAGTATGTCTGTTCTTAGCAGAAAGGAAGGATATATTTTAAACACCAATTAGATGGTACAAATACTGACAGTTACAATTGACTGGAGTTTTATCCGTTCTCTCTATTGAATTATTTACATGGTTTATGGACTAGGGGATAAGGTCTAGACCTGTGCTTCCATAATTCTAAGAATCAGTTAGGTGATACAATGGTTAGATTGTGGTTGTCAGGAAGACCTGAGCTCAAATCCTATCTCAGACACTTCCTGATGGTGTGACCTTGGACAAGCCACTTAGTTCTTCCTCAGTTTCCCCATCTGTAAAGAAGGAATCATAGCACTTACCTCTCAGGGTTAAAGAAGGTGCCTTCTTTGTGCCAGACGGTGAGCTAAGTGCTGAGAATACAAAGAAAACATGCTCATCCTCTCCTTCAAGGAGCCCACCATCTCATGGTGGGGGGCCATGGGATGGGGGAAGGGAGAGAGTACATAAGGAGAAGCTAAATTGCAGGGCGTGGCACTCTGCTCAGGGCTGGGATGAACTCCTGCAGTGGGACAGGGGGAATAATGTTTGTTTGGCAGATCATGAAATCTGGGTGATCTGTCAGTTAGGAAATGGTGAGATGAGAGTATTTTGTAGAGCAACTGGTTAATGTTAAAGTACTATATTGATGTAATAATTAGAGGAGCGTTTCTGATGGGGAAATGCCTTCTACCAGTTCAGGTCATTACTTTCTCTGCAATTTATTGTCTTGGAAAAGTTTCCCAAGCACTGAGAGATTAAAAGGGACCTGCTTGAATGAAGGCCATGTGGCCACATTCATGTGGCGGGAGTCTCTTTGAACCTGTCTCCCTGATGTCTACACTGGCAGCTTTGCCCTCCTGCCTCACATAGAATTAGAACAGGAATTCTTAACCTGGGGTCCATGAACTCATTAAAAAAAACTTATTTTGATAATCAATTCAATATGCTTGTTTTCCTTTGTAGTCCTATGTATTTCATTTTGTGAATTTGCAAACATTCTGAGAAGAGATTGCCAAAGGAGTCCGTGACAGCCACCTAGTTCAACCTCTTTATTTTACAGATGAAGACTTGTGGTCCAGAGAGAAGCTCAGCAGTGTGGTCAAGGCCCCGTCATATATTGCTGTCCCCATCATATATTTTGTTTTTTCCATTTTTATCCTCTGTTCGGCCTTCTGCGTCACTTCATGCAAGCCTTTTCTCTTTCTCTGAATCTTCTGCATTTTTCTTTCTTATTCCATGCCACAAAGATATCACAGTTTGTTCAGATTTTGTTCTCAGATTTATGTGATCACAAATAGTCCTTCATAGATATTTGTGGATCTTCTTGTCAATAATTCCCCCATCTAAGCTGCCTGACACATATTAGATGATTAATATGTGCTTATTGATTAATTATGTGATCATGGACAAGTCATTTACCTTTTCAGAGAAGCCTCAGTTTTCCCAGCTGCCAAATGAAGATAAATGATCCTTGACCTTCCTACCTCCCTGGTGGTCTGTCAACAGTCAGGAATGTATAGTAGGAAAAGCAACAAACTTGGAGTTAGGAGCAATCCAGACTCACACCTTGCCCCTAATGCTAACTAGCTGTGTGACCGTGAGCAACCTCTTTAAACATCAGGCCTGTTTCAAGGAAAGTGTTTTGCAAACTCCAAAGTATGTTAATTTGAGTGATTAAGGTATTATTATTAGAATTAGACTCTAATCCAATCTCTCTTTGGCTGACTGAATTTAAGGAATTGTTTGCTGATGAGAGGAGCTGGCTTGAATTGCTTTGCTTTTCCTCCTTCAATGTGGTTAATCACATCCGTGGTTTAGAGGCTGGGGATCTGGGAATGCAGCAGTGGGACCACCGACAGGGGAAGTGGAAAGGAGAAGTTAGAGGCACCAGGCTTCAGCAGCCCTTGACAAGGAAGGAAAGAAGCATTTAATAAGTGCCACAGTGCTGAGTGCTTTACAGATATCATGTCATTTCATCCTTACAACAAACCTGGAAGGTGGGTGCCAACTGAGGCAAACATAGATTCAGTGACTTGTCCAAGGTCACTTTGCTAGTAGGAATCTGAGATCACATTTGAACTCAGGCCTTCCTGACTCCAGGCTTAGCACCCTATCCACTGTATTCCCTGGCTACCTCTAACATCTCTGCCAAATAACCATTCAGCTTTCTCTTGAAGCCTTTCAGTGAAGGGGAGCTGAGACAGCCTTTTCCATTTGGGGATAACTCCAATTATTAGGAAATCCAGCTTAAAGGTGCCTCTTTGCACGTTGCTCGTGATGCTGGAATACACAAAGAGACAAAAGATGGACCTTTTGAGAGAGGATCTCGCACTGTAACCATGGAAACAACAAGCAAACAACGAAGTACAAAGCAAGCTCTGTTTGGGATAAATAGGACATAATTAACTGAGGGAAGGCACAGGGATTAAGAGAGCCCGAGAGCTTCCTGGAAAAGATGAGATGCTTGTTGGGACTTTAAGCCAGGAAAGTCGGTAGACTGAGTCAAACGAGGTTGATCTCTCATGTGATGTCTAGGAGGAGCTGGTCTGGGGCATAGGAGGATGAGGACTTTCTTCTGTTTTGTCAGTTTGTGTGTGTATGGAGGCCCAGCAGACAGCCCCTCAGCCTCCAGCCACCCTGGTCACAGCCATCTCCTCCCCTCTGCATGAATCTCACTGTGATGACCATAGTTAATTACAAACCTCAGGGAACTCCAAAGTTGTTGGCTGAGAGTGAGGGAATTTGTAGCTGATTTCAGGACTCGGAGGCATCTCCAAAATGGAGACTGTGGTGGATGATAAAGGGGATGCAGAATCATGGGATCCCTAATCAGATCATGCCAGGCAATGGAGAGTGCAGTGCACATCACGGCAATGAAAGCAGACCTGAAGGGACGGTGAATATGAGGTCCTAAGACTCTGGCCTGTCTAGGATGTGCCCTGCTGGTAACTACTAGAACACCTCAAACTGCACAGGCTCCATCCTTGCAATCCGTCTTTACATTTATTTTCCTTCTCATGACCTTATTCCTTTCTCTCCATCTTGACTCATACTTTGCACCTGAGAAATAGCCCAGGGAATGGGAGACTGCACCAGTCACAGTGATCTGAGAAGATGCATGGCTAAGTCTCAGAGCAGGCTTGAGTCAGACAGATGGCTGTGGAGAACTTATCTGGTTTATTCTAAGAGGCAAAAGAACAAATTCCAGCAACTTCCTGAGTATACCATTCTCCTCTGATCTCATCCCAATTTTGGGATTTGAAGGATGCTCCTTTTACGGGGTGGTTGTGACCCTGCCACAGTGCAGTGACTGGCATACAGTAGATGCTTAAAAATGCTACATGTATGTATGCACATATGCATTTATGTTTGTATATGCATATATATCAGTTATGTCTATTCATCCATCTATTCATCTATGTATTATCTATTCATCTATCTGTCTATCATCTATCTATCCATCTATCCATCTATCTATCTATCTATCTATCTATCTATCTATCTATCTATCTATCTTCTATCACAAAGTAGTTATAGACCATCAGATCAGCTGGAGATTGGAGTGGCCATGCTGTTTTAAAGGCTTAGGCTTTTTTACCTGGAGGTACAGTCCCTCAAGACTTCTGTCAGATACCCAGTAGGCTGAAATTCACCTTTGATTTGCTACCTGAGGGTAGAAATTGTATCTGACACTTGTTTTGTATACTTATAATGCCAGGTCTATTGCAGGTATTTAATAAATATAGTAATTATTCTAAGGAAATGAAGTGAAAAACATTTCTTGGTAAAGCTTCTCAGTTCGTAGCTAAGTAGTTTAAGTTCAGAAAGAGGTAAGACAGATGGTCAGTGAATTTCCTTTCAATTCTGAGTGTCTGGGATTCTGTGTGAGTCAGTGGCAATAGCTGATATTTATATGCTGCTTTAAAGTTTCCAGGATGCTTTACAGAGCAAATTGAGGGTTAAGGTGGAGGGGACATCTTGGGTCAGGTATTCTGGTCTGCTCTCTTGGGGAGTGAATGTGGGAGAAGAAAATACCGACAGGCTTAATTTTTAATAACAGAACTTGTAAGATACTGTCCCTGATATATGCTTGTAGGCCTGCCAGAAACTGAGACGTGGCTCTGGCCAGTCAGCCAGCATCCATGAGGTGATTTAATGCCCCAGATGAATGATGTGGGGAGAAAGTTAGAGCCCAGAATGCTCATGTCCCTCCTTCCCCTTGTTTAATGCCAGTTCCCTGGTAAATGAGAAAAGCCAGAGAACTGAGAACCCTGTCTCCAAAGGCTGAAGTATCCTAACTTTCTTGGGTACTTGAACTGAGCTTCACACCTATTTTATCTGGAAGAAGTTAAGACATAACATTAGCCTTTATTATTCTATAATAGAAACAACGGGGCTTCCTTAAAACCCTATTGCATAGACCTAAATGATTGTTATGCAGGAAGCCCTAACGTGCTACTTTTTTAAAAGACTAGATTTGTGTTTTCATTGGTTTAGGGAACCGCCAGTGGAGAAAGCCCCTCCAGTAATGCAGGTTGTCTTCTCCTCCACAGTTTAGAGGGTCTTCAAGAGTTGTCTGGGGACACTCGGAGGTTAAGTGACTCGCCCAGGATAACATAGCTACTAACATAGGTGAGAGGTGCGATGTAGGATCATAGAGTGAGAGCTGGAAGGGACCTTAAACGTCAAGGAGTCCAACCGTCCTCATTTTGCAGGTGAAGAAACTGGGGCCAAGGGAGGGAAAATGACTTGTCTAGGGTTACATGGCCGTTCTGTGTCAGAAAGCGAACTTCCAACTCAGATCTTCCTGTTGTAGAGACTGTCTCCCTATCCACGGTCTACACTGTCTGGGTGCTGCTGCTGATGATTTTATTATTTTTATCTATTAATAATGAGTCACATTCTCATAGCTTTCTAAGGTCTACAAATGCTTTCCTCACCTAATCCTCTGACTGCCATTTCCCCAGGCAATAATAGTGTTCATTTGATTGTAGCCCTCGGAGCAAGAGTGGAAAGGGCACGAGGCAGCGTGGAATGAATCATCTCCTCCCAGGCATGGTCTTGGAAGGTCCACTTTCCATGGTGGAGTCATAGCAGACAGCAGGGCAGAAAATGAGCCCTGGTGCCAGGGAGGGCAAAATCTAGAGGCTTGACTCCTCCCAACAGAAGTCCACGTGAAATGGCCCGAAAGAGAACCCCAAGAACCCTGAGCTATTGTGGAAGGAAAGGGACGCTCCCAGCTGGGCATCTTCTCCAGGAGGGCTAGAGGGTGCAAGTGTGGCAGAAGCTTGTCCAAGAGCCACCTCCCACAGACCTTGGCATTATGGAGGGTGAGCACCTGGGCCCTAGCATGTTGTGTCTGCTCTTGACAGATTGATTCCAATAGCTTTGTTAGAATTATGGGGCTGTAAAGTTTATGATCTGTAGAGTAGCCTATCGGGTGATTGGTTAGACATTCAGACTATTCCTAATAGCATAGCTACCTGCCATGTGTGATGTCTGGAGACTTCACACCCCTCTGCTTGTGACATTGAAGCTAGTAAGACAGTCATAGCACATTTGTGGCTGATTTAACTTCTAGATGGTCCCAAAGCCCTGTAGGATCTATGGTCAATGATGGGATTCTGTATCTCCTTGCACACCCAACTATTTCAAATGTAGCTTTGACTCTGAGCATCTCTTTTCTTGGGTTTTATAATTTTATTCTACATTCCAACTTGAGGGAGGAGTGTGCATAGAGCTGGTTAATGTGGGAGGTCAATATGACCTGGGAGAGGAGAGCCCCACAGATGATAGGAACAGATTTCGAGATAGAAGTTACCTTGGACTTCACCAAGTACAGCTCCTTAATTTTACAGATGAGGAAACTGAGGTCATAGAGGTTAAGTGATTTGTCCAGGTCACATAACTGACTGAGGCAGGAATCCAACTCAAGTCTTTCCAACTGCAAGTCCAGTACTCTACCCACTACCTTGTACTGCCTCTCAAGATGGATGTCATAGTCTTCACAATAAATATTTCTGTGAATCTAGATATATAACAAAGGAGTCAGAGACTGCTACTGTTTTTCAGGTTGTCGACCTCATCTTCTTTCCCTGACGTTTTTCAGAAAGTCTTCCTAGATAAGTGCTTTCAGTCTTTCCAGATGGAGAACCTGGGGTGAAGTAGGCATCAGACCCAGAAAAGTCAGGAAGCTATCTCACAAGGACAAGAGAAGAGCAGTCCCAATGTGTGAAAAGTTTCCAAAGGGTTACCTGAGAGAGCTCTGGAGGGTCCACCTTAAATTTGGCTGTGATTAAAGGTAAGTAAGACTCCACAAACATGTGATTTTTATGGTGAGTGATTGTTATTGTCAACTGTAAGTCATAAAATACCCTTATTTCAGGGTTGATACATGTAAATAGGCAAAATCCTTGGCTAAGGGAAGGGAACTCTTTCCCTGAATTGGAGGATGAAGAGATAAGGCTAGCTGAAAAGCAAAGCCAGGCCTGCTTGGTGGGAGGTTATCTGCAGACAACAGAAATCCAAGGAGCTGACAGGAATGAGAAAACTAGGGGCTAGAGCAGAGATAAATGTAATGCCTGTGTTACCATGAACATGAGAGATGCTCAAGCAGACACTATGCCGTAGTCCGGCCAGATAGTGTCATTTTGGAATATGGATGCCTAGGAGGGTGGTGGTGGTTGTTGTTTTTAAAGAATTTCTGGGTGAGGGAAAGCAGTCAACAGTTTGAGCACATGGTTTGAGAATTCTGAGAGTCACTCCTCCATTTTAGGGACCATGTAGGCAAGCTCTGGGTGTCTGGCCATTTGCTCCCCACTCCTTTTCTTCTGAGAGACTGAGACCACCTACCTGCTGCTGAAAAAACAGAAAAGCTTTTCTGGAAATCTCTGAATATTCTATATGTTATGTTGCAGCTTTTGTCATTTCTTATGTAGCACATGCTTTGGGGATCATCTTTCAACTCACACTCCACTAGCAGGATAGAGCCGCAGAAAGCACGACTTCCCTTCAAGATATCCTAGGGGGTAATTCTAAGGAGGTGCTGTTACATTCAAGCCTCCAGCTGAGCTTCAGATTGATTGTCAGTTAGGGTGCAAGTCTTATTTAGCTTTTATAAATGACCATTTACCATGGTAATATAATAAGAGGAATTGTTATGACAGTCTCACATTCCTCCTACCCTTACCCAACAAGGGGGCACTCTCTCCCACAAGCATCCTGGGAAAGTGAGCTCCTGTTTAAAGAGCACATGAGGCAGAACAAGGTAATTTGCAGTCCCTTTCTCCTTTTCATGGGATCCTCATGAAATTCAGCCTAGACCTGATATAGATGTGTTTTTGGCTCCTTGGAGAGTTTGGCAGCTTCCTTTCCTTACTGTGTCTAGTCTGTCCTTGACTCCCAACACAGATGGTGGTATTATTCAGCATTCTTTTTGAGATGCGTCTTGGGAGCCCATGGGAAGTTTCAATTCTTCCAACTTTTCAAAGTTCACAAGGCCTACTTCTCATCAAAGGTCAGAGCAGGAGACAGAGGCTCTCTCATCCCCAACCCCCGTCCCCATTCCCATGTCTACTTTGCCTCTTCAAGTCATTCTCTCTCAGGCTTGGCTGGAACTGTTTCCACAAACATGAAATAGCTTGTTGTCTCCACCCCAGAGGCACAATGTGCAACCTGCTCTTCCAACAATGGTAGTGCTCTTCCAATCTCATCTCATCCAATGGCTTTCACTCCTCCCAAATTGATTAAAGATTTTTTATCTCTAGTCTAATGTCTGTGGTTGATTGATTAAATATAGATGAGTTTTCTTACTGTATACATCAGAATACAGAACATCTTGCTAGTTATTTTAAAGAAAGAAGGATGAAGGGCCAATTGACTTAATCAACCCTGCCCTTGTTTTTGCCGATTTTTCTTTTATAACTTCAATGAAATAAAAAAAAAATACATAATACCTTTTTTGTCAGTTTGTTAAATCATCTCCTTGTCATAGTAATCTTAAAGTTCATTAATAGATCAAGAATCTCAACTTGACCTGAGGATTTCTAATTTATATTCAGTTCCTTTATTTAATCTTGTTTAGTTTTGTTTCTTCTTTGGTTTATTAAGCATTTTACTGTTTCTTGAGAAAATACAAGTTTCCTTTGGATCTTTCTGTTTTATCCTGCTGTTTTGCCTCCACTTCTTTTAATTCATAACGTTTTTTCATTGTGTCAGAACTCTTCCTCTGTTTATTTCTTTGAGTATTTTTTCTCCAAACAATTTTCTTTCGAGGGTTTTTGGTAGTTTTTCTTCTCTCTGTCACACTTGTCGCTGGTGTTTAGCGAGAGATACCGAGGACACAGAATCTCTTGTGTTACCCTCCTTCCTCCCCACAATCTTCCAACTCCGAGTAAACTCGATAACTCATAGAAGACAGTCTAATTGCTTTGCCCATTTCTCCTTACTGTTCTTTGTCTCTTGCTAGCTCACAGTTTTAAATGATCTCCACTAGGTGGTCAGAGAAGGATATAAAATCTAAGTAGCCTCTTCAAGTTTGAAATCCATCTAAAGGTGCTAGATTTTGAGGTAGAGAACCTGAGTTCAAATCCTGGTGCTGACCCTTATTCCCTACATAACTTTCTGTCCCTCTGTTTCTTCATCCATAAAATGACCTCATTACCTCTAAAGTTCTTATGGGACTGTTTCTGCCTTCTTGCTCCCTTAGCTCAACTGCCCAGGCTGTGGTAACACCAAGCACTAGTCAGGCATTCCAAGGAGAAAGTCACCATCCTGGCTCCCATGGTGTCCAGCACTCAGTGGAAGTGTGTGTTTGATTCCCTGGTCTTGAGCTCATTTCACAGGATCAGAGAACTAGAGGAAACATGAAGGCCATCTATCCCCAGCCCTGCATCTTACTAATGGGGAAATGAGGCCTGAGGGGTTCAGTAACTTGCTTCATGTTGTAAGTTACTAATCTCAGTCAGAGAGAGGATGTGAATCCAAGCCATCTGACTCTAAAACCAGAATCTAGGCTCCTCAAAGTCAGAGAATGACATCTTTTGCCTTTCTTTGAATCCCTAGTGTTTAGTACAGTGTCTTGTACCTAGTAGGTGCTTAAACAATGCTTATGGATTAAATTCAGGGTTCTTTCCATTTATCAGGCTTCTGTCTCCAAACTAGCTTTATTCTACAGATCCCCCCACTCCGCACCCCTTCCCATGTCTTACCACTTACCTAGTTCCGCCTTTGCATGTCCTGTCATCTGTCTTGCTTAAACTGCCCAGATGGAATGACCTTGGATGATCACAGCTTACCTCTGGCCTCTACACTAAGTGTTGTTATTTCTTATTACAAAGAACCGTGCCAAACTCCAGAGTGATTGATCACCTTTGAATTCAACTGATGTATACAAACTGCTTGGAGAAATAACCAAGAAACCAAAATTGTTTGCCAGTTTCTCACCCTTTATTAATATTAACTGTGGCTTCCTAAAATAGCAAAGAACAGTACCTCTGAAGCCTAGTAATTTAAAGTACAGCCTTGGAAAAAAGCTGTCAGTTGTTAGGCACCGAGCTGGAAAACCAGGCTGCTGGTGGTGGGAGTGATTTTTCTTTATGCCCTTAGTGTTTAGCACTATGGCTGGCACATAGTGAGTGCTTTATAAGTGCCTATTATTGATTGCATGATCTCTTGGAAAGCTACTGCAGCAAGGGCCTGGCTGGGCCACTTTCTGAGGGTCATCATTTCAGAGGCTAATTGATAACACTTCACACTTGAACTCAAGGGATTTTACCATCAGCAGTCAGTTCACCAATTAACAAGCACTTACAAAGAACATACTATGGGCCAAGGGACGCAGAGGGTTCTGTGATTCCCACAAGTCCCTTTGTTTCACATATCACCACATCCTTGAGACTTTCCTTGGTGGCCATGTTGGGGCTCTGCTGGAATGCCTGATTGCCCAGATGTGGTGATCAAGTACTGGGCATATTCTCACACTTGAAGACAGGGAAACTTGAGGTAAATTTAGAACTGGATCTGATAGATCTAAATGTTCCAGAGAGGGCTCTGGAAGAGAAAGTAGCAACAGGGGGAAATTAAATTTCAGTAATTTGACAAGCATTATTAAGATGGCACTAAGTGCATGCCCATATGCCTTCTCAACATTACTATGAAGTAGCAGCAACACACAATGTCTATCAATGGCAAGGGAAGGGTTTCGCCTCCTTGTAGGCTTTGCCTTAATCCTGTATATGTCTCTTGATCACAGTCTAACTGAGGGCAGTCACATACTATGGCTAGAGTGAGGACCTGGTGAGGATTGATATCCTCACAGAGTACTTGAGAACAGTACGATCAAACATGCAGGGCTGAAAGATGACCTTGGTGTGTGTATGTGTCTCTGATGACCTTATCTCGTCTTAAAAGGATTGCTCCCAGAAGAGGTGCTGAAAAATGAGTAATCTGGCCAACCTAGCAGTGACTGATGGCCCTACTCTCAAAGTGAGGGAGAGAAGAATAAGAAAACATCATTTGGTCAATGTCCCTGACTATTTACAAGGAGAGGAGGCCGGGGCACTGACTTTACAAACCTCTGTGGTGTGGGATGGCCCCATATACTGCAGGGAATTACATGGCAGCAGATCTGTCCTCCTCATCTGTCACAGCCCTGAAGCTGTTTGGATTTACATGGTTGAATGAAAGATTTTAGGAATCTGATTTTCAAGGATATACTGTCTAAGGTGAAGTTCAGGAGAGAGGTAGAGATAGTTAAGTGCTGTCAAGACCAGTTCAGGACTGAACCTGAGTTCAGGAACAACAATGAGTTTAGGAACAACAATGTTTTTTTTTTTCTGAGCATTGGAACAGCAATGAGCAAATCCCCTTACCTATGCAGGATGGCACCTTTCCTGTGACTTAGCATTTCAGGCTTAGTAAATGAGGGATTGTTGACTTGGTAGACTTGGGCTGTGACCCCCAATTGTCTTGGGGGCTGGTGAGCCAGATGTCATTCTTTCTTCTAGGATGAGCTGCCAGTAGAATTCTAGACTCACTGCTTGGTGAGCATTTGCCCCGCAGAGGCCAGCAGTCCTGGCTTCTTACGTTATACTCAGATGATCCAGCAGATCTTGGATCTCCTTGCTTTGAATGTTCCCTTCAATCCTCCCATCTCCGTGCTTCCTGAGTGATAACAAAAAATGCTGCCCTGTGATATTTATCTCACGTAAGGACCCTCATTCAATAAATTATGGAACCTAGACATGGATCCTGGTCATCTTTTAAGAAACAATAAGATAGAATGAAGAATGAAATGAGCAGAATCATGAGAAACTGCGACAGCAACACTGTTTTTTTTTACAGCAAATATTTATTATTTATTGTGCACAAAGGGCTGAGCTGGATGCTACAGGAGACACAAAGTTAAAACATGGCCCCTTACCTCAAGGAGCTCAGTCTAGTAGGCAGATAAGACACAGATAGTTAGAATACACATTAATGCATGATAATCCATTATAGAGTTACAAAATAAATTGCTATGAGGGAAAGTGCTGCTGTCTATGGATGGGCATGAAGATGAAGGAAGGTTTCCTGGTGGAGGTAGTTTTAGTTGAGTATTAAAGGATGGATGAGTGTGTTTGTCCTTCATTGCTGAAGAAGATCATGCCATCAGAGAAATGATGACACGACTTGCACTTGACTGTTTTTTGAGTGAGTGAGGGCTGTGCAGGTCATCAGCCTCACTTCTCCTCCAGAGCCAACTGAATCCAGTGACCAGATATTCATCAGGATGACTGGAGATGACCCAGGATGAGGCAATTGGGGTTAAGTGACTTGCCCAAGGTCACACAGCTAGTGAGCGTCAAATGTCTGAGGTGAGATTTGAACTCAGGTCTTCCTGACTCCTGCACTGGTACTTTATCCACTACATCACCTAGTTGCACTAAAGGATGGGTAGTAGGTTAACAGGTGAAGAGGAGGGAGGACATTCCATAGGTAAGGCATGAGCATGCACAATTTTATCTGGAGGATAGAGAGCTACCAAGTTTGGCTGGAGCATGAGGAAAGCAATATTGTTTTAAGAATGACTTTGAGTGAATGAGTTCTTTTGCCTATTATAAATACCCCAATTAACTACAAAGGACATACGAAGAAATACACTAGCTGCATTCAGAGAAAGAATTGATAAATAGAAGTATGTATAGAATGATTTTGCATATAAATATATATATTGTATATCTCCACATTCACATATACATATACATACACATAGACACACACCTGCTTGTGTCGAATGGTAGCCATGTCTAGGATGGGATAGGGGAGGGAAGAAAAAAAAGAAATTTACATGATAATTTTGTTGCATATTTGAAAGGAATACCAAATGGTGCATAGTAGATTTGCAGTTTCATGTACAATCATCTTTTTTTTTTTGTGCTGTGGAAATGGTTGTTTTATTCCATAAATTAAAAAAAAAAGAAACAATAAGAATCCTAGTGATTTGTCTTAAAAATATTATAAAACCCTCATGAAATGCTGTGGCTTTGATTTTCATTTATTCACTCTATCATCTATCTTTCTTTCATCTATCATCTATCTTTCTATCATCTATCTACCTTTCTATCATCTATCATTCATTCTATCATCTACCTATCTTTCTATCATCTCTCTCTCTCTTTGTATCATCTATCTATCTATCATTCACTCTATCATCTATCTATCTTTCTATCATCTATCTATCTCTCTGTCATCTATCTTTCTATCTGTCTGTCCATCCATTGACCTATTTCCATTTACCTATCCTTCCTTCTTTACTGCTTTCCTTCCTCTCTTCTTCCCTTCACTCATTCATTTATTCAAAGTTTTAGTGATGCTTCTTATTTTTACAAGAGTCAATTTTCTGTAACCAAAATAATCTTGCTCACCATTTATGCCTTATTCACCCCTTTAACTGTAATGTGGGCCCGTCCAACAACAGAGAAGTCTGTGGGTACCAGCCAATCTGCCAGTTCCTGTCTGTCAGGGTCTCAGAGCACTGACTGACTGCTAATAAACTCTTAGCTTCACCCCAGTATGCTTGGCGTACGTGGTAAGAACTTATTAAAAGGTTTCTTTCTATCTAATTCCTGGGTCTTGAGCAAGTGTTATAAGTCTAGGTATAGATTTGCGTTTCCACAAATCAGATTCCTTGGCTTGGACTCCCACGCTGCTATTCACTCACATTTTGTTTCATCTCTTGCACAGACTTCATTGACTCAAATCTGCAGAGATCATTAATTTATGAAGTTTTTAATCAGATGAAGTAAAAGATGAAAGTGGATCATTCTCTGCATGCCATGTAGTTGATATATTCCATCAGATCCCCTTACCTAACTCTTCTCAAATACAGAAACGCTTTTGGAATTCCAATTTGCATTTTTAGATGCAGTTTCTGCCACTTGTTTGGAAACCTGGGTGATGGGATGGGCAGGCATTAATATCAGTTTACCATTCCACATTCTAGCAAAATTGAAGATAAGTGCATGTAGTTAGCTTGTAATTGGTAAAAAGAACTAAGAGAAACTTGGTGGCCCCCTTCTGCTTCCAAGGGCAAAGGCAAATAGGATTTAAGATGATGCAGGGACTTTTGCTAAGTAAAAGATCTCAGGTCCCTTACTTTGCATGATTTTCAAACTGGACTTCTGTCCATTGGGTGCTAGACAGAAAGAAGCAGCTGTTGACGTCTCCATGAAGAGGAGGCCATTGCCTCTTATTCCTTTAAAGTCCAATGGCACAAAGAGAAAGAAGTCAATTCTGCCTCCACTCTCTTTGCACTGCCAATATCTCCTATGCTGGGATGTTCTTTCTAGGCATGCAACAACTTGGTTCAGTCATGTCACCCAGTCTGAAGGGGGTATGTATGCGATGCATATATATAGTATACCTCTAAGGAGGGTATAAAACAACGAAGAACATTTTAACAAAAACTCAAAAAGTGACCAAAGCTCACCACGCAGAACACAATCCAAATCCTGTGTCCAGGACTGAAATTGATCATTGAAATTAATTGGAGTTCAATTGCCTTGTAATTTTTTTGTTGCTATTGATAGTATAGTAGTAAATGTTTGTGTCATTTTCCTGGTTCTGCTTGTTTCTCTCTGCACCAGTTCACATGTCTCTCCATGTTTTTTTCTGAGTTCCTTAAAGTTTTTTTACAGCACAATAATATTCTTTATGTTTACATTCCTCCTCTCCCCCCAATATTGAATACCCACTTTGTCTTTACTTTTTGGCTACTATAAAAATACTACTTTAGTATGAATTTGAATATTGTGTCTCCCTTTGAACTCTTTCTAATACACACACCCACACACTCACACCTCTGCCATACATGCTGTGAGTGAAAACACTGGACCAAAAGATTTTTTTTCTCTTTTTTGCATAATTACAAATCGATATCCAAATTGGCTAAATAAATTTATAGCTCCCTCAACAGTGCATTAATGTATCTGTCTTCCCATAGCCTCTCCAATACTTTTTTTTTTGCACATTTGTAAGTTTTGAAAAGTTGTTTGCTCATGTCCTCAGATGATTTTATTGGGCAATGGATCCTGCTCTTACATGTATTTTTCATATCATACTTTATTATATGTTTTCACTTATTCAATCTTTATTTTTATTTATGCGAAAATTTTAAATGTTTAAATTTAAAATTAAAAAATTATGTCACTGAACTTGCTTATTTTTATATTTTTGTCTGCTAAATAGTCAATATAAAAAAATCAGGTAATAGCTTCCCTCCAGGCTGTTTCTGCTAGAATTCCATTGTATATAAGATGAGACGATGACAGGGAGAATAGCTCTCATTTATTTAGTGCTTTAAGATTTTCAAAGCACTTTCCTAACTTTATTTCTTTTGCTCCTTTTTGCATTGAAACCTGTAATTTTACCTCTTATTGGCCTTGAAGGATTTCCACTAGAGAGGTTTCCAAGCTCGAAGTCCCCGGATCATAAAATGGGGATTGTTGTAGCTGTCTTAGTCCTCGAAGGGGCTGTTGTTCAGGTAGGATGAGCCACTATGGAACTGCTCTGGAAAGTTAAAATCATCAGGCAGATAGGAGGCATGGGGACAGATCTGGAAGTGGAGAGAATTGAACCCAGACTGTGTTTCGTGAACTTCTCTACTCAGGGCTGTGCAAGAGGCTCTTTCCTTTGCTGCAGGGCTTACTCAGGGTGCTGAGGATCTGATTCATTGAAACCTTCTGGGAATTCCCTATAAGGTCAGCTCTAAGAGAAAAGCCAACAACCCTAAGTGTGGGGACTCTCTGTCTCACTTCCCATCATTGGCTAAAGCTGCTGCTCCTACTGGAAGGAAGCTCAGCTTTGGAAAAGGCAGGAAATGGAAATCTATGTCCCAGAAGGGGTGCAGAACAGAGCAATTTATTTCTCCTAAGTGGGTCCCAGTGAGTGAAGACCTTTCAACCTTCTCTGCCTTCCAAATTATAATCATCTGGGAAGAGAAGGGGAGTTCTGAAAGTGGCTATGGGGAAGCGGGGGAAAAGGATAAACAGTCGTGTTCTAATTTTCCACAGTCCCTTGATGGTTTTACTAGGAGAGCTCATTATACGATGATAAACACCAGGTGTTTACAAGACCCTTACCCCCTTCTCTATGCCCACTGGGCCTGTCCTCTATTTTTCCAGCCCTGGGTATATTTCTTTAGCTCACTCAGCAAGTCATCCATGGGAATGTTTATTGAACATACCCTGTCTCTGCTTTTGTACAACTCATTATCCATTCAGGTGGCAGGGCAGTGCAGTGGGAAGAGCATTGGGGTGGTCTTGACCATGGGAAAGCCATACAATCTATTTCTTCTTCCGTTTCTTCAACTGTAAAATAGGAAGATTAGACTGCATGACCTTGGGGGTTCTTTCTAGCTCTGTTTATGTCTTTATAATTTCACCAGTTTGTAATCAGAGAATCCTAAAGTCTGAGAGGTGGTCTTCTGGAATCCGATGATCATGTATCTGCAGCGTCAGATTGGGAAAGACAGTGAAGCAGGCGCAACGTGTGTACGGGACCCTTCCATGTGCACTTACCATGGCTCTGCCTTCCTGGCTTTTTCGTTCACTTAGATCTCCTGAATGTTTTTTCCATCCTCTTTCCAGGTCATATTCTCTGCCCTCCACATCACCAATACCTCAGCCTCTTAGTATTCTGTCCCATTCCCTCAGGGCCTTGCTAGACCCTTGTGGTTAACTCCTAATTCTTGCTAAATTATTAATGAGTGAAAATGACTTGATGTGTTTTTCCCACCCAGAGTTCCAGATTTGTATTTTAACAGGGTTCTTCAGTACCTTTTATTTAAAACGAGGTGCTAAACAGTTACTATGGCTACATGTGGTGCACAGCATTCTCATATGCAGCTGAACCAGATTAAAATGTATCTGGGAAATATTTGATGAAATAAATGAAAATATAATAAAAGATAGATAATATTAATATGTGATTTTCTAAGTCAATGTATGGCTTGGAAGGATTCTTATGTAGAGTTTATTGACCTCTGTCTCTACTTGAGTTTGATACCAACAAGGTAAATAATAGTCAATGGACTTTTTGGCTATAGTGGGACAAAGGCCTCAGATTATACCATGCATAGTTGCCCACTCTGCCCATGGGCAGGGCTAGCCCTGTGGTACTAATCTTTGATTTATTTTTTTTCCACTTGAGGTCAATAACATAGTATGATTAAGCCTGAAATAAGACATTGAATTGACAGTTTGTGAAATTCTAGGGCTCATGAATGAATGAAAAAACATTTATGAAGTACCTACTATGGTGTTAAGTTCAGGGGATATAAATCAAAAAAAGCAAGACAGTCCATGATCTCAAGGAGCTTACCTTTAATTGGAAGAAGAAACACGTAAAAGAAGGTTCAGTTGCTAGGCTGATGGGATGTCCAAGGGGGGCTGTTGTGAAGGCACCAGCAAAGCCCAGATAACAACACAGTTTGGTGACTGCAGGACAGATACAGGGCAGATGGTAAAGCCTGGAGGACCCCAGGAAGCAGTGGGAAGTCCTTCATCTCATCAGAAGCAATGGAGTTGATAGCTCCCATGCCATCCAAGACTCTGACCAGTGCAGCAGTCCAAGCCAAGGGGGCAGGCTTTTCACAAGTCTATTGATTCAACACCTCTGGGATGAGTAAATTGAGTTGTCATGTTGTGGTGATGACTTTGTACTGAGCTTTCCACATTTTCTCAGACACTTTCAAGAGAGGTGGTTGGCCAAGGTGAAGGGTCCATTTCTGTAGCCACCAGATAAGAGGCTGATTCTCTCTGGGCCATACCAGAACTGAATTGGCAACTGCTTTAGCATTGAGCTCTAACCAGCTGAGCAATGATTATATTGTCTTGTATCCTGAAGTTACTCTGCCAGGGGGACGTGATCTCATCCTGTTTGAACCCCTTGATAGCTCTGTGACCATGGACTGGCCACCATTCTTTCTCCCTGTGGAGTTTCAGTCTCCTCATTTGTAAAATAGGATCATAGGTTTAGAGCTGGAATTAATCTAGAGGTCATTTAGCTCAATGCCCTCATTTTCTGATGAGGAAACTGTAGTCTGGGTATCTTAAATGACTTTCTCAAACTCACATGGCTGGTGAGTGGCCAAGCCAGGATTTGAACTCAGATCCTCTGGTACCCAATTCATTATCCCTTCCACTGTATTATGCTGCCTCCCATAGAGTCTGGCATTTTCCTGCTTGGAGAGGCAGTATTTGCTTCATTGGACTGTAGCAAAGGACCAAATGGCAACTTAGTGGACAATGAGCCTGAGGTCAGGAAGATCTGAGTTCCGATCTGGTCTCGGACACTTGGTAGTTGTGTGACCTGGACAAATCACTTCACCTGTTTGTTTCAGTTTCCTCATCTGTAAAATGGGGCTAAGAATAACATCTACCTCCTGGGATTGTTGTGAGGACAATATGAGATAATATTTGTAAAGCAATTTGCAAATCTTAGAGTGCTAGTTATGATGATCTATTCAAAACATTTTTAACCCTCGAAGGACTGTAGAACATCAAGTGCAATATTAGAATGATCCTTTGGGTTCCAATGGTCCTTTTCCAATCTGCTTACTGCATGCTGCCTCATCTGATAATTACTGCCCTGTATGCCTTCTTGCCTCTCATTGTAAGTTTCTTGAAGGTGACAAATGACTACTAAATGATTATTGGTTGGATGAACAAGAGTTCAATATTGCAGTTCTTCCAACCATTGGCTTCAATTTTACTCAGGAACCATTTATTAAAGGATGACTTTTTTTTTTTTACAGGGAATTCTGCAGCTGTCAAGGATTTCATTGTCCATGGCTGGAGGGGGAAGGTAAAGGGACCTTAAGGTTATCTAGTCTGAACCCCTTCTTTTAGAAATTATAAAACTAAGGCCCCAGGAAGTATAGTTACTTGTCTTGGTAAAGACAACATTTGAACTGCAGTCCTCTGACCCAACTCCAATTTGTTCTTCTTCCCATTTCTCCCAGTTCCCCTCCTAGAAAACTGCTTTCTACCTTTGCTGTGAGGGATTGACTGTAATATTTAGAATTTTTTGGTGTGTGTGTGTGTGCATGTGTGTATGTGTGCATGTGTGTATGTGTGCATGTGTGTATGTATGTACACAGAAATGGAAGTAGCTAAGTTAGACTGAGAATAGATGGTCAATTAAGAACTGACCAAGTGTGATTGGAGAGGACTGAAGATGGAACATGCCACCCAACCCCGACCAAGATGTGACGGTCTTGGGGTACAAATGAAACATTGATTCTGGACATGAGCATGGCAGGAATTTGTTTTGTTTGCATATTTATGACAAGGATTTTGTTTTTCTTTATTTTTTTGTATAGGACAGATGGGAAGGGGAGAAAACAGATTTATTAATCAAAGGAAATCTAATTTAAAAAGATAATAGATTGTCAGTAACCAACATTTGCTCCTGCATATTGGATATATCACCAGGCATATGTTGGTTTCCAAGGATAGTTATGTTGACCTGATCATCAGTTCTCTCTGGGTCTGGACTCATAGGACCTCATCCAAGAATGATGGCAAAAACTGAGAAAGTGGACTGCAAGGCTGTCCTAGACAGTGGGTAAGAGTTACCACTAGTTAACAATCTTTTTATGACAAACATTTGGGTAAGTCAGTTTCTTTGTCTGTAAAATGAGCTGGAGAAGAAAATGGCAAACCACTCCAGTATCTTTGCCAAGAAAACCCCAAATGGGGTCAGATATTTGAAACAAAGAGAAATTGAAACAATTGAACAACAATATGCTGATAAATATTTAATAATATGGTGTCTGAAAATTAAAATGCATGCAAGACTCACTTTTAAGTTTATTCTGCATCATTAATTTTTTCACCATCATTTTAAGTCTAGAGTATCAATAGATCGAACTCTGATTTGTACAGTTTGCCAATTTCCAAGATGAAAAAGTTCCCACTGAAAATTTAATAATCAGCTCTCCTCTGAGTTGTCTCTAGCACACCCCCATCATAACTGAAATAAGGATAATTTAACACTTTTTTTGTCATGGAAACATGGGAACTCGGAATTGCAAGGGCCAACTTGATGCAAGGTATATTTAACCAAGAATCCCCTCTTCAGCCTCTTCAGTAAGTGGTCATCCAACCTTGGCTCCAAGCATGCAGTCATGAGAGAACCCAATGCTTCCACAGGCAGCCCATTCCACTTTGGGAAAACTCTAATTTCCAGGAACTTATTCTTTCATCAATCCTCAGTTTACCTCCTGTAACTTGCATTCCCTTCCTCCTCATTTTGCAGCCTGGAGGCTTCTCTCTCTTCCCTGTGAGTCACTTAAATAGTTGAAGTTTCTGTTGTACCCCACTGTGTCTCCTCCTTTCCAGGTCAATCATCCACATTTCCTTGACCCAGTATACTACCCATGGTCCTTCAGCATCTTGATTGCCCTCCTCTGGCCACTCTCCAGCTTATTCAGATAATCAGTTTCTCATGAGTTAGAAACTACTATTTTTACTCTCTAATGAGGCCTCTTGAAGGGCAATTAACCTTCACCAGAGGAGTCCAGCTTGTATGTTTATGCACTAAAAGAAAACAAAAAAAGAGAGACCACAGAATGATTTTTCTTTTTGCTGTTGTTTGTGTTGAAAATTAGTCCTTTCTTCTGTTCTGTACAAGGAAGATTTGTTAAAAATGGAGTCCTCGATATAGAACATTTTTTCCCCAAACAAAGGGAAAGGTTGATAGAGCTGTTTGGTTCATTGAAAATGAAGTCACATTGGAAACTTGTGTCCTTTTGGTTGAACCCTGAGGCACTGTGGGTCCTGCGTCTCCGAATATCCTCCTACACACTGCCTATGACTTGTTCACTTCAATTTGCAGAACTGAGATTCTGCAAAGTAGGGAGCCATTTGTATTGTGCCAAGAATCTATTTTTCAAAAGAAATAACAATGAGAGAATCATGGTCTTATGTGTGGTATACTAGGAAGAATATAGGCTTAGGAATGAGAGGGCTTGGGTTCTAATACTGATTCTGCCACTCACTCCTTGTGTGATGCTGGCAACGTCATATGATCTTTCTGGTTCTCAGTTTCTTATCAATAAAATGAGAGGAGGGAGTTGAACGGAATAATCTCTAAAGTCCTTTCTACCACCAGGTCTATGATCTCTCTGAGGAAGCCTTGTGGTTTAATGGAAAGTACACTAAGCTCAGTGGTCAGAAGACCTGGGTTCAAATCCCAGACATCTCCTTACTATGTGGCTTTGACAATTCACTTCTTCTAAGTATCAGCTTCCAAATACATTTAACAACCAGATGATGTAACTACACATTTATCTAATTCTAGGCTAATACATGAAGCTCTGGAACACCCTACATTCACTCTGGTGCTATGTCTGCCCACTAAGGAAGAATGCTGGGGAAATAACAAACTTTTTATGATTCTAGGAGGCTGAACAACCTCCCATCCCTCAGTTTCCACTTTCATGGCATTGCTGTGTTATCTTGTTAATCTATAGGCTGTGACTGGTGATGATTTACCCACTCAGATTAGCTCTGAGCTCCCACCTCCCCACCTACTGGAAAATGCTGCCTCTTCTCTTAACTGCTATATTTCAGTAAATCCTAATCCTATGACCTCAGTCAGTTCTCTCCCCATCCCCCTATTACAACCCACCCTTTTCCTCACAAGACCAGATAGACTTGCTTAGCTGTGTATAGTATTTGCTTTTTACTACGTAATAGAACAAATGTAAGGAATAAAAAGAAGACAAAATATAATACTTGCCATAGAACTACATAGCTACAGCTTCTCTTGGACCTAGACCACTGCCAAATAGAAGATCAGAATCTTCCAAACTCAGAAGGAGCATAAATGTGTTCCATTTAGATGTTGGCAAAGCTGAAGGGCAAAGACAGAGATATTGAAATGTAAAGAGAAAAACCTTGCAGATGGCAAGGAGGCATTCTAACTCTGGGAATGGGTGTGAGGCTAGAATAACTCAACTGTTAATGAAAGGCCAGCAAAAGCAATGAACTTTCCACAGGGCACAAAATGTCCCTATGCCTATGTCCTCAGGTACTCTTCTGACTAAGACCTCAACAGGAACCTGGGGAAGTAAATGGTCTGGTCACTATAAGTTGGAGTTGAGTCCTCAATTAGAGAATTTGATTTGAAACAGAATTCTCCCATTTCCTGGCTAGAGGCGACAGACCTCAGAGCCCAGGCTTGTAGGGAATCAAAGATCAGTTTCTAATTCTCAGCTAAGAGCTGTTGTCACAGCCAGAGCACAGCAGCATTCCTTATGAAAACAGAGCATTGTAACACTCTCACTGAGAAGAAAGCACTAAATGCCTGTCGAGTCTGAGGCTGGAGTAGTTGGTGCATCAAAGAACTAGCCTAAGGAGTTCAATAGTCCCTCAGAAATATTGATCCCTGATATGAGCCAGATGATCCAGCTATCTGATCAGCCCTTTCCAAAAACAGCTGCTCAGCTGCTGAGCTACCCTGGTCAGGGAGCATAAATTTAACCTGCCAGGGCCATTGGTGGAGTGAGTCCAGAGCAGACCCCATCTAGGAAAGACAGAGTTCAATGGTTTGGGGCCTACTTGTCCCCTGCAAACAAGGAAAGAAAAGTGGGAAATCCATTAGAGTTCAAATTAAAGCATCCAGCAAGGTTAGTCATTAGATGAAGGATACAGGAACCCCAACTTGGCACATGAGCTCCCTCCTGGCATGGGGCATAGGTGGAGGAGAATCCAGGTCACCATCAGAAAGTCCTACCTATTTATCATTCCGTGGCTGGCAGGGCCCTCTTATCACTTACTGGGAAAGCTAGCTCTCATCATTTGTGTTGTGGAGTAGGGGCAGTACGCTCACAGGCAGGCCCTGGCAGGGAAAGCCTGCAGATGCCCATCTCCTCTCTTTTATTCTGACCCTGTGTCAAGTTACATGCCCAGGGAGCATATCCCAGTTCTCTCTGCCCCATCCTTTGACCTTGTCTACCTTAGGTTCTGAGCTAGCCTGAGGCACAGAGCTGTGTTTGTTAGAGGGGGCAGTAGATTCTAACATGGCACATCATGTAAAGCCCCAGATAACTGGGAACTGTTGCCTTTCATCTTAAAACAAGAATGCACTCTGGACATCGTCTAGCCCAGCTTCTGCCTGAGCAGAAGGAGAGCCTTGACTTAAACACAGGAAAGGCAGATCATTTGTTTATCACCTGCTTATTAAATGAAACAGAATCCTATGCTCAAGACGGTTCTCTGCCCTTCCAAAACTGATAGACTTACAGGACATAAGGCACAAGGAAAGTGAGTCTTAGTAACAAGTATCACATACACTACGGTATTTTAGGTTATGCAAAGAGCTTTTATATGTTTTCTTATTTGATCTTTACAATAGCCTTGTAATATGAGTGCTATATTATACCCATTTTAGTCTGAGAGCAGGTTTATATTTCATGAGGATGCATCAGGGATTTGTAAAACTAAGTGTAGATTTGAAGGGGAAAGTTCTTCCTGACCCAGGAGATCAGGGAAGGCTTTATGGAAGAGAAGGGATTGAGAAGGTGCTGAGGACATCTGTTTCCACCACACTTCTGCGGAGTGTTGGCCTTGCTTCTGATTTTCTGAAAATACTCCCCACCTCTAAGTGAGAGGTGGTCTGGTCATGGGATTTTTCACAAAATCTGAGCATCTCTGAATCGGAAGAGACCTTTGTTTCTTTAGGCAACTCTCTCTGACTAGAAATCAGAGCACATGAATAGATCTGTAAGAGTAGAGAAGATTTCCTTTGAAGACTCCCCCAGTCCTAAAGCTGATTGATTGATTTGTGTGTTTATTTATGTTTCAGGACAAGGAGATAACCTGAAGAGATTCTTTTTTCTTTTCTCAGACCCTTGGAACTAGCAAATCTTTTTGTCCTTGGTGTAGAAGGCCTCCCATCCTATTTATTTCAACTCGCTGGCCTTGCCAATATTCCTCGAGGCTTTGACCTGAGCAATATGGCCCCAGGGTGTAAATGAAACAAAGCAAAACAAAATACAAAGACCTGCCTTCCCTGAACATGTCAGGTACCATTTTTAATGGGAAGTTGTTACTATTCCATCTTGAAATGCCTTTGTATGACCTTCAGATTTACTTACAACATATTGTCCCCCCATCCCCAGTAGAGCACAAACTCCTAGAAGGCTGTTTTACCTTTTGCCTTTGCTTCTCTAGGACAGTATTTGGTACACTGTAAGTACTTGATAAAGCTTACCCACTGGATTGCATTGATCTGAACTGGACTTAGCTGAACTGGCCTGGGAATGCTTGAAGATGGTGTTGGTGGCGTTCCCTGGTGAGATGGCCTTCAGGCTGTGCCTCCTTTCTTTCTAGTGCAGAATGGTAATGGTACTCCAAAGTTTTCCCAGTGGTTTACATCCAGGGCTTGCATGACTTACTGGAACAAATGATCCTTGAGGGATTGATTTCCTGGCTGGCCCTTGGCCAAGGCAGGGAAGGCAAGCCATGCATCTGATGGTGGCTCTCCTCTGCTCCTTTGCTTGTTTGAATTACTTTCCTGCTCTAATTTGCTGCTGGGCATTTGATGACTCCTGGGCCAGCCATATGTAGCCTGCTGTGAATCTCCCACTTGAATCATTTGCCTGACAACATAAAAAATCAGCATAAATCAAGCAAAACAAAGTCGTACACTTGCCATATCTACAAATATATATCTTAATTAAAACCGTAACACTATCTTTTCTACTAGGAAAAAAGGAAGAAAAGAAAGGAGGAAGGAAGAAAGGAAAAAATAAAGAAAAAAGAAGGAAATATGGAAGGAAGAGAAAGAAATAAAAAAGGAAGGAAAGAAGGAAATCAGAGAAGGAGGGAGTGGAGAGGGAGGGAGGGAAGAAAGAAATATTTCTTTGTTGGGAGATGAGAAGTGTATTTCTTTGTTTGGAGTCTTTGAAATCATTGTTGGTCCTTGCACTGATCAGAAGTCTTAAGTCTCCAAGTTTCTTTTCTTTTCTTTTCTTTCTTTTCTTCTTTCCTTCTTTCTTTCTTTCTTTCTTTCCTTTCTTTCTTTCTCTCTTTCTCTTTCTTTCTCTCTTCCTTCCTTTCTCTCTTTCTTTCTCTCTCTTCCTTTCTTTCTCTTTTTGTCTCTCTTTGTCTCTCTTTCTTTCTCTCTTTCTCTCCTTTCTTTCTCTCTCTCTTTTTTCTTTCTCTTCTTTCTCTCTCTTCCTTTCTTTCTCTTTTTGTCTCTCTTTGTCTCTCTTTCTTTCTCTCTTTCTTTCTTTCTCTCTCTCCTCTTTCTTTCTCTTTCTTTCTTCCTCTCCTTCTTCTTCTCTCTTTCTTTCTTTCTTTTTCTTTCTTCCTTCCTTCCTTTCTCTCTTTCTTTCTTTCTTTCTCTCTCTTCCTTCCTTCCTTTCTTTCTCTCTTTCTTTCTCTTTTTCTCTCTCTCTTTCTTTCTATCTCTCTTTCTTTCTCTCTTTCTCTCTCTCTTCCTTTCTTTCTCTCTTTCTCTCTCTTTCTCGTTTTCTCTCTCTTTCTCTCTTTCTCTCTCTTCTTTCTCTCTCCCTTTCTTTCTCTTCTCTGAGAAAGAAAGGGAGAGAGAAAGAGAAAGAAAGAAAGAGAGAGAAAGAAAGGAAGAGAGAGAAAGAGAGACAAAAAGAGAAAAAGAAAGGAAGAGAGAGAGAAAGAGAGAAAGAAGAGAAAGAAAGAGAAAGAGAAAGAAAAAAGAGAGAGAAAGAGAGGAAGAAAGGAAGAGAGAGAGAAAGAAAGAGAAAGAGCAAAAGAAAGAGAGAAAGGAAGGAAGGAAAGAAAGAAAAGAAAAGAAACTTGGAGACTTAAGACTTCTGATCAGTGCAATGACTTTCTTTTTTTCTTTCTCTTTCTCTCTCTTTCTTTCTCTCTTTCTCTTTCTTTCTCTCTCTTCCTTTCTTTCTCTCTTTCTCTCTCTTTCTTTCTCTTTTTCTCTCTTTCTTTCTCTTTCTCTCTCTTTCTCTCTCTTCTCTCTCTCTCTCTCTCTTCCTTTCTCTCTCTCTTTCTTTCTCTCTCTTTTTTCTCTCTATTCCTTTCTTCCTTCCTTTCTTTGTCTCTCTTTCTTTCTCTTTCTCTCTCTTTCTTTCTCTCTCTCTTTCTCTCTCTTTCTTTCTTTCTCTCTTCCTCTCTTTCTTTCTTTCTCTCTTCCTTTCTCTCTCTCTCTTTCTTTCTTTCTCTCTCTCTTTCTTTCTTTCTCTCTCTCTTTCTTTCTTTCTCTTTCTCTCTCTCTCTCTTGCTTTCTTTCTTTCCAGCATTGTTACTATGGAAATTATTCTCATATTCTTAGTTCCTTTTGTCTTTGCAGTCATTTCTTGTGGTGTAATAGTGTGTCATTACATCCATACATGACAATTTTTTTAGCTATTCTCTAACTGATGAGCATTAACTTAGCTTCCAGATATTTGCTGCCACAAAAAGAGCTGATATATTTGTGTGCATTTAGGTTCTTTTCTTCTTTCTTTGATCTCTTTGGGAGTATAGATTTAGTAACGATTTCACTGGGTCATTGGGTTTGTGTACTTTAGTGATATTTGGATGTAATTTCAAATTGCTTTTGAGAATGATTGGTGTACCAGCGGTGTACCAGTGTGTCTATACTCCAACATCCCTTCCAATTTGTCCTTTCCCTTTTTGTGTTATGTTTGCTTATTGGATAAATGGGAGGTAGAACATCAGAGTTATTTTAGTTTGTATCCTGTAATTATGAATGATTTGGAGCATTTAAAAATAAAGCTTTTGATCACTTGATGGACTTTGATGGCTCTGGAAAAGAGAGTGAGGCTGATGACTGTTCAATTCTGCTTCACTTAAATCCAGTTCATCCACAAATCAAGTCATTACCCATAAGGTCACTGATCCTCTTGGAAAAAGGACGAACAAAAACCACACACAACATTTTTTCCTTTAAGAGAGACTTGTTCATAACCTGTGACAATTTGTCTACTAGCTAGGGAATGGCTGTCATTCTTATTTAGCTGAGTCAGAGAACCATCATTTTCAATCATAGGTAAGGCAGGTATATTGCAAGGATTCTGGCAGCTTACTTTAAAATGGCCTTGCTGAAAATTAACTCCCACTAATGGCATAATGACTGAAACACATTGCATTCTTTTTGTGTATCTTAGGAATGGAAGATAATGGCTCTAAATAAGCATTGTCTACAAAGTACTTCCTAAAGGTAATTACAGGGAAATAGACAATATGCATTCAAGTTCTTGTTGTTCTTATACATTTTTTGGCACCTTTTTGGACTCTAATGGGAGAAAACTTTTAATAATGTGTCTTTAGAACCATAGCAACCATTGTTATTCACTTACCCTTGAAGTTTTACAAAAGCAAAACAAACACTTCTTCTGAGAAGGGTAATTATGAAATGTATAATATAGCAGTAGTGATAACCTTGCCTCTCTCACAAAGAACTTGCTCAATCTTTTCTAACATAGGAATCAATCAATTAATCAATCAACGATGAAGTATAAATTAAGCACATGCTGTATTCCAGGTACTGGGCTAGAATGGGGGATAAAAGATGAAAAATTAGACAGTTCCCATTTGAAAGAAGCTTGCAAGGGGAGACAATCTGCTAATATTTAGGGATAGATAGAAAAATACCTGAAGAATATGTGAAGTATATAGTAATAGCCAGCATCTAAATGTGTTTGAACCTTTTTGAAACACTACCTAGCTTATCTCATTTGGTCCTCACAACCACCCTGTGAGTCAGGAGCTATTATGATTTCAGTTTTACAAATGAGGAAACTGAGTTTGAGAGAGGGAAAGTGACTTGCCTAGGGTCACCCAACTTGCCTAACATCAGCCTGATAGTAAAACCTGATGATTTGAACTCAGCTCATTTGTGTTCTGTGTGTTCTGTGTGTGAACCCTGTGAACCCTGATCTCTCTCGACACCTTCCATTACACCACCCTGTCTCACATAGAGTAACTCGCCACCCCATTTCTCTCTTTCTCAGTTGCTTAATGTGTTTGGCACACGTACTGACTCTGAAAACATATTGAGAAATGATAGTTTATGGCTGTGTATATGATACAAAGGATAAGTGTTAAGAGGAAAGACAGATCTCCAAAGGCAAATGGTGGCAGGTCTCAAGCCTGCATCAATTTAAGACCCTCAGAAGTCCTGTGACTCCTCAGCAGGCTAATTTATGGTGCTACTAAAAGATCAAAACAAAACAGAAAAGCTCCAATAAAACAAGTACATTCTGTCTCCTGCCAATTGCTTGCCAACATCTTATCAGCCTTCATCAATCTTAGGAACAGAGAGTGATGGAGAAATGGGAAGAAGAATTCCACTGAAAATCCCTGGAGATTCAGGGGCTATTCAGAAAGCAAACAGAAGAAGGAGCATAGGGTTGGCAGCAGGAGCTCCTTATCCCTAGAACAATCTTCTCTCCTCTACTTACCAGAGGAAATCCTACCTGATCTTTCAGGGCATGACTCCAAGACCAGTCCTTTAGGGTTATGGGATTATAGATTCAGAGCTGGAGGCGCCCTCAGGGATCATAGAGTCCAGCTCTCTCATTTTACAGCTGAGGAAACTGAGGACCAAATTCACCTGGGCAGTGTTCTTTGGGGTTTGATTCAAGTCCCCTGACTCCAGATCCAGTGTGCTTTCCTATATACCTCAGGCAGATTTACCTGTCCCCTATCAGAAAGAATTCTCCTTTTCCTCTATACTCTCAGAGCATTTGGTCTGGATCTCATGCACTTTCATGTCTTATTATGTAATAGACATATTTGTGCATAGGTTATATACACAACTGAAACTAAGGCAGGGTAACAGGGGCTTTTCCCCCAAAGAGCTGAATTTAGAGAGTACAGAAATCATCTTCAGTTGGTGAATCCTCCTTGGTTAGCAAGAATACTTTGTAACATTTATAAAATACTTACCTGCCATATGGAGCTCTTTCTTCACTCCAACTTATTCCCTCTGACCCCTCAAATAATGACTTGCTCTGGGTCATTTGCCCCAAGCACACAGATTCCTAGGTAGGTCACTGCTTATGTCTCATAGAAGCAGAGAAGTACGATTGAAAGGGACCTTAGAGATTATCTCTTCTCTGGCCCTTTCCCAAGGGCCATTCCCAGCCAGTCCAACATGGCTGCTTGTGTGGTCATATTTTTCCTCCAGAATGAAAGGATGTCTTATCTCGTATTAATTGTCAAACGTGTTAACTTTCTCCTCTGGAGGGCCCTGTGGCACAGTGGAGGTTGAAAACTCCCTTGGAAGGAAAAAGGCTTCAAATCCTGCCTCTAATCCACGTTAGGTGTGTGAAGCTGAACCAGCAGGAACCTCTCAGGGCCCCCAGGCAACTCTCTAACATGGAGATTCTTAGCCTGAGGGGAAAGGGGGCTGGGAACTTTTAAAAAATAGTATTTTGATGACTATTTCAATAGAACTAGTTTCCTTCATAATCCCATTATTTGACATTGTTATTTAAAAGTATTATTCTGGGAAAAGGGTCTCACCAGACTGTCAAAGAGGTCCAACCACGACACAACAAAGGTCAAGAAACCTTTTTCTAGAACAACAAATTACAGAAAAGTTACCATTCAGTATTGATAGAAGGGGTTTCTCCACACTAATAAAATCACAGATCTGGACCCCCCAATTTTTTTAATGTGGAAATCTATATGTGAGGAGCTCCAGGGGAGATAAAAAGACAAGCACAATATTATGCCTGCTTTGAAGGAGATTACAATCCAGCGTTAGAGGCAGTGAGGCACTGTGCTGAGACGTTGGTCATGAGTTCAGATCTTGACTCTAACGTGTTTTGCTTATGTAACTTTGAGTCTCAGTTGTCTTATCTGAATATAAAGAGCCTTATGGGTTTATTTTGAGGGCTAAATGAGTTACTGTATAGAAAGCACTTTACCAGTTTCCAAGAGCTTTGTAAATTCCAGCTGTCTCTACCAAGAGGTAAAACTGATGTGTTATGAGATAGAGAAAATCAAAACCAAACATTTTATGAGGAATAAACAATTTTCCTATGTTTATTATGCCTTGTAAACATGGAATATTTGGCATGAAGCAAAGAAGAAGGATACAATTCAAGTTCAGTGTATTTGATCCCTCAAGATGGTCCTGAGGAAAGGAAAGATCAAGGCAGACATGAAATCATCCGAGAATGTACCTTTGGAATGCATCGCCTGTCTGAAGCGAATGACTGAAAACTGAATCATAGGCACAGGATTTCTTTTGTGTTTGTTCTTTGGGAATTAAATGGAGGGAAAGAGTTCTTAAGGGTAGAATCAAAGTCACAGAAAGGGCAGAATTAAGAACAACTTAAAAAAACAAAGATAAGATAGGAGAATTTAAAACCGTTGACTAATAGAACACCAAATTTATGGACCAATGACTGGGGTTCCATCACTGGATTTATCACTTGATAACTCTGTGACCTTGGGTAAGTCACTTACCTTCTGGGCCTCAGTTTCCTCATTTGTAAAATGAACTAGATGAACTCTAAGGTCTTTCAAGTTATAAAGTTATCAAGTCATCCTTCCTACCTCTAATCTTCTGCTCCAGTTCTAGGGCAAATGTGATTTGCTGGTTATTTTGTTTTTTAAGACTCAGATAGGTCCAGGGTAACTCCTAAGTTCTCTTCAGTTCACCCCCAGGGTTCCCTGTTCCCAGTCCGACAGCAAAGCCACCCTGCCAAGTTGCCTGCATTTCAACCCTTTTTGTGCCACTGACTAACAGTGCAACATTGAGCGAAACATTTATTACATTCTGCTTTACTTTCCTCATCTGTCAAAAGAGGGGATCCATTTGATCATATGGTGCAGCAGATAGAGCTCTGGGCCTGGAGTCAGGAAGACTCATCTTCCTGAGTTTAAAGCTGGCTTCAGACACATTAGCTACATGACCCTGGGCAAGTCACCCTGTTTGCCTCGGTTTCCTCATCTGTAAAAATGAGCTAGAGAAGGCAAAGGCATACAATTCCAGTATCTTTGCCAGGAAAATCCCCCAAGGAGTTATTACTGAAAAACAACTGAACAACAGAAGAAAGGTTGTTTTCAACAATAAAGTTCTATGATCTTGTATCTGAGGTAAGGGTTGATAATTTGGGTACCCTTAGGGAGCCCTAATAGTCTGAGCTTTTAAAAGTGTGTGTGATATGTACCTAAAATGTTTTTATACGCATCATTGTGTGTGTTAGGTGGGAGCATTTTGGCAGACCCACTGCTCATTTCCCATTGATTATAGTGATAGAATAAGAGGCAAGGCATGGGTGGAGTACTGACCTTACAGCCCAGGTGCAAGTCCTTACTCTGATCCATATCCAGGATGTGTGAGCTGGAGCACGTCACAACCTCTCAGTGCTCTAGTCAGCTTCAAGACTATAGATTGCAGAGAAGGTGGCACCCTGCATGGACAGAGTAACTTTCTTCGTCACAGAATTCTATATACCAGTGCAACCCAGATCCAGTCTCCTCATGTGCCAAGCACTGTGCTAGTAGATGAGGATATAAAAAATAAACTTATTCCTGCCCTCATGGAGCTTACCTCTTACTGGGAGAGCTTGTCTTGGACTTGTAGTTTTATTTGTATGTATGTTTCACTGCCTCTGCTTTTCATGAGCTGGTTATGTACCATCAGTCAGTTTGTTTCACTTGAAAACGACTCATTAGCCCTTCATGTCTCTTGCTAATGGTCTCCACATCTGGTGATACTATTGTGTGAGCAGCAATATGAGAATCTGTTCTGCTTGGGGGCTCTTATTGATGTGTTATTGACTTTATGGAGAGAGCACTTCTATGTACCAAAAGGGTTTCCTAATGACTTTGGATGGTGTTGTGTGTGACTCAGAACAATTGTACAGGGGCAGGGAAGGAATCAGAGCCAAAAGTTCCAACTTCACATGAATTGCTAATAAATTCTTGATTGGCCTTCATGACCATCTTCTTCAGAGTGAAGCACTATATCAAACTGGTGTACTGGATAGGATTCTGAACAATGAAGGCAGTCTAGCACCATGGAGAGAGGGTTCAAATCCTACCTTTTTCTACTCCATGTTACTTTGAGTAAGTCACTTTCACTTCTCTGGGCCTCAGTTTCCTCCCCTATAAAATGAGATAGTTGGATTAGATCACCTCTAAGATCCCTTGTAGCTCAAGATGTATGATTCTGTTATAGTGAGGTAGTAATGACAAGAATCTCTGGAAGATATATAGCTAACCCTTCTTAAAGTTTATGAGTGATTAAAATGTGATTGATTAAGAGGTCAGGCAGAAGTGCCTTTCTAAACATGAGAATAATGGATCCAAATATGTCAGAGAAAGGATAGATATTCATGGTCTCTAATTCTTTAGCAGAAATCAACTTGAGAGGGATAGAACACTTTCAAGATCAGTATTTTGACAGTGTAGTCATAAATGATTCCAAAGAGTGTTAATGAGTTTCCTTGTTAATGAGCCCACTGTGTCCTGGGACTTCCAGCAGCTGCTGAGTCTGCTACACTTCTGAATCTAATGGGGTATTAACACCCCTGGGTTCTGTTGGCCTCAGTCCTAGCTTACTAGCAAAGCTGAAGCTGCTAAATAACTCCACAGTTTGGCCCTAGGGAGAGAGGCATTTAATGGAGGTTATCGGAATATAGACTCAAGGGAAATTCTTAGCTCAGTAACAAACCTGTCTAGCATAACTTGGCCTCCCAGGCACATGGATCGTCTTGGGAATCATTAGCTCAACAACAATGCACATCTATCAACAATCATGCCTACAGAATAAAAATGGAAGTTATAGTAAAAATTCTAGACATATAAGACTCATAGTTATTTCTTTGAAGGGGACTTCAATGGAGGACATTGGACATCTGTCATCAGCCCAACAGGGCTTGCCTAGGATGGAGGAAGATTTTCCTCAACTCTTGGCATGAAGAAGAGTTGAAGAAGGACATGGGAAAAAAGAAAGAGAGAAAAGCCAAGCCTTTGTTTTGTGGCATAGACAGAATATACCTAGGTTAGCAAGGAAGGCTAGGAAGGAGGACTAGAGTTTTCCTAGAACTACAGGAGAGAGGAAACAGGGGGATCCAATAGGCTCTTGTTTCATTGGTGAAAGATTGGAGAAAGTGGAGAAGTAGGAACAAAGATATCATTCTCCTACTCCCTTAGAAGCCCACAAGCAAGAGGGATAAACAGGAAGGTCCAAATCAAAACTCCCCAAGTCCTGCTTAGTGCTTCCAGTTAAACCAAATTCTTTGTCCAGTCGTTTGTCCTCATTCAGCTCCAACTTATTAGTGATATGGTTTCCATCTTAGAAAGTTGGAAATAATATAATCAGTGTCTATCTATGTTGAAAACTCTATGAGAAGTTGGGTTGAAAGGGAGTCTGATCCCTATTAACTACCTGGAGATCCCTCTCTCCTTTTTAAAACAATGTTTATTTATTTTTAGTTTTCAGCATTCATAGCTATAAGATTTTGAGTTTTAAATTTTCTCCCCCTCCTTCTCCACCTTCCTCCCCAAGATGGTGTGTAATCTGATATAGGCTATACTTTTACATTCATATTAAACATATTTTCACATTAGTCACAATGGAAAGAAGAATTAGAACTAAAGGAAAGAACCATGAGAAAGAAGAAACAAAAGAAAACAACAAAAAAGGAGAGCAAATAGAATGTTTCCATCTGCATTCAGATTCCCAAGTTCTTTCTCTGGATGTGGATGACATTTTCTGAGTCTTTTGGAGCTGTCTTAGATCCTTACATTGTTGAGAAGAGCTTAGTCTATCAGTCATTGCATAATATGACTGTTACCCTGTACAGTGTTCTCCTGGTTCTGCTCATTTCACTCAGCAAAAGTTCATATAAGTCTTTCCAGGTTTTTCTGAAGTCTGCCTGCTCGTCATTTCCTGTAGCACAATAGTGTTCCATTACATTTATATTCAAAACTTGTTCAGTAATTCCCTAATTGATGGGTGGATGCCACCACAAAAAGAATTGCTGTATATATTTTTGTACATGTGGATCCTTTTCCCATTTGGTGATCTCTTTGGGATGATCCCTCTCTCTTCTCTGAATCTACAGCATTCAATTTTGAGGGTTCTGTCTCATGACAGTCCCCTATCAATCCATGGTCCATTGGGGAACATTTCTGTACTGGCAGCAGCCAGGATTGGAATTCAAATACCCCAAAGATGCAAGGAATGCACATGGATAGCAGAACTGGGGAAATTTCATAACATCTTAAATGGACATATGTGAATGCACACAATAAACCAAATTAGAGTTTATAAAGATATATGCAGAGGAAAGAAAAGTGACTGGGGATGCACAGAAAAGATGACGTCATGTCCTAAGAAAGCTAGCAATGTAATAAGCTAGAATGAACCGAGAGTAAAGACAGCAAAAAGGGCTTTTAAAACACACACTCATATTGTGGGAAGAAGGATCAGAGATGGAATAGGACAACTGTGTGAGATAAAATAACATAACAGAACAAAGGCAAAACTGCTCAATTCTTATTTCGCTGCTGTTTTTAATCAAAGAAGATGGTCTTCAGACTGGGATACATAGAGAAATCTAATGAATGGGGATTCAAAAATGAAGGCAATGAAGAGTGAAAGCACTGATCCTCCTTCAATGAGTTCAAGTCCTGATGTCCATATGAACTATGTCTCAGGTTTCTACAGATATGCAGACATGATTTCTGAGCATATGATCTTTGAAAGATCATGGAAGACAGAGTTGTTAAAGAACTAGAAATGGGAGAATGTTCAGAGACTTAAATAGGTAGATCCTTTTCACCACAGGTTATGGAATCTGACTTTTATTCCTTCAAAAAATTATAGGTTGCGTGGGATACTGGATTCAACTGAAATCAACAAATACTTTCGAAGAACTATAGGCAAGGCACTATTCTAGACAAGAATAAATAAGAATAAAGAGACAAAAATGGAATTCCTTTAAAGAACTTACATTCTCTCTGTGTGTAGATATAATGTGTAATAATGCTAGCTAACATTTCTATAGCACTTTAAGGGTTGAAAAGTACTTTATAAATATTATCTCACTTGATTTTCTCAACAGCCTTGAGAGGTAGATGCAATTATGTTATCTGTTTTACATATGAAGAAGCTAACTGAGGTTTATAGGGTTTAAGTAATTATCCCAGGATCCCATAGCTTGTAATTCTCTGAGTTAGCATTTAAACTCAGGTCTTTCTGATTCTTCCACTTACATACTGTGCCACTCAGCTTCCAGATAAATAAATACAAAATATTTTGAGAAGAGACAGACCACTATTAGGCAAGGCTTCCTGGAAGAAGTGGCACCTGAGCTGATCTTTGGAGGAAAATAATGACTCTAAGAGGCCGAGGTGAGGAGGGAGTGTGTTCCAGGAATGAGGCTCCAACACTGAGGAAGGAGCATCGGGTCACTTTCAGTATGAACCAAAACTACATCATCTAAAAGGAAGTAATGTGAAACTTGGAAAGAAAAGCAGGTCAGGGCTAGGTCATGGGGGGCTTTTAGTGTAAGGATAAGGACTTGCCATTTTGTCTTACAGACAATTGTGAGCTTCTAATGATCTTTCTTTTTTTAAATTTTGTTAAATTTATTTATTTATTCATATATACCAACAGAAAAATACAAGCAGAGATATAAAGACCAATAGACAGCATTCTGTCCGACCATAAGCAATACATACATTACAGATCAACAGACAGATCCAACTGTCTGACCATTACATACCTATATAGTTACCAGAGAGAGAAGCACCAATATCTGGGTTTTCAGAGGCTCCTTAACAGCTACCCTGAGTCTCATCTGGCACATGAATCTTCATCCAAAGAGTAGGCCCCTAAGTCAAACCTCACCTCAGAGTATAAATATATATATATATATATATATATATATATATGATTAAAAAAGATTGTTGAGCTCTCAAAAAAAAAATTATTTATTTATTTTAAGTTTTCAACATTCATTTCCACAAAATTTTGAGTTCCAAATATTCTCCCCATCTCTCCCCTCCCCACCCCAAAATGCTGAGCATTCTAATTACCCCTACCACCAATCGGCCCTCCTTTCTAACATTCCTCCCTTCCCTTATCCCATCTTCTCTTTTGTCCTGTAGGGCAAGATAACTTTCTACACCCCATTACCTGTATTTCTTATTTTCCAGTTGTACGCAACAACAATACTCAACAGTCGTTCCTAAAACTTTGAGTTTCAACTTCTCTTCCTTCCTCCCTCCCTCCCCATCCTCATTGGGAAGGCAAGTAATTCAATACAGGCTATATATGTATAGTTTTGCAAATGACTTCCATAATAGTCATGTTGTGTAAGACTAACCTTATTTCCCGCCATCCTATCCTGTCCCTCATTTCTTCTATTCTCTCTTTTGACCTTGTCCTTCTCCAAGAATGTTGACTTCTAATTGCTCCCTCCTCCCATTGCCCTCCCTTCCATCATCCTCCCCACCCTGCTTATCCCCTTCTCTCCCACGTTCCTGTATTGTAAGATAGGTTTTCGTACAGGAATGAGTGTGCAATTTATTCCTTCCTTGAGTCAAATATGATGAGAGTAAGCTTCACGTTTTCCCTCTCACCTTCCCCTTCTTCCATCCATTGAAAAGTCTCCTTCTTGTCTCTTTTCTGAGAGATAATTTGCCCCATTCTATTTTCCCCTTTCTCCTCCCAATATATTCTTCTCTCACCCCTTAATTCTATTTTTTCTAGATATGATCCCTTTCTATTCCACTCACCTTGTGCTGTGTGTGTGTGTGTGTGTGTGTGTGTGTGTCTGTGTGTGTAATCCCACCCACTACCCAGATACTGAAAAAAGTTTCAGGAGTTACAAATATTGTCTTTCCATGTAGGAATGTAAACAGTTCAAACTTAGTAAGTCCCTTATGATTTTTCCTTCCTGCTCACCTTTTCATGCTTCACTTGATTCCTGTGTTTGAAAGTCAGATTTTCTTTTCAGCTCTGGTCTTTTCATCAGGAGTGATTGAAAGTCCTCCATTTCATTGAAAGAACATTTTCCCCCTGAAGTATTATACTCAGCTTTGCTGGGCAGGTGATTCTTGGTTTTAGTCCTAGTTCGTTTGGTTTCTGGAATATCATAGTCCACGCTCTTCAGCCTCTTAATGTAGAAGCCACTAGATCTTGTGTTATCCTGATTGTATTTCCACAATACTCAAATTGTTCCTTTCTAGTTGCTTGCAATATTTTCTCCTTGACCTGGTAACTCTTGAATTTGGCCACAATGTTCCTAGGAGTTTCTCTTTTTGGTTCTCTTTCAGGAAGTTATCAGTGGATTCTTTCAATATTTATTTGGCCCTCTGGTTCTAGAATATCAGGGCAGTTTTCCTTGATAATTTCATGGAAGATGATGTCTAGACTCTTTTTTTGGTCATAGTTTTCAGGTAGTCCCCTAATTTTAAAATTATCTCTCCTGGATCTATTTTCCAGGTCAGTTGTTTTTCCAATGAAATATTTCACATCATGTTCCATTTTTTCATTCTTTTGGTTTTGTTTTGTGATTTTTTTGGTTTCTCATAAAGTCGTTAGCCTCTATCTGTTCCATTATAAATTTTAAAGACCTATTTTCTTCAGTGAGCTTTTGAACCTCCTTTTCCATTTGGCCAATTCTGTTTTTCAAAGCATTCTTCTCCTCATTGGCTTTTTGAACCTGTTTTGCCAATTGAGTTAGCCTATTTTTCAAGGTGTTATTTTCTTCAGCATTTTTTTGGATGTCCTTTAGCAAGTTGTTGACTAGTTATTCATGATTTTCTTGCATCTCTCTCATTTCTCTTCCCAGTTTTTCCTCCACCTCTCTTACTTGATTTTCAAAATCCTTTTTGAGCTCTTCCATGGCCTGAGACCACTGAATATTTATTTTTGACGTTTGGGACACAGAAGTCTTGATTTTTATGTCTTTCCCTGATGATAAGCTTTGTTCTTCCTCATCAGAAAGGATGGAAGAAAATATCTGTTAACCTTCTATAGTCCTATTTCTTTTCCCTTTTCTTGGGTGTTTTCCCAACCAGTTACTTGGAGAAACTCAGTTTCTCCAAGGTGGCACAATCAAGGTGTACACGGGTCTGGGAGAAGCCAGAACTTTTGTGCCCAGAGACTGTGAGTTGTAGAGTTTCCTCTCCACAACCACCTGGCCTCCAGTTCCACCAAGCCAGCACTGGAGGCTGAGATTCAGATAAGTTGCTCAATTCCCCCAGGAGCATTAGGTAGGGGCAGGGGTGTCACACAGGGCTGAGGTAAGGATCAGTTACTCAGTTCCCCCAGGGGATTTATGATCCAACAATGGATGTGGGCTGCTGTGGGAGCTGCTGCTGCCCTATGTAGCCTCTACCACTGCCGCCTGAGGCTGGAGCTATGGGAAGACCCTGCTCCTTTCTTGATCAGCTGAAAAAACCCTCTCACTGACCTTGGTACCTGTGGGTTGAGGGATCCACAAACCACTGCTGCTGCTGGGGATTCCACACCCCCAGGCCTTCTCAGGTCCTCCTTCCAGGGTGTGCTGCATGGCCAAGACTGGGCTGAGCTCTGCTCTGTGTCTGGTGTTACAGGCCTTTCCTGGTGGCCTTTCAGGTGACTGTGGGCTAGAAATCTCCTCCACTCCATTGTTCTGTTACTTCTGCTGCTCTAGAATTTGTTTAGAGTCTTTCTTTACAGGTATTTTATGGGCGGTGGGGGAAGATCTAGTGTCCTGATGATCTTTCAATAAAGGAATGTGTCTTATAAAAATGATTGGGCTGTTGTGTTGTTGTGGAGTAATTGAAATGGAAACAGGGAGATCATTACAAGGCTTTTCCAATCATCTAATTGAGAGATAATGGCATCCTAGATGAAAGTAGTGGCCACAGGAATGGAGACAAGGGGAAGAGAGATGTTGGGAAGGCAACCAAGGCTACTGGGGTACCAAGAAGTAGAATCTATAATACGTGGCAAAGCAGAGCACCTGATTTCTAGTCATGGTCTTGTCATTCTTAATGATCCCATCCCCAACCTGTTCTCTGTGGGAGGCTGTCTCTAAGGCTGACATTTCTGTTTTTTAGAGGTTTTGGTATTCACCATATTCATTTGAGGAATGAAGATGGGATACCATAGGGGCAGTCAGAAAATGTAGGTCAAGAGTCAAAAATAGTCAATCATATGCCATGATTTCCAGGAGAAGTTGGAAGAAGATAGGTTAATTCTCTATCTGCCCTTTGAGACAGATCATAGCATGGAACTTGTGGTCCTTTCTTGTCATTCATGCAGGTCAGTTTTGTTCTTCAGGTTTTGGGTTGACCATTGTTTTCATTGATCTTATTCTGAGTTTCCTTCATTAAAATATTTCAACATGCTTAACATTTTGTTCATCACTAAGGCATCATGGAAACATGACAATTCCCTATGTCAAGGAAATGATGTACAGCTTACTAGAAAAAATTACTTCAATATTTCAAGGATCTATGATTTCATAAATAAGAGGACTCCTTCTGCTGATTTGGATTCACTAGAGGAGTGTGTTTTTTTTCTTTTTACTGGACTTGTAATTTCCTTGATGTAAAGAACTCAAGGGAATAAAACTTATTCCAATTGTAGATTGATGCCAACTCTCAGCCTGTAGTCTTAGAAGTCTGATTCTGGATCCCTGAGAGGTTCAATGACTTGTCCAGGGTCTCATAGTCAATAGGGATCAGAAGAAGGAGTTGAGTCTAAATTTTCCTGACCATTAGGCTGGCTTTCTATTCACTAGGTCATGTGGTCTCTCATAATATTTTAGTTATTGCCAAGTCTATTCAATAAACATTTGCAAAACATCTACTATTTGCCAGGCACTGGGGATACAAAGAAAGGTTAAAAAAAAGTACCTGATTTCAAAGAACTTACAAACTAAGTTGGGAGACAGAAATAAACAAATATCCACACACATTCACATGATAAATTAGACATATTCTTAGAGATATGGCACTGGCATTAAGAAAGAATAGGGAAGGGTTTCTTGCAAAAGGGAAGATTTTGGCTGAAAGTTGGAAGAGGTCAGTGAATGTAGGAGATGGAGCTAAGACAGGCGAGAACTCTAGTTAAAGGGGACAATTCATCATTAAGGGACATACCATGTGATGAGTCTGATTTTATTTGGCACTGAGTCCATTACCAGGTTACAATAGTACTTCATCTGAATGCATGGAGTGACCCAGAGTTCTCAAAGTCTTTGCTTATGACATATCATATCTAACTAAAAATGCTTCAAGTATGAACCTAGGGAGGGGTATATGATTAAGAATGCTCTCAATCAATCAGCTAATCAAACATTATTAAGCATCTTCTATATGGCAGACTCTTAGACACTGGGGATCCAAATGCCAAGGGTGAACCAATTCTTCCTCTCAGGGAGCTCACATTCTAACTTCCTTTGCCTTTTTCTAGGGTTGGCCACATTGTTCAAATGCAAAATGTATGCTTGCCAAAAAGACTGTTTTATGGAGAACTCACGCAGGGCAAGCGTTCCAATGGTAGTCAGAAGAAGTGATACAAGAACACTCACAGTCTCTCTTAAAAACTTTGAAGTTGATTACGTAACATAGGAGACACTGGCACAGAACTACTCAACATGGTGTGCCCATATCAGAGAAGAGGCTGTGCTCTATGAGCAAAGCAGAATTGAGACAACTCAAAGGAAATGCAGGATGCACAGATTTAGAGAGTCCACTCCAAATATTCACACGGACTATTTGTGCTCAATCTGTGGTAGGACATTCTGAGCTTGTATTGGTCTGATCAGCCACAGCTGGACACAGTGAAACTTCACTTTGTCAAGGTGATGTCATTTTGGTCCTCTTTGAGAATGAAGGACAACAATCAACCAACTGACATTCTAATAGGGGAGAGAATACATAGATAAGTGGGTACAGAATAATTTTATACAGGAGAAATGTGAAAGAAATATGAGGTAGTTAAATCTTAGGTAGTATGGGGGAATATCTGAGGCATGGAGGATTGTTAGAATTCATGAAGTCTATCTTTCTGCCTCAAATCAGGGCTTAATCTAAATCTATCTTTTTGCTTTGATGGTCTCTAGAGAAGATGACTCCATTGTCTCCCTTAGCAATCCATTCTTGCTACATGATAAACTTTAATTCTAGATCTAAGATCCTATACGAGGAGGGGAACCATATTAGCAAAGGTGAGTGTAAAGGGGAAGGAAGAGGACTGCCCAGTGACAGTAAAGTTCACTCATCCTGTTTAAATCCTTGCTTTTGCTACTTTTATTCAAGGTACTGTCTCTTTAAGATGTGAATGATTTGGCCACTGAAAGGTATAGAAAAAAGTACGTTTGAATAAGAAAAAAATGAATAAATTAACAAATAAACCAAGAATATAAAATAATGCTATTTTCACAGGTGAACAGTTGGGTAGCCTCATTCCTCTCCAGCCTGCACTAGGCACATTGTAGATGATGTCCCAGTTCTTCTCCAATACCAGAACTCACAGACTAGAAGCACCCTCCAGCTCCTCCAACCTTTCCTTCTGATTGCATGGCTCCTCCCAGAACCTCCACTTAAAGTGGGTACCTAGATCAGCCCTGACTCTTTACACTCTAGAGTGAAGAACATGGTTGAATTGGAGAAGAGTTGAGCAGATGAAGGACTCAGTAGGGGATGAAAAAACCATTGATGGAGCTATGTCTTTGGAAACAGAGGGAATCAGCATCAGGGGAATCAGCTGACCCAAAGGCTCAGTTGTTAATTCTGGATTGGCTCCATAAAGGCTACAGCTCTTTAGATGGCTCTAAATTGCCCTTTTCATCACTTACAGGGTGACAGGGTCTAAGTACTCTCAGCTATTATTCTCACCTGCCCCATCAGCTGTGAGAAGGGAAAGAAGAAACAGGAAATGAAGGCTTTGGGGTTGATATGGAGTCACATCCGCTGACTGACAGCTGATTAATGTTGAAGAGTCTGGGTAAATCAAAAACTTGCTATTCCCCAGAGAGAGCCAGCCTGATAAGCTCAGCACATCTCTGGCTTTAAAGGAACTGTTAGACAATTGAACAGGGTAACACTTTCTCAGAAAGCTCTTAAAGGTGATTATGAGTTAAAAGAATTAGTTATTGCTTCATTTGGTCAAGAAGAAGAGGATTTGCCCAGGAAGAAAATGGGAGAGTAATTACCAAAGAGCAGCTTTGTGTGGTGCAGATATTCCCGAAAGGATTAATGACAACAAGGCTTATAATCCAAAACTGTGAGTTATCTTGAGCATAGGAACTTTACTTACTCACAAAAAACCTAACAGTTTTCTCTACATGTGTGTCCACTCTACTCCAAAGATACTGAGCATGTTGGTGGGAGAGTCTGACTCAGATTTATGTGTGGACTATGATGTATATTTTTACTGATATTGTGAATTAAATAGTTCTGTTATCATTATGTGATAACAGTATGTGTTGTCATTAGACTGGCTGTGTTTGTGTAAATGGAAGCACACTGATGGGTACTTGAGACCTATAATTAAGTGAAAGGGGATTGTATGCCTTCCCCAAAGATTACTCCTAGGACTTTGAGAGAATTTGAGTGTTAATCACATGATATTTATCTTTCTTTTGGGAAACTAGAACTTCACTGTGAGGGCAGGTTGGGTTGAGCAAGAAAGAGAATAGAAGTGTAGGGGCTCACCTCAAGACACTCCATGAAAGTGTTATAGATATACAGAATGTCACTCTCTTCTCTTTATATAATAATTGATTTAGAGCTTTATTTTCTTCTCTAATTCTAGTCTTATTAAAATACCCTAGGTTTCCTGTTCCTCATCATTTTCAATTTTTAGGACTTCTGATTTTAGTCTGTCATAACCATTCATAAAAGTGGGCATACTTTAGACCTACCATCCTCAGACCTGAACTCAGTTACATTTTCCATAGGAGCTACAATTCTCAGTTATAACTGTGACCCTAAAACAGATGTTATAATGGTTATGCATTTATTCAATGATCTATGGAGTAAACCATCAAACAAGGTTGAAAACAACAAATGTTAAACATTTGTTTAACTGTTTGCCAGTGCTGTCTAAAAAAGTCCTCTTCCAGATCCAAGTAGGAGAAGAATTCTTCATCTAGTTCAAAGTTCTCCAAATTCTCTTCATAGCAGACATTTTTCTACGTTCATCAAACGCCAGAATACTACAAGTTGATCTCTTCACTGAAGCCTATTGCCTTTTGAAAGGGAAATTTAAAAACTTCATTGGGACAGCAAAGTAACCAAGGTGGATGGAAGTAAAGAATCTTTTGTTTCAGTCAAAGGTTCTCAAACATTTTGGTCTTGGGTTCCTTTGCACCCTTAAAAATGACTGAGGACCCCCAAAAGCTTTTGTATATGTGAATTATATGTATCAATATGGTATTAAAAATTAAAATGGATAATTTAAAAAAGTTAATTTAAAATAATAATAGTAAATATTATATTAACATATCACAGATTTTTGCATGAAAATAACTATTTTTCAAAAGAAAAAAGTGAGAGGAGTGGTATTCTTTTACCTATTTCTTATGAATCTATTGTCTGAAGACAACTGGATTCTCATATCTGCTTATGCCTTTAATCTGTTGAAATGTATTATTTTGGTTAAAGTATATGAAGAAATCCAGTCTCTCACTAAATTTAATTGGAAAAGGGAAGGGTTATTTTAATTAATAAATTATGTCTCAGTGTTATTATGAACAGAGTTTTGACCTCATGAACCTCCTGAAAGGTTCTTGGGGAACCCCAGATGTCTTCAGACCAATTTTGAGAACATTGGTCTAGAACAAGGGTTAGCCTTGAGGCCACATGTACTCCTCTAGGTCCTCAAATGTGGTCCTTTGAATGAACTGAAACCTCACAGATCATATCCTGAAGTTTGGATTCAGTCAAAGAGCAGCACTTGAGGACCTAGAGGGCCACATGTGACCTCAAGGCTGCAGATTCCTCACTCCTGGCCTAGATTACCATATGCTACCTTGATAGACATTGAGACAAACCTATTGAGTTTGTCTACAATTGGACATTTGTGTATGTGTATATATATATATATATATATGTATATGTATATATATATAGATAGATATAGATAGATATACTTATGAAGCAGGTAGGTGGCTCAGTGGATGAAATGTTGGACCCAAAGACAGGAATACCAGAGTTCAAATGTGGCCTCAGACATTATGTGTGTGAACCTGGGTGAGCTATTTAACTTCTGTTTGCCTTAATCCACTGGAGAAGGAAATAGCAAACCATTTCAGAACCTTTGCCAAGAAAACCCCATGGACAAACATTGATGTGCTCTGGTTATAGGGTCATTAGGAGTCAGGACTGAGCAATAAAAATATCTATGGATATATATGTCATGTACACAGACACACACACACACACACACACACATATATATATATATATATATATACATGTATATATTTATATTCACACAATTGTATACATATATCAGTATGGAACTGAAAGAGGTCATGATACTGTGAATGGAGAGCTGGCCTTGAAGTCAGTGACACCTGGACTCAGCTTCTGCCTCTGATAAATACTGCTTGTGTGTCTTTAGAAAAATCACTTTAGCTCTCAGCCTTTGGGGAACTCTCCATGATTCAGTTTCAGAGAAGATTCTGGCTTGTGTTGGTGGAGGAAATTTCTCTATCCTCAAATTGCAGGCTTAGTCCTTATGCTCACCATCTACATGGTGCAGTAGATACAGAATTGGTTTCAGGGTCAGGAGGAGCAGGCCAGACTCTCCTGTGTATCAGTTGTGTGACTCTGAGCAAGTCACTTAATTGATTGGTTAGAAGAGACATGGTAGGATGATTGTGTAAAATAAGACCTGGGGGTTAGTGCACTGCAAGCTCTGTGTGTTGAAGTCAACACTATGACAAAACAGCTGGAAGATATGGGATCAGTATGGACCTGCTATCATCAATTTAGGGAACTCCTTAACTTCATCCACTGATACAGATCAGCAACTTACTCCAAACTGCAGGTTTTGAGTACTGAGAAATTGATTTGCTCATGGTCACAGTGCCCAAAGATTTAAGGTTTTTTTAAAAAAAATAAAATTCTTCAATCAATGCATATTTGTCTTTTCTCCCTCATACCTCTTACCCCTACTGAAGAAAGAAAAGCAAAACCCTTGTAACAAACATTCAGAGTAAAGCAAAACATTCCCACGTTGGCCACATTTAAAACTATGAGTTTTACCCTGCAATGTGAGCCTATTTTGTCTTCCCTGTCAGAGGATGCTTCATTATTGGACTTGGACCCAGGTCTTCCAAACACCAAGAGCAGATGTAAGCCTATTCTATCACACTCAAAGTCATGTTAGGTGACTTCTAGAGGTACAAGGGATTTCAGAACATAGAAGGCCATAATCTGGTTGTAAGCTGACCCAACCAAATCCTAGCTGAGTGCCTTTTTAGTCAAGTCCTGTGTTTAGGAATTGTATCCAAAGGAGAGAGAGTGTGATGAGGAAACTAGAGATCATTTGAATTGGTAGGCACTCTTAAGTATTTGAGGAGCAGTTAGATTCCAATCAATCAGCAAGTATTTATTATGTCAGACACTGTAAGTACAGGGGATACAAAGAAAAGGCAAGAGCAATTCTTGGTCTAAAGGATCTTGCATTCCAATGTGGCAGACAACATCTACCTACCTTACAGAGAGGGGAGATGGCATGAGCGGAGTCTCCAGTAGTCCATCATGGCTGGAACACACAGTGAGTGGAGGGGAGCAGAATGTCAGGAGATTGGAAAGATTAGAAAGGACCAGGTTGTAAAGAGCTTTCTGTACCAATATAAAGAACTTTGTTTTGTCCTGGAGGTAATAGGAAGCCACTGAGGTTTACTCGTGTGAAGTGGTAACAGAGTGAGACCTATGCTTTAGGAAAATCACTTTAGTGTCTGAGGGGATGTATGGGAGTGGGGAAGAGACTTAATGAAAGGAGACTCATCATTGCTATTGCAGTGCTTCAGGTGAGTGGGGGCAGCTCTGGGAGTGGACAGAAAGGGGTAAAGGTTGGAGATACTGCAGAGATTTTTTTACTTGGCCCTGGAGGACAGAAGTCTGAGCAAAAAGGGGAAGTACATTAAAAAGTTAGATTTTTTTGATCAATAGAAGGCAAAGGTTACTAATCATTGGGACTGTCCAAAAGAATGGGCTGCCTCAGGAAATGGTGAGATTTATATTCCTGGAAGTGTCTCTTTTTTGGCACAACTATTAAACCGGTACATGGGGAAGAATGCAGTAGACAGGGTGTACTTAGATTTTAGCCAAGTGTCTGACAAAGTTTCTTATTAAATCCTTGTGAAAAAGTTGGAGAGATGGGGACTGGAAAGCATTAGCTGTAGAAGGATTTGTGTCTGGTTGAACAATCAGACCTAAAAAGTCCTCATTATTGATTTGATGCTGACTTCACTTGGAAGATGGCAGAGATTTGTCCTTGGTGCTAGACTGCAATTCTTATCAATGGCTTATGGAGGCATAGTTAGCTAGGATACTTTTCAAATTCTCAAATGTTACAAACTGGGGAAAATAGCTCACACTTTGAAAAACAGAGTCAGTATCCCAAAAGACCTTGACAGGCTAAAATACTCATTTTCAATAAGGGGACATTTCATTGTGATTAATTTATGGTTTTATACATAGATTAAAAAAAGTCAACTACAGAAGTCCAGGATCGAGGAGGAACAGCTAGGCAGAAGTTCACCAAAAAAGGTCTGGGTTTTAGTGGATTGCAAGGTCTAATGAGTTGACAGGAATATGGAAGGAAGGAAACAAGGATTCACTACATGCCTCCTGTTTGCCAGCTACTGTCCTAGATACTTTACAAATATTATCCTTTTTCATCCTTACAACAGCCCTGTGAGGTAGATGCTGTTACTGTCTTCATTTTACAGTTGAGGAAACTGAGGCAGGCAGCGATAAATGTCACACAACCCAGAATCACACAGCTCCTAAGTGTCTGAGGCAGGTCTTTCTGCTCTGTGGCCCAGTGCTTTACCCACTGCCCCACCCAACTGCCTGTCATGGTAGCCCCCAAAATAAATGCAACTCTGGACTTCACCAGAATCATACCTATATGGTTGGAAAGGACTCTGGATGCTCTCAGCTTGGACTCCTTCTGTGTACAGATGGAAAAACTGGCTCAGAGAAATGAAGTGACTTATTCAAAGAGACAGGTAGTCAGAAGCAGAACCAAGATATGAACCCTACTCCCCCAACTCTAAATCTAACCCTCTTTCCACTGTGTAACATGGCCTCCTGAAGCCTAGTGGCTCTGTATGTGTGTGTGTGTAGGTAAAGGACTGCACTTTTCATTCCATTGGTGTAGGAATTCCTGGATGAGGATATTCCCTCTCCCAATGAAAGTCAGATCCTCCTCTGAAACTTACAGTCTTAGAGAGTGGCTAAAAGTACCAGGGAGTTAAGTGACTTGCCCATGATCGCACATTTGGTTTGTGTCAGAGATAGGATTTAAATTCAGGTTTTCCTGGCTCCAAAGACCAGCTCTCAATACTATGCCTTGTGAAATTTTAGGGGGAAGATGGTGGAAGATTATGATCAGTATTGTCTCATTAAATAATGAAGTGGTACAGGGAGGCATTTAGAAAAACACTTGATGAGAGAACCAACTAAGGCAAAACATCCTGAAATCATTGAAAGATGAAGGTAGAAGGACAACAAATAGAATACAATGGAAGCCAGACAACCTTGAAAGATGCCCATAGTCTGCAGGACTGGCTGGAATTTCTCATTTGAGTTTAAACAAAACCCCAACTTTTCTCCTGGAAATATGTGCCCAGTTTTGCTGGAAAGGTACTTCTTGAAGGAAGCTCCATTTTCCTTGGTTTTCATGGTCTTGATTTCTAGCTCTTTCTATCCTTTCTTGTCATTGATAAGAATTACTGTGTGATTTGATTCAGTGAGTTGTGTTTTTTGGTGTTGATGATGTTGAGTCCTTCCCAGCTTCTTGTGAGATCTTCCCCATCCCTGAAACTTTGGAGTTTGATGACATCTAGCTGCTTGAACATGAGATTCCTATGTTCTTTGTATTCTGTTGAATTCCATCCTCCACCCCAGCTACTTCTGCCCAAAGTTACAGCATGACTAGCCAATGATCCCAGTCCTTATGAGCACACACGGTATACTCATCAGCTGTGATCCCTCCATGCACTTTTGAGCATTCACAAACATTCTGTAGCTGGTTCTGGCCCACTCATCATATGGGAAAGAAAAACCTTTTTGCTAGGCTGTGGGATCAGAAATGAGGTACATTCAAAGGGCCCTAATGAGCAAAAGCAATTCTTTTGGTCACTTTTTATGACCTGGCTAGATGAGCTGTTGAGGGTCCCCAGGCAGTGGAAGGGCCTTAGGCCCTCTCCTACCCACAACCAGCACGATGGCGAGATAACATGGCCCTGTCATTACTTTTGTTTCTCTTGGGTCTATCTGCAGCAGCCAGATAGTGGAACCAAAGTCCTGAGTAACTTCCTGGAAGAGTCTAGAAGTAGCAGAGATGTAAACTCACTTATCTATCAGAAGCACCATATTTGGAAAGGAATTTGGTGAGTGAATCCTTTGTAGAAACTGTGTTGTTTGCCTACTTTCTCCAGGGACCAAAGTGGCAAAGGAAAGAGTGTGCCCTGGGTGTTAGAATGGGGAATATTTGTAATTTATTTTTTTACTGCATCTTAGAAGTAAATATCTTGTGAAATTGAATGGATATTAATTAATCACTAATGGATGTTAATCAGTAACTGAGCTATTGATTACTGACATCCAACAGTGGGGAAGATGGAAGAATAGGGATACAAGGTGAGAGCATTAGGGAAAGACTTCCCTGACCCCTCAGGGTACCCCTAGGATCCTGAGGAGATGACGGTGCCAACCTTGCCCTGGGGTAGTGAGTCCAGAGGAGGACCATGACAGGAAATACAGTCATATGAGTTACTAATATGTGATATTCAGACATTTTCTTCTTTTTTTCTTCCTGGGAGACCAATAATTCTCAAGATGTGTCTTTGATTCTGTTATCATTGTTTGTAGAGCTTATAAATCCTCTTCAACGTAGGCTGATATTTTTGCTACTAATTGTTTTTAAGCTTCTGTTGTTTCATCTTCCATTGGGACAATTTCATTCCTTCATTCATTATTTTTTTATCTGGAATCTCCAATGATTTCTCTGAATTGTTGGTGATTATAGTCCCCCCCACCTTTTTTGATGGGGGAATCTCACGAGAATCTCAATTCCATCTATATGAGATGCAAAATCTTTCATTATTTTTCTTAATCAACTTATTATCCATATACAAGTTTCTGGGGATGCAGAAAGTTTTCACTTCTGGAACCCTTCCTCTTATTTCGTTCTCTTCCTCCTCACTTTCACTCCCTTCTCCTTAGTTTCTTGACATTTATTCCTGTCAGAGAATTGATTTCACTTGTTCCTCCTTTTAATCAATCTTTTTTCCTTTTCTAGGAGTCTTTTCTTGACCTGATGTTATTTTTCATTATTGTTTCTTGTATTTGGCGTATTTGTGGCAGTTTTGAAGATGACAAGGGAGCTTGGCTCTCTCCTGACCTCTAACTTCACCATCTTGCCGGAAATGGCTAGTTCTTCCAATGAGCTTCTGGTCAGCATTTGAGCCTCTTGAGAGTCTTTTGGACCTGTACTGTGCAGCAAGCATGTTGGTGTTAACTCCTTGGTTCATGTTTCTCTGCAAATTTAAGAAGCAGGGCATCTATGTCATTGTCCATGTCACTAATAAGAACTGATGAACTGAGAGGAGTCAACCCCTAGAGATTTCCGAGACGATAAAAACGGACATTTCTATAGTTCTTTAAGGTTTACGAGGCACTTTACAAATAATATCTCATTAGAGCCACACAACAACCCCTGGGCATTATTATTTTCCCCACCCCCATTTTATAGATGGGGAAACTGAGGCAGAAGAGAATAAATGACTTTCCCAAGGTCACATAGCCAGGAAGTGTCTGCGGCTGTGTTTTAACTCAGGTCCTCCCGTCTCCAAGGCTAGCTGCTGTTGTTCTCAGAGGACCGTGACCTCAGGAAGGTGATGTGTGTTCCTAAATTGTGGTTCATCATTCAATTGTGCCTGACTTTTTGTGACCCCCATGGGATTTTCTTGGCAAAGATACTAGAGCGATTTGCCATTTCCATTTCCAGTGTGGCCCCCTTTTACAGATGACAAATTGAGGCAAATAGGGGTTAAGTAACTTGCTCAGGGTCACATAGCTAGAAAGTGTCCGAAGCCAGATCTGAACACAGATATTTCTGATTCCAGGCCTAGCATTCTATCTGCTGTACCACCCGGATGCACCCCTTTCCTAAATTAGTATGTATTTACTTTGCATATATTTTGAATTTACTTATATCTGCCTTCATATATTTTTATATATGTCTAAGGAGAAATGTTTCTATTACATAGAATGTAAGTGCTTTAAAGTCAGAGCTTACTTTATTTTCCTCTTTGTATGGCTAGTTTGATGTATAATACATTCTAGTTAGTGTTTAATAAATGCTTGGAGATGTTTCACAAAAGGAGATTGATTATTCACTCAACTTGTTCCAGAGGTACCTAACTGTGCTATTTATTCCCCAGCACACATCTTTGCATTCATTTTTCCATAGGAATGTCCTAGTGTATGGTTCATAAATCACAAATAACAGGTCTCAGAACTTGAGGGCACACCAGCAGCCATGAAGACATGCCCTGATGAGAGCCAGGTAAGCTCATCTAGGATACTTCCCTGGTGTGCCAGCTGCTTCTCATTTTCTCTTTCTCTTTGTATAAACGTCATCTGATTTAGGGTGCAGAGTGAGCATATATTTTTGTTATAGTCAACGAGGGAATTTGAATTGCTCGATGATGCATATTTATTGCAAGCAATTAGATTTTCTTTTCTCTCTTTTTTCAATGCATTATAGAGTCAGAGAAAGAAAATAAACTTCTGTTAACTAAAAATACTTAAAAATAGAACTGTTGGGAGGGTTACAGGCATAGCATGTTCATATACTTTCAGACGTGGTCAATGTATTGTAATTTTGCTTAAATATTTTCTTTGTTAAAAAAGAACTCTTATGAGGTATGGCTAATCTGAAAATGTTCTAATGTTAAAAAAAAACCCTCACATCAATAAAACTTTAAAGATATATGAAACCCTGTTATCTGAGAAGATTTGCAGTTGGAGAGATATGTTTATTTTTTAATTGACCAAGGACAAAAGTACCCTTTCTGAACTTTTCTAAAAGCAAGGGGCTTGAGAGAGACAAAATTTAACTTTGGATCACTGGATACATATTTCTCACATTCTCTTGTGCTAATAAATTGTACAAACTATTTAATGGCATTTTGACTTTTTAAAAACTCTATTCTCTCAATTTATTTCTAGGGTCAGACTTTATCTCAACATTTGTGTCCTTTAACACATGCTTCTCTTTTATTCTCTTTGTGTTTAAAATGCAGGGTAGGAAAAGCCATTAATCAGTCAGCACATTCTTGCTCCCTGGGAGCTTTAATTTTTGAATTTGTTCCAAGCATTTTGTACTTTTGAATTCATGTAATTCTGGCAAAATCGGCCTTCTTATTTACACGTCTTCTTAGTTACATGTCTTCTTACCTGTCCATGAGAAAAAATTCCATGCCTGGAATGCTCTGATCTCCTCTCCTGCCCCTTGGGCTTCCTTTGAGACACAACTAAGATCTTACTTTCTACAGGGTGTCTTCCCCAACCTTCTTAATCCCAGTGCCTTCCTCTGCTAATTTGATTTATCTTGTATATAGCTTGTTTCATATATATTTGTTTGCATGTTGTCTCCCTTCTTAGATTGGGAGCTCCCTGAGGACAGGGACTGATTTTTTTTGTTGCCCTTTTTATATTCCCACACAAAAGTCACAGGTACTTTTCTTAAAAGTATAAGCAAATTGATTTGTTTTTGTTAACCTTGAGGGATCCTTGTTGAGTGACACTTTGCTGTGCCATAGAGGTAAACTTGGGTTTTCAAAAACTATACCAATAGGACACAAACTCTGGCAGGTACTGACAAGATAGAAAGGTTGAGTTCTAGTTCCTAAATGATTCTCTGCCTCTTGTCTAAAAACTGTACTAGCCGAGGTGCCAGATGCTCATTGGCCAAAGGTTAGCTGCCACCTGATGATGAGGATGAGGGTGATGAAAAGGAGCAGAAGGAAGGAGAAGGGGAGGAGAACTTGGCCACAGCTACTGTGAAAGGCCATCTATGAAGGTGCAGAGGTTGGAGACACTCAATCCAGTCCAGTCCAATTCACTCCAAATCAACTATCATTTGTTAAGTGCTTATGAAGACAGGGTGATGGAGCACCAGGTTTTTAATCACAAGGTACATGTTAAAATCCTATGGGACCTTGGACAAGTCCCTTAGCTTCCTGGTCCTTGATTTCCTCATCTGTAACATAATGGTTAAATGAGACAACCTCTGTGGAACCTTCCATCTCTAGATTCATGTGACCAAGGAGACCATGATATTTTGGGTATAAGGCAGTAACCTCCGGGGTATCAGGAAAGACCTCATGTTGAAGGTGGCATTTGAACTGTTTTCTTCTCTCTTGTCTAAGACATCAGAAGCTCCCAGAGGGCAGATCTTGTGTTGTCTCCCCCCCTACTCCCCCCCAATCCCCCATAGCACTTGGCATAGTGCCTGGCACATAGTAGGTATTTGATACATTTGTTCTTTTAAATATGATTTATGCCAACAGACTCCAGTTGTCTGATGAAGCAACACAATTATTTGTTGCATTATATCTGAAATAATGTTCTATAATTAATAGCTGTACTTTTTGTTACCCAATTTAGTAGCACAAAAGTTAAGGGTTGGGGACCTCAGAGGTCATTAAGTCCAATCCTCCTTAATTTATAGATGAAAAAACTGAGGCATAAGTGAACTGACTTGTCCAGGGTCATAAAGGCAGGAAGTGTCTACCGTTGAATGTGAAGTTGGGGCTTCCTGGCTCACTCTCCAGCAAGAAAAGAAGGTAGAGAAACTCGGAGTCCCATAATTGAGGCTGTGGTTGTGGATATATTTAGCCTGTGTGTACTATGTACATACAGTGTTCTATGTGGCAGTAGGATGTAGAGGATAGAGTTGGCAGTGGAATCAGGAATGCCTCTGACAAAGACAAACAGCATCAACTTGGGCAAGTCATTTCTTCTCTCCTAGTCCTAGGCAACATTCTAAGACTCTAAGTTTCAGAGCAGATGCCTGTCTACTTTGGTAGAAGTGACTTGTTCATGGGATGTTTCCAATATTGGTACAATTTCAAGTCTGGGCTAAAAGACCCAAACACCCAAACCGCCCCCACCAAGCCAATACCCTAGCAGTGCCATTGCAGGGCTGTGTGTGTGCCTTTGAAAGGAATGGTCTTGAAAAAATTCAGTCACCAGTGGGCAAGGGGAAAAGGAGCCTGGTAGGCACAGATAGGCTGCAACACATTTCAGTCAAGGAATTATGAATGAGGAGAAGAATACAGAATGTTACCAAAGAAATGTGTGATTGAAAAATAAGATGGGCCAATCAGGTGGTGAAAGCAAAGAACAGTTAGAGAAGAAAACAGGCATCCTGGTGATGTGAGGAGAAAGAGAGGAAAATGCTGGTACTTGGGCCACCCCCTTGTGCTGTATTTATGAGAGGAAATGGATGAGATTTGTTTGAAATGGGCAGGTGTGGATGAATGAATGAATGAATGAAACCATTTCTTAAAACTTGATTTTGTACTAAATTCTAGGAAAACAAATAGAAAAACAAGGTGACTGGACTTTTAAGGACCTCACATTTTAATAGGGGGAAATAACACATATGTAATTTGCATTATTGGAGACAGTACATATACATTATCTATCTATCTATCTTTCTACAATCTATCTATCTATCTATCTACCCACCCACCCACCTGTCCACCCATCCATCCATCTATTTGTCTACCTATCTGTCTGTCTGTCTACCTACCTACATACCTACTTAATCCCAGCACCTTTAGAACATTGAGACAAAGCCCATTTCCCTGGATGCTTATTTCTTTGATTCTAGAAAGTCTTCACGAATTTTTGCTGGCCTCAGTGTTGATTCACATTGAGACTGTGGTCTCTCAAACTCCACAGATATTTTTCAGATGGCAGTCTGATCGTGCCTCCTCCTTTGCACCACATTTGTGCCTATTTAATCTTGGAGAGGCAGTGTTGGATAGTAGATAGAAAGTGAGGTGAAGACTCAGAAAGCCCTGGGTTCCAGTCTTATCTCGGACATACCTAGGTTGTGTCACAGCCATGCACAGATAACTTAACCTCTCAGTGACATGGGCAACTAACACCAAATTAAAAAGGCTGCACTGGTAAAAGATGTTTCCTTATTTGGGAGATCCCAGTGCCAACGAAATTACAGATTCAATCTTTTATCCCTATCCTATATTCAATATATTTATCCCAGTGTTCTAACACCTACAAAGATCTTTCTGCATCTTAACTGTCATCCAGTATGAGAATTATCCTAGAAAAGTGAAATGATTTGCCCAGGGTCATACATGTAGTAGGGGTGTGCATCAGGTTTTGAACTCAGGTCTTCCTGTCTCCAAGTCTAGCACTCTATTTACAATATAGTTTATATAGTGGACAGCTAGGTGGTGCAGTGGATAGATCACCAGTGCAGGAGTCAGGAGGACCTGAGTTCAAATCTCACCTCAGACATTTGACACTTACTAGTTGTGTGACCTTGAGCAAGTCACTTAACCCCAACTGCTTCGTCCTGGGTCATCTCCAGTCATCCTGATGAATATCTGGTCACTGGATTCAGATGGCTCTGGAGAAGAAGTGAGACTGGTGACCTGCACAGCCCTCACTCACTCAAAACAAAGTCAAGTGCAAGTCATGTCATTATTTCTCTGATGGCATGATCTTCTTTGGTAACGAAGGATAAACATAGTTTCTAAAAAGTATATACTTTTCAAAATGAGAGTCATTAGACATTCCATTTGAGTGAGATTCTCTAGTTCTTATAAAAAGTACTTTTTATGCCCTAGATTTAAACAATCTCTGAACGTTCCCATTTTATATCTGAGGAGATGAGAGAGAAGAAGGAACAAAGGGGAAGGAGGAGAGTCTTATTGTGGTGGAGCAGGAGTCGGGGATCTGTTCTGTGAAGTTTGGATTCAGTCTGAAGATCACACTTGAGGACCTAGAGGGCCACATGTGGCCATGAGGCCTCAGTTTCCCCATCCCTGACCTGAGGTCTGCCTTCCTTTCTTCAGTCCCCCCACCCCCAGCTGTTACTTCTCTACTTTAGCCCAAGAGTTCTTAACCTTCTTTGTGTTATGGATTCTGGTGACATCTGTGGACCCTATCTCAGTAGGATGTTGGTTAAATGAACATACTCAAAATACATAGAACTACAAAGGAAACCAATTATGTTGAACTAAAGGTATCAAATATTGTTTTAAAATGTTCACAGCCTCCTGGTTTAGCCCCTTCCTTGCAAACTTAAAAATACTAATTCTGTACCCCTTTGTCTCATTGGATTTATGGGTTCCTGACACAATGGCTAGAGTATTGAACTTAGAGTCAGGAAGCTCAGGTCAAATCCAGCCCCAGACAAGTAGGCGACCAAGTGTAGCACCAGTGTGATAGTCACAGAGCCCGCAGCCATGAATATCCTGGTGCAATTCTGAATCATGAAGATAGAACAAAAACATTTATTCAGACACTAAAAAGCCAAATCCATCATAGTAACAAAGATATCTATATACAATAACAATGCAGAGGACAATACCCCAAGCCTTCTCCCTGCTAGGCTTCCCACAAACCAGCTCCATTAAACAAAACACAAGCAGGCTCTCTTAAATCACCAACAAACTCTATCACTCACACTAGCCAGATGCCTGCTTGTCTGCATCCTTCCTAGCTGACTGCTCTCATGACTATCTTCATCTCTGTTCTAGCTCCTCCTCTTCCTGCTCCACCAGTTCAGCAAATTCCTTCCACCATAGGCGCCAAGTGACTCAGTCTTCCATGTAACCCAGGTAGGTCACCTATTGATGAATGGGAAAGATCTTCCCATTTAAATTACCATTACACCAAGGCTTATTTTTCTAAAATCTAAGTAGATTATTCCTACAGCATGCCCTTGCTCTACCAATCAGGAAACCCTTTAAACAAGTAGTGTAAAGTCAGTCTGGCCCAACCTTGATGAAAGTATGCTTACTTCTTGATTTTAGGAACTTAGGTAGATTAAATTTGCTAATTCCTTTGTGTGGTGGAGGGATGATCATTTTGGGGATAGTAGGAACTGATCACATGATTTTATTCACTTTAGGTCTTGTGAAGCAAGGCTAACCTTTGCGTCACTTTTTCTTTGCCTTCTTGAGAAGTTATGGAGGCATTAATGGATTTCAAGAATTTTCACTTGGATATTTCTGAAAATCCAATAAAAATATATTTTAGGTACAAAATCTTGATAATCCATTCCTTTGTGATAGATGACTATGCAAATAATATATCTACAAATAATCAAATTTGCAGCTGAAACCAAAGTAGGCCACACAGCTACCATGTTGAATGAAAGAGTGAAAATCCCCCAAAACCTTGACAAGGGTATAAATTTCAACCAAATCTAACAAGCTGAAATTTAGCAAGAATAAATGTGAAGTCTTATACCTGGGTTCAAAAAATCAACTTGATGGTTAGAGAGGACTAAGGTGGTGAGAGTATTTCTGTCCATTTGCATTAGGAATTTTGTATTCACTTCTAGATGTCATTGTTTTAAAAAAAAGGTAATTGATAAGCTAGAGAGAATCCACAGGAAGGTAACCTGGATGATAAAGGACCTTGAATTCACACCATATGGGGGTCAGTTGAGAGAAAGGAGGGAAGGTGTGACTAGAAAAGAGAAGACCACTTGTCTTTTGACTTGATTGTTGTCTGCAAGTATTTTTAGGGCCATCATTCATACAGGATCATTCATGCAAGTATGTACGTGACTGTGTAGTGGAGTGTGGATTTGGGAAGTAAGGGAGCAGTGGTCTAGAGGCAGGTTTAAACTCAGCATCAGGAAAACTTCTGAACAGTTAGAGTTGTCCTCAAGTGAAATGGGATTCCACTTTGAGAAGTGGTGGCTTCAATCATTGGTAGTCTTTGAGCAGAGGATGGACCATCCTTTAGAGCATCCAGATAGAAGGAATTCATAGTCATGTGTGGGTTGGAGTGGATGAACTCTGAGGTTCCTTCCTTCGCTCCGGGGGATCCTATGATTCTGTAATTATCATGTGTGAATTGCATTTTTGATCTAGATTCTGCATTCAACTTTTTCAAAGAATATTTCACAAAGCCCCAGCAAAAACTCAAACAATTTAAACTTCCATTTATAATTTCTCCACAAATTTTCTACAGTGTGCATTTTAATATTCATCAGTCCTATGCACAACTTGATATTTCATTTTTTAAGGTATATTTTGTTTTTGTTTTTTTAAAATGAGATATTATAACTAAAGTGCCTTTCCCACAAATCTCTGGGCTTTCTTTAAGATGGAAATTTCAGTGAATGTTAAAGGCTCTTGCATAAATTGTAATATCTTCATTAGTTTAACATATGATAATGTGTATTTCTCCCACTGGGAGAAAAGCAATTTTTCATTTTTTAGGAGGCACATGATTTTTTTTAATATTAAAAAAGCAGCCCATGAATTTTTGAAATAAGTATATTATTTCATCAGCATAGAAGTCCTGGTACTTTGTGCATTTGATTTTTGTCATTTATGATAGGTCCTTGGGCACCATTGTATTTTCACACTTCTAATGGCAGCACGACCCAATATTGGCCTTGTGTCATGCTCTCCATGGTCCTGGTCTTGTCTCTAATGTGTTTTCAGTAATTTCAAGGTGGTACCTTTTATCCTTCTATAAAAGAGGCTGAGAATCATGCAACTGAAGACCTTAGGGATACCCTTGTCCTTAGCCAAGGCATGAATCCTGTCCACAACTGCACTTGGACACATTAGTGCCCAATAAGACTCACTTGAGGACTTTCAGGAATGGGAAACGGACTATTCCCATGGCATTTAAAAATACTTAGCTTACTTTATTTTCATTATAAATAACCACCAATACACAAGTGTTCAAATAAGAATATAGAAATAATAAAAAATATAGCACAGGAAATAAATTTCCCTCATTTATAATTTGTTTAAATGTGTATAAATTAACTCTAACAAGGCAGGAACAAACCCTTCGTTTTGGTTCCCCATCTCTCTTTAATTGTTTTCTCCTCCTTCTCTGTGTAGTTCCTGGATTTTGTTACCATTATTTACATAGTTATAATTAGTGTGATTTGTTTTGTTTGTTTCATCGAGCTCTTCCTGTATTTCTTTGTTTTCTTCAAGTTTGTAATATCTCATGACTTGGGGAAATTCTGTTATTTGTAGAACTCAATTTGTTCTGGTTGTTTCTTAAATGTTTGGCATACAGAGAGCTTCTAGTAGCTTTTATCAGCTGTAATTTTTAGATAATTTCCTTATATGGAACCAAAATCTGACTCGCTCTAAGCTTTATTCAATTCAACAAGCATGTACCAAGCTAGGCAATGAGTTGGGCCAATGATAACAAAAAAGAAAAAGAGAAACAGATCACACCTCAAGGTCCTCTCTGTGCCAGGCAGAAAATGGACAGAATGCTGGATAGGGAGTCAGACACCAGAGCTCAAAGCTCAGTTCTGCCACTCATGGCACTGACGAGGCTGCTCAGTCTCTGAAGGTCTCATTTTCCTTATCTGTAAAATGAAGGGACCGAGTGACTAATGTCCCACCACTGACAAAAGCCTTCCCTAACCCCTCTTAATACCATCTCTCTGTTGATTATTTCGATTTGTCCTGTAGATAATTTGCTCTGTGTGTATTTGTTTGCATGTCTCCTCCATCAGGTTGTAAGATCCTTGAGGCAGGGAATATCTTTTGTCTCTTTTTGTATCCTTGGGACTTAGCACAGTGCACAGCACATAGTAGATGCTTAATACATATTTATTGTCTCACTGACTGACTGGGTGATCTCTGAAGTCCTGTGCAGCTCTGCAGCTAGGATCCTAGGAATACTTCTCCAGGTAAAACCTCCCTAGCTCATTCAGCCAACCCTACATGGGAAAACACTTTTCCTTATTGGAGACTCTGTGCAACTGGCTGAGTTGTTCTGGGTCTGCCCACTGCATCACATGTTGAATTTCAGTTTAAGTTTTGAGTTGGGTAGGTTAGAGACCTTGACTTGCAAGGTTTATAGAGCTAGAAAAAGGCCCTCTGGCTAGCAAGGTGAGGAGGAGGGTCTGGTGTTCCCTTTTTAAACTAATAACCTGCCTGCTCATGATTTATGAGAGAATATTTTGGCACTCACTCGCTACTCTCCCTTGATTCTGTGATAACTGTGGAGACCTCCGAGGCAGAGATAACTAGTAATAGTGCTTGTTAGTCACTTCTCAGCAGTACTCAGCTTCCAGTCTTAAGCCTCAGCTAAGATGCTGCATTGACGTTGCCATGGTTACTGATGAGCATCTGAAGTAGAGAGGTGGGAGTGAAAAGCTCTGAAGATTCCAGGGACTGTTTACATTTGAGCAATAAGAACTATCAGCCCTCTCCACATGCACACCTCCCTGCCCCTCTCTTCTCTTTGATGAAAGTGTGTGAGTTATTGGCTAAGTAGTTCATAATTTCAGGACTCCTGGATCAAAGTTGACCCATTTAATTTGCTCATGGTTTTCTGTTGCCTTTGGAATAAAATGCAAACTTCTTTGCCTGCCATTTAGAGCCCTCCATGATTTGACTTCCATTTTTCTTTCTAGGCTTCCTACATATCGCCCTTTAGTGGAGGCTCAGAGAGAATGTGACCTGCCCAAAATCACTCCCTTCTGCAGAGGGATACAATGTGTGTGGAAAACTCTAGATGCCTAGATGGCCATACCTCAGTCTTCTTGGGTGGAACATCCCTATCACACAGCCCACCTGTGGGGGCACCCCGAGGTTCTGCCTGAGACCCATTCTCTCTCTTGATGACATCATCGGCTTCCATGGGCTTAAAACTACAAACTTTGTAGATGATTCTTCGATTTCTGTGTCCATGATCCAACTGAACACAGACAATAATTCTGGAATAACTGCTGCACAAGGAGGCAGCATTGCGGAGTGGGGAGAAGTCTGAACTGGAGTCAAGGGCTTGGGTTCAAAGCCTAATTTTGTCACTTGCCAAGTAAGTGATATAGGGCAAGTCATTTAACATTCTAGACCTCTAGCAGAGTCTCTTATCAGTGCCCTGGAGGAAGGAGCTTGGGAAGCTTGAATCCATTGATGTTTCTAAAATGGCTCATTTTGATCTCCATGTTTTCCAGAACTTTGCTGCTAACCAACAGCAAAAATGGCTGTTTAATTTCCCCTGCCTCCTTTGGAAAGACCACTGAGTAGAATGTCCAAAAAGGAGGTCACTGACAGGAGAAGGGCCATCGACTGTCCCATGCAAGAGGGGATTGGGCTCGCTCAGCTTGGTCTCTGAAGGCTCTAGGAGGGCAGTTGTTGGAAGCTGTAAAGGCCAAATTTAGGCTCTAGGTTAGGGAAAGCCCCTCACCTGTCAGTGTCGTCCTCGAGTGACCCCTTTGGGGGTTGCGAGTTCTCTTCCTATGAGGTCTCAAGCAGAGATTGGAGGACCACTTGCTGGATGCGTCATAGTGTTCCTTTCACTCTGGATTACAATCTTCTGACTTCCTTGAAACTCGGAGAATCTGAAAAATTAGATCAGAAGTCATTGAAAAACTGAAAGTCGATGTAAATTTATGCAGGAAAACTTATTTTATTCCTGTGTCTGCTTGTCCTAGAGATACCTCCTGAGGCCTAATTTACCGAGACCTTCTTCCCATCAAGCTGGTTTTTCGGTCTCACTCTTTGGGCCTTGGTGGTCTCCTGGGGCTCTGTTTTTGAAGGCATGTATGATTGGTGATGTTTGGTTGTTTTCGTTGCTAGATGTCAGGCAGCTGGTGAGGTTCATGGAATTTAGGATTGTAAGTTAGGATTGTAAGGGGCCTTGGAGATGACCCAATGTCATAAATTCACAGAATTTCAGTCAGAAAAAACCTTAGCCATTGCAGGTCACCTCATATGTGAACAACGGTCCTCTCTACAACATAACTAATGAGTAGCCTCTATACCAGGGGTGGGGAACCTCTTCATTAAGGCCTTAAGGATTTGTTCTGTAAAACTTGGATTCAGTCATGTTTTTCCTCCTCAGAATTGCAAGATATCAGACCTTAAAAGAACTTTAGAAGCCGGTAAATCTAACCTGTGCCTCAAAAATCCTCCTGACAGCATCCTAGGAAACTGGTCATCACACATTTCTTTAAAACACTAATGAGTCCATCCCACCTTTGGATACCTCTCATTGTTAGGAGGTTTTTTCCTTACATCAGGTTCAAAATACTCTCTCTCCAGCCCTTACTCTTAGTGCTGACCTTTGGGGCCAAAGCAGAGCAAATCAAATTCCTAGTCCAAAAGCCAGCCATTCCAATCCTGAAGACAACTCTGGACACAACTGCGTGGCACAATGGACAGAGCACTGGACTTGGAATAGGCATGCCTGAGTTCAAACCCAACCTCTGATACATAGGAGTTGTGTGACCCTGGACAAGTCATTGAAACTCTATCTGCCTCCTCCATTGTAAAATGAGGATAGTAAAGACACCTTCCTCCCAGAGTTGTTGAAAAGATCAACTGAGAATAAGTTTAAGGTTCTTCTCCAACCTTCCACAAGCTCCTCACAAATGCCAGCCCTGTGTTGTGTCTGTGCCACTTTTCTTCCCCCAGGCTCACCAACCCCATTTCAATTCACCCCCTCTGGCCTCTTCTTCTTTCCCTTCATCATCCTGTGAAGGCTGAAGGGTGAATGAGGTCACTCTCCTCTGGATTTGTTCCACATTGTGTTTAGTTTTCTTTCCCATTTCCTTGGTCGTATGAAAAAATTATATGGATGTTATAAGGTTTGCTATGTAAGAAAAATGCCTAAATATCCCTGAATCTAATAAAGGTCATATATTTAAAGCATTGCTCCGAGCAGCCCAAACCCCTCCGTGTTCTGGCTGGTTTCAGTCTGATTTTTCTGCCTCTACTTAAGAAAAATCATCAATAACAGCAATGGGAGAAATGATATTACGGTTAGGGTACATTTTTTTTGTATATAAGAAAGAAACAATTTGATGAAGTTAAATTACATTGGAATTCTATTTGCTAAAATTTCTTTTGGGGTTCTTCCTAAGCTTTTAAACGTCTCATGTCATCATTTGATAGAAATTGACTCTAGCAGATCTTACGTAATATAAGGAAACAATAAATCTTTCCATCAAATGCCTAACAATAGAAGTATAAGACTCTCTCCGTAAAGCAGCATTGTTTGAACTTGAAATCACTTAAAATATTCCTCTTGGGGTCATAATTTAATTCATTTATTGAAGAAATATGAGAAAATGTTTTTTTGGAGAATTACAAACTCTTAACAAACCACATGAAAAAGGAAAGAGTTTAACATTGAAAATCCTGAAGAGACCAGGAGTTGCCACTGATCTTTCTCAAAAGATCAATGACTTAATTATTGTGGCTGCTACCAACAGCCTGGATCTCTCTTCTCCTTGTTTTTGGAGATGATTTCATGGATTTATGGCCACAGCCATCAAGCTGGAGGAGACTTCTGAGGACATCGAGTTTCATTTTGGACTCAGAAAATGATTTCCTCTGACTTCAATTCCAGTGATAAAGGGACCAGAGGATGAAGATATTTGAGAAGAGCAGGTCAATTAGGAGACCATCGCAACAGGTCAGGGACCCCTTTCTCTCAACTGAAATCTCCCAACCTCCAAGCCAGGTGGGTCCTGCCTATGCTATGTCTGCCTGAAAATCCCTTTCCATACTGTTTCTAGGCTCACATTCAGACCCCTTTCTAATGTTCTCTCACTGTGGTGTGTGGTGAAACCTTTCTCTACTTGATCTAGATCTTCAAAATAATTCCTGCCCCCCTGCCCCAAACTCTGAGCCACATGACTAGGAAGATTTCCAGATGAAAACAATTCTACTGCCCAGAGATCTGGACAGCTGTCCTTATTCCATGACAGTCTCTTCAAGTTCGGGAAATCTGAAAAGCCGAACAAAAAACTTGGTGAGTTCTTGCTATGGCACTTACTAGTCAAAGAGGCCATGTTTGAGCTGGGACTTGGAGTCTGAGATACTGGGTTCAGATCCTGGCTGTGCCCATGACAACTTGTGAAATCCCAGGCAAATCGTTTCACAGCTCTGCTCTCCACTTCCTAATCTGTAAAACAAGAGGCTTGGATGGGATGTCCATCTCTCCCTTCTGTAAAACCATCAGGTCCTTTCGCCTTAGTCTCCTAACCTGTAAAATGGAAATGATGATACTTGGCAGAAAACTATTTATCTGTACTTTATCAAGATGGAATTATCAGAAAATGATCAGAAAATATTTCACATTAGTGAAGGTCTTAGATAATTGAAGCTTGTCCCCTTTAAATGACTATTCTTAATTCTAGCCTTATTGCCAGATAGAAATTCTAAAATGGCCCTGACCCTTCCCTGACTTCTTAAGCAGAGGATACAGAACATCGTTTACCATTTCTTCTTGACCTCAGGGTCATTTATTATGCAAGAAGCCACATGGACCCAAGAAGAGAAGAGCCTTGGGGTTGCAATCCGACCTTACCATGCACAACCTCTGTCACCTCTAGCAATTTACAGAACTCATAGCACTTCAGCTTCCTCACCAGTGAAATAAGGGTAAGAATCTGTGGTGCAGCATGATGACCTTCTCAAAGCTGTATATACCGATGTGTTGTATAAAGACGTATATACCAGTGAAGTGTTGTTTCAAAGCTCAGTTACTGATATCAGTCAATCAATGCACATGTATTTATTTATTAAGCACATACTCCAGGTGGGCACTGTGCTAAATGCTGTGGGTACCAGAAAAAGAACAAAATCATTTACTCAGCAAGCTTCCATTCTAATGTGGGAACCACTGATCCTATGTGCAAGATTATAAATTTCTATAAGGCAACACAACATGAGCAGAACTAGACCAACTTACACAAGGACAACAATGCTATAAAGACAAACTGCCATGGAAGACTGGAGTGAGTTCACCCCATGTTGATTGGTGATCAACCATGATTTCCCCGGTTCAAAAGTGGAGCATGATGACTGCCTCTGGCCAGACAAGTGAAGGACTTCAAATGGCAAATGAGACATACATTTTTGAACATGGACAATTTGGGAATTTATTTTGCTGGGCTGTAGATAGCTGTTATGAGAATGTTATTTTTCTTTTTCAAAAAAATTGTTCAACAGGGATAAGGAGGGGAGAATGAAAAGAGAAAAATGCTTATAAAATTTTCAATTAAAAAAGGAAAACATTTAATTTTTAAAAAGGCAGCTTAAACAGAAACCCATAATCACACACAGCTGCTAAATGCACAGAGGTTTGGGGAGGAGGACACTCTAAGTTGGGGGTGGGGCAGGGTCAGCAAAAGCTTCATGCAGAAAATGGTACCTGAGTTGATCTTAAAAGAAAACTGACTCTCAGAGGCAGAGATAAGGAGGGAGTGCATACCAAGCAGATAGGTGTGCGCAGTGCAAAGGCAGAGCATAAGTATCAACCATAACAGTGCCCACTGTAATATCTGCACAGAGGGACAGAGTCAAGCCCTGGCATGAACAGTCAGTGCTTGGCCCAGAATAGGACAACTGAGCTCAGGCTGCAGGAGTGGGAGCTGTCCTTTCTATTCCAATGGTTGCTCTTCTGCTCCTGGGTGGTTATCACTGATGAAAGGTTCTGCCAATGAAACAACTCAGCTGTCTGCTTCTGCTGGGGCCTGTATCTCTGCCTGCTGCCCTCTGGCATCGACTCTGGCCATTACCCATTGGCCAATGCCCACTTTGCCAGGGTTGATCATTGCCCACCTGGACTAGGGTTTAGCGTTGTCTCTGGCAATGCCAGGGCCCCCCAGATGGGATGTCGTAAGTGAAGATCTGAGAGGAGGCCAAATTGACTGTGCCAATGTTTCTCCTTTTTCATGTGGACCCATTAGAATTTGTAATTCACCCAACTCCATTAACTTGCATTTCTGCAGGAAGTAAATTATGGTCTTATGAGGAATATTTAGTCTCTTCCAATGTCAGACAATGCTTCTTTATTCGAGATGTTCCATACCTTTTGGGATCTGAACTGCTTTGTTAGATGCTACTCCAATGACATTGAACTTTTGCTACCAATAGCTTATGGTGCAATTGAAATGTTTGGTTTCCTCTCTCTCAAGGTATAGTAGGTATTACCAGGCTTTTGTTCCATCTCCTTCAGGAAATGCAGAATCCCTGGCCTAGGATCCATAAAAGCATCCATACAGATTCTCCTATCTTCCCTCACAGTCTTGATTCCCAAAGGTTCTCATCTCTCTGGCAAGAAATTCTCTGACCCAGACACTAAGCTCTTCAGAAAAAATGATGAAATCTCCATTGCTAGCTAAATAATGCATCTAAGACTAATGTTTTCTTTGGGCTTCTCTCTTTAGTCAATGAGTTTGGGTCTCTAGTAGATACTGTCCCCCAACTCATGATTAGTATATAGCACTCCCAAATTTCAATCTTTGAAGGTAAGGCTATCTATCAGTTAATGGTTTTGCCTAATTAGTGACAAATAGCTCTGGAATTCAGGTCTCCTCAGTTTTTGAATTCTAGGACTCTTCTTAGGTATAGTTGAGTGGGTGAGGGAAAAAAAAATGGCAGGTAAACCAAGCCCAAAGGGAAAAGTCATTTTCTCTTTTGCCAGATTAAATCCTAGCCTTTTGATATGTAGATACGGGCAGGACTAGGTTCAGAGCTGGGTTGGGGGCACAGCTTTACAAAGATGTCTCTGTGCTCTGAAGTTCTGATACACCCTCCTTCATACAGCTGCCAAATGGATATTCTTCAAGCACACATATGGCCATGTCTTTTCCCTGTTCAACAAGCCCCACTGGTTCTTTCTTGCTGTTAGAATAAATAACAACTTTTCTCTTTGGCTTTTATAACACTTAACAATCCAATTCCAACCTAGCCTTTCAGGCTAATTGCCAATCATTCTCCTTCAAGTACCCCATATTCTAGCCAATCTGACCTGGATCTTCAGTGCCCAATTGTCCCCTGGAAAAGATGTCCCATCATCTCCCACGACTGATATCCCATCATCTCCCATGACTGCGACTTTTCTGATGCTATCTCCATTGCTTGGAAGATACTCTTTCCTCACCTCTGGTTCATAGACTCTAGATTCCTCCAAGGTTTAGCGCCATGCTTGCTTTCTGTACAGGCTGTCCTGGAATGCCCAGTTCTTAATGCTTTCCTCCTCCCAGGGGTGTGCTGGTAAATGTTGAACAACCAATTCTCCAAAAGAAAAAATACTGTGATACAATTTTATGTTTAATCTATATTATTAATATCTTCTCTATCACTTAAGTCTCAATAATCAACAAGTTTAAAAAAATCAAATCCTAATCTATAGTTTTTTCCAATCTCCAAGGTACAAAGACTTACTCTGAAAATTTAACCATCTCTCATTTGGAGTTGAATCCCATCCCTGCAGCTGCTTAGTTTCTTTTAAATTGGGAGAGGAGGAGGGGTGTGTGTGTGTGTGTGTGTGTGTGTGTGTGTGTGAGACATAGAAAGAAGGGAATACTTGTTAAGGGGCCAACAAATGAAACCACCAAACCACTTCATATTGGCTTTGTGCATTGTTTGGTATTCACTGTTCTGTGTTTGTGTTGCTTCCCCCAATGTCTGTAAATTTCTGGATGCAGGATAGGTCAGTCATTGTACGCTCAGAGCCTAGCACAACACCTGGATACACATGAATTGTTTATCACGTGTACATAATCATACATTTGTTAATTCACTCAGCCAGCAGCCTGCCTGTACAGGATTTCCCCAAAGTCTTATTGTCTGTTCCAGCTATTAAAGTTTAACTACACCCTGTTTTATTTATATATGTATAAGGAGCATGTGTATGCAGGATGGTTCTAGACTGTAAGGCCAGAAGGCTGCCGTTATCTGTGTTCAGGGATGGCTGTTAGCTGTGTTATGTAGAGGAGTTAGGCTGGAGAGTGTTGCTGATACACAGTGAGGTTTCCCATATCATCCCCCTGGTGCCTTTGGACAGACTTGTCTAACAGCAGGGGGCGGCAAGAGACCCAGACCCAAGTGAACTTCAGGGCTCAGGATGATGGTAGTTACATCATGCAGGTTTTCCAGGGAATTTTCCATTCCACGAGTCTTCTTTTTTTCTGGATCAGACAGCCTGGTCTGGTGCTAAGAGCCCTGAGCTTTGAGGCAGAGTCAGAGGAGTCTTCAATTTGAATCTGGCTCTTACTAGCTGTTTAACCTGGAGCAGACAGCATTACCTTCAGGAGTCTTAGTTTCGTTATCTGTAAAATGGTGAAAACTTTATTTGCATTACCTCACAGAATTGCTTTGACAGAAACACATTTTATGCCTTAAAGTCTTAGAACAATTTGAACTAATGTTCTGTGTCCCGCCTGAGAAAAAAAACAACAACACTTGCTTTAAAATTCTGAAGACATAGGCTCAAATCCTACCTAGTGCTGTGTGACTCTGAGCAAGTCACTTAACCCTCTAGACCTGGGGTTTCTTATCTGCAAAATGAAGGTTGGATTAAATGGCATCCAAGGAGCCTTGAATCACTCAAATCTATGACCTTATAACCTTGTATGTCACAGGGAGGGAGTAGAAGGCTACGTTCTGTTGTTTTGGAGTTTCCTTTCCTCAATATATCATGTATTGTGTTTCCCCAAAACCAAGGGTCAATTTTCAGGGAAAATTGAGTCTGTGATTATGAGGCAATTCAAAGACAGCCCAGACTTGCTCTTTCTTCTTTCTGTCTCTTCTCTTTTTCTCTCCCTTCTTTCTATCTCTTTCCCTTTCTCTCTCCCCCTTCCCCTCTTTCTCTCTCTCTGGTATTTCATTTGACCGAACAATTTTGGAACACATCTCAGAACCTTGATGCCTGGGTCCACTATGAACAGAAGTATTTAATCTCAGCTGGATCTGCTTTGTTGAGTAACAGTAGTACTTTGAATGGCTGGTCAGCACAAGTGATTCCCTAGTGTACCTTCAGCAGAGTTTCTTCCAAACCTTTTCTCCTGTCCTTGTTTTCCCTGCTATCCTCCTACCTCTTCATCTTAGCAGAAGACATCCTTCATGCTTTAGTGAGGACACAGAGTCCATTTACCCATGGCACCTGCCTCATTTCTGCAACTCAAAACTCCTGGGCATCATCCCCTCCCCAACTCTTTCATCCTTTCCAATGAGGTGACCCTTCTCCTTAACCAAGGCCAAAGCCTTTCCTTGATCCCACTTACTTCTGACTAAATCTACTCCAGGAGTTTGACTATACAATCTTCTCCTTCATCTAATTTTCAGTCTTTTCCTGTTTAATGACCACTTCATTGATGTGTACAAACATGCCCAACTGTCCCCCAAGCTTAAAAAACCGCTTTCATTAGATTCTCCCAACCCTTTGAGCTATAACCTTACAGTTCTCTTCCCTTTTACAAACTCCTAAAAGGCCTTCTCCACTGGCCTCTACTTCCTCTCCTTTTCTTGTGTCACTTCTCAGCCTTTTGCAGTTTGGTTTCCAACCTCATCTCTTAAGTGGTTCTGCTCTTTCCAGAGTTCCCAAGGAAGGATCTCCTAATGGCGAACTTTGAGAGCTTTTCTCAGTCTTCTTCCCTCTTAACTTCTCTGATGTTTGTCATTGCTGACCACACTTTTCTGCCGCCTGCTCTCTCTTCTCTGGGATTTTGTGAGTCTGTTTTCTCCTGGATCACCTCCTGGCTTTTGGACTACTCTTTCGGGCTCCTTGTTTCCCCCTGGCATTCCTGACACTACAGCCATTTGGTTCTCCATTCACCTCTCTGACTGCTTTTTGCACTCTCCTCTGCTGCCTCACCATCCATCTCCCACCTCCTCTGTGTGAGTAACCCCAGGCTCTATCCTGGGGCTTTTCTCTACTCTGTATTCCCACTCTTGATGACCACCTCAGTTTACATGGCCACAACTAGTAGTTCATGCAGATATTCACCAATTTCTATCTCTGGCCTTAGATTTTTTCTCAAGTTTCAATTCCACATCACCACAGAATGGGCATTTTCAAATGGAAGTCTCACTAGCATCTCAACCTCAACCATCATGATGAAGAACTCATTTTCCTTCCCCACAAAGTCTCCCCTTTTCTTAGCTTTCCTCTTTCTTCTGAGGGTACCACCATCTTTTCAGTCACCCAAATTTGCCATATCAAAGTTATCCTCCACTCTAACCCTTTCCATGTCTGATCAGTTGTCAAGTCTTGTTGATTTTATAAAGACAAAATGAGAGAATCTGTGTGTTACAGGGAGCTTATGGCCTAATGGAGAGAAACCATTTTGTCTTTGTGACCTTTAGTGCCCATCACAGTAGCTGACACATAACAGATCCTTTATAAACACTTGCTACAAATGGACCTCATGACTCAGGTGCTGCAGGCATTATAATACCCATTTTAAAGAGGAAGAAATGGAGCTTAGGAGGGGTAAATTAATTGTCCTCCAACTTCTACAGCTAACAAGTACCTGAAGCAGGATTTGAAATAAGTTTTCTCTTGGCTGTAGTCACAGTTCTTTGTATTGGGTCACATGGTTTGATGCTCTACCCCATAATTCTCAGGGTTTGTGGGTGAGACCTTGACATTATAGTTTCAAGGTTAAAGGTCTTCAAGAGAGAAGAAAAAAGTAGAAGGAAGCATGATAATGAATGAATTAAATATATTAAGTGTTTTGATCATCTCCAACTCATCCTGTATGTGTGTGTCTCTACACACACACACACACACACACACACACACACACACACACACATCTCTTTTGTTTCTACATGGTTATTTGCATGTTGCTTCCCTCTGTGGGCTGTGAGCTCCTTGAGAGCGAGGTTTTCTTTTACTTTTCTTGGTGTTCTCAGGGCTTAGCAGGATATCTAACACATAATATGTGCTTAATAAATGTCTTTTGACTGACTAAGCCTGGGATCCCTATGATAGGGACACAAATAGAAAAACATGACAGTCCTTACTTTCAAGGAGCTCACATTCCAATAGGAGAGACAATTCATATGGTGCAATGCATAAAAGTTTGAGAGATGTCATTTCTGGGTAATTAATCATTTTATTACTCATTGCTAGAGGATAATTAATAAAAGGAACAAGTGGCACTCTCAAATACCAAAGGCTTCTCATGGAACCCACTCAACACATATGCCCTTGGAATACTGGATGTCCCTGAGGATGGCAATCAACTCTGATTGGTCAATAGTTATAGAGAAGAATGAATATTATAATGAGAGACAGACTCATTCTAATGAGGAGCTGGGATATGTGACTGATCACTCTCATTCCCAGACCACCCCCATCCTGGGCAATCTAGACCAAGTATCTGCCCCCACCCAAACCTGAGTGGGACACAGTGGGCTGCCTCCTCAGCCCCTGCATCCACAGGGTGCCTTTGCTTAAGTCAAGCTTCCCATTATTAGGATTTAACTCTAAAAGAAAACACAATACCATTCATTTGCTCCTTCTTTCCTTCATTTCAGGGCCCTATGCTAGGGACTGTGAGTAATAAGCCAATACTTAAGAATGACTTTGCTCAAAGTGTGAAAAGAAATAAAAGTTTTAGCTTATGCATCAATACAGGGAGAGAAGTAGCAAGGAGAAAAGAGAAAATTGGCTTATTAATAAATGAAGAGGTGGGAGATGTCTAGACATTGAGGGAGAGAGACTAAACTGCTTTTAAAATACTTTTCTTGAAGTCAGCAATTCCCAGTTTGAGTTTCATAATATCTGATGGTGTCTTTAATTATCTAATGGGAAATAAAGTTCTCCCCAAAAAACTATCCAAAGAAATTGGTTTGAATTTATTTTTTCCCTTTTGGTCAAGCTGCAATTAAGACTTGGTGGGGGCTGAGGAAGAGGGTGCTAAGAATTCAATTAAGGATAGTGAGTTGCAAATCACTGAAGATGACATTTGGTCATCTCATGACAATGTAATGAAATGTAACATTGAAGATAAAATATAACATCGTAGCACCTACCAACTGCTACTGGGTGTGGGAGCTTTTTGTGTAAATTACAGGGTTATTATAACTATGGGCAAATAACTAGTTTTAGGAATCGCCCAAAGAAGTCAAAGACAGAAAAAATTAAATATTCATAGCAGCAACCTTCATTGTGCTAGCAAATAAATATCCAGAAATGAGGGATGCCCATTGATGGGGAAGGGATGGTATATAAATGTCATGGTATATTCTAAAAGTCATGACAAATATGAGAACTTGCAGAGAAATGTGGGAAGATTGCTATGAACAGAATAGAGGAAGAAGGACCAAGAGAACAATATATACAATGACTTCAATAATGTAAAAGGAAATAATTGAATAATTGAAAAATCAGGAAGGTCCCACAGTGGAGCCTCCATTATGGCAAAGAGGGAGAGGACCACAAGATTAGAACATTATATATAATGTCAGATATAGTCTTTGTATTGAATATTTTTGTTTTTATTTTCTCTTTGTATAGGAGCAGATTTAATCTGATGGGGAGATGAATGAGAATCAAGAATTATATAAAGATAAAATGGATGGATTGATGGATGGATGGATGAATGAATGAAAGGGCATTTATGAAACATTTTCCTGAGTGTCAGACACTGTACTATGTGCTGGGGATACAATATAGGAAGCAAAGATAATCCCTGACTCAAGGAGCTGGGGAAGCCAACATGCCAAAAGAAATAGTGGCTAGGGAGATATGCCTTTCCATCCAGAATGTTATAGGGAATGTGACCAGGCAACAGGGAAGTAGACTGGCACATCCCATTAAGGAAAAAAGGCCAAGATGCTTTGATCATGGTTGCTGAATTGGGGATGAAGGAGAGGAAAGTATGAAATGGAGAAGAGGGTAGAAAAAGAAGCCCCTTCTCCCATCTCCTTACCCCACAAGGCTGTTGGGAGCTGGTGAAGAGGAAGAGACATCCAGAGAGTTAGCAATGCAGTGAAACCTGTTGAAGAGTGATCTGGGGGAGTAATTCACTAACCATGAGAGCTGGGTCCCAAGGTAGATGTTATGCCAGTTATTGACAAAGTGCATTTGTGAAGAAAATTACACTGATAGGTTTTTGATGATCATGTTTGCTTGGCACATAGTATGTGTTTGATAAATATTCATTCATTCATCACTGAGTTAAAGTTAGAAGGAACCTTCTAAAGAGTCAATAAGCATTTATTGAGTGTCTCTCATGTTTCTGGTACTGTGCTAAGCCCTGTGGATACAAAAAAAGGCAAAAGACCATCCTGGCCCTCAAGAAGCTCACAGTCTAATTGGGGGAACCAATGAGCAAACAAACACATACAGATAAGCTATAAATAGGATGAGTAGGGAATAATTAACAGGGGAAGGCATTAGAACCAAGAGAGATGGGGAAAGCTTCTTGCAGAAGATGAGATTTTAAGTGGGACTTCACTTGGGACTGGTTCAATGCCATGATTTATGGTTGATGACCAAGGCCAAGAGCTGTTTAATGAAGTAGTGATGTGGGGGAGTCATTCACTAACCATGCTCCAAGACAAGTTTTTAAGCTCCTAGGGCTTCCTTCTGCTCTCTAGGACTTGAAGTTCCAGATATTTCATCGATTTGCATCAAAGGATGGAGCTTCCCTGTAAGGAATTCCTGATGCTGAAGAGCTCACAGGGCTAGACCAAAAAACATGACCAGAACATTGAAATGACCTGCAGCTAAGGCACACTCTTAGTGGGTATAGCCAGTCTTATACAATGCATTAAGGTTTTTATCTCATTTGAGTCTCACAATAACCTGGGGAGGTCCCCATTTTAGAGATGAAGAAACTGAAACAGGTAGAAGTTAAGTGACTTGCCTAGGGTCATACAGTCATTAAATGCCTAAGTCCAGATTTGTACTTGGGTCTTTCTGACTCAGGTTTAGATGCCTTCTGCTTAAGAGCACACCCTATATGATGAGCTAATAGGTCCCTCATACTGAAATTAACAAGGTCATGGAGCTATGGGTCCCTCAAATGACAAATCTGGCCCATTTTCACCATTCATTGCAAGACAAATGGATGTCTCCCCCCGCCCAAGACAAAACAAATGCCATTAATTTTACATAGTCTTTGACCAGTCTTCTCATGAGAACTTGGCTTGAAAAATTAATTAAGGTTTGGTTATTGACCTGTGTGGCTTGAGTAGGTTGAATTATTAAAGGCAGCACAAACAGTTTAGTGGGCACTGCAAGACTGTTTGACCTTATCAAGTATAGCTTGGGAAAGGGAATAAAGGTCCCAGTTACTGGAGAGAGAGCTTGTGGGCCTTGGGTACCAAGCTGATGGGCTATGGATTGACCTTGACCCCTAAATCTATCCGTGTTTGCTATCCTTGAGGAAGGATTAATGGGTGAAGGAGGTTAGTGTTTCTGTAACTTACATTTGAATTCTTATCATTCTTAGAGAGCTGGGCATCTCTTTGGCCATTTGCTCAGATGTTTGCTTGCAGTGTGGGCTGGTCATATGGGACTAGATATATCATGGACAGAATGGTGGTTAGTTGGTTTTTTTCCCTTCTTTTCTTCCTTCCTTCCTTCCTTCCTTCCTTCCTTCCTTGTCTTTGCCAAAACCTTAAACCCAGTGAACTCTGAAGCCCATGCCTTACACAACAATAGGTCCCTGCCCAAACTGCTCTTGAGGGCTCTTTTTGGGACACTCTTGGCTTCAGAATGATTACCAATAGAAACTGTTGTTCTTCTCCTCCCAGCTTCATTTACTTATGTTTTTTTCTTTCTTTTGCTCATTAAAAGGGTCCTTTTCTGTTTACTTCTTAAAAAGACCAGGTCACTGAATGGCCATTACCTCACTCTGAATATCTGAATAGGCCATGGTCTCCCAGGGCATCCTGGGTCTTCTCCAGTCATCCCAATGAATATCTGGATCCAGATGACTCAGGAGAGGAAAGTGATGTTGGTGACCTTGCACAGACCTCCCTTTACTCAAAACAAAGTCAACTGCAACTCATGCCATCATTTCTCTGATGTCATGGTCTTCTTCAAAAATGAAGGATGAACACAGATAATTTTAGTTTATTTTTTTCCTATACACTGAGCAAAAAGCACACAACTGGAAAATTTTAAAAAGTTGATTAGTTAAATAAATAATATTCAACTTGGAAAGAGAAAACCTAATGTCTCCAGGGGAAAAATAAAGTGTAATACACCAATTCATGGGATAGGACAAGCTGCGAACTAGACCAAGGCACAGCATGCAATAGGAAATTGGATACTGGCTGGGAAATCTACTATAGCAGCATGATAGACCCATGCTTTCAGGGGATACATAGGCAGAGGCCCTGAATCACAACAAAAGACAGGAATGCTTCCAGTTTTTATTTATTCTAACAAGCTTACTTGAGGAAAACTACTTCCTGATCTGGGTAAGTGGTTGGTCTCCAAAGGCTAGAGATAAACCCGAGAGAGAAGAAAAGGACAAGGACGTGAACGAAGAAGGAGAAACAGAAATGAGTGTGTGTGTGTATGTGTGTGGTGTATGTGTCTGTGTGTGAGTGTGCGTATATGTGTGCATATGTCTGTGTGTTTGTGCGTGTGTGTGTCTATGTGTGAGTGCATGTGTGTGGTGTGTGTGTGTCTGTATGTGTGAGTATGTATGTGTGTGTGTGTCTATATGTATATGTGTGTGTGTGTCTTTATTGGCTGGTGACTGGTTAGAGGAAAGGGATAGTGAGTCCTTGAAGTAGACCATAAAGCCTAGTTGAAAATATAAACTATAATGGGAAACCTCAAATGCTGAGACATCAATTGAGGGAATCAAGAGTCCCTGATGAATTCTTGATCAATTGCAGACTGTTTTATCTTTAAGAAAGGAAAGCATTAAAAAGGATCTATCTATCTACCTATCTACCTATCTATTGATCTATCCATCTATCTATCTATCTATCTACCTATTACCTACCTATCTACCTATACATCTACCTATCTATCTACCTATCTATCTATCTACCTATCTATCAATCTATCTACCTATCTATCTACCTATCTATCTATCTACCTATCTATCGATCTATCTACCTATCGATCTACCTATCTATCTATCTATCTATCTACCTACCTACCTATCTATCTATCTACCTATCTATCTACCTGTCTGTCTATCTATCTATCTACCTACCTACCTACCTATCTATCTATCTATCTACCTACCTATCTATCTACCTACCTATCTATCTGCCTATCTACCTATCTACCTACCTATCTATCTATCTACCTACCTACCTATCTATCTATCTACCTATCTATCTGTCTACCTATCTATCTATCTACCTATATACCTATCTATCTATCTATCTATCTGTCTGTCTATCTGTCTATCTATCTATCTATCTACCTATCTAACTATCTATCTATCTACCTACCTATCTACCTACCTATCTATCTCTCTCTCTCTCTCTCTATCTCTCTATCTACCTATCCATCTACTTACCTATCTATCTATCTATCTATCTCTCTATCTACTTATCTATCTCTCTCTCTATCTATCTTCTATCTCTCTATCTATCTATCTACTTATCTATCCATCCATCCATCCATCTATCTATCTATCTACCTATCTGCCTATCTATCTATCTATCTATCTACCTACCTATCTATCTATCTACCTATCTATCTATCTACCTACCTACCTACCTATCTATCTATCTCTCTATCTACTTATCTATCTCTCTCTATCTATCTTCTACCTACC